>OX456524.1:122542980-123742980 GCA_949748255.1 Eustalomyia histrio
TTAGAGTGTATATGTGTGAAGGACCAGACATCGATATTTCTTTTGTTTAGAGGTTCGCGGCAACAAGGATTTAATTTCTATTTTTCGTCTATGCCAATATGTCATTTTAGATGCAGATGTAAAGCTGTTTTGTCCGATATCGTGTCCTATGTTTTCTCTGAAATTGATTGCATCTCCTAAATTTAAATACCCCTTGTTCGCGGTTCAAATCGCCGTCACGGATTTTTTATTATAGCATTTATTTCATGGTTGGCAAGCAATACCATTTCATTATATATAACACTTGTCTACCGCGCTCAATACTGCGATTCCAATAGTGGCATGTGTCTTCTAATATTCTAAATCGGTGTTTCAGTAGATTAGCGTTATTATAACGGTTAAGATATTTCAAACTTAACCTCGGTTATACAAAAAGACACATACACACACAAAACAGATTCGTTGTATCAACCGAACTTGTTGCAAATCGAATTTTGGTAGTTACGTGTAACTTACTATCAGTGTATTCGGTTGCAGCTATAGACATTTTCAGTTAAACTTAATACATATACCTATATAAGCATAATACAAAATAGTGGGCCCAATAGAATTTTGTAGACACCACAGAATCTTTCTTACATTTTCAATCGAATTAAATAAAACACTGTTTCCAATTATTTTTGTTTAACTTTTATTAATTCAATAGCATAAAAAATTAATATATACATACATATGTATTTAAAACATAAACAATAATACTGAAGCGATACATTTATGTACATTTAGAATAAACAAGAAAAATTTCTTATAATCTGATGGTTTTTCTGCAGGTAAAAAATCTACAGCATTTTAGGGCTTTTTGATAGGAAAAAAACCAGCGTAATTGAAGTATTTTTATTGCTAAAAGTTCTCAGATTCTCAGGGGTTTCTACAAGAAAAGATGTGTTTTTTACGGAAAAAATCTTCAGAATCTCATATTTATTATCCATAAAAACTCTTAAGGTTCCGAAGATTGTTATCAGAAAAACAGCGTCTAAATCTCTAGATTTTTCTAAAGAAAATTACCTTATCATTTTGAGTAGTTTTTCCATGGAAAAACTTACTTAAGAGCTAAGAGTATTATATTGGCGCATTACCTCAGAATTACAGACAACATTTTAATAAAATACTTTTTTAACACATTCCATCATTAGCAATGCTGTTTAAACTACTTGAATGATCCTCAAATTCCGTCAAATAAAACACAAAGAAATACCGCACATGATAAGTTTCTTCTGCGTTAAAAAGCCTGAAAGGTAAAAATTAAAATGTTAATAAAAACGCGCCAATAACTCATATTTAATTATAAATATTACCGTATATTTATTCCTGTACTGCCAATGAAATACGTCAATTATGCATACAAAATTGTGGATATATTTAAAGAAAGATATTTTTAAAATATTTTTTCATTGCAAAATTTTTATTTTGACAGCAATAACAAATAATTTAATTTTTCGGTGATCAAAACAGAAACTCTATCAATAATAGAATTGGTTTGCGGTTAATGTAACCAAAATTTAGTTAATTTTATTTCGTAAAACATTAGTGAACGTCTTTTTCAGCAATTCAGTTATAAGAACTAATTTAGTGTGTGTGGGAAATGTTTTATTTTAGTCTTTTGAGTGGTTACCACTATCGAAGTAGTTTGAACAAAGTTAAGTGTCATTTCCCATTCAGCATATGGAAGCATAACTGAGCTTAAAAGGTCTCTATATATTGTGGCCGTCATTGTATTAGTAATCCGGTGAATTGGGTCAATCCCATTTCCCGAAAAACACTCCCACACCATAGTGTTTCCACCTTCGTGCTTTACTGTGGCAGTTGTGTATCTGGGATTAAACTTTTCGCCTCGTGGTCATCGAATGTAGGCTATTCCATCTGAACCCCAGAGGTTGAATTTAAACTCATCGCACCATAGTGAGTGCTTCCATTGCTGTTGAGTCCAATTAAAAGGGTTGTGGGCAAAGTTGAGTCGAGCTATTCTATTTTTTCCGACACAAAGGGTTTTTTGTGCATCTAAAACTTCTAAGACCATATTCTCTGGCTCTTCTTTTAATGGTGGAAAGACTGGCATCTAGGAATTGCTTTAGGATATTTCGTGGGTGTATTTGTTGCCTGCCATTTTCCACAAAAGTAATTCTTACGATGTTAATGCTTCCAATATCTTAATTTAACACTTGTAGCAAAATAATTATGATTAGTTTTTAATAAAATGCAAAGATCTCAATCACGAATTAATAAAAGGAACGCAATTAACGTTATTTATTTATTTTTTTTAAATGTGGCAATTTCTAAACCTAAATTTTTAACCCTTTTGAAGCATTTAACACAAAATTTACAGCTTTTTAATTTATAAACAATTTTTATTAAAAACTTATTTATTAAATTGACTGAAATCTAATCTATACGTTTAATATTAAGTACATTTTGATTGTTTTTATGTTGTAAAGCTTTTGTACGCTTTTAGATCATTTTGATCAAAATCTATTATGCTACAAAATTCTTTTGACAAAATGTCAAAGACTCGGCTTAGTGCAATGTATTATAAATAATTTACGACATTAAAGTGACCGGAAAATCTATTTGTCAGGCGAAAATTTTAACTAAAAATTGCGCGATATTTGTTAAAAGATTTTCATTTTGTTTTTCGTATATTAGAAGTTTTAAAAGTTGGCGCCGCGAAAATTTTGTTTTTCATACATTAAAAACAAACATAATTCTTCACAAGTTTCAAAATTGCCAAACTCTAGACGCATATCGGAAATTGTTGGCTCTTTATTGTCACCTTCAAATTTGATAAGAACTGGCTGGGAGGACACACTCATGGACGGAGAGCAGAAATTCACTTAATTTGTAAACTATTTTGAAAGGCACATCACTAAAATAATTGATTTATATAAAATGATTTTCATACTAATTCTTTAAAATATTTCAATTTTGGTTGGCCCATTCGGATGTTATTGATTCCATGCAATATAAATGCGTATAATGCTGTGTAAAAGCAACATTTTTTTGCTTTGAATATTATGGAGTCATTTTTTATTGCTTCAAATTGGTATTATTTTTCACAATGAATAAAAGCCTCAATCTAATAAATGAAAATATGCCCTAAACTTAATTTTGTGCCTAATTTTCATTTGGTTGAGGTAATTTTTTATTATATTTTTAGTGGTAATTTTCATTATGAAATCATGCCCAAATTTAACCCAAATTTGAAGAACATTTCAAAACGATTAGATTGTTTCAAAAACGTTTGGAATGACTCCAAATGTAAATTATAATGCATCAATTGAAATTCAAAGACACCAAATTGAATAAAATAAATATTTGTTGAATTTCAATAATTCTTATAATTGTGTTTGGTATTTTTTAATTTGAATTGATCTTTTTAAGTATCGCTTGCGATTTTTTGTATTTTTTTTTGTAATTTTCTGAATTTGAATTGTGTTCTTTCATTTCGGATTTACTAACAAAAACATAATTTATTTGTTAGTTTTTGTTGTTTTTAATATTTATCAATATTTTTATGACAAAAACGTATTTTTAGTCTGGTTCTAGAAAAAAAAAAAAAAAATAAAAAAATAAAAAAAAAAAATGTTTCTATGATCTCGAACCAGACAAAAAATACGTTTTTATACATATAAGTATTAAAAATATCAACTATAAAATATAAACTTTATTTTTATAGCAAATATTTTTGTTTACATTTAAAAGAGAAAAGCCAAGAATTGCCAAGACTTGACAGCATTTTTATAAAATGTTACTTGTTAACTACTATAACTACTTTTAAAGTCTATATAAGTGTTGTTAATTAATTATTTTCAGTTTTAAACACATAAATATGTTTTTATATAAATACAAACTCATAAATCTGAGTTCCAGTTAAGACTTAATGCGGTATTTGAATCTCAGATTTTTAATTTAAAAAAATTAATACAATTGGAAAGACGAATATTTTTGTTTTAAAAGAAAATATACAAAAATAATTCCAATTAGGACATGTGCGAAGTGGCTAAATAAATTCTTAACTAAAAACGAATTGACAAATGATTTTAAAATTTCTTTGACAAAATATTTAAACAATTTTTAAAATTCCATAGAAATTTGGATACCTGAATATAGTTTAGATTTTATTTAGCCAGCTCACACCAATAAAATGCAAGCTATTTTGTATATATGTATGTATACTAAACATAGTAAAAAAATTGTATTTTGGGAATTATTTTGGGGGGGCCCTGGTCACCCTGGTCAATTAAAATTAAAATCAATTAAAACATAAATTGATATAATCAATTTCTTAATTAAAGCTCGTTTCGAATTTTTAATGTGTAGTGACATACCCAGTTGACCAAATGGTCGTAGACGACATTGTCTTTGACGATTTATAACGACATTTTTAAATTTGTCCCCTGTCGCTGAAGTAAGCTTAAAGAATGATGTGTAAGAAATCTTCGTTAAAGACAAAATTAGCGACAAAGACCTGAAGTTGAAAAATAATTCATTAGCAATTATACGGAATTTATTAATCCTAGAACACTAAAAAAAGGTTGATATTTAGTTTTATTTCGAATGTAAATCAAACAAAAATTTTAGTTTTTTTAAAACGATTCATTACAATACTAACATAAATTTGTTTGAAAATAAAAAAAACACAAAAAATAACATAACAAAATTCATTAAAGATGTAGTGGATGGTGGTCGCGAAAATAAAACACTTGTTGATTGGTATAAAGTTCAATGCAGACTGACTTATCTGCTGTTTATTGATCACCTTATTAGTGTGATTCTTAAAATACTTAGGCTACATAACTACATATTTAATAACAGTTAAATGGTGTGACTTAAGAAGTTATGCATTTACTTGCATACTTTAATAAATACAGTGGGAGAGATAAGTTTCCTTACAAAGACAATAAAAAATAAATTATATAAAAATTAAATTAAAAAAAATTAAAGTTTTTGATTTGACCTTGGGTCATCCGATTTTGATTATACAGTGAAATTATCCTATTATTAAAAAATTTTAAGTTTCTATTTTTTTTAATATGCTAACACTAATTAAAATTTCTCATTAGCATATACTCGCGCTCTTCTCCAAGAAACAATAAAAAGCCATAAAATAGCTAATGTATACTGTCTTTACGGGTGACTACATACTTATTTAATTACAAAAATAATGTGATATTGGTAATGTGATATAACCTCTAACTGCTTATCAGCATACGAATAATTACTTACTTTTGTAACTACTTATTTTTTAATATTTTTTAATGCAGCGGTTAGGCAGGTGTGCAAATTTGTCACGGGTCAGGTGTTTGTCACGCAAGAAATATGTATAACGACTTACAAAAATTACCCAGCCATACATATAAAAATATTAAGTTTTGACACCAAGTTATATACAGTAGATCCCAATTATACTGCTTATTGTTTAGATATTAGTAATGAGTACATGTAATGCAACCCTTTAGAATGACAGACATAAATACCCTGTAGGAAGCGTGGGGTCAAATTTCTGCAAGTCACCACTTTTGTCGACTATTTTGGGTGACTTTTTGGTGACATGTCTACATAGCGTCTATACTTTTTACATTCCTTTTTTGCAGCTGTGCTTGTTCTTGATTTTTTTGTTGTTTTATTTTGTTGAAAATACATGTGCATAGCTAAATGGAAAATTAAAGTTTTAAATAAAAATATAAAGAAAAATGAATTTAAAAGTTAAATATACCTATACATATTTGAAAAAAAAAGAAATTACAAAAAACTTGTGAAAAAAATATAAATATAAAAATAACAAGAAAGAGGCAACAACTTTTAGTGAAAATTGCAACCCTAGAGATTTTGTGGAGCCTAATGATGATTTTGTGCAGTCTTTTGAAGATTTGTCTACTCCAAAATTAAATATGAACGAAATTTTTTTTACTTTAATGAAATTTATAAAAAAAATTTTTTTGATAAAATATCTAATTAAACAAAATAAATGCACCTGTTTAATCTTATTTCCTTCCTTTGTGGAAATCAAGTAAAAAGTGTAGACTAGAATTATTAAAATGTACTAGTGAATCCCTGGTTCCAATGTCAACACCTAGTAAATAGTTACGTAGATTCGCAATAACATGTTTAATGTCTACAGCAGAATGCGTTGGCTGAAGCATAATTAGTCAGTAGTACTGGTGACAGAGTCAATAGTGAATCAGTACAGTTTCACTATTGACATTTCCTACAGGGTATGAATGTAACCTATTTTAGCTTTAGTTTTGTCCTATTTTATTTGACATAAACTCATGTTTACCTTAAGTGCAAGCATTTATTTACAAGCGTTTTAAAGTAATTTGAGTGTTTTTTTATCCTTTATTCGCATTTCATACTCGTTGAACATTTTATAAAGGTTGGATGGAGAATACATAAAAGCATATCATATGTATTTACATTGATACCGACAAACAGACAGACGGAAAAGTAACAAAATAATTGTTACGAAAAACATACAAATGTAGCACAAAAAATTCCTCCACCCATATGATGTTCTCTGACAACACAAATACATGGCCTTTTACACAAACACCATACACACATAGTCACAGTCTTTACGTGTAATTTAGTGGGGAGCAGTGTTGCAATATGCTAAATCATAAAAAATGTATATAAATATGTGGGTAAATCTGCTAAATCGTTAGAAAGAAAAATAAGCTAAAAATCTGCCAAATAAAAAGTTCAAAAACAGTTTTTATATATCTTATAATAAAATTCTGCGTAAAATACATTGAAATTTTTACTGTAAATTGTGCATTTTTTTGATTTTCGTGTTGAATAAACATTTTTGGCCATTTTTTTAAAATATACGAGTTTGATAATTTGAAAAGTAGTAAAATCTTTCCTAAAAGATAAAAAAAAAAATCAATTTTTTTTGAAAAAAATATGCTAAAAATCTGCTTAAGTCTCTGTTCAAACTAAGCCGGTGAGAGAAATGATCGGTAGGGTATCGACTTTGTAAACGCAAACGGGAAACTTCTGTATAAAAACTTACTCAAATTACGGACACGAATCATATGGTTTAACAATTACAACGTCAATAAACGAAAAAACTTTGTTATGCTTTGTGGTTATTTCCAATAATTTATAAAAAAAAGTGGAAAAAATTAATTTAATTAAAAAAAGTATTGTAAATATATAAAAATATAAATCATTTCTTCAAGATAAATGTGAAAAAAATTTTTTCATATAGCTGAATTGGGTGTTGTTACGATGGGTAGAGTTTCCATAGATTCTGATTCGATTAGAGGTGTTTCAACGGTGGATGATGAAGAAAATTGTTGTAAAATATTTCTAAATGACCGCATTCTAAAAAAAAATGCAAAAAATTGAAAATTGTATTTTATTTCGTTAAAAAGTTCTCATTTTTTATACTTACGGACGAGAAGCTACATGTGTTGCTAAAAATTCCAAACTGTCCATAAGTGGCCACCACTGGCTGAGGGAAGATTTTCCTGACACTTTTCCTTACATATCGGTCGCGAAGATATGTTCACCTTTTGAAACATATTTCCTCTATCAATACAAACTAATTTGTTATATACATACAGCGGTATTCATAAAAAAATCTTAATTCAAGTTTCAAATACGTATTAGTTAAAAAACATTTTAAGCCTAAAAATGTTTATTTAAAATTCGTATTCATAATCAGTACTTTAACTAATAAACGATTTAATGTTGAGGATGGCAACACTGTATGTTTTATTTGTCACATTAATCGTAATGATGCAAATCAATGATTACTAAAACATACGTTACTCGTTTCCATGTATTTTTTTTGTTCGTTTTTCAGAAAAATATTGTTTTTATAAAATAAAAAAATTTTGAAAACTTGTTTAGTAATAAAAAAAAAAAAAGAAAAAAGGACCAAAACAAAATGCCCAGTTAAAGTGCTACATAGATAATGATTTTATTGTAGATAAAAAGTATTCAAATAACCGGTTTTATTTTCTTTGTTTTGATTAAACAACACACCACTAGTTTACTTTCAATAAATGATATCAAAAAATATTATTATATCTGCTTAAATTCTTTATCTAGAGTTAAAAACGGGTCGCTCTCTTGTCGTAAATTATCTTATGATTTCGTAGTACAATTTCGTAATGTTTTACCTATGTTTCTTCAAATATTATATTTCGTTTTCGTAAATTCTTAAATGTTTAAAAGACATCGCTTATGGAATTTTTTAATTTTCCAGAAAAATATACGTTTTGCTCAACAATCTGAAAATTATTGAATTTAGCAACAAAACACATTGTTAATGCAAAAATTTTTAGGTAAAATAGTTGAAGACACTTTAAAGTAGTCATGAATAGCACTTATAAAAAGTTTTTACGCGTTCAAGTTCCTTAAAATGTCAATTTGATTTTTGAAAGTGGATTGAAATTGATTTTTTCTTTTGGTTAACGTTTTCTGAAGAAGTCTTAAACATTTTTACGGACACTTTTTAGCCTGCAGCATTATCAATACCTATCTAAACTCTTTTTACAACACAAACTAGACTACAAGCCAAAAAAGAAAACTTGGTTTTGAACATTTCTGGATAAGGTGTACGAAAGTGAAATTACGAAATCAAATCAATTCCGAAAAAACCTGTAGCTTGCCTGATTACGTAATTTTTTTTATCATCATTATTGAAATTAATAATTAATTTCCAAAATATCGGAAATTAAAAATGTTAGAACAACCCACCAGAATTTTAATTATTAAAAAAATTTAATTATAATAATAACATTTTAAAATGTCTTATATTTCTGCTTTTTCCCACATAGTAGATATTTATATTCATAATCAGACAACAAATAACTGTAAGTGTTTTGGTGCAGTAAGACATAATTTTTTTTTAACCTTTTACATTATTACAACATTTTTATTGATTCAAATTTAAGGGCACAATTTATTGTTTGTTGTAGCTGCAATGATATTTTTAAACAAAAATATTCAAATTTCAAACCTGAAAAATATTAAAGTTTGAACTTTGATAAAAAAAAATGAAATGGAGTTTAGCCTCAAGGAAAAGCAATGACCTGACAAAAGGAAGGTATCTGGTTCTAGCCCAGGTCGCAGCATAAAAAAAAAATTTTATACAACATCGATTTATAGAATAATGTATATTTATAATATATTATAATCCATAAAAAAAAATTTCACACATAAAAAATATAATAATATAATAAATGATTTAATTAGGTAAATTTTAGATATTAAGGGGGGATCAGTAAGTCCGGTACTCTTCGAACTTCCCTCGTATTTATATGAAATACAACGCTGCTTCCATCAAGTACCACCTGTTAATAGACTACTGTCAAATTTTGAGCAAGTTCCGTCATTTACTTTGCGTTTAACAGCTGTTCAAAACATACAACCTTGTGGATTTTTTAAAAATGGAAAAAAGTGAATTTCGAGTGCTCATTAAACATTATTTTTTGCGAAAAATAAACCGTCAAGCAAATGCTTGATGAACACTATGGGGACTCTGCACCATCGATGTGGTTTACTGACTTTCGCTGTGGTCGCACAACTACAAATGACGCTGAACGTTCTGGACGGCCAATTGAAGTCAATACACCCGAAAATGTCGAAAAATCCACGATATGGTGTTGGCCGATCGAAGAGTAAAAGTGCGTGAGATTGTTGATGCCATAGGCATTTCATATGGCGGTGTGGTTACGATTTTAAATTATCAGTTGGATTTAAGAAAGCTGTCTGCAAGATGGGTGCCGCGTTTGCTCTCAACTGACCGTAATGCACGGGTGCAAATCTTACAAACTCCCTTAATCTGATTCGATTAGAGGTGTTTCAACGGTGGATGATGAAGAAAATTGTTGTAAAATATTTCTAAATGACCGCATTCTAAAAAAAAATGCAAAAAATTGAAAATTGTATTTTATTTCGTTAAAAAGTTCTCATTTTTTATACTTACGGACGAGAAGCTACATGTGTTGCTAAAAATTCCAAACTGTCCATAAGTGGCCACCACTGGCTGAGGGAAGATTTTCCTGACACTTTTCCTTACATATCGGTCGCGAAGATATGTTCACCTTTTGAAACATATTTCCTCTATCAATACAAACTAATTTGTTATATACATACAGCGGTATTCATAAAAAAATCTTAATTCAAGTTTCAAATACGTATTAGTTAAAAAACATTTTAAGCCTAAAAATGTTTATTTAAAATTCGTATTCATAATCAGTACTTTAACTAATAAACGATTTAATGTTGAGGATGGCAACACTGTATGTTTTTATTTGTCACATTAATCGTAATGATGCAAATCAATGATTACTAAAACATACGTTACTCGTTTCCATGTATTTTTTTTGTTCGTTTTTCAGAAAAATATTGTTTTTATAAAATAAAAAAATTTTGAAAACTTGTTTAGTAATAAAAAAAAAAAAAAAAGAAAAAAGGACCAAAACAAAATGCCCACTTAAAGTGCTACATAGATAATGATTTTATTGTAGATAAAAAGTATTCAAATAACCGGTTTTATTTTCTTTGTTTTGATTAAACAACACACCACTAGTTTACTTTCAATAAATGATATCAAAAAATATTATTATATCTGCTTAAATTCTTTATCTAGAGTTAAAAACGGGTCGCTCTCTTGTCGTAAATTATCTTATGATTTCGTAGTACAATTTCGTAATGTTTTACCTATGTTTCTTCAAATATTATATTTCGTTTTCGTAAATTCTTAAATGTTTAAAAGACATCGCTTATGGAATTTTTTAATTTTCCAGAAAAATATACGTTTTGCTCAACAATCTGAAAATTATTGAATTTAGCAACAAAACACATTGTTAATGCAAAAATTTTTAGGTAAAATAGTTGAAGACACTTTAAAGTAGTCATGAATAGCACTTATAAAAAGTTTTTACGCGTTCAAGTTCCTTAAAATGTCAATTTGATTTTTGAAAGTGGATTGAAATTGATTTTTTCTTTTGGTTAACGTTTTCTGAAGAAGTCTTAAACATTTTTACGGACACTTTTTAGCCTGCAGCATTATCAATACCTATCTAAACTCTTTTTACAACACAAACTAGACTACAAGCCAAAAAAGAAAACTTGGTTTTGAACATTTCTGGATAAGGTGTACGAAAGTGAAATTACGAAATCAAATCAATTCCGAAAAAACCTGTAGCTTGCCTGATTACGTAATTTTTTTTATCATCATTATTGAAATTAATAATTAATTTCCAAAATATCGGAAATTAAAAATGTTAGAACAACCCACCAGAATTTTAATTATTAAAAAAATTTAATTATAATAATAACATTTTAAAATGTCTTATATTTCTGCTTTTTCCCATATAGTAGATATTTATATTCATAATCAGACAACAAATAACTGTAAGTGTTTTGGTGCAGTAAGACATAATTTTTTTTTAACCTTTTACATTATTACAACATTTTTATTGATTCAAATTTAAGGGCACAATTTATTGTTTGTTGTAGCTGCAATGATATTTTTAAACAAAAATATTCAAATTTCAAACCTGAAAAATATTAAAGTTTGAACTTTGATAAAAAAAAATGAAATGGAGTTTAGCCTCAAGGAAAAGCAATGACCTGACAAAAGGAAGGTATCTGGTTCTAGCCCAGGTCGCAGCATAAAAAAAAAATTTTATACAACATCGATTTATAGAATAATGTATATTTATAATATATTATAATCCATAAAAAAAAATTTCACACATAAAAAATATAATAATATAATAAATGATTTAATTAGGTAAATTTTAGATATTAAGGGGGGATCAGTAAGTCCGGTACTCTTCGAACTTCCCTCGTATTTATATGAAATACAACGCTGCTTCCATCAAGTACCACCTGTTAATAGACTACTGTCAAATTTTGAGCAAGTTCCGTCATTTACTTTGCGTTTAACAGCTGTTCAAAACATACAACCTTGTGGATTTTTTAAAAATGGAAAAAAGTGAATTTCGAGTGCTCATTAAACATTATTTTTTGCGAAAAATAAACCGTCAAGCAAATGCTTGATGAACACTATGGGGACTCTGCACCATCGATGTGGTTTACTGACTTTCGCTGTGGTCGCACAACTACAAATGACGCTGAACGTTCTGGACGGCCAATTGAAGTCAATACACCCGAAAATGTCGAAAAATCCACGATATGGTGTTGGCCGATCGAAGAGTAAAAGTGCGTGAGATTGTTGATGCCATAGGCATTTCATATGGCGGTGTGGTTACGATTTTAAATTATCAGTTGGATTTAAGAAAGCTGTCTGCAAGATGGGTGCCGCGTTTGCTCTCAACTGACCGTAATGCACGGGTGCAAATCTTACAAACTCCCTTAATCGGACTTGCAAAATTTTAGCACATGATGTTAGTTTACCTCTGACTTAATTCATTTCATCAAAAGAATCACAGCTTTTTCATCGGAATTTTCAGAAAATTTAATCTAAAATACAAACTTAATAACATTTTTCTTTTAAATTGGTTTTTTTATGAATTTAATATGGTAAAAATAAACAAATTGGAATTTTAATTAAAAAAAATTGTTTTAAATGCTTTTTATTTACATTTAATTAATAGATTTTTGTCCAAGACTGCTTATATTTGAGATCTTAAAAAATCGTTTATTAGCAGTTTTCTTGAATTTGAAAGAGTTTTCCCTAATTAATTTGGTTTTTACCAAAGTTACAAGTTAAAATTTTGAATCATCTTTTCGTAGTAGAGAATTTATTAAGGAAATCGTGAAAAAGAGAAATAAAGGGTGTCCCAAGAAGAACGCAATTTTTAAATTTTAAATAAAACACAGATATTTAAAAAAAATCGTGAAACTTTATTATATCGTAAAGTAGACAGAATGAGGTTATGTATGGAACAATATATCGTGCAGATGGCCGCCGCGGCTTTGCTGGCATGCACGCGATCTTTTAATGAAATTTTCAATGACCGTTTTGCATGAATGCTGCGGTATTTCATTAATGCAGCGTCCAATTTCCTCTTTTAAGGCTTGAGTCGTCGTCGGCTTATTCGCGTAAACCATCGACTTCAAAAAACTCCAAAGAAAAAAATCTAATGGTGTTAAATCGCACGATCTAGGCGGCCAATTCTGATCTCCAAAACGCGAAATAACACGACCGGGAAATGACTGCTGTATGACATGTGGCGCCGTCTTGTTGGAACCACATGCCCTCCACATTCATTTCTTCAATTCTAGGCAAGAAAAAACTGGTTATCATTTCACGATACCGAACACCATTGACTGTTTGCGCTTGACCTGCCTCATTTTCATAAAAAAAGGTCCAATGATTCCTCCAGCCCAAAAACCACACCACACAGTGACACGTTGATGATGCATTTGCTTCTCGTGAATCACTCGAGGATTTTCCTCACCCCAAATGCGACAATTCTGCCTATTGACGAAGCCATCAAGATGAAAATGGGCCTCGTCACTGAAGATGATTTTATCGGCAAAATCAGCATTTTCATGTTGTCTCTCCAATACCCAATTAACGAACTCCCTTCGCTGTCCATGGTCAGCTGGCTTCAGTTCCTGAGTCAATTGAACTTTGTATGCATGAAGATGCAAATCTTTCGTCAAAATTCGCTGCAAAGTGGATTTGGAGACACCAATTTGCTGAGCTCAGTGTCGAATTGAGGTGGATGGAGTTTGAGCGACATCATCACGTACAGCTGCGACATTTTCGGTCGATCGACCTGGTCGATGGCGCGTTGTTGTCTTTACATCACTAACAGACCCAGTTTCGGCAAATTTATCCATTAATCTCTTTACAGTTGACTCTTTTGGAGCAACTTTCACCATTTTGGTAAAACAATTTCACAATGAGAATGCGTTGTTCATTCGTGTAGCGCTCCATTTTTACTAACCACGTACCTTCTACTAGCAAACAATAACAATTGTTCAAATGTCAAACAATGACACTTCGAATGTTGCCAGATTTAAAAATTGCGTTCTTCTTGGGACACCCTTTACAAGTTTAGGAAATGTTACCGCACCTACCACATTAAAGGGCAAGGTTCATCGATATTATTTCAAATTATGTAATGTTTTGCGAAAAGTTTATTAAAAATTTAACATTTCCAAACATTTTTTTTTGCAAATATATCTTAAATTATAGCAAACTTTAGTCCATTAGTCCGGTCAGAGTACTGACGATCTCCCTTTTTTCTTCTTTTCTATCTAAAATTAAAAACATGCTTTAAAAAAAGCATAAAATATGCACTTATAGTCAAAATATTTAACTTCAAATCCAAGTAATTTTTTTAATTTGGTGATTCGTATAAAGATTAATTTCGTATCAATTGTGGGGGCATCGCGAAAAAACTTGCATTTAAATGAGATTCAAATTTGCGACAAAGCACATTAGAAATAAATTCGTGTAATATTTTTATACATAATATTTTTGAACATAATAATTTTCTCTAAATAATAAATAAAATAAATATAAATAATTATAATTTTTTAAAAAAGGTCTTAAGCACATTTTTAACAAAATTACAAATTAAGTTTGAAGAAAATTTAAAAAGTAATAAACATGTAAAAACATGTGTTCTCAAAGCATTTTTAAACCAAAAAATCTGACCATCATTGCAAACCATCAGAAAATCTGTGCTAAAAAAACTTTTCACATTAAATTTGAGATAAAATATATAAAATAAAATATAAGAAAAAGCACTGATAGACATTAATTGTGCCATTTGTAAAGATTAGGAAAAGTTAAGAGAAGCCAACAATAAAGTCATTACTTAACAATAATTTTTTGTGGCTAGTATTCCATGTTTATCTTTATTTAAGTCTGCTATGATATACGCAATACTCCTTAACCGCATTGTTAGAGTACGAAAAATATTTGTTACAAAAATGTAATAAATTTTACATTAAATTTATTTTTCAAAATGCTAAGAAAAAGTTCTCACGCATTCACATAAAATATTCATTTGATTTGTTCAATTTATAGTATAAGAATATATGTATGTGTTTGCATTAGGGTTCCATAATTCGATATGTAGTCTCCCACTATGCTGTAGACATCCGCTAAATGGGATTTTTGGTAACTGCTATGTGGAGGAACAAAATGGGGAAAATTCTTTAATTGAAGGACAATCCAAACCCATTCGGCTAGAAACCTGATTGGCTAATTTAGTGTTAATGAACCTTTTGAAATTTTGGTCAGGAACGTGATGGTGAATGAGGGAAATAGTCTCTTCCTTCACTAAGAAAAATGCTGTGCAACTTTGTACAAAGGGTATTTAAAAAGTATATAGCCTACCCCTTAATGTCGGGCTTACGCCACTGTGGCCAGAAACTTCAAATTTGGAATATGTTTTCCTTGGTGTATAGATAAATTTACTGAAGAGGCTTTCATTAAGAACGTCGTAGAAATGAGTCTCAAATGAAAACATATGCCCTCTTAATCAAGGAACTCAAACCACTGATGCTAAGAACTTGAAATTTAAGAATTTTAGTGGGGTCGGGCAAAAAGGGGACGGACTGCCCAAACATCTTTAGCTATTAATCTGAATCGAAACACCAATCTGAATTTACAAATAATTTGGAAAAGCTTCTGGAACTTCAGATAGAGATCACTGATTAGCTGCTTGTAATTATTTTGCTGAACAGTCTTTCTAATAGTTATCATAATTTTGATGTTGCAATGGAATCTCGTGGGGGATTCCCGTCTATTGATGCTTTAAAGAATAAATTATCTGAAGAACATGTATGAAGATTCAGTAAGCAAGATTATGAAGATACTCAAAAAAATTGTATGACCAAATCAAATTCGCAAGTTGTCAAGGAGGAAGGTGATATAAAAAACGATACAAAGAACAAACGTGAGTATAAGTGTCACAAATGTGGTATTGTTGGCCACATTGCACAAAACTGTTTGGAAAGATTAAGCGCAGTGTTCGATGGTATGAGTAATGGTGGTCTTCAAATAGATACGTCGATTTTTGAAGACGGTGCGGTGCGGCTTGGCATAAGAGTGGTGATACAAATTTATTGAAATCATTGCGACATCATACAGAAAGAGTTGATCTTAAGGCAGGTTCTACAACATATTCAAAAGGAATTGGTGAGCTTGAGTTGAACAGTACTTATGGTGATAAATTTTTACTTAGATGTATTATATGTTCCAAATTTGAGGAATCCTCTCAGATTTTGTATGTGATACGTGCTAAAGGTAAATATTTACTTCTTTATTTAGTTCATACAGATGCATGTGGTGTCACGAAGGTGAAATCTGTGGGAGGTGTACGGTATTTCGTGTTTACTTCGTAAATGTGATGTTGTTTGTGCTTTTTAGAGTCTTATAAGTACGGCAACAAGACAGACCTAAGAGAAATTAAAAGTCTTTAGGAGCGACAGGGGAGTTCTCCGTGTAATACACTCCCTCACAGAATGACAGGTCTGAGCTCACAAATCAAACATCACAAAAGGTGATATATGTAGTACACCAAAATTCAAAATTCAATAGAGATTGAGTGCACCAGCACTCTTAGAATCTGACGTCTGTTGTGATGGCATGAAGCTGACGGATCACTGTTGAACCAGTATGAGTTTTTCACGAAAGTAAAAATATGCGAAATATCAACATCCGAAAGATCACTAAAAAAATGTTTATGTATTTATGCCCGTTATTTTAAAGCAATAGATACCTACCAGTGCTTAGATACCTACCGTGTAGACTAACAAAAATCAATAGATATTTGAGCACTGGTAGCACTGTTAGCTCAGAATCCTTAGATTATCAGGCTGCTACACACTCTACACTCACCAAAAAAAGTCTGTAATGCAACTGAAAATTTTGCTAATTTGAGCCCAGCGGTTTTTTGCTTATCTTAGCAACACATGTCTGCTGACGTGTATTACAATGAAATTAGTAGAAAACATAATAGCCGCTACTAAATTTTAGTATACTTTTTGTAAAGTGGAATTTAAAATCGGTTTGCTAAAATCAACAAAAAAAATTATTAAATATTATTAATATTAGTACAAAATTTAAAATTATTTTTTTATCGAGCATCAAAATTTTTTTATTTTAATTATTTTTTTCAAAAAGTATTGCATTCAAAATTAAAAAAATCAAAGGCTTAAAAATCTTAAACATTTTTAAAATATAAACAAATTAATCATTTTGTTTAAATTTGGTAATTTCTGTTTTAAAAAATATTTTAGTAATTTTTTTTTTTTACTTTTAAGGTCTTAAATTTTAATTGTTTTTAGGGATGATTTTTAGAACTAAGAAAACTTTTTAGTGATATTTTAAGTGGATTTATAATTTTCAGACATAAGTCGGTATATTCACTTCCGATCCCTTGTTTAATTCATGTAACATTTTAAGGCAATTTAAATTTGTAGGTGTAAGGTTCAATTAGAAATAAAATTTCCTTCAATATCCACTTTTTTAAAATTAGTATTTTTTTCCTAATTTTAGCAAATCGGTTTTCAAAAATTTGTAAAATGATTTCTGAAATAAGCAAAAACAATTTTTAAATATTCTTTAAAAACTCTGCAATTTGTAAAATGCAAATAGCAAAAAGATTTGCTAAATAATATTTTTTTTTCACTAAAAATCAGTACGAGAATAGTAAAGTTTGATTGAAAACCGTTTACAAATTTTTTTTGTAAAAGGTTTTTTTTTTGAATATCAATATAAAAAAATCCGTAGTATGACACATAGGGGGTGCCACTAATGAAAAATCCATGATTTTTTGGAACTACCAACATGACATGCCACAATTAAATGAAAATTCGTTTATTAGTAAACAAGTTACAGCTATATTAGTGACGCTACTTTACCGATTTTGAAAGCAATGGATTAAAAGCCAGTTTCGTGTGCTGATTTATTGTTGCTTTTTGATGGGAAAAACACTGTTCAAGCCAAGCTTGGCTTGACAAGTATTATTCGGACTCTGCTCCATCGATACAAACGGTAGAAAAGTGTTTTGCTGACTTTGAAATGGTCGTATAAACACCAATGACGCCAAACCCTCTGGTCGCTCAAAAGTGGTGATACTGAAAAACATTGCTCACACAGCAGCAAAAACAACAACGTGTCGATGATTCTGCAAGCTATTTGAATATGTTTCGGATCTGCCACTTCACTCCCGAAGGAGCCAAACTGGTAGCTGGTAAAGTTATGGGATGAGAATGCAATTTTGTACATGATTACCTTAAAAAGGCCAGACCATCAATAGCGATCGCTACATGATCCAACTGGTGTCTTTGAAGGAGGAAATCGCAAAACAAACGACACCATATGCCGAAGAAAAAAGTGCCGTGTCACAAGTCATTGGTCAAATTGCACAAATTACGGGTACGTTCGTAAATGCAGTAAATTTGTGCATCACTGCGGCAGTTATGCCAAGTTTTGTTGTTGATGCGTGATCAGCTGTTGCAGATGCTTTCATATTGCCCAACAACTGCGCAATGTTTGCTTTTTAAATCGGTTGATGAAAAACATGTTCACAATAATATTATCAAATATTATTGAAAACCTTGGTGGTAAAAATGACAGCTTTTTGTTAACTTATAATAAAAAAAGCATTAAAAGAAAAATAAAACGATTTATTATTATTAAAAATCAATTAAAACGAAAAAGAAAAAACGAAAGTAAAAAATTACTTTGAAATAATAAAACGATATCAAGATGATGTGTTCTACAGTCATTTTCGGATGAATCGATCTTGTTTTGCGGTAAGAATCGATGCCTATAATTAACGCAAAATTAATTCTTATATTCCCAACAGGCATTGCGAAATTGCTTAAAACCCTTTTGGACAAAAGCAGATCGTGGCCGGCTAGGATATTCATTAGAAAATTGTCTGTACATTACGCTTTGGAAGCTTTGTAATAGCGACGTCACCTTTAGAGAACTTAGTGATCGTTTTAATTAATATAGCAAAGGGAACTACCCATCAAATTTCTTATAAGACAATAGACCTTATTTGTTTTTTAAAAAATGAAATAATATGGCCTTCCGCTTCACAACAACAAGTCATTATGAAACAGTTTCAAAGTAGTAGACACAACCCATTTCCTTTCGTAATCGGGTGTGTAGACGGGACTCATTTTTGCATACCAACGCCAAAGAATGATGCTGCAAGTTACTATAATCGTAAAGGAAATTATACAATTATAATGCAAGTTTGTATTCATCAATATTTTTTCGATTAAAATTTTTTTTATTTAATCTATTTAAATCTCATTAAGGGTATATGCGACAGCAAGTTTCGGTTCTTAGATGTGTTTATTGGCTGCCCGGGTAGTTGTCATGATGCTCACGTATGGAAAATCTGTCCAATTCTCAATTCCATTATTTCAAATCGAGTGGAACTAACAGCAAATGCACTCATTCTAGGCGATTCCGCATATCCCCTTTCAAAGTTTTTAATGACGCCTTACAGGGATAATGGTCATTTAAATTCTGAAGAAAAACAATTTAATTACTACTTGAGTTCAACAAGAGTCTTTGTAGAGCAAGCCTAAGGAATTTTGAAAAAAAAATTAAAATTTTAAAGTATGTAAATTTGAGGTCAATTGAAAAAGTATCTAAGTCTATATTTGCCTGCACCATACTACACAATTTTATTATAAATCTCGAAAATCATTCAGATTAATTAATTCAGATCAATTTGACAGCTCTGTTTTGTTCTTAAATAAAAATTAGAAAAACCTTTTATACAAAAATACTAATGTTTCATTCATACATATCACATTTAAATTTTTTAATTAAAAATTAAATTAAAATACAGTTTAATTATAATCCATTTCAACTACAAAAATAAACAATAAGGCAAGAAATATTTGAATTGAAATAAAGAAAAAACAAAATAATATTTACTACAAAAGCCTTTTACAAAGGCACAAAACTTAAAAAAACATTAAGAAACTAAAAGAGTCCTTAGTAATATGACATTTACTAAAAAAATTTAAGTATGAAAAATACATAAAATTTATTTTTCCGCAATTTTTTGTAAAATATTTTTTAGTTCAATCACTGCCTTTATTCTTTCTCGCTTCACTTCAATTTTACGGTTTTCCAATTCCATAATTTCTTTGTGCCTTTCATCGTCTTTTTTAGCTTCTTTCTTTAAGAACTCGAGGGTTTCATTTTCATCTTTAACTTTTTGTCTTTTTTTCTTTTGGGGGTAACATTCTTCAGCTGAAATCTCGGAAAAATCAATGGAATCATTGAGACTCACTTCTTGTTCCTTGTTTTGAACATTGAGAGACGACTGTAAATTCTTTAAGGGTGGATTAATAGAGTGTTTTCTTCCGTAGACTTCATCAAATATTTCGAAAAATTCCCAGGACGTAGCGTTTCGTCTGAAAATTCAAAAATTTTCGACTTATTTGTTCTTTGGTCAATAAATAACTTTACCCCACAAAAACGACTTCATCTTTTTACCTTCTTGGAACTCGGATTCCATATCCAATCTGCTTCTTATTATAAGTTGTTGTACATTAAGAGTAAAATCTTCGTCAGCACTAAAAAATAAAAAAATTTTATAAAAAATTTTTTAGATAATGCACTACTTACGAGTACTCTTCCATTTTGCTTCAATTTAAATTTTTTTAAAACTGATTAAATTATACTGTACTCTATTGCATCAGATATGAAAATGATGCAATAATTGCAGAAATTTGCGGCAGCACTGTCAAATGTTTGCATAAAAAAACTTTTGACGTAAATCAGTACTGCCAAGTGATGCTTTTATGAACGTTTTACTTTTATTATGCTGCAGTGATACTGCATTTACGAACGTACCCTACACTTGTAGCTGCTTTTGCACCCACCGTATTTTCCAGATTTGGCTCCTGGCGATTATTACCTGTTTTCAAACATCAGGAAAATGATCGCTGGAAAGAGATTTGGTTCGAATGAAGAGCTGATTGCCGAAACAGAGGCCTATTTTGAGACCAAAGATAAGAAAGGCGTTGGATTGATTCGATCGCTTTTGAAGGCAACTATGTTGATGAACAAAGTCGAATTTTGCCAAAAAAAAATGTTGTTTTATTGGTTATCCTACGGATAACCCGATGTGTTATATGTATAAAAAGGAAAAATAGAATACATTTCAAATTTTTGATACGTATAATAATCAAATTTTCGGTTGCTTATCTCAATATTTTATTGTAAATACTAAAATTTTGAAAATTAATGGTTGATTGCACTACACAGCAAAAATAGTGCTGCCCTATAACCAATAAAAACATCACTACTATGACAAAGGCATCACTGCATTCAAATATAGCTGCTTACCAGTAGTTATACTTTACTCTAAGAAAGCTATAAAAATGCAATTCTTAGATATTACTTTGAGTGTGTTAAAAATACTCATTTATTTTGTAGTATCTAAGTTGTGATGCAAAGTTAATTTATCTGAATGCATTAAAATAAGTTATTGAGTTCGGCTAACTCATCAAAAAAATGCTCAATTTAAACCTATTCAGAGTTATATTCATCCAAATTTTAGTCATGTTCAAGGTTAAAGACAAACTACGCTAATATATAATCCATATTTTTTATTTTTGGCCCGATCTAGTGCAACCGCATTTGGCGAATTTTTTGATTTTTACATTTCGTGCTTGTTTCAAAGCAATTTTAGGTACATAAATGTGTATTACTTAAAATATGTATATTTATTAAAAAAACCACTCCACTTGTGCATACAAATTATTATAAAAGGTAGAACAAGGAATTATTAAAAGAAACCCGAAAGGAAATGAGATGGTTCCGATAATTTCATCTTCTTTATAGCAATTCATGTTTTAGCGAAGTCTGATTTTCCACATGAAAGAGTACCGTTGGCAGTGTATATTTACAAGATTTTTTTTTTATTAAAAAAAATTTTAAGTAAAACTTTAAACAAAATTATAAAGAATTTTCTTATTAATATCCAAGAAATAATATGTTCCATTAACGTAACGTGTTCGGTCCCTCATACGGACCAGAAAACGGATTTTAAAGAACATCGAAACAGATTCGATTCCGTTAAAATACCGTCAATGACGGACCCTTTACGGATCCTTAGCCGGCCCGTATTCGTACAAAAACGGTAAATACCTAAATTTTTTAATTTTAAATGAAAATTAATTTTTTGACGAGTTGAAAAACAACGGAAGAAACACTGATGAAAATCAGTGAAGTCCGGAGTCAAAACCTATTGTTTTCGAAAATTTAATTATTCGGTTCGTTAATGTTTCGTTTACGTGCAAGCTTTGACGGATACGTATTTACTGACCGTAAACATGCAATAGAACGCGGATTCATGAAACCGTACGTGTTGGAGAGTCCGTAAAAATGTTTTTTGGGTATCTATGAATCTGTTAAAAATTATTCTATATTTTGAAGATAATTTAAATAAATTCTGAAGATACAGAAAATATGCAATAATTAATGCTTCAGAAGTGATTTTTAATATAAACATCAGGTTAATAAATAAATTACTACTTTTTTAAGATGTGCATACTAATTCTTCAGGAAGATCCTCAGAATAACCTTCAAACAAGCAGTAAAAGAACACTAACTGAAACAGAGGAAACAATGAATGAAGTGATAACCAAAGAATCAGTACCACTTTCTTGCTTGCTAATATTAATAAAAAAATTGATTGGATAAAATTTAATGGCAAAAACTAATATTTTAGATGAAGTGGTAGTTTTTTATTGAAATAAAACTAATTTTAGATTTGTACTGGCAATATTTAGTTTAAATGATAAAATCTTCCACAATTAACAAGCACAATTAGATTATTCGGGACGGCCTAATGTAGTATGTTTATTTTGTATAAATGATAAAGATCACAATAAAAGCAATCAAAAGTAAAAATCTAAAAAATAGCGTATTTTTATTAATGTAAACTTTTCTACATAAATAAAAAGAAATAATCATAAATAACTTTTTTTTTTATAAACTTACATACTTATAAATTATTAATATTGTGCTTGATAAAGTTTGCTATTAGTTAGATTTTGTTTTGCAGTAAATATTTTATGTCCATGGAAGTTGTAACGAGACATCATAATTACTTCCATTACCAAGTACTAACAGCAACAATAACAAAAAATACACTACATAATGGATGACATCTGTCAATGTTATATTACACAGAAAACTTAAAATCGAGTTTGAAATAAAATATTTGTAAATAATATTAATAATTTAATTTAAGTTGGAAAAAAATAAAATAAAATCAATTAATATTTTAATAATATCAATTAAAAATTTAAATGAAATTCTAACCATATTGTTTTTATAAATTGACATTTATTAATATTTTTAATTCCTTGTATAATTTAGGGATTTGAGATGCACTTTTGAATTTTTCAAACCAGTAGTAAAATATTATATAAATCATATAAACAAAATCATTAGTGGAAAAATGAGTGTAACACCATCGATTTTCCGATCCGCAGCAGACATGGCCAACAGGGTTTTTTAATTTGAATTCAAATAATTTTGTATATAAACAAACAATTTAAATAAAAAACAAATTGAAATTTTTTTAATATTTTATTTTTTTTGGAAGACACAGCAAACTAAATTTAAATTTGTAATGACTGTAACAAAAACAAATAAACCATAAAAATTTCTGTTTTCTGGGTAATTTTTTACTAAATTTCAAACAAATACAAAAAAAAAAATAAATGAAACTAAAAAAATCGGTGGTTGACAGTAAATCATTTTGAAAAAATGTATAAAAAAGTTAAAACAAATATTTCTTTGAAAAATAAATGTGTATTCCTATATTTTAAACTGAACTGAAAACTTTTTTGTTAAACTACAACCAGTAGGCAACATGAGAGTACCTTAACAAATGTTGGCGCATTTTTTTTAGAAAGGTAAATATCTTTACATATAAATTAAAAAATAAATCGTAGAATATACTATTCAGCACCTCGTTTTTGTATCTGATGCGAAAAATTTTCTTATCGAGAAATGCATATTCACCCTATTTTATACAGAATGACTTTATAGATGATGAAAGAGCTTTTAACTTTTAAAGATGTGGAAACATTTACTTTTGTAAAATGACTTATTAGATGGAGAAATAATATACATTTAATTGCCCGTGACTTATGCTATGGAAAGGAGAACAAGGTTGCTCTTATTGTAAGTTTATAACGGTCTTTCAACCTCCCTATATTTACAAAAAAAACGAAAATTAACTATTTTTTTCTAGGCTGATACATTTGTTCCGATCAGACAAAATATCTCATCATAACCCAAAGTTTTAGACAAGCTAGAGCATCTGAAAGACGGTGGAACCTTAGCGATCAAACACGTGGTTAAATTAATTTCCTAACAGGCACAATGATGATACTAAAATTGAACAAGACCAAAAATATTCTATTTATATGATAAAATAAAAATATTTAGTTTACAAGGTTGTATTTTACATGTTTTGTGCGAAAACTTTATCGAGTCGAGAAATACAAAGACAAGGTGCAGGGCTGGTACAATATCTTTGACACAATGTGATCAAAATATGAAGTGCAGACTATAACGACAGTAAGTTAGCCATTTTCCTACCGATTTTCTGTTAAAACGGTAAAATTTATATCTTTCAAACAATAACACATTTTTAAAATCAGTTTCAAAAAAATAAATTTTAAGAATAACGTTTTTCACAGCATTTGCTATTAAAAAAATACTAAACAAAGAGATTGAGAAACAATGTAAGTATTTCCATACTCTATGGACTCCAACAAAACAGAATCGCTATTGTATCACAGTGTAATCTTACACTCACAAAATATTTTCCGTTACCGACTGTAGTTTATTTAAAAAGTTATACGTAAAGTTTGTTTTTAAATGAAGAATCAATTGAAATTCATAGAAATATATTTTTTAACTATTTGAATCAGTCATTCAAAAAACAAACTATAAAAATTTACAGACATTCTGTAGGAGTTGATATTTTCAGTTAAATGTAAAATTTTATGTTTTCTGCTTCAAAAAAAAAAGAAATTCATATGATTCCTTTTTGTTTCTTTTACCAAAATAGTTTGTATATATACAAAATTATTTCAATAAAAATTACAAGAAATTATTCAAATATACATACACACAAAACCAATAAATATATATACATCTGCATGTGTTGTTTTCTGTTTTGTAATTACATACAAATAAAAAAACTTTCAATTTGAAAAACAAACCACAAAAGTAGTTTTTTCTAACATTTTGTCAGTAAAAAATTGATGGTTATTTTAAACGACTTTCTATTGTTTTTACTTTTGTCGATTATTAAACAATGATTAAAAATAAACAACAAAATGGGCTGAATATAATGGAAAATTAGTAGTCCTCTTTTTGATTGTATTTTCGATTAATTTAATATGTATTTTAAGTTGTTTTTAACGAAATAATATTGTGAGTGTAGGTTTACTATAAAAACACTTATTGGAAATTCTATTCGGAATTTGTGATAATATGATCTCGAGCCGAACAAAAAATGACACTCGTTTTTATAAACTTTTATGAAAACTTCATAGCACTCTCGAAGCGTTTTAAATAAAGTAAGTTTTTCTTAAGATTTTTTTTAACGATTTTTTTTCTCTAAGTGGGAAGACATGAATAATTTGTCATATTTTTAGGAAACAATTCATCTTATATGTGATAAAAAACTGATGACAAAGGATTCATACCACAGCATCCTAATTATGATGAATCATGTTTCTTTAAGCCTCCTCAGCAAAAATAAATGGAAGTGATTCTTAAGAAATAATTTTTTCACTGATTCCAAAATATCATTTAGTTCTGATTTTCCCATTCTGAAGCAGTTCTTTTTCACAACTTTCAAAAATATGATTTTTAATGAAATTAAGCTCTTAACTTTGGTTATTTTGAAACAAGTTATCAGGTTTAAGTGATTTGTATTTTTACTTTGAATTTCGAATAAAGTAAGGTCCGTTCAAATTGGATATCTATATATATATACCTACTTGTAAAAAAACGACTATGCCAAAAAATTGAACATTTGGGCCGCCTTTGTACAAAAGCTGTTTTCGTATATGGACTACGCTGGTACGCGAAATAGAGCAATTATATTGTTTGTTCCGCTCTACTTTTATTTACAAACGCATAATTCATTTGATAGCTTTTGTTGTTTTTAATATTTTATCAAATAAAAAATACAAAAATTTCAGATATTTTTATGAAAATTAAATTTGTTTACTTTTAAAAGAGAAAAGACAATAATTTCTAAGACTTGGCAGCATTTTTATACAATACATTCTTAATGTTTAAGTAGCTAAATCTATATCTACTTAGCAAGTCTGTATCGACTTAAATTTGTATGGAATATTTATATAAAATTAATTTTTTGTACTTTGCACCATTTTTTGTCTATATATATGTTATATTCAGTCGAACCCAGATGGTCATAAGTTGCCAACTACTATGTATCAAACAGTTTTATTAAGGAAAAAGATGCCAAATGACTTATAAGATGGAAAATTTAGTTTAACTAAATTTGTCAGTTTGTTGTCTTTTATGAATTGTCAACTTATGACCATTGTTATAGACAATTTCATATTGATCCTACAAAACTGTTTCAATATGAGTTAAAATTTAAATAAAAAATTCAAAATTTATTTGGGAACATCAAAAGATCTCATTTTTCACAAAACCATAAGAAGGGCTTTAGATGCAATGAAAAAGGATAATAAAAGAAAACTTACACTCTATGACACCCCTATGTAAAAATCATTGGTTCCGATACAAATTTTTACAACACCGGAATCAAAATAACTGCTTCTTTTTTCTTCTTTTGCTACTTTTTTTTTTTTTGCTGGATAGTAGATACACCCATGAAAAGTATTGCTTGGAAATTGATCAAATTATTTACTTTGGCGTTATTTTATTTAAAACAACCAATAATCGATTAAAAAAGCAAAAATATTGTATTCGCAATTAAAAAGAGGGAAAACGAACTAAGAAAAAATCATACTTTCCAATGATAGGTATTTCCAGTCAACTTTAAAAATAAAATTTGATTAGTAATTTTGTACAGTAGAAGCAATCATTTATTTAGAAATCATTTATTTTTTAAAAAATTTTCGATATCCGAAAATCGTAACCATAAAGACTGTTATCTTTATCAAAAATGTTATCAAACAATGGTTTTATTAGAACCAACCGACTTGTCAATAAAATATTGTATTGCTTAAAAAGCAAATATGACAAAGGAAATTCAAAGAAATAGTTGTGGTGCATTAAGTAAGAGTGTGAACTCTGAAATGAAATTTAGAGGAACATAGATATCGTAGTTGTCATATCCCATTGACAATAAATTTGGTGGCTACAACTGATACGGTTTTGTGGGTGTAGTAAATATAAATACCAACACGAATAAACTTTATGTCAATATCAGATTAAATTAAAGAATAAAAATGTTAATATCATTGATATAACATGAAAGCAATTTATATTTTTGCAACACAGGGATATGCTGTAATCAAATTAATTTTAATAAATGTTCACAAATTGAAATTGAATTTTGTCTTTAAATACAAAAAAATACTCACACTTTAATATTTTTGAATATACATATGTTAATTTTATTCCCTAGAACAAAACATAATTCGGGGGTCGATTTACGTGACGGCCCAGACTAACAACGTGCCGTATTTTGTCATACAAAGTGACAATTAAAATGCTAACTGGGCGTTCCAGTTGTGAAATAGAATCTACACTCACCAAAAAAAGTCTGTAATAGCAACTGAAAATTTTGCTAAGTTGAGCCCAGTGATGTCTGCTGACGTGCAGTACAATGAAATTTGTATAAAAAATTAATAGCCGCTACTAAATTTTAGTCAACTTTTTGTAAAGTGAAATTTAAATACTGTTTGCTAAAATCAGCAATATACTATTACTATAAGTTATTAATATTACTACGAAATTATTTTTTTTTATCGAGCATCAAAATTTTCTTATTTTATTTCTTATTTTTTTTTTTCAAAAAATATTTTAGACAAAATTAAAAAAAAAAAAAAATCAAAGGCTTAAAAATTGCAAAAACATAAACAAATTTATCATTTTGTTTTGATTTGGTAATTTCTGTTTTGAAAAGTATTTTAGTATTTTTTTTTTGCCTTTAAGGTCATATTTTAATTGTTTTTAGGGCTTATTTTTAGAATTAAAAAAACTTTTTAGTTTTATTTTAAAGTGGATGTCCTATTTTAAGACATGAGTCACTTCCGATCCTTTTTTTAATCTATGTAACATTTTAAGGCAACTTAAGTTTGTACACCTACGGTTTTAATTTGAAATAACATTTCCTCTAATATCCACTTTTTTTAAATTAGTAATTATTTTTGCTAATTTTAGCAAATCGGGTTTCAATAAATTTTGTAAAATGATTTCTGAAATAAGCAACAACAACTTTTAAAGATTCTGTAGTTTGTAAAATGTAAATAGCAAAAGGATTTGCTAGATTATATTTTTTTTTACTAAAAATCAGTTCAAAAATAATAAAATGCGATTGAAAACCGTTTACAAATTTTTCTACAAACTTTTTTTCTGAGTGTATGTTATGTATTTTATTTTCAAAATGTTTTTTCTTATTCTTTTTGATTTTTTTCTAATTCTCTTAACATAGTTCCGGCGTTTTAAAGATTATCGTAAACAAAAAACTTATCATGAGTAAAATTAACTTCGATATTTTATGGCTCTCATGTTCTCTTTGGGTACTAGCGAAAGAACTATGTACTATAAATCAACTTTATATGTTCGTTTCTAAATTTGTATTAAAACAATTATTTACTTTTATTCTTTTTTTAAAAAATTAATTTGTAAAAACAAAAAAATTGGTTCGTTAGTAAGGGAAGGAGACAAAGTAAATAATTTCTACGGTACTCTTTACATTAAAATTATTATGACAGTTTAGGCAGTCACCTTCCTAAGTCGCATTCCCCTCACAGCAACAATCGTTGCACGTCGCGTTCTTATTCTGGGCCGACACTACGGCATTTATGATCGTACTTTTTCGATCGAAATTATTTTTGTATTTCTTAAAATAAAACATTTAAACGAAATTTTCTTCATCAGGGGTGTTGCAGTTCGGTCTCAGATTAGAAATAAAGTTAAAGTTAAAGTTATTGGTTTCATGATTAGTTTCATTGTAGTTATGTATTAAAAAAACAGTTTTCGAACGAATTCATATGATCACGTACGGTGAATATTAGGATTAAATGCTGATTGATTCATGTATTTAACCTACATACATAATAAAAAACATATTGAACAATATCTCAGTTGTACAGGTTGGTTGAAAAGTTCCTGCGCTCGAAATGAAAGAATACTGTTTTTGTTACGAAATATATTTTTTTATTCAATATAATATCCTAGAAGCTCAATACACTTGCTCCAATGATCTTCCAATAATTTTATCCCATCCTTATAATGGTTTTCCGGAAGCTCTGCAAAATGACCGTCTACGGCTGCTATGGCCTCTTAATTCGACGAAAAATGCTTTCCACGAAGGAATTGTTTGAGATTTCTGAAGAGATAGTAGTCACTGGGAGCCAAATCTGGTGAATACGGTGGATGTTCAAGTAATTCGTACTTTAATTCTTTGAATTTAGCCATCGTCAAAACACTTTTGTGAGCAGGTGGATTGTCTTGATGAAAAATGATTTTTTTCTTCTTTAAACCAGGTCTTTTCTCACGAATTTTTTCATCCAGCTGATCCAAAAGGCTGCAATAATATTCAGAGTTGATTGTTTTACCTTTCTGAAGATAATCAATCAACAAAATTTCTTTTGCATCCCAAAAAACTGATGCCATAACCTTCTTTGCTGATCGTTGTGACTTCACCTGCTTTGGAGCTGAACAACCAGCTTCAGTCCACTGTAAACGTTCTTGTTTCAATTTAGGATCATGGTAGTAGTGGTAGTCTCATCCATAGTTATAAAACGATGCAAGAAGTCGGTTTTATTCGGCATAAAACGCTCCAAATTATGCTGAGAAATTTGTTTTCGATCCAGTTTTTGTTGAATTGTTAATGTGTGCGGCACTAACTTTCCAAACAGTTTTTTCATACGTAATTCTTCATGTAAAATATGGAGTACTCGTTCGTCTGAGATGCCTATGACATTAGCAATTTCACGCTTAGTCAAACTTGGATCTTCACTAACCATATTATGTACCTGCTCAATGATTTCTGCTGTGGTTGCAGTTTTTGGTCGTCCTTCGCGTGGATCGTCTTTAAGGCTGGTACGACCACGTTTAAATTTACTAGCCCAAAATTCAACGGTGCGTTTTGAAGGTGAGGACTCCTTATACACTTGTAACAATTGTTCATAAATTTCCTTTGCTTTTAAACCCTTTAAAACAAAGAATCTAATGACTGCACGATATTCAATTTTTCCATATTAAAAAAAATCAATGACACGTCAACTTCAAATGGCTTGTAAACATAGAAAGAATTGACAGAATGACTTGCAACTTTGCATGTGTTCTCAGGACAGTTATACCAACTTGAGAAAAAAAAAGTTTGGAGCTAGCAGTGCCATCTCTTGATGAGCGCAGGAACTTTTCAACCAACCTGTACGCCAGCTGTTTTTTGTTAAATGACGAAAGAACAACATATCTTTAACAAAGCTGCTTCATTCCCTGCGAAACTTTTGGTAACTCGTTATCATTTGTATTATTGGAAACCATAAATAACATCTATAAACGAAAAGTAATAACTCAAATATTTTTGAAAGTCTGACGTTTAAAATATTTGTAATACTTTTTTTTAAGGAAATCTGTTCTTACACAAATTATTTCCCCTTCCTCGTAACCATATAAGAACCACTTACTTTATCACCTCTAATGTATGTAATGGTAGATCGCCTTTTGTTTAATAAAAAAGTTTTCAGTTCAGTTAACATACATTTGTTTGTTTGTTCATATAAAAAATGATTTCAATTTAAATTACAAAATATACATAAATATTCACCATTGATAATAGTGCTTCCAATTCGATGAATAAATTAACCGATTCCTGGATTAATCGCCTCTATTTCATTTAACGTCGAAACAAATAATTTAAAATTCAGATAATTATTATTAATTATTTTTAATATATATTTTTTCCACCATTTTTTCTAAAAACTTCCTAATATTGTAACTTTGGGTAAAAAAGAAAAATGCCACTAACTAAAATCGAGTGAAAAAGATTTTGAAGGATTTTTGAAGCAAAAAAAAAAAAAAACAAGATATATAGGCTTAAGGATATACTATAGACAATTTTTAATGTTTGTTTCAATTTCTTTAAAAACAAATTAATATAAATTATATTTTTACGTCCTTCACTAAAAGGTTGCATTTGCTTCAAATCAATTTCATGTAATTGCCTTTTTAATTCCGTAGGAGTTCTTCCTTTTCTTGGGCCAAGAAAATTTTTTTTTGCAATCGGCTTCAACTACATCGATTCTACATCATATTCCACTTTAACCAATCTTCTGGAACCCGTTTACACAAACATAAGAAATAGCGAACAAACACTAGTTACAGAAGTGGTTTTAGGAGCAATATAACATATTACTTTCGAAATCATTTCAAACAAAAATCATCGGTGTTAAAACCGACAGAAAAACATATCATAAAGGATAGAAAGTTTCTCTACAAGTCGTTCTTTAGAACAGACACAAGTATACACGGTTATGGATTAGAGCAACTAACAGTTATTTGGGGCGCTGAATTCAAATATGCCCTCTGTTTTTAAGATTGGTTCTAGTTTTGAAGATATTGAATAAATTAATTTTTACAATTTTTGACAATTAATGTCCATTTTATTCAATTAAAAGTGAAAATATGAAAATGAAGAGCAGTCTAACTGAATCGTTTGTATTGTTTGGCATCTGTTTCACGCATAAGAGTCCAACAGCAGTCGCTCATCATACCCTCGTCCCAAAATCATTGATATCGTCTTTCAAATTTCACCAAATCTTGCTTCTCGCTACACTAAAAAAAAAGACATGAACTAAAATGTAATCAAAAATTTTGTTCAAAAGGGTTTATAAATTGTCCTCAATTTAAGTAAAATTATATAAGAATTTAGAAAAATTTTGTTAAAAAGAATAAAAATTCCTTAGTTTGAGGAAAATCAAAATAGTTTATATACTCAGAAATAGTTCATATTTTTCCTAAGTAATATTTTTTAATTTTAGGAAAAATAATTCAATTAAATACAAATTTATAAATTTTAAGAAAAAACATCTTAGTGTTAAGAAATTTGCATACTCAAATATAATAAAATTAAGTTTAATTAAAAAAATAAAAATTAGAACACAATTTACTCCCATTTAGTTCAAAAAATGTGTCTAACTTAATCGAGAAAGTACTTGAACTTAATGTGTGTTCATTTTTGTTCGCGAGTAGTAAAATTAAAAATTTACTAAATTTTATAAAGCCATTTCCAAATTCAGTTTTTAAGACTACCACTTTCTAATTTTTAAGTATTGTTTTCTAAAAATTAGTTTAGGCAATTAAAAACAAAAAGTAATAAATTTTTCCTATGTAATAATAAAAATTTTCTTGGTTTTAGAAACTGATGGACTATTTTTAAGAAAAATTTTCATGCAACTTAGTTCAGATAAATTTTTAAAATTTAAATAAAATTATTTTATTTTTTCAAGTAAAAGTTTTCTAATTTTTAAAAAATAATAAAATTTGGTATAGGATTTTTTTTTTTGTTGGAAAACGTTTAAATTGTTTTCTATATTCTATTTCAAAAAAAAAAAAAAAATAAATTAAAAAAAAAACTTGTTAGTTTTCCTAATTTCCAAGAAAAAATATATATTATTACAGGAACAAATTAAAGTGACCATTTAAAGAAATTATCGTGCATGATTGTAATTTTTGGTGCGTGATTCAAAAATGGCTCACATGCCCATCTCTAGTCTTAACAGTCTTTGACATTGAACTTAAAGTAGCTTAAAATATTTTTTTAAATTTTGTTAGCAAAAGGTTAAAAATTTCGAATTTACGATTTAATGTAAAAATTTTGTTTACTGATTACAATACAAAATACATTTTATACATTACGGCATAATAGCTTTCCTATAATGGACATAGCGCTTATTAAACTTTATATTCATCGAACTATTTTTTTCACTTAATAATAAAAAAGTTTTAATTTGTATATGTCAAAAAAAGTTTAAGCTAAAAATCCTATAAAATAAACTTATGACATTTTTCCATTTCTCAATAATAACAAGAAATGTAACTGTGATATTTTGTATTTTTGCAACAATTTCCTTAAATTACTTAATTTAAGAAGAAAAAAGGACCCCCAGTGTTCCTTAGCCATAGATGGCGTGTGTCATTCAGGGCGTCCTTTTTTATAGTTCTCTCAAGCAGAACCGTTAATTAACTATGAAAAGGTTCTGAATTTGTCACAATTTATAACGTTTCAGGATATCCTGCAGTACATTTTTTTAATTTGTTTACCTTTTTGCTAATGAAATTTAATTTATATTTAAATACATGAGTTAAGTATAATTCAATTTAATTTAAAGACAAAAATGTATGGCAAAAAGCTTGTTAAAAGCAGTGCCCTCACAAAGCGGAAGTCCTCGGAAAGTGAGAAAATACCTACTCAATGAGTGTAAAGTACTTTCAAATATATGGTAATATACTTTACCATAGAAGCAGGATTAGTATAATTTTCACTTAAAAGACGTGCTATTTAACTTGATGTTCGAAAATATTTTCTTATTCTTATGGAGTTAAGTCCTAATTTTTAGTAAAAAAAAATTATCTAATGAACTTAAATAAAATAAAATTTTCTTAAAACCAAGGAAATATTTCCTAACTAACAGTAAAATTTTAGATGATGTATGAACTAATTAGGAGGAAATTTTACTGTTTTCGGATAAAAATTTTATTCTCAGTAGTAAATTTTTCTATAATTTATAAATTTTGAGTGTAGTACCACCTAAGTTTTTAGGAAAAAAATAGGAATCGGAATGAAGAAAATGTATTTTGGGAGACATTGAAGCTCCAATCTAGCGATAATTTTGCAACAAACTGTCGATTATTAGCTTGAAATCCGGGTAATTGCGGTTACCGAGAAAGTTGTGAACAACATCTTGAAATGATGCCCATGCTGCTTCTTCACACTGCGTTAAACATTGTATAAAATTTCCATCGGCCATTAATTTTCGAATTTTAGGTCCGACAAATATTCCCACTTTAATTTTGGCACATGACAATTTGGGAAACAACTTGGTCAAATACTTAAAAGCCAGTCCTTTAGGGTTGAGCGTTCTGACGAAGTTTTTTATAAGGCCAAGTTTTATGTGTAAAGGTGGCTGGAAAATGTTCTGTGGATTCATAAGTGATATAGAAGAGACGTTTTATTTTCCTGGTTTATAACTAGTACGAATTTGTCAATCTTTTTCACATAATGTTGATCACTTGTACTACTATCCCACATGCACAAAAAACAGAAAAATTTCGAAAAACCCGATTACAATACCCATTAAGAGATCAATGACCTGTTGGAATAGTATGCAAATAAATTATTCTTTAAAACTGAATTAGAATTTATTCTCAAACCTTCAAATCGCTACAAATTTTCCGTAAATATAGAGCAATGTCTGTTTTATATTAAGAATTATACACTCACAATATTATTTCGTTAAAAACAACTTAAAATACATATTAAATTAATCGCAAATATTCAACCCATTTTGTTGTTTATTTTCAGTCATTGTTTAATAATCGACAAAAGTAAAAACAATGGAAAGTCGTTTAAAATAATCATCAAATTTTTACTGACAAAAAGTAAGAAAAAACTACTTTTGTGGTTTGTTTATCAAATTGAAAGTTTTTTCATTTGTAATTACAAAACAGAACACAACACACACAGATGTATATATTTTTATTGGCTTTGTGTGTATATATATTTGCATAATTTCTTGTAATTTTTATTAAAATAATTTTGTATATATACAAACTATTTTGGCTAAAAAACAAAAAGGAATTATATGAATTTCTATTTTTTGAAACAGAAAACATAAAATTTTACATTTAACTAAAAATGTACTACTAAATGTCTGTAAATTTTTATAGTTTGTTTTTTGAATGACTGATTCAAATAGTTAAAAAATATATTTCTATGAAATTCAATTGATTCTTCATTAAAAAGCAAACTGTACGTATTACTTTTTAAATAAACTACAGTCGGTAACGGAAAATATATTGTGAGTGTAAGAGTAAATAGGTCAGTGGATTGAATGCCAGCACGAGACGCAGCGAGTCAGGGATCAATCCAAAGAAAATTTTCCATACCTTTTATCTACATACAACTTTTATCGACTTTTTTGAAAGAGAGAAGGAAGGACTTGGCCCCTTATCATACACTCACAATATTATTTCATTAAAAATAGTCTAAAATACACATTAAATTAATCGAAAATACAATCAAAAAGAGGACTACTGATTTTTCATTATATTTAACCCATTTTATTGTTTATTAGTATAGCAATTAAAAGTCGTTTAAAATAACCATCAATTTTTAACTGACAAAATGTAGAAAAAAAAAACGATTTTTGTGGTTTGCTTTTAAATCGAAATTTTTTTATTTTTATATAATTTTACAAAACACAACACACACAGATGTATATATTTATATTTTCTGTGTGTATCTTTATTTGAATAATTTCTTGTAATTTTTATTGAAATAATTTTGTATATAAACAAACTATTTTGGTGAAAAACAAAAAGGAATTATATAAATTTCTATTTTTAGAAACAGAAAACTTAAAATTTTATATTTAACAGAAAATATCAACTCCTACTGAATGTCTGTAAATTTTTATAGTTTGTTATTTGAATGGGTACTCAGTATTTCATAATAGTTAAAAAATATATTTTTATATGAATTTCAAATGATTCATCATTTAAAAACAAACTCTACGTATTATTTTTAAATAAACTACAGTCAGTAACGGAAAATATATACTGAGTGTAACCTTCTTTTGTTACGATAGAAAAGCTCTTCTCTCCATCCTTCCATATTAGTATCCTATAGTAAGCACAAGCATTAAAATATATGTATTATTTAAATTTAAGATTTAAGGTCCTTTTAAAAGGATATAAGATGTGATTACGAAAAACTGAGTACTCATTTTAACTATGTGTGGTATCTTGTTTCATGTGTATTTCTATTTTGCTATGAGTGATAACAAAAATTAAATATGTCATAGAGCCCTACAATATTTCATATAAAATATTAATACAATTTAAACATACTTTTGGTAGAATTACGTTTATTTTTGAACCCCCTTTGATTCGCTACTTGAAATTTTTATATGTGTTACCTCGATCTATTTGCAAAATCAATTTAAGAAAACATTAATTAAGGGTTTTGGTATATTTATTAATTAAGGATATTATTAAATTCGATTAACTTTTTCGTAAATATTATTTAATAGTGTTTAAAGAAAAGGAGTTGAGTTTTAAGTAAGGCCAAATTTGTAAGTTTTCGTTCACGCGTTCAAAAGTTATGATCATTTAAAGATCATTTATTTCTTATACATTTTTCAATAAAAAATATAAATACATAAACTATTAAAAAGGTCGTTTGTTTTTTGTGCTGATAAAAGGGCACTTTGGTCAAATACTAGTAGGCTCGTGGTAAAACCTCTTGTCACAACAAACTAATGTACACCTAGATGTATGAGTAATATTTTATAATGAATTATTATAACTTATACGTACTGTTGAAATCACCAACATGCCTAATATGAATTGTGATAATTATACCCTACATCACTAAGTAGTCAGGGGTGTCAAGAGTTTGTAATGTAACGACTCAGAATCACTTTCTAAATTAATATCAGTGTTTCCGTCCTTAATAAAACTACACGTCGCAAATATAAAGATATTTGAAAGCAATTTGGTATTTGGTTTCCATTGCCTCTAGGATGATCCCTACATACAAAAAAAACAGAATTCGTAATTATTTGTGTAAATTATTTATAATATTAAAGTTTGATATCATATATGAGGCTTACTTACTATATGTGAAGTGTTCCAAATTTTCCCATTATTTTTTTTTACTTGAATTTTGTTCAAAAGAAGAAAATTATATTTAATGTGTCCAAATTCTTAAATGTCATAAAAATTTTATAACTTAAATATATGTCTACAATTTCCTACTTTGTTTGATAACAGTGTACATGAAATATATGAAACATGTCCATACGTTTTAAGACTGGGTTCAGAATTACAAAATATTATTAAATACTTCATATTTTACATGCTATGTTTACATATTTTATTTGTGTTATGTTATGGAGACTTTCCTAGCATATATGAATAAGTACATAAAATTTATTTGTAATATCCCAATAAACCAAGATACGATATACTTTTTTATAAAATGTATGATTTCGTTTATCATATTTAAATATAATGTAGATATAATATTATAATTTTAAAAAATAACGAAAACTAGTTTTGAAAACTGTTTGTTTTGAAACAAACTTTCAAAAATTTTCACACAATAATAAAACTTATTTTAAATTCAATGATACATATGTATATGCGTTAATTAAATGATTGCAAAAAACAAAATATTTATTTATTTGGTAAGCTCATTTATTTTTTTTTTCATCGGCTTTCAGACTTATACAATTCTTTATAATTGGATAAATCTTATATTTTGTGATGAAGACTACATATAAAATTTAAATAACCGAAAACCATTGCTAAGTATTTTGCAAATTGTTGGGATTCTAAGATCAAAAGTTATGTGGATTTTTAGATATTTCGTGCGGCCCTTATACATTTATTATTATTTCTCCCGGATAAATGATCTCCCTATTATTACAAACACGTAGCGTTTTGGAAGGTACAGGGGAATAAGAAATATACATATAGCAAAGAAAATATATTTTAGATGCACTTACAAGGCCCGGATTCTGGAATGTTATTAAAATTCCAGAATCCCTTAGTTTGTATGTTTTGCATTATTTATACGTCTATTTATAATTGTTAAAATATGTATTAAAATATTAAAAACTCAAAAAATTATTTACTGCAATATTATGTTTGTTTTTTTTGAATTTTCTATCTTACTATATCTACTTGTAAAGAAAACGACTATCCCTTCTTAGCTGACTTTTCTTTATTTTTTGTAAATGAATACAATTTCAACATTTGGGGCCGCCTTTGTACGAAAGCAATTTTATAGTTTGTCCTGCTCTATCTTTACTTACAAACACATAATTCATTTGTTAGCTTTTGTTGTTTTTCATATTTTATCAAATTAAAAATACCAAATTTTAATTTTTTTCAATTTTTGTTTACATTTAAAAGTGAAAAGCAAATAATTTCTAAGACTTAGTAGCATTTTTATACATTCTTAATTTTTACGTAGCTATATCTATAACTACTTAGCAAGTATATAGCTACATAAATTTGTATGGAATATTTATATAAAATTTGAAAAAACAAACCTATTCTAAATATTACCATTTTAAAATATCGTTACCATTATTATTTTCGATATCGTTAAAGATATCATATCATTTTGTTTATTTCGAGATCATTAATGATAACATATTTCATGAAATAGCGATAAAATAATGACGAAAATTTTTGATTTTGGCCAAAATTTTTATCGCGCTTCCTAGTTTTTTTGATATTGTAATGATATCGCTATTTTATGGAATAACGATATCAATAACGAATGTGTATATTTCTCCACAGTACCTATTAATTATGTCTCGTTTGTGATTTCTTCACGCGAGTGTTGACAGCTGGAACAATCTAGTGTCGTAATAACTGGAAATAACTAGAATACTTAACTATTCATATAAATACGGGTACTTGGTGACGCAGTAGTTCAGTTTATTAAATAAAACGCTGGAGTGTTAAGAACTAAAGTGTGGCTAACGTTAAGTCTATTTACATCGTGTGAATAGATTGTACTATTAAAATGTTTTTTTTTTGTAATTTTTAGTGCCTGTTATAAACAAATAGAGCTATAAATAATTTCAAACAGTGTTTATTATTTGTAATATAGAAAGAACTTGATTTATTTAAAAGCTAAATAAATTAACGATTTTATAAAGGGTAAAATCGTAACAATATCCTACTCTGGCAAACATCATCGAAATGATATCGATTTACTATCGAAACGATATCGTTTGGCTTGTTGGGTTTAGTTGTTTCCTAATAAAATTCCCAGTATTAGATGTATTTATGCATTCCTTCCTAAGTAATAACATTTTGTACATTTGCAGGTATATTGAAATATATTTTAAGGACCAGTACACAAACTTTCCCAGTTTTTTTTTTATGAGCTGTTCATAAATACAACTTGAGTTTATGAAAAAGTTCTTAAATTAGTACATAGTATTGTTAGATTCGATGAATATTCTGAATTGAGCTCAAAATATATATTTCCCGTTATCGACAGAATTTTATTTAAAAAGTAATACGTAGAGTTTGTTTTTAAATGAAGAATCATTTGAAATTCATAGAAATATATTTTTTAACTATTTGATTCAGTCATTCAAAAAACAAACTATAAAAATTTACATATATATGATAGGAGCTGATATTTTCCGTTAAATGTAATATTTTATGTTATTTGTTTCTAAAAATAGAAATCCTAATAAATCCGTTTTATTTTTTTTTTTTTTTTATAAATACAAAATTATTTCAATACAAATTACAAAAAATTGTTTAAATATAGATACACACATAGAAAATAAAAATATATACATCTGATGTGTTGTGTTTTGTAAAATTACATACAAATAAAAAAATCAATTTGAAAAACATGGATGGCATTCAATAACTTTTCATAATAACGGTAGTTGGCTACCACAGCCACTTTAAGGCCGATATGATAATTTTAAAATGGCGATTATATAAAAGGCATGTGCGCTAGCTTACCAGTTTAATTTTGAAATATATTAAGATATTGTTAAAATAACACTTAACTACCGAAACACCGATTTATAACCGTATTTTGCAGATATAACAAAATGTAAAAGGTAATAGATGATGGTATTAGATGACACTTGTCACTATTGGAATCGAAGTTTTAAAATTTCCGTGTCGGTATTGATCAGAGCATAGTAGACAACTACCGTTATAATGAAAAGGTATTGCTTACCAATCATGTTTAAAATCAAAACAAAAATCGTTTCTTTCTTCTACGTTTTGTCAGTTAAAAATTTATGGTTATTTTAAACGACTTTCAATTGCTTTTACTACTTTGTCGATTATAAAAGAATGATTGAAAATAAACAACAAAATGGGCTGAAGATAATGAAAAATCAGTAGTCTTTTTTTTTTATTGTATTTTCGATTAATTTAAAATGTATTTTAGATTATTTTTAACGAAATAATATTGTGAGTGTATATACAAATTTTTACAAAAATGTAAAGTGGTGAAGTTGTCGTTTTTTTTGTGCTGATATTTTTTTTAAATATTTCTATATTTATGTTAATGAATTAAAAGAGCACTTTAAGTACCTACTATGAGTATACTCGTCATAAAACCTCTTGTCGCAACAAACTAATGTACACCTAGTTGTATGAGTAATATTTAATAACAAAATATTGTGACTTATACGTACTGTTGAATCAGCAACATGCCTAATGTGAGTTATTATAATTATACCCTACATCATAATAGAGTATTTCAGAAACTGGTATTCAAAAATTTTTTTTTTTAAAGCCGGTGTCGGTTTTTTTGGTTATCCGGTTTTGTCATATTTTTATGCATTGAAAAATGTTAAAACGGCTGTAAAAAATTTAATAACGATATTAGCACAAAAATCTTGAAATATTTGGAATATTTTTCAGGAAATAACAGTCGTATTTTTATCATATTTGTGTCATAAATGTTATATACTGCGTTCATAATGTACCGCATAATTTATACGTGGCATCTAGAGTATTTCAACCCGAAAACCGGTAAAGCAGTTATTTCATTTTACAAACAAAAACAAAAAACTATCGGTTTCGGTTGTGTTTTTCTTCTACAATAAAATAAAAATAAAATAAAAAACAAATAAAAAAATGGCATTGAAGTCAGTAGTAACAACTAAATTCAGGAGGTAATATTGTTAAAAATAAAACTTTTTCAGCCGTTTAGAACCATTTCAGTACTTCACGCGTCTAAAAAGTTTGCACCATTTACTCGTCATATCTAGCCATTTTAATTTAAAAAAACTAGCGATTCTTAATCAGACGAAATTTTTAGAAACAATTTGTATCCCAGGAAAAAAGTAAGTAACGGGTTTAAGAACCAGCAATAACTGGTTAAAGTTTGCCTGATAATATCATTATTCGAACACACGGATGCAAATGGAGGTAGCTAGTTGCCTCCCAGATTATAAGTAGGGAGTAAAATAACCAGTTAATGGTAAGGTTAAAATAACTTGTTATAGGTAGGGCAAAAATAACTGGTTTCAATTTATATAATAAAACGGATTTTTGTTAACCATTTCAAAAAAAAAAAATAAATATTAAAACCACACATAAATATCAAAAAACACATTAGTAGTAACTCATTATTTTTACTTTGAAAGTAATGCCATCTGCAAGGAGCTATATAACACATTTTTAGTAACTCATTATTATCACTTTACAAGTAATGTAGTAGCCAGGAATAAGTCATTATTGGTAATGCAAAAATCCTGGGACGTTAAAAATTTTTATAAAAGTCACAAATTTATAAGTAATATTTTTACTAAAAATAACCTCTAAAAATCTTTCTAAAACTCCATATTTCGACAAGATATTTATATATTTTATATTAGCTAAATTACTGATAAGGTATATTCTTGAATTTTTCCAGGGACGTGGTAAAAATTGGGATGAAAAGGATTTGCCAACCGAATTTTTGTAGTTCTATTTACCATCACTTTTATAAATTTTAATACTGTTGTGTTTATCGAATTTTATTTACAAATTCTGAATTTTTATTGTAATATTTAATTGCTTTTCTATTTATAGATTATAATATTCTAGAAATAAATATTCTACTAACTGAAACGCTTTCCACAAAATTTATTTAAAAAATAAAATTTTTGTTTTAAATTGGAATATTTTTGTTAAAAACAACATAGTAACCACAAGAGAAAATTCATTGGGTCTTTTAATTTTATTCAATAAAAACAAATATTAAAAAAATTTTTTAAAATTTCTTATGGTTTGAACTCGGAACCCTTGGATTTGCAGGCTATGTTTCTACCCACTGAACCAAAGACACTTACATCATCAATATTTTGGATGATGTTACATTGTTTCGGTAAATTTGACACATTTTCTGTTTATAATTAAATTTAACTATTCTGATGAAGAATTTAAGGCTGAAATGTACTTTGTCGGGCGTTGCTAAAAAAAATATATGACCTCCTCTGGAATAAAAAACGACAATTTTTTTCTATTTTCAATTTTTGAAGACGGGGCCCCCAGGGCCCAAAAACTGGTACGCGTAGTAACATATAAGTGTGGATACACAAATAAAAGGATCTCAAATATGCACTTTGTTTCACGATCTATGGTATCTAGCTGCCTCTAGATCCATTTAAGACCCCTTTGGGACAATTTTTCCACAAAAATTTTTTTAACATCAGTAAATGCTTTGTTTTCATGATATATGGTTTGTGCGTCCCTCTAAAAATTGTTTTGCCTACGGCACCTTTTGATCCATTCAAAACCTCCTGGGCCCCATATGCAAAAAAAAAATTAAAGAAGGGACTGATTTCCCAAAAATATTAAAAATTTTTTTAAATTGCACGATTTTTTTTAATTTTTCTATTTTTTGGGGTGGAGGCTTTGCCCGCTATCATTTATTTGATTCGCTGTAGCGCCTTTTATGGTTTTTAAAAATATTTTATTTTTATATAAAAATTACGCATTTTTTTAACAATTAACTTTTTATCAGTTTTATCAGCCTTTAAATATAATAACTTTCACAGTTAATATTTTTTTGCATATACTTCCAATAAACCTTCGCATCTGTGGGGATTTTTATTTTGAAAATATCTTATTCTCATTTAAACCATTTTATCTGGCGACTTTGGGCGATTCCGTGCGTTATCTCGGGCACTAATTATTAAAAAAAGAAATTAATGCTATTTAATAGGATTTTAGATCATATAATCCTATTTTTCCATAATTTAAAAGATTGATGTATTTATATTGCTTTTAATTATTTAAACATTCGGGACAAAAACCTTTGGAATATGTAAAATTAAATGGAAAAACTGCCTAAAATCTAAATAAGTGATAAAATTGCTGTTTTCTCGAAATCCGCTGAAATAAGAACGCTGCCCTCGCCAAACGAAAAAAATAATACCCACAATTTTTAGCATTTTTAAACCCTTATATGTGCTTGATAAAACCTTAAAGTCCAATCGTTGACTTTTTGAAATTTCTTTAAATTTTTTTTTAAATTGAAAATTGAAGATTTGAAACCAGTGTTTTAAAAATTCTAATATATATGGAATTAATTTAAAACAAGTTAGTAAATCACAATGTCAAAAAGACTTCTCACCTAAGTACATTGAAATTGAAGGAATACAAAAATATTGTTGTTGTAGATAATATCAATAAATTTAAATATTTTTGATCGAATTTGATTTTGATTTTTATTGCCTTATTAGAAAGATAATTTACTAATAATAACAATTCTATAATTATATTTAATATATAAAATTTTTTGAGAAATTCAATGAAAAGTCATATTTCCCCCTTGTAATGTCTTTTTTAAACTATAGGGCCGATGCGGCAGCCCTTCCGGATGTCCGATTATTCCTAATTTTTTTTTGCAAGACTTGGTTTTATAACCAAATGAACATTGCTAGAGGCGGGAATTGTCAATAGCTCACAATTTTTTGCAGCACCCTAGTCTACATATTTTAGGTTTTCCTATATTTTTGCCATTAAATTTTATTTTAAATACAAACTATCAACTAAACATCCAAGCAAAACCACACATTACCAAATAATGGGTAAAGTAATGTATAGCCACAGGGGCCGATGGATTACTTTACACCTTACTGATGAATTTTATAGGCGATGAGCCTCAAAGTAATGTGTATACCCATTACTTAAGAGGTGATAAGGTAAGGAACTACTTATATGGTTACGAGAAAGGAAAAAGTAATGTGTCTAAAAATAGATTTAAATAAAGAAATTTTTACAAATATTTTATTTAAAATTGAAAATAATGTGGTCTAGATGGGAATCGAACCAGGGAAATCTGGTTGCCAGCCAAGAACTCTACCCACTGAGCTATCGACGCATATAGTATTTGAATTGTTACGCTTCGTTTGTTCACTAGTGTTATCAGAACAAACATACATTACCCTTTTGCTTACAAAAAAACACAAAGTAATGTATCTAAAAATAGATTTTCAAAAATATTTCAATTATTACTTTACATTTATAAATCATATATTACGTTATCAGTAATGAGTAACTTATTACTTTATGCTTGCAAATAATGAAAAAGTTAACGAGCTATCATTACAAGGTAACGCATGAGAATATTGCACCCATTACCAAAGTTTTGCAATAAAGACGGAAGCAGAACATGTTCTACACTCAAAATATATTTTTTGTTACCGACAGTAGTTTATTTAAAAAGTAATACGTAGTTGAATCAGTCATTTAAAAAACAAACTATAAAAAATACAGATTTTCAGTAGGGGTTGATATTTTCTGTTAGATGTAAAATTTTATGCTTTCTGTTTCTAAAAATAAAAATTCAAATAATTCCCTTTTTTATCAAAAAAGTTGTTTAACTACAAAAATATTTCAATATAAATTACAAGAAATTGTTCAAATATACATACACACATAGAAAATAAAACTATAAAAAATCGTATTTTTTTAACGTTTTGTCAGATAAAAATTGATGATTATTTTAAACTACTTTCGATTGTTTTTACTACTTTTGTAGATTATTAAACAATGATTGAAAATAAACAACAAAATGGGCTGAATACGAGGGCGGATCAATAAGTCCGGCTCGGTGGAAAGAGATTTAGCTCCAACGATCAAGTTATTGCCTATTTTATGGACCTCGAAAAATCCTATTTTTTTGGAAGGGATACAAAAATTGAAGAAATATTGGACTAAGTGTATTGAGCTAAAAGGAGATTATTTTTTTTTTGCAAAAAACTGTGTTTCATTCAAAAAGTCACGGACTCATTAGTTCTCTTTTTGAGCGTATTTTCGATTAATTTAAAATCTATTTTATATTATTTTTAACGAAATAATATTGTGAGTTTACATACAGCGATAGAAAATAAAAATATATGTCTCTGTGTTTTTAATTTAATATGTTTTTTAGGTTCATTTTAACGAAATGATATTGTAAGTATACAAGTGGAAAGTTAATCAATCGGAAGTAAATGAATAGAAGCAGAATAGGAATTTAAAAAAATATACCATAATAATGTCCCTACAGTTATATTATGATCCAAAAATTACCATATTATGGTTCTAAATAAGCATGTTCTGATTCCGAATTTGTCATAATATGTAGGCATACATATAATCATAGTATACTCAAAATGTTATCGTATTTATAGTCCCCATAACCATATTATGATCATACTCTGGCAAATTAATAAGTATATTATCATTCTCATTATTCCCAACATTCTGAAAAAGCTGTATAAAAAAGATTAACAATTTTTTATTTTATTAAAAATATTACATATATCGTAATTCTTTCACCGGATTGTCGAATTTTAATTTTCATATTTCAAAAAGTTTTTTTCGTGTCACCAACAAGATAAATCTTTGGCTGACTCTCAATTTTTAACAACTTTACGCGTGATCTAATTTCATTGTCCGCACCATGAATGTTTTAAAAAACAATAAATTGAAAACTAAAAAATTAAAGACTTGTATTTCAGCTTTATTCTTTTGTCTGGTGGTTTTTAATAATTCAAAACCTCTCATTATATTTATACTTGTCAATACCTTACACAAATTTTAAAACTATACTGACGCCTAAGCGAGAGACCTGGGTCGAGCAAAATTTGGCGGCGGCTCATAGCCAGCTGCGAGCCGAAAACTGAACGGCTTGCATATTTATCGTTGTCTAAATAAAGACTAATAAATAAAAATATTAGTATTTAACTTAGAATATTCCGGAAGCATCCGCTTTGTGCTTAATACAAAAAAGAAAATGGAATTGTGTTTGAAACCCATATCCGGGAGTTGTTTCGGTTTAAAGTTTGGGCATGGAATTGCTTATAATTTTATTAGATATCATTGGATTGCATCAACACTAAGTTATGTCACCATAAAAGACTAAATACTTCCCAATTTTAGAACTTTACCAGCAAATACCCTCATTTATATCATATCCAATGACAAATAACTGGCAAGTCCATGTTTAAACGAAATAACTGGCGCACTAAAACAAATACTTAAAAAAAAAAATTAGGAGCATTTCAACAATTAGATTTTCCACTAACATTTAACGAAGTTTTTTCTACTATATTTTTGAATAATTTCTGGGAAAATTTTTTTGCGTGTTAGTTGCTTTTTTGATCGGAATAAAGTAAAAATTTTATCCTAAATTGGAATACAAGCGTTTAATATTACTGATAATTTTTTTTAAATCAACCAAACAAAAAATTGTAGTTTTAAATACAAAGTATAACTAAAAATAAAACTTTCGGCGGCGGGGGCTACTAAAAATTGTCCGCGGCTAGGTTCTGCCGGCTTTAAGCCATTTGGCGCTGGTCTCTTGCTCGCACGCAATTGCACTAACGCAATGGCTATAGAATGTACCGGTAATTATGATCGCTATCATCTAATGACTGAAGAAACCATAACAAAATTGATAAAAAGATGTAATGATATTAACCATAATACCATCGTCGTTCTCAATTAAAGGAAAGTAAATAAAATGCTTGTTACGATAATAAGATAATTGTGAATTATAGCATCGTCTGTATTAACTTCTCTTTTTGACAATGTATTTTTTCGACAATGAATTGATTAGGGTAAATTATAATTTTAAATGTATACGGAATTTTCGAAAACCCTATTAAAAATCTTCTAAAATTAAAAGGAAAAAATAATTAAAAATATTTAATATGAAAGGTACTTCTACCCATCTATTATTTGTCCAATTTTAGTAAAAAAACATATGATTGACACTTTGTATTTAAAACAAACTGACTGAACTGATAAATTTTGTTTTTATGAAAACAAGACAATATTATTACTGCAAATGTCATAGTCATGTTTCATTTGATTTATAATTATTCATTGATTGTAGCCAGCATTTTATAGTTGCATAATTTTCATATTTTTTTCATAGTAAGAATTTTCGTATGGTTACAGGCAATCATGTTATGAAATAGAAGGTATTTACTGTAATAATATTTACTATAATAATGTTGATAGTTAGAACTTATTTATCAACTAATAGCTTGATTGTGACCACCATACCCTATTGCAGCAAGTATAATATTGTAGCAGTGACCATGTTGCAACTATGTTTTTCTCTGCGTGTACCAACCCATTTTTGAAATTGAAAATTTACAGAGACTTGAGAATGTTCACGCTTTAATATTTTTAAAATATATGTTTTAGAATTTATCAGTTTCAAGATTATAATTAAATGTTACTATGGAATAGTAAACACTAATTTATAAATGCAAGAGAAGATGGAAAAAATTGTGAGGATCAGCGTTGATAATGTTTTCATTGAAATGTCAAGCCTATTAATTTGTTCTTTGAGAATCAAATATGGTCGGAAAGTGTAATTCTGAAAATATATATAAAAAGCTTATTTATGCGGATAATCATTCACTAACTGTGGAAAAGTGTTTGATATATATGGTATGCATGTTCAATCAATGAGTTTTTGTGGTTGGTGGATCATAAGGAGTGTGATGATGACCTGGTTGCTTTGGTCGAAAGTGTGCACTCCCTCTAGCGCTGATGCTCACAATTTCTTCATCATCTCTTATATTTATAAGTTTCGGTCATTCAATAACTGTTTAAAAATCATTTCACATAACCCTTTTGCTTTAAGTGTTTGATATATAAGCCTGTTCAAAAGTGGGGCACTCCCTCTAGCGCTGATCCATACATCTTTTTTCATTTTCTTATTTCTTAATATAATATTCTTATTCTTCTATAATAATATTCTTTCTTTTTTTTTTGTATAATTTATACAAAATTTAAATATTGAAAAACGATTATATTTATGTTTTCTCTATACTAAATAAGTTGAACTGTGTTTTTTAACCAATTTCATCAATTTTGAACTATGACTTCATATACATTTATCAAAAAAAAAATAATACATTTACTAATTTAATTGTTTTGCTTTTTTGTTTGTTAGTTTCTTTGCTTTAATATTTCATAAATAATGCAAATCAATGCAATATGTAGGTCACCATAGTCAAACATTTGAAGTAGAGTATTAAAAAAAAAAAAGCCGGCCTTTTCAAAAACGAGATTATCGGTTTATTCGAAAAATTGTTTTTAAAAAAACCAGTTTCAGTTTCGGTTTTTACCAAAAAAAAAACTAAAAAATAACCGAAAAAACCGGTTACCAGGGTTTTTTATTTTACATAAAAAGGCATCGGAAAAATGTCACTTAGTTCAATTGTAGTTGGGCCTTTATTTAAATAATAACCATTGTAACAGGCTAAACTAACAACTATTAATAGACTGCAATGTCAATTTTTAACTTTAACTAAGTAAATATGAAACGCTAGTTAAAATTTTTAAAATAGATATGTGCAAAAATTAGAAAAATATATATTTAAATAAAAAACCCGGTTAACCGGTTTCAGTTTTGAATTCTCTAATTTCAAGCACTTCATCAATACCATCTATAACAACAACATAGAAACAACAATTGACATTTACGATAGACAAAAGAACTGTATTGTATACAGAAAAATGTGCGTGTATATGAAAGTTTATGAAATTACTTTAGCATCTATGTTATTGACACCCACACACAAGAAACCACAATATTAGTACTACTTGCAAAATGAAAATAACAACATTTCAAGGTTGGTTACCGAAACAAATAACTGTAAGGGTAACGGTATCAAATTCTTTCATTTTGGTATCGGTACAGCCAAATTCTTTTTATATTAAAAATCTTTATAATGATAAAAAAAAATTAAATACTCGTATTTAGCATGTGTTATTTAAGTTAATTAATACTGGTAACTAGCCTAAAAAGGAACTGTAAAGGTATTTGAAATTATAATTTAATTGAAAATGATACTTTAACGATAACGTTATGATAGCGATAACGTTATCCAACCATGCAACATGTTTGAGCAGACATTCGAAAAAAGAAATGTTTTATAATTCTAATTTTTATTTTCTTACAAATTATTACCCGATTGTCTCCTTTACCTAAGAGTTAATATTTAAATGACATAAATAGGGACATCGAAAGTTCAAGGCGATTATTTTGGAATTTTCTCCAAAATTATACAGAAAACGGGAAAAGTTAAAATTAATTTTTCGTATATTTCATTATTATAACTTTGTTTCTTGTCATTTTTTCCATATTGAAGGGTACATACACCATAAACAATATTGTGCAATAAATCATTAATGTTCAATAATGGTGATAGTTTATGGATTAAAAAAATAAAAAACAAACCAAACCAAAACACAATACAATACAATTAACATAATGGAGATATAGAATATGTGTTCATTACCAATTTGTTTACTTAATGGAAATTAAATTATTTTGGCCTTTTTTTGATTAATATATTTATTTTATTACAAACTATACAATACATACTACATTATTTTTAAACTATTCTGCCTTAAACATTTTTTATGCCACCGAGGTAATTTTATATTTTCTAACATTTTTAAAATTTATCTACAATTTTTTCATGAAATACGAGTATATAAACTTGAGTTAATTTTTTAAGATACATATACAAATATGATTACTTCCAGAAAACACAAATATATGATGGCTTGTTTTAATGAATAATAAAGTGTTGGAATAGGTACAATAAATCCCATAAACAATAAGTTTGCCCAAGAATGATATTATAATCGATACATAAATAAAATGGCGATATATAAAATGTAACATTAGAAAGAGATAACACAATATAATTTTGATTGTTTTACTTTAAAAACTATCTAAGAAAATATAATGGCAATAAAATAAATTAAAAAAAATATGCATAAATAAAACGGACTATCAATGGTTAACGTTTTATTCAGTTCGTCTGCAAAGATTTGCTTTTAATTTTAATAACACAGTCCAACAATATAATTATTTATTTATTTATTTATTTATTTATTTATTTATTTATTTATTTATTTATTTATTTATTTATTTTTTTATTTATTTATTTATTTATTTATTTATTTATTTATTTATTTATTTGTTTATTTATTTATTAATTTATTTATTTATTTATTTATTTATTAATTAATTTATTTATTTATTTATTTATTTATTTATTTATTTATTTATTTATTTTATATTAATCATATAATTACAAATTATATCCCAATACCCTAACCGAGCACTAGCAACAAAGGCCATCGGCTCGTTATAGCGAAAACGACCAGAGCCTCTGGTGGGAATCGAACCCACGACCCCCGCACTGATAAGCTAGCACGCTACCAACTAGCCTCCCGGGGCGCTGGTCCAACAATATAAATATATTGCTTGCTGCTGTAAAACCTGATGCTACCAAAAATTTCCTTCTCAAGTTTCCCAAAATGGCTGTAAAAATAGTGAATTATTAAATTTTAGCATTTTACACAAATTTAAATAAACAAATACATTCCAAACAACCGATATTATGGCTGTTTCTTTAAATTATACAATTTTGTTTTCATAGCGTTAATTTTTTGAAGTTTTTAATTTGATTTTGTTAAAAAATATTAAATTTTTTCAGGCAATGTTTATTTCGGAAACTTTATCGTTATTTTTAAAAATTATGATATCATTTCCATATCATTTTTTTTGTATTGTAAGCAAAATCTAAATGCTACTGTATTGCTTCTTGGTTTATTGGGATATAACGACCTAGGGATATTATAAGATAAGTAATTAAATTTCCCAGTGCATGTTTCAACTACAATAAAAAATGCTATGGATTTATTTTACGTTGGATCAAAAAATTTTCTTTTTAGAACTTTATTTAAACGAATTCTGGAATATGGATGCATATGCTTATGCTGACTCTACTGTGCTGTTGACTTTAGAAAGGAAAATAAATTATTTTTTCCCGGGCATCTCAAGAAATTAAAGACGGGGAATTCCTGAGCTCTAACCATCAGTGATTTATTTCATAATATTTAACTTTTAACGATTTGCTGTTCTTAGGCAGAATGATTACAGATAATATTCAACAAACTAATAATCAATTTTATTTTAAAATAAATATACACTTGGATTTGGAAAAACAAATTAACCAAACTATACAATCCAAACAGCACAATCTGAATGTTAATCAAAATCAAGTCGGCACTTAAATGTATGGGGGGAGAGAGAGAGAAAGAATAACCAATAGTAACAAACAAATAACCCTGTAGGAAGTCTGGGGTCAAATGTCTCCGTCACCAATTTTTTCGACTATTTTGGGTGACTTTTTGGTTACATAGTCAACAAAGCGTCTACACTTTTTAAATTTCTTATTTTTGGTGACATTATCAACAAAGTGAATACTGCACTTTTTTCATTCCTTTCATTGCAGCTGCAAAGCTGTGCTTCTTTTCGATTTTTTAATTGTTTCATTTTGTTGAAAATACATGTACATAGCTGTGTGTAAAATTAGTTTTTAATGAAAATGTAAAGAACAAGAATAAATAACGAACAAAAACAATTACGAAAGACTTGTGAAAAAACAATAAATTTTGTATATAAATAAAAATAACGAGAAAGAGGCAACAATTTTTATCGAAAGTTGTTATTCTAGACATTTTGTGGAGCCTGATGAAGATTTAACGGAGCCTACGGAGGATTTTGTACAGTCTTTTGAAGATTTGTCTACTCCAAAATTAAAATTGCGCGAAAAACTTATTTACTTTAAAGAAATTCGTAATTTAACATAGTTTCCTTCCTAGTGTGGAAATCTTGTAAAAAGTTCTAAAAGTTTAGACTACAATTACTAAAATGTACTAGTGAATCTCTGGTTCCAATGTCTACACCTAGTCTATAGTTGTGTAGATTCGCAATGACAAGCACATGTTAAATGTCTACGGCAGAGACCGTTGGCTGGGGCATAATTAGTCTGTAGTACTGGTGACAAAGTCAATAGTGATTCAGTACAGTTTCACTATCGACATTTACTTCAGGGAAATAACATTCGTCATAATAAATACCTGCACTATGGTGGCATATATTATGTAATCTGAATAATTTTCCGTAAGAAAAATTTCTAGACAACCCTAAATAACATTAATCGGTTGTATCTAATCAAAAAGGCTGGATTTAAATTTCAAAGTAAAACTCCATTTTTCTAAATTGTAATTAACTCAAAACCTTCAGTTTATTTTGTTTGTAATTATTGAATTTATTGAATTTTTCTCAATTTTTCTTCGATAAATTCAAGTGGAGCTTAAGTTGATCAAAATTAGAAGAAGAAACAAGAGTAAGATATTCTTTACAAAATTCTCTAGACAAACTAAAAAATCTTTTCGATATCATCTTTTTATAATTGTTGAGACCTTGAAGTAGAAAATTTAACTTTTTCTATAAAAACATACGATGGTGCATTTGTATTTACCAAGCCAGTGACCTTCATGCAGTTAAAATTGCAAAATACCCGCTAAAAATCTGCACTGAAAAGGAAATATGCACTAATAATGGAGCATTTGAAATCGAAATCCGGGGTTTTGCTGTCAGTTAAACGGTTTTTATTAAAAATATATTTTTTTAATTCATGCACAAGTTTCCAACTTGTTTAACTAGCATTACAAAACGGGACAACACATTCGCTTAGTTAAAGAAAAAAATTGGAAGCCTAAAACCTAAAAAAAATTGACATTGAAGTCTAAACCTTATATCAATTATTCCATTCATAAAGTTTCTTCTGTTCATGTCATTTTTTTCTGACCTCTAAAATTAAGACTTCAAATTTGCGGCATCTCGCAAGAAGCATTATTTTGTCGGGCTGCGCAATTTAATAAAATCTAAATAATGAAAAATGGTAGTATCTGTTGGCAAAATATCAATAATAATTTAAAGTTTTATATACTGAATATAGGCTAAGAAAAATACGCTTCATAAAAAATTATTATTGAAGGTTTTTTTTAATAATATTTATATATAAATTTTTTAAATGAATGATTTTAGTTTAATTAGAGATCATTTAATCGTATTCGTTCTATATTGATCAATTGTATAGAAACATGCTAAAAAGAGAGTAAAATTGAAGCAAATTCAATAATAGCCATCAAGATAGAATACGTGTTTTTTTTTCGTTTTCCGCTACAAAACCATTTTTAGTACCCATGCCCATTTTGGGTTCATGATTGAAAACTGTCTACCTATATTAAGTGTTAAAATTAAATTAGAAAACTTGAAACAACATACACCAACGAAATTTAACAATTCCACACCCATAGAAAAGATTGGTTTCAATTCGATCAAAGCCATTAAAATGTATTTGTAATCACGTTTTTTTATTTGGACTTAGTTATAATCCATTAAAAAAGTAAAGGAACTAAAAGGCAATACTTTTATCCAATTATTGATATTTCCAACCAACTTCAAAAATGAAATTCTGTCAGTAACTGCGTACAGTAGAGGCAACAATTTAAAAGAAAAGTAGTCAAATCTAACAAATATATTAAAATTTAAAAGTCATCAAATATGCCATTAAAAAAAGTTTTAATGAAACTATCCACTAAAGATTGGTATTTTTTTATAATTTATAAGAGTTTGTGGTGTAGTGGGTAGAGACGTAGTCCTGAAAAGGCAAACATTTAAAAAATATAATTAAAATTAAATATTAACACATTTAAATAACAAATAAAGCAAAACAAAACTAGTTGTGGTGCAGCTCTTACATTTTCTAAATCAATATTTATTTTTCGTACAGAATCATCAATTTTCATAGTTGTTATATAATTCCAAAAAAAAGGAATTCAATTTTTTCTCCTACTCTTGACTTCACCTTAAATTCACACCGCACATAATTCTTTACATAGATTGCAACTCCACCGCACATATAACGTGGACATTTGAGGATTCAAAGACAAATCGAAACTCCTCAATTTTATTTTTTTAAACTTTCAGCATTTATGTGTACGACAGTCAAGCCACTTTAAATTTTAGTAAACATTCTGATCATGTTATAAGTATTGTATTTGAAAAACACCATCAAATTATGTAAATGGTTCTTCATTATACACAAAGCAGACAACAAAGCAATCAAGCAAATTTGAATGATTAGGTAAAAATATAGCATATGACACAAAAAAAATTAATTATATAAAAGTGTAATTTTAATTTGATTAAAAATGTAGTAAAAACTTTTAAGTTTAAATATGTGGTTCTAAGAACCAAACATGAGTTTAAAGATATAAATAAAATTACTTGACTTATACATCGTAAACAATAAAATTATGATTAGTTTAAAAACGAAATAGGCTATAAATGTCATTAATTCCATCAATGCGACTGGGTTTGTTAAACCTATTTACTGTAGCATGCAATATCGTTATTTAAAGTTTTACAGCCGTTTTAAAATTTTTTTCAATACCTAAAAATAGCGATTCCAACATAATTTAATTTAAAGTTTTCAATTTAGCCCTAAGGTTAAATTAAACGTGCCACAACCATAACCATACAAAACAACTTTTTGAACCAATCTTATGGTATACATAAATCGAAATTGAATAGATATCTATTCAATTTCGATTTGTTATTTTTATATGAAATCAAAATAAAATTTGTTGTCGCGAATTTTGTGAAAATTTCAAGAAATTATCTTATATTTACCGGAGAGCAAAAAAAAGGAATAAAATAGAGGCAACATTATTAAGGTTGTGAATTAAAGCTTTGACTTTTTTGGAACACTCAAATGACCATATAGATATGCCCATTATATTGGTCTAAAACAACATAAAAATTTGAATTACGTAACAATTTCCACAATGTTGCCCATATTCCCTATTCCTAAAAACTCTGTGCCAAATTTCAGCTAAATTCGTTTATATTTAGAGATAGCACAAAAAGTTATCTTTTAAGAATTAGTAATATCCCAATAAACATTTTTGCTGGGATTGATGCTAAAATCAAGTGTTATTCAAGTCATCCCAGCAATAACAGACCTCACCGAATAATGAATCTAGTAATATAAACTTCAAGGTTTTCACATTACCCTTTATATTATAACTCTAACTTTTTTATATGGGATGTCCCAAAAGGTAAGGTGTTATGCTTACGTGCAAGCTTACGAAAAAATAAAGAATAAAAGATTACGCGTATGCATATTAATAATTTGTTACTAATAACCAATTATAATTTAAGTTTGAGTAAGCGATAAGGTAATGCGGTAAAATGCTGTGAATCCCAATTTCTAATCTGCTTTTCTTCCAAAAGGAAATATATAAATAAACCCTTTGACGGCCAATGGTTGATAAATGTTCCATCTTTTAACCAATTTTCTTAAATGTGGCTTGTTTCGACAGAGGGTAGTTGTTGCTTTCAAACAATTCTAACCATTTGGATCAATATTGTCTCTGAGCCAAAAGGATTACTACAAATTCATAAATTAATCTATATTTTTGCATAATTTTTGAACACATTTTCTCGTACCCTATTGGACAACACAGAGGATCAAAATTTTGGTAGGACATACTCCATTCCTTTAATTTTTAGAAACATCGTTATATTTGGAGTTCGTTTATTCCATTTGTTTAGGATGCTGATACAATTTGGGACATATGTATCCCATGGGTCATCAAAGGTCAAAAGAGGAAGTTTTTACTCAGTTTTAAACATTTTTTGGGCGCATTGAAATTTAAATAATTTTTATTTGATTTTCCCTGGATTCCAAATTTTGTCTTCAAAATTTTCTATCTCTTTACAATTTTCAAAAATTGTATATAAAGGTTATTTCGGAACTACAGTTAAAACTCGAATTTGTTCCCAAGTTATTTTAAAATGTTTGTAATATTGGTCATCTGAATACCAAAATTAACAATATTAGATGAGTAAAATAACACAAACAAGTTAAAATAAATGAATTCGACACTACTCTAAACTAATTTGTATAATTTTTTCTGTTCACTTACTTGTTAATTTTTTTTTATTAAACTCTTTTAATTCATAAATTAATAAAATACACATTAATAAATAAAGTTATTTAAACTATTAACAATGACTCATTATTATTATTTATATTAAAATAATAGGAGGGTAAGCCATTACAGGTAACTTATTATTATTCAATTCAAAATAATAAAATAGGTAACATATTATAGGTAATACATTAATTTTAGTTTGAAAATAATGCTGAATGTAAGGAGTACTCATTAAAAAGTAAGGTATAAAGTAATGATATGTCATTACCATGTTTTTGCTGGGATGTTTTCCAATTTCAAGCCTTGATTTATACTTTAATTACACTTTAATTCAATAGCATATACCAGCAATAATAACGGGTACTGGAATTCAAGTCACACATTACAGTGAGAATATACTTTCATTCAAGCCTTGAATCACAGTTGAATACAAGTTCAAACAACGTAAAAATAACACTTGTTTTCAAATCCTAAATTCAAGTTTAAACAAAGCCATAAAAACACGGTAATGATTGGTTTTGGTACAATTTATTAATGATTTATTAACATACATATATTTTTAAAACATTAGTTTTGTATATTTAATTTTGATTTCTTTGACTTCCAATGGGTTTTCCACTAATACTTTTTTATTTTGAAGCGTTGAAATTTGTAGAATCTTCCTAAAATAAGAAAAATATAATGTAAGGACTGAGTTTAGATCCAAATAAATGTGGCTTACCTATTCTTTAAAATCCATCGAAGAAATTAAGATTTTATAAAAATCTTCACAGGAAAATTGTAAATTTTAATAAATGTTTTTATTTTAAAATATTGAAAAAGATTAATCAAATTTTTTTTATTTGTATGGACTTGATTTTGACTATAAAAAAATACTTAAAATAAAACACAATCCAAGCAATATTTAAAGCATTTGATTTTTTAACTTTTTAAAGTTAATTGTGATGTGGTTAGAGTAATTTATACGAAAAGTAGGGTTGACTTTAAATTGAATTAGTTTTTAAACTATACGCTATAATTCAACAAAATCATCCAATACAGTCTTAATTATTATTCATAAATGGAATATGAGATCAACATTCTAAAAAACTCAGTAACTTTTAATTAGTTCGCCATTTTTTTAAATTCATACGTAATAATATATATTTTTGTCAAAATTTTATGAAAAGATGTAATTCAAAATTCAATTTATATGTACATTCACAATATATTTTCCGTTACCGACTGTAGTTTATTTAAAAAGTAATATGTAAAGTTTGTTTTTAAATGAAAAATCAATTGAAATTCATAGAAATATATTTTTTAACTATTTGAATCAGTCATTCAAAAAAACAAACTATAACAATCTACAGACATTTAGTTGGAGTTGATATTTTCTGTTAAATGTAAAATTTTATGTTTTCTGCTTCAAAAAATAGAAATTCATATAATTCCTTTTTCTTTTTTACCAAAATAATTTGTATATATACAAAATTATTTCAATAAAAATTACAAGAAATTATTCAAATATACATACACATAAAGCCAATAAAAATATATACATCTGCATGTGTTGTGTTCTGTTTTATAGTATCATACAAATAAAAAAACTTTCAATTTGAAAAACAAACCACAAAAGTAGTTTTTTCTAACTTTTTGTCAGTAAAAATTTGATGGTTATTTTAAACGGCTTTCTATAGTTTTTACTTTTGTCGACTATTAAACAATGATTGAAAATAAACAACAAAATGGGTTGAGTATAATGGAAAATCAGTAGTCCTCTTTTTGATTGTATTTTCGATAAATTTAATATGTATTTAAAGTTGTTTTTAACAAAATAATATTGTGAGTGTACAAATTTCTCAAATCGGATCTTAATTTTTATGAACATTAAGAATCTTAAATCTAATTTGAAAACAAATTTGTGGTTTTTAATTATACGCGATTTTTAAAAATTCAACTATATAAAAACGTTGTCATCGAAAAATCCACTTTTGCAATATACTTCGCAATGGCTTTCATAAGATATTACATTGTTTTTAATTTTTGAAAGGATAATAGTTTTCCTTGTAACTGAACATGAAATTTGACTTTTTTATTTTTTCGCTATTATTTAACGTATTAAAATTAAATTGTTAACAAAAATCCTGTCTCACATAAGAAGACATTCCGTGGACATATAATCTTACATATATCTTAAGTTAATAAAGCCAAGGTCTTTTGTAGAAACAATATACACATAATTTTGACTTAAGATTGAAGAAATTTATTTAAGTTGTGGAGCAAAAATATTCCGAAACCGGCTCCCGAATTTAGAAAATCTTTTACTTTTTATACATTTGTATGAAACAGACACTGTGTTTTTCGGTCCCATATATGGCGTTCTTAAGCCGTGGATCTTAATGTGTTTACATTTCGCAGAAATAATCTAGAAAAACTAATCTCTTAAAAACTGGACGCTTTTTTTTCCGAAAGTGCCTCTTAAATTTAAAAAGTCTTGTGCATTTCATACATTTATATGAAAATGCCAAAGTCCTTCACTTTGGAGAAATAATCTAGACGTAATTCTGACTTAAATTGTATATATTTGTTTAAGTTGTGGAACAAAAATATTGCGATACTGGCTCTTGAATTCAGAAAGTCATTATATGAAAATACCAAAAAAAGTCTGAAAACTTTGTTGGTATTCAGGAAATTTTGCATATTTGAGCCCAGCGGTATTTTTTGCTAATCTTCGCATTGACGTGTAGTACAATGAAATTTGTAGAATAAATTAGCTGCCGCTACTAAATTTTAGTAAACTTTTTTTTACTTTTAAGGTCAAATTTTAATTATTTTTAGGGCTGATTTTTAGAACTTTAGAGAAACTTTTTAGTGCTATTTTAAGTGGATGTCCTATTTTTAGACATGTAACATTTTAATGCAATTAAAGTTTGTAGGTGTAAGTTTTAATTAGAAATAACATTTCCTTTAATAACCACTTTTTTAAGTTAGTTATTTTTTTTGGTAATTTTTCCAAATCGGTTTTTAAAAATTTGTAAAATGATTTCTGAAATTAACAACAGAAATTTGTAAATATTCTGTAAAAATTCTGTAATTTTTGAAATGTAAATAGTAAAAAGATTTGCTAAATAATAATCTTTTTACAAAAATCAGTACAAAAACAGTAAAGTGGAATTGAAAACTCTTTACAAATTTTCCATAACCTTTTTTTTGAGTGTACGCGCAAAAAGTTATGCGTTTTGGCTGGTCAGCTATCGGCATTCTTTGCAATTCCAAATATTCATAGCATGTACGCTATCGGATTCAACTCATTCGTTTCAACCGCGCACTGAAGCTAAAATGGCCGGAATACAGAGAAATGCATAACAAAGTGATTTTGCGGCATAACAACGCTCGGACATATGTTAATCCAGCCGCCATAATCTCCAGATAGCCCTTCTTCCGACTATTTATATTTTCTGTCGATAACACATGGCCTGTCCCATCAGAAGTTCACTCCTTATTAACAATGAAAAAATGCGTCGATGATTGGATTGATGATGTTGAATTTTTTCTTTCTTTTTGAAGACATATATTATGTTGAGGAAAAGAAATCAAAAAATTGGCGTTTTTTTTATTTATATTTTTATTTAAGCAGAATATGCGAATAAACCGAAATAAAAAATATGATATAATAATAAAAATTTACACATTGTAAAATTTGTACATGTGTAAGCTGCATGTTAATGGCTCTTATGGATAAAGATTTTAGCCAAAAAAATAAGAGAAAATTCATAAAAAGCATAATTGCGGACGAAAAATTGTTTTGTATGAAAAATTAACGCAAAGGACTATTAGGTAAACAAAAAAAAAAACACAATATTACAAAAGTTAGCAACTTTTTGAATTTTGCACATCGTTTGCACATAAAATCTTACCCAAATGTTGACTAAAATACATTAGAATTTATTTGTAATTATTTCAAACCACTTTTTCCAAATAAAGAACTACAAAAAACACAAAAATCCTTTTTATTTAAAATACAAACATTGTTTTTATTGTTTGTTAACATTTTTTCCTTAATTTTATTTTTATTAAAGTTGTAACATGTCATTCCAAATTAAGAAAATATACAACAAATTTCAAATTTTTACCACCGTGCTACCACATACCTCAAATTTTTCTATAAAAATACATTTTTGAGTATAGAGTGATAATTTTACAGTCATTAAAAACAGTAGTGGGATTATTTTGGACTTTTTTTTAGCAGCAATTAAAAAAGTTGGAAATAAACCATCATCATAATAACATAAAGATAAATTTTTTAAAACCCAATTATTTTATATATGGAATATAATTTTTATTAATTTATTTTTTATTAATTTAATTTATTTGTCTATGGAATCTTATTCCTTACAGACATTCTACAAAATTATTTGTAATTATATAACAATAACTTTACCATTGAGTTTAAAATATTTTAAAAAATGAAAGGAATTAATTTTTCATTGATTCTAAGGTATCGTTTAGTTCTGATTTTCCTCCTCTATGTAAAGCAGCTCTTTTTTACAACTTTCAAAAATGTGATTTTTTAATAAAATTTAACACTTTTGAATCTATGACGGGTAACTTAATTTAAAAACAACCAAAGTTAAATATTAATCGTAGATATTTCTATAAAAATCTGACATTTATAACTATGCTTTAAGTTTAAGTGATTTGTTTTAATCTTTAACTTACAATTTACCAGGTTTTAAATTCTTAAAAGCGTAGTTAATATTGTTACAAAAAGTAAAAAATTTATTGTAGTAATAATTGCAACAGTAAAACTCAAACTTAATATGGGAAACAACACTAAATGTATCCGTTAAGTTCCCAGGTAGAAGCTAATGGGAGATGGTGAAAATGAGGCCCAAAGCTCAATTACTGATGTCCTGTTTAAATCTAAATTACAAATTCAAAATTTATTTGGGAACATTAAAAGATTTCATTTTTCACTAAACCATAAGTAGGGCTTAGATGCAATGAAAAAGGATCATAAAAGAAAAGTTCCACCCTATGACACTCCTATGTAAAAATCATTGGTTCCGATCCAAATTTTCACAACACCGGAATCAAAATCACTGCTTCTTTTTCTCTTCTTTTGCTACTATTTTTTTTGCTGGTTATTCATAATTAAGCAACAACAAAATTTGTCTGATGTGCAGTGGGTGGAGGCACAGCCTGACAGTCTCAGAAGCGAGTAAAAGGGTTCCTTAAGAATTATATAACTTTTTTAAGCAACCCAAAGCAAGTGCTTTATTACACAGTGCAGCATTTTTAAGGTCATCGTGTGGTTCCTCCTTCATACCCGTTTTTTTTTAGTATATATCGAAACTAAAAAAAACCTGCAAAGGACTTGGCCAGATTACATCGATTTTTTTTTTTTATGGACACCCTAAGTTTTTGTACCCAAACACGATTTTTTTAAAAAAGGAAAATTTTTATGGAATCCATATATCATAAACCGTTCGGAATTTTGTTTTTATGTCTTTGGCAAAGTTGTAGATCCAAACCAAAGCAAAAAAAATCTCATATGGACCGACCCGAAAAAATTGCATCCACTGCATCAAAATTGCAAAAAATTGGGAAAAAATGCTATTTTTTCATGATAATATGGAAATATATATATATTTTTAAGGTCATCGTGTGGTTCCTCCTTCATACCCGTTTTTTTTTTGAAGTATATATCGAAACTAAAAAAAACCTGCAAAGGACTTGGCCAGATTACATCGAATTTTTTTTTATGGACACCCTAAATTTTTGTACCCAAACACGATTTTTTTAAAAAAGGAAAATTTTTATGGAATCCATATATCATAAACCGTTCGGAATTTTGTTTTTATGTCTTTAGCAAAGCTGTAGATCCAAACCAAAGCAAAAAAATTCTCATATGGACCGACCCAAAAAAATTACATCCACTGCATCAAAATTGCAAAAATTTGGGAAAAAATGCTATTTTTTCATGATAATATGGAAATATATATATAATAAATATAATAAATATATTCATTTTTTCAAAAACATATCAGCATTACAACAATAAAATGTTTAAATAGTAAATTTGAAAACAAGTAACAACAAAAACGGCATTAACCTATATAGTCTTTCTTTGTCGAAACGACAAACATTGGCTATGCAAAATAAGTGTGAGCAAAAAGATGTGCTTTCTAGGGTTAAGGAATGTTCGTATTAAGATGACATGTACTAGAGAGTTGTTTATATTGTTGTTAGATATAATTTAGCTGAAGAAAGATTTCTTAAATTCCCAGTATTTAAGCCATTTCAGGACAAAATCATGAAAAAATCATAAAAAAATAGCATTTTTCCCAATTTTTTGCAATTTTGATGCAGTGGATGCAATTTTTTTGGGTCGGTCCATATGAGAATTTTTTTGCTTTGGTTTGGATCTACAACTTTGCCAAAGACATAAAAACAAAATCCCGAACGGTTTATGATATATGGATTCCATAAAAATTTTCCTTTTTTAAAAAAATCATGTTTGGGTGCAAAAACTTATGGTGTCCATAAAAAAAAATTTCGATGTAATCTGGCCAAGTCCGTTGCGGATTTTTTTTAGTTTCGATATACACTTCAAAAAAACCGGGTACGAAAGAGGAACCAATTTATGTGTTGCACTGTGTTATTTAATCTAAATTATATATCTAGCAAAAATGAAGCTGCCAAAGAAGCAATAAAAGCATAGCTATAGGCATCACTTATTTTCTAATGGTTTCAACAACGAATTTAACATTGGCGTGTCATAGGATGAAGTATTCAAATATAGCTAATTTAATTGCTCTTACTTTACTCTAAGGGAGCAATGGCAATGCATTAATTAGATATTTTGATGCATGAGTGGAAAATTTTCATATACTTTGTAATATTAAAAGAAGCAAACTTTATCCACTGATATAAAAATACTCTTTATTAAAACAAATACATAATTTTGCATTAATGAAAAAGCCATTTTGGGCAACTTTGATATATTTTGCATGAATTTAAATAAATTTTTGGACAAATTTAAAATATTTTTGAATAATTTAAAAACTGGCTGGACATTTTTGAAACATTTCTAGACAATTTTAAAACCTTTTTGGACAATTTGAAATAATTTTTACACAATTTTAAAATTATTTTGGATAATTCTGAATTATAGCTGGAAATTGTTTTGTGTTAAATAAAATACAAAGTGCAAAAATGCACAGATTGTGTCGCAATAACTACTTAAAGTTTAAAAAATGCTTTTAATAAAAATATAAAAATGATTTAATAAAAAAATTGTAAAAGGTCTTCAGAACTATTTTCACATTGAAATTGCTTACTTGAATAATTAGAAAACAATATTTTGAATAATTGCTTCAGATTCAGAAAATATACGATATACTATCACTTATGATTTAGAAGCAATGAAGAGTGATTTTTTAAGATATGAATCGGCTTTATATCCAAATCACTACATTTGATATATGAACATATGAACTTTATTGTGAGTTCCTTAAAATAACACCAAAAAATCATAAAAGAATGTTAACTGAAGCTTAAGAAGCAATGAAGCCTAATCATTAACTATCAACATGGATTTAAGTTGTAGATTTAAAATAATTATAATTATTTTTATTATTATAATCAAAAAGAATCAAAAATAATCAAAAAAAAAAAATAATCCGATTAATTTCAAGGAAAATTTTTTTTTCAAATGCACATTAATTTATTTTCAAAAATTTGCATTTATAACGTGAGAAAAATATAAACTAATAAAAACAAAATAAGATGTTTATTGTTTAAAAATCAATCACGCCTAATTTTGCAAATATATTTAAAAAATGATTTAATTTTTCTTTATAAATATAGGAATTCTTAAATTTTTTTCGCTATAAAATAAAAGTTTTTGTATAGAATCTTTACGGTAAAATTGATCACGATATATGGGCTTTAGTGTGTATTAACACCATTTAAACGAAAATTTTGTTGGTTTTTTGGTAATATATGTATGTACATCGAGATAAGTTTTTAAATTATACCTTGTATTTTCCACTTCAGAATATGTGAACAGAAGTAAATATTTTGGTTTTGTACCTAGGTTGAAACTAGAGGTGGGCACGTGAGCGATTTTTGACTCACGCTCACGCACGAAAATTGTTTTCTACTCACGCACGATCACCTCAAGTTAAAAATAGTATTTCGACCCGGCCAAAGATCTCATCAGAACCCAAAGTTTGGAAGTTGTAGCCTCATGATTACTATTTTTGAAGAAAAACAAAAACATATTACAAACATTTTCTTTACTGAAATAAAACAATAAATACGGCCAGCAATTGTTTTCAAATGCACATATTGAAAAAGAAATTAAGAATAATGCAAACAGGTTAGGAATTTTATAATAGATAAACAATGTAAAAATGATATGCCGGTTAAAAAATAACTAAAATTAAATACTGGTTGAATTTCATGTGGACAAAAGTGTTCGTGACTAAATTTTTTCATGACATTAAATAGGTGTAAATGCAAAAGACTTTGAAAATAATCAAAAATAATCGTTGAAAGTAATTATTTTTCAGTTAACATTTTTACATTGCCATGATCGGACATGATTACGGCTGCTTTCAACGAATTTAAATACAAAAAATACCTTCTATATATGCATAGAAAAAACAGATTCATCGTGACAAATGTATTTCTTGCCAATTAAATATTTTGGTTGCAGCAACCGAATTATTTAGTTGTCCCAACCAAATGTTTCTATATAAATCTTAAACCATTAAAGCTATCCACCATAAATCCGAATGGTCCTCCGATTTACCAGTCGAGATATTTACGAAAATGTGTATTTATGGTCTGATTCGGCTCATATTCAGAATATGTGTGTGAAAAATATTTGTATGTATTAAGAGAATTGTTTTTAACAACGTGTGCTTTTCAATTTATCCAATAATGGTTAAAGCTAATGATCGAAAACACTTACTAATTTCAAAAACGCCCTAAAGTTGTCATCTTCTATTAAAAAGCACGATAACTCACAAAGAAGTTTATCCATCAACTTAAAATTTGGCAAAATGTTAGATCATATTTTATATCTTTCAAGAAACGTAGTTTTTCATGTAATTTCTTCAAAAGTTATTTGAAATTATTCAAATAAGCTTAATTTATTTAAAAACAACAAACATAGAATTAATCATTATATTACAATTTTTGTTATAAATAAAAAAAATAAGTTAAAAAAATATATATCGAAACCTTAAATATCATTTTGCTACACTCACGAAAAAAAGTCTGTAATGGCAACTGAAAATTTTGCTGATATTAAGGGAAATTTTGCTAATTTGAGCCCAGCGGTATTTTAGATAATCTGACGTGTAGTACAATGAAATTTATAGAAAAAATGAACTGAAGCTACTTAATTTTAATAAACTTTTTGTAAAGTGGAATTTAAATCTGTTTGCTAAAATTACCAAAAAAAAAATACTAAATATTATTAATATTAAATCTCAAATTAATTTTTTTTTTATCGAGCATCAAAATTATTTTATTTTATTTATTTTTTCTAAACAAAATTAAAAAAAAAAATCAAAGGCTTAAAAATTGTAAAAACGTTAACGAATTTATAATTTTGTTTTAATTTGCTAATTTCTATTTTAGTAAATTTTTTGTTTTTAGGGCTGATTTTTAGAACTAAAAAAACTTTTTTAAGTGGATTTCCTATTTTTAGACATGGGTCGGTACCTTCACTTCCTATCTCTTATTTTAATATATGTAACATTTTAAAGCAATTTATGTTTGTAGGTGTAAGTTTTAATTAGAAATAACATTTCCTTCAATATCCACTTTTCTAAAATTTGTATTTTTTTCTGCTAATTTTAGCGAATCGGTTTCCAAAATTTTGTAAAATGATTTCTGAAATAAGAAACGAAAATTTCTAAATATTCTGCAAAAATTCTGTAATTTGTAAATTGTAAAAAGCAAAAAGATTTGCTAAATAATAATTCTTTTACTAAAAATCAATTCAAAAATAGTAAAGTGGGATTAAAAACCGTTTACTCTATTGATAATTAAAATAAATTTTAAATGAAGTTACAATAGTATTTTAAGTACTTTAATATTGAATTTAAGTTTTGACGTCCAAAATTAGAAACAAAAACATAAAAATTAATTTTGACGATTACGTACAAGCGGTAAAATGGTTAGGTGAAAAAATATGTGCCAGCCTACTTACGAGTATAAATAGTTGACTTTATAATGACATCACAGAAAATTATTCTGAAATACATAAAAATTTAGGTTTGGCCAACAATTCCTTATAAATTCTCCATAGTATTGTGGTAGAATTTGAAATTTGCTTTACTTAAAGAAACTTTTAAATCACTTGAAGTTTTAAAATTACATTGATTTGTTTTATGGAATATTGTTTGATACCGAGATTAAAAAGTTTTGCATAAAATCATAATTTCATTTGCGGTATTAGACACTAGCCCAATGGAATGAATTTTCTAGTCAGCTACTACCTTCATCAACATTCTTCGTGCCCTTGTAAGTGCTTATTGTAAATATATCTATTTAACTCACAAATCAAGGGATTGATTTTTTTATTGAGTTTAGATAAAATTTACTTACTACTTGGGCGTTTTTTAAATTCTCCTTTTTTGTTTTCTATGATCTCGAACCAGAAATGAACCAAAAATACATTTTCATACATATATTTATTTAATATAAAATAATATATTTTATGTAATTTTTTTTAAAGAAGTGCACATAAGTAGTGAAGATGTTAAAGTAACCTACATTACTTACAGGCGGAATTAGAGATTTTTTTTAATGAAATCCAGGGTAAACATTTCTATTTTATGATATTCTTGTATAAACAAAAATAAGTTTTGTCTTACTATTAATTAAAGTTTTTGTCAAGTTTCTGAATCCCCCCAAAAAAACTTTTAATATAAAGTTTGACGGATTTTTTTTCTGCATATGTATTCATATTGAAATTCTGTCATTTCTGGGCAAGTATTCACAAATGCTTAATAAGAATAAAGTCAAGTATATACATTTTGTATGGGAAATTTGGTAAATAAATACAGGACCTTTATTTTTGACTTAAACTAAATAAAGAGATATTTAAATAAGTTTTACCATAATGTATGAATTAAATATCCAACATAAACATATTCCATAGTTCCACAATTTATTTCTTTTCCGTTTTTATTTATTTTTAATTTATTTATTTTTTTCATTATTTTTTCTATTTATATACATATTTTTTATTTTCCCGGAAAACTATTTTATTCATTGGCAAATCACTAAAACTGTTCTGTTAAACATGAACAATAGACTTTTTGTTCGTGTTTATTCGATGATAAATTTTTACGATTTATTTAAGAGTTGAAAATTATTTGATTTGCGTGTTGCGATTCTTTTTTGGAAAAACGTTTGCTTCCGTTAAACTTTTATACCGTTATTGGAACACATCTACCGGCATCGAATACTAAATAACAACTAAATCTTAAAATGTTGTGGTAGTGAAAACATACTGTGTTTTTTAATGTTTTTGTACAACATACATACATATATACAAAATATTATAAATGAACATTGTTGTCTATCGCTTTCATATCCTGTGGCTTACATACAGTGCAGGAAATTAAAATAAATTTAAAACAAATAATGTAAAGAAAAGATCTATAAACATAAATTAAAAAAAAAGAATATAAGTTAACCACTGTGTATTTATAGGGAACTTCTGGATTCAATATTTGTTAGTTGTTTGAGTGGTTTTTCAGTTTTGTTGTTTTACTACAGTCGTATGCATAACGTTTTTAAACAGTTCTATTAAACGATTTCAAGTTAGTTTGGCAAAAACAGTATGTATAAATTGTTTAATATCGAAAAATAATCTGTTAAAATAGAGCTAAACCTTGAAAAGCTTTTTATAAAGTTTGAAAAATGAAAGTCAATGTTAAAACCATAAATGACTTTTTCAAGGGTTATACACCCAAGAATATGTAAACAGAATCCAGCATCTTATATCGTTTATGTCACAGCAAAAATAAATGGAAGTGATTCTTAAGGAATAAAATTTTCATTGATTACAAGGTAATCACTTAGTTTAGATTTTCCTCTTCTAAACAGTTTGGTAAACTTTGGTTATTTTGAAACAAGTTATCAAGTTTAAGTGATTTGCATCAATTTTTAATTTTAAAATTCGAATAGAGTAATTTAAAAATTAAGACTTAATTACTGAATTTCCCATTATAATTTAACCAACAGTCAAACTGAAACTTTATATGGGAAACAACAACAAATGCGTCAGTTAAATTCCCTTGTAGAGGCTAACGGGACATTGAGAAAATGAGGTCCCATTAAAATTTAAATTAAAAGCTCAAAATTAATTTGGGAACATCAAAAGATCTAATTTTTCACATAACCATAAGAACTGCAATGGAAAAGGATCATAAAAGAAAACTTCCTCCCTATGACACCCCCATGTAAAAATCATTGCTTCCCATGCAAATTTTCACAACACCGGAAGCAAAATTACTGCTTCTTTTTTATGCTTGTGCAACTTTTTTTTTTTGCTGGGGTAAGTTTTTATTGATAAAATTTAATAAAATTTCTATTCAAATAAAATAAGAAATCAGTGATGTTGATGTAATCAAAACATATTCGTTCTTCCAATACTTTCACTATTCGTAGTATTTTCAATAATTTTAAATGTTATTGTATGTTCCCACTATTACTTCTTAGTTATGGTTAAAAATTATTTTTTTAATGTGTTGATTTATCATAAACTATTTTTGTTCAAACAGCTGTAAAAGAATATCATTCTTCTCCTAGATTAAAGAATTTATCGTTTACACTCTTATGTGTTGCTAGAATTAAACGAAAAATTAACAATCTGTAATTTTAAAGATTTAATAGAGAAAATGTGTACCTTAACACAAAATTAAGAAGTTTTTATGCATTCCAGCCTTGAAATATAAAAGCTTTTATTTTTGGAAGGAAAATAATTTTCAACTATTTTTGTAAGCCGTTTGAAAAAAAATTTACCAAAAAGTACAGACAATCCGCTACATTCATTTTTTTGCCGTTAGATTTTTATACTTAACAATACTTAAATATATAATTACAATATTTTTAAGTATTTTTAAGTATAAAAATCTAACGGCAGAAAAATTAATGTAGCGGATTGTCCGTACTTAAAAATATTGTAATTTGTAGTTACATATATTTTGAATTAAACTCATTTGTTTTGAGTTATTTTGTAGTCCATTTTATTAACAGTCAAAAACAAATGAAAATGTTAGTGGTTCTGGTGGCTTAAAGTGAAATATCCCAATAAACCAACAAGTGTAGTTCATTTCTAACAAATTCTTAACAAAAGATTTCATAACGTTCAAATATCGGCTTATTTTCCAAATGTTTTTCTAAAAAGAACTTTGGAGTTCTAGAAACAGTAACTGATATTCCAAAAAGTACATTTTAAATTAATTAAACATCAAATCTTATTCTTTTAGGAAAAGTGTATATACATTTTTAATTATATTTCAAATTTTAACAAAATCGGACAATAGGTGTTTGGTAAAAAGTGGTTTAATATATTTGGAATTTCCATTGACATTTTTTAATATCATTTAGTGTGTTTTGAATTCGAAATTAAATTTTTTGAATATATATTTGTAACCTACAAGAAATTGGTGATGGAAACTAACACATACAAAACTTATTTTCTAACACACTTGCAGCAATTTTGTATTTAATTTTTGCTGTCGGCGTTGCAATAATGGGGTTTTCGTACCAAATTTCGATAAACTAACAAAATTTTTTCTATTACATAATCTTATTTTGTCATCAATTTTATTAAGGTATTTGATCATCAGAGTATGTTTATCAAATGTTTTAGTTTTATTGTCCTTTTTTTAAATAATTTTAATGCAAATATTTTGATTTTATATATTATGGACTTGTGGGGATTTTTTAAAACAAGACCTTGTTAATAAAAAATGTTACGCAAAGGCAACGCTGACTAGTCATCTATGACAATGTTTACACCATTACTGATTAGGAAAATACTGTGGAGTGAGCAATTCAGATATATGTTTTACTAGTTCATGAAGTTCACAAGTATGAGAGAGAAACAAAATCACCCGTACACTAATGCTTACATCAGTTTCTTCATATTGCCTTAATAAAATGATAGAAATTTCTGATGTATATACCCATCAGCAATAACCATCAGATGATGCATCAAATGACCGTCATTGATCTTGTAGGGTACTTTCTGATTTTCAAATAATATTTACAGAATTTGAATTGATATGCATTCTGCTTTCCAATTTATATTTTCTGAACTACAGTTGCACAAGCAGCAGAGCTAAATTAATATTGCAAACAAAATTCATTGATAACATAACTGAGGGTAGAGCAGATTCCGAAGCAAACAAAGTCATTGTACTACCACTTCTTTGGTACAAGAACTATAGCTGCTTTTAACCCTTAAATGCATGATTTTTTCATTTCAAACCATTTTTTATATTTGATAAAGCGAAGTTTACATTAACTGATTTTCCATCTGATTTTACCTAAAGAAAATCAAATTAAAAATCCTATGAAATGATGCGCGTGTCAAAAAAATCTCTTTTGTAATCCGCTTTGGGTTTACACTTTCAGATGCAAATCTTATGCAATCAGATGAAAACAGCTGTTTTCGCTTGTTACTCAATTGCTTTTTTACCGCCAAATTACTACCCAACTGTTTTGTTTTTGTTTTTCTTTGTTTGTAAGAAAATGCAACACTGATACCATTTGATTCTCATAATTTTATGAAATATTAAAAAAAACGATAAAATCAATCTGTCAAAATTTGTAATTGGATTTTCTGTACGTTTCAGACAAACTTAGTTTACACTATAGAATTTTTGCTATCTGAGTCGTTTTTTAGAAGATCCTATGACTTGTGGTATAATTTAAACCGCGTTTACTGGAAACATGTAAATTCCGAGAAAAATACAAAAAAAAAATATTTAAAATTTACAAAAAAGGGATTTTTATTGAAAAATAGGTTTTGGCTACAAAGAGTTATTACGAATTATATTTAAACTTTTTAATCATTTTTTTATAAGCTTTATTATAGGTATAAATAAAATATACCTTAGTTAAATCCAATATAAATTTTATGAAATAAATAACACTTCAGATTTTTTTTTATTTTGGAAAATTGCACTTTTTGGAACAAAAAAACAACTATGTAAGAATTTCAAAGAATGGAAAGAGAAAATCCACTATTTTTTTAAATTGTCAAAACCAGTTTAGCAAAAATATTAGAACAGTGTGTATACAAAGGAACTCAATGCACGATATTACGTTACTGTGTCCCAAAGGTGATTTTTAATGCAAAATACGGTTTGTTGTAACCGTTGCAATGGCAACACTATGCATTTAAGGGTTAAATCAAATTTAAAACAACAAGATAAAAATACCCTGACTTCGTCTAACTAGTGATTTATTTTTATAACACTCCTGTTGTTTTTATAACATGCCTTTTAAGTGTTGCAGTTTTTGATTTCTTCTGCAATACATAAGAATATTTAAAAACCTATCGTTTCCTAATATCAGCTTTTAAAATATATATTTTAAATATCCGTACATTTATACAATTGAATGGATATTAAACCATTACAATTTTTTTTTGCGAAGTCAAGCATTCATACAATAATTAATTAAATTTGCACTCATAGTAAAACAGTTATTGGGTTAAGTCGCAGATAAATTACCAATGGCGATACGCAAAACAATAACCGGGCAAACATTTGAAAGATATCTCGTAAGGGGACTTTAAATCACTATTGCATATTTTTTGAATTTGGATGAACGTGATTAAATATCATTCTGAAATTACCTATCTTTAATTTATTAAATATATGGAAGTTATTTGCAGAAACATTTCTGCAATATCAATTTTCTTTTTTTAAAAATATTAAAACAATATATATATATTCAAATAACAAAGCTAAAAATTTGGGGTAATACAAATATTTTTATTAATATGTATATTGGTCAATAAATTATATATGGAGATATTATTTTCAGAATTAAAATTAAATTAAAAAAATAAATATATTGACAATAAGAGGATTTTTCTAAGGATGATAACATTTTTCTTGTAGTTTATTATTCAAAGACATATTATTTTTTTCGGCAAATGATTATCTAGCGATATATCTGAAGTATCGTTCAGAATTTTTACATTTGTATTTGTTTACAGTATTGTACGGGAGCACGTTTTCTTCTAAAGAATAATTCCGCAATGCAATTTCGAATTATTTTCCTAATGTCTTCGTTTGCATCAAAACGTTCAATTTTAAGTCCTTAAAATTACCATAAACAACAAGATATAATCCTTTAAATTTAGGCAACATTAAAGTTATAGCAATTACACAATAATATATTTTTTGGATTGAAGTAATTGACAAAATACTTTGCACTACGCTAACCCTTATAATTACTGACAGCATACAAATTCATGCTAATAACGGGATATGTTGCCAATCAAATAATTAAAATTATAATTTGACTGCAATAACCAAATTTTTCATCAAAATGTTTACTTTCTTGTTATTTTAAGATAAGTTAACGAGTCCAAGAAATGTGAAGACATTTAAAGCAAAGTATAATGTAATTATTTAAATACCTATCACTGCTATTTGTTGATTTGGTTGAAGCATGCGCAATTAAATGTCGATAAAACAGTTTTTAACAGGCAACTTGTTACTCAAATAACATCGTTCTCTTAAATTTAATACATTCTTTATAAACAATAACACTTTGTTTTTATTCAAATTTATCATTTAAGTTATGTATTTAAAGACAATTTATTGTCTCCCGATGGACAGAAACAATGTGTTTGTTACACTTTATATTTTTTTATATTCTCATAATGACAATTATTTTCCATAATAAAAAAAAACTACTGTGTGTTAGTTTTTAACCGACATTCAGTTGCTACGACTGAAATCGGTAGGTAGAACTGAATTTTGGTTTCCACAACTAATTTCGGTTAATACAAATGAATTGTAGTTGATACACTCAATATATTACGCAAACATTTTAAAAAGGTTGTGCCAACCGAATCAATAATTTCTTAACCAAGTTAAACTTTTCAATACGGTTGGCATTGTTTTTTTCTATGTGCAGATTAATTAAAAAATAAAGACAAAATTAATTAATTTGTTTCCATAAATAATCAACTGACGAGGAAATTATATAGATATATTTCCTCAGATTTCGATGAAATTTGGAAATGTTATACAGTACTTTTCGTTATAGTCACTAGTCTCATTTGCACGCAAAATCAATATTATAGTCGGCACTTAAAATAAATTCTACTTAAGAAAGAAATTTTCAGACTTAATTGAGTTGTTATAAAATCCTACTTAGTGCTGACTATAAAACTGGCTCAATCTTACTATAAGAGCAATTTTCATACGGGAAATTACTATGGCGTTTAAAGGAATTCTGTTATAGTCAGCAATTAATGTATACAAAATGTAGTTAATATTATAAAGGTAGAAAAGTTGGAATATAAAAACGATATTTTCAAAGCTTTGGCACAGTCTTCTGACTGTATCGTTTTAAGCATAAGCCTCTTGAATTTCTACATAATTAATATATTTGTGGATTTCAGAATAGTTTTGCTATTTTTTATTTTAACTGTATCGTGAATTATTTCATTGCAATTTTACTTTTGGTTGCCACAGTTTCATGGCATATATGTCAAATACGATTATCACGGCAGCGACTTTCATGGAAATGCATGTTTGTAGTCAATAGCCCAAAAACGAATTTGACCAAATAGTTTTCCGAACCAAAGAATTTGCAACAAATTGGCATTGATGCATTGTTGCATATTTGTGTATATTTTGTTTTTAATACTTATTTGTCTTTTAGTGCATAATTTTTTTATTTTGCGTTTTATTGCATACTTTCTTTAAATTATCTTTTAATTAAAAATAAACTAAAGGAAGAATTTGTAAACCTAAATATAAAGGGTGTCTTTCCTAAGGCCGATAGAACTTTAAATTGTAGAAAATAACACAAAAAATTAAATTTGAATCCAAAAATTTTTTTATTCGAAAGATCAATACATGGGATTAACATTTGAAAATGATTTTGATTTCGGGTCTGTTGAGCATTGGCCACCGCGGCTGTTCTTGAAAATGTGCATTCTGAACGTCCAATTTTGGGCCATATGCCACGAATAACACGAACAATGTTTTTAAGAAATAACTTTCAATGATGCCACTAGCGTGTAAACCGCACCAAACGGTGAATTTTTTTTGGATGTAATGGATACTGTAGGGTCTGTTGAGAATTGGTTTGGTTTAATAACAAACCCTTTAGCCTTAGATTTTGTTATTATTACTTTAAGTACAGTAATAACGAAATAAGCCTCATCGCTTAACACAATGTTGCGATAAAACATCGGATCAGTTTGCGCGAATTGATGTCTGATTTTCAAAGTAAATCTGGATAATTTTGTAGCGTTGTGCAAGCGTCAATTTATTCATTTAAATTTTGCATGTAGGTTCCTCATCCTTCGCAGGCATCTGATCAGACAGGATTTTTGAAAATTCCTAAAGGGACGGGCAAGAAGGGGAAAAGGTTTCCCCTTGACGGCCGGTCCAAGCCCCTTTGGCCTATACACTGACTGGAAATACGGAATTTTTGGACATTCGTACGAAGAGGAACAAAAAGGGAAATCTCCCCCTGATTTTTAGAAACTGATTATTAGAGCATTAGCACACACGCAAGGAAACACATATTTTATATTTCAGATTTTGCATATTTTAATTCCATGTTTATACCAAACACGGTTGAAAATAAATATGTTATTTGTCTGACACAATTTGGACCTTCCGAATGCTTTTTAAAAGTGTTCGTTGATTACTCGAGGTAGACCCTTACAAACAACTTATTAACCCTAGCTTAAAAAGAACTTAGAAGTATAATTTGTTGCTTTTTTAATAAAATTTTTTATATTGAGTCTTACATTAAAAACAAGATTTTTGACAAAATTTATGAAATGAAACTGATATAAGTTTTGGTTGTAACTATTTGTAATAAAGAGGTAAGTTTTTGTTTTGGAATTACAAAACCTTTTTTTTAGACAAGAAGATGTCCATCAAGTTAACGCCTTGCCTAGTAAGATGAATTATTTCAGAAAAATTTTAAATTTGTTAACTAAAGCAATGCAATGATAAGGTATAAGGTACTAAAGTAATATAAGCATAAGGGTTAATAATCCCGGCAAAAAATGCAGCTTGTTTTGAAGCACAATTGTAAGGGAGAGATTTGTCGATAAGTAAAAATGTTATATGAAACAAAAAATATTTTTATTACTCTCTTAGAGCACGGACATAGTTTGGATGCAACAAAGGTGAGTTTGGCCGGAAACTTTTAGTAGCGTCTAGCACTGTGGCGCATCCAGCCCTTTATTTTGGGTGGAGGATACTTTTTAGTTTTTACACTAACAAGATTTTATTTTTTGTAAAACTTATGCGGACTTGTGAATAAATCCGTGACTTTTTGAATCAAACACAGGTTTTTGGATAAAAAATCATTTTATTTTTCAACGCAGCCACCTTAAAGCCTTTAACATAGTCACCTTTGAGACCAACGTTTCTCCATTTTTTTATCCTTTGCAAAACATAAGAATTATCCAAGTCATCAAAATAGTTATTTGTTTATCAGATGATTTCATCGTTGGAGTCACATCTCTCTCCCTCAGGCCATTTCTTCAGGTTTGGAAAAAGAAATAGTCACCCGGGGCAAATAACGGAGAATAAGACAGATGAGCGAGCAATTCGTAGTCTAATGCATGGATATTTGCCGTAGAAACTGCACTTGCCACACGATTGCATTTTTGGTCGATTGTGAGCATCCATCTTGCGGATAGCTTTCTCATACGCAAAATATCATTCAAAGTTTAAACCACTGAGCCATGTGAGATGCCTATGGCTTCCACAATCTCTTGCACTTTCAATCTACGATCGGCCAACACCATATGGTGAATATTTTAAATTGTTTCGGGTGTAAAGACCTCAACTGGACGCCCAGAACGATCAGAAACTTCAGTGCTTGTACAGCCACAACGAAATTCAGTAAACCACTTTTTTCCCTTGAATGCAGAGTCCCCATAGTATTTATCAAGCTTAGCCTTGGTTTGATTGATGGTTCTTTTTTCGCAATAGTCTGCTATTAATGGCTGTATAACACAAACTAAATGACGCAGCTTGTTCAAATTTCGACAGAAGTCAACTCACTGATGCCTGTTGACAGGAGTAGTGTTTCCCTTGCACCTTAATTTCTATTAATTTGACCTTTTTGCTTCCATTCCTTTTTGCTTTGATTTCCAAATCATTTTAACATTTTTTTATTTTCAGGAATAAATGTAAATAACAAGTGCAGAAAGAAAGTCTAACCATAGAGTAAGAATACGAGGGCGGATCAATAAGTCCGTGACTTTTCGAACTTCCTTGTTAATAGACAAATGTCAAACTTTGAGCAAGTCTCGTCATGTCATACCGCACAGAAAACTGTCATTTTCGTATTTTTCATCTCCGATTTCAATGCAATTCGCCACAAATATTGTAAATAGGTAGTGTATATCAAATTATTAACCTTTCGTATTCAATTTTTCGTCGACAAGTTCATATACAAAAGTATACACACAAAAACAATATGTATACTAAACATTGTACACACATTCACACTCATAGCATGTAAAAGATTTTGCATATGAACTTGTCTACGAAAATTTGCTTACGACCACGTTTTCCTTCATAAATCAAGAATCAAATGAGTCTCCACCTTAAAATTTTGCCACAAATGTAGAGAGGTCTTAGTTTATAACATATATTTTTTCAGAATTTTAAAAAAATTGGATTTATGGGTCTTTGAAGATTAAACTTAAAAAATTACCTTTAACCTTTTAATACAAAAAAAATTAGGACGCCATTTTGAAGGTAATGTTTTGACCTTTAAAATAGCACCAACACAAAAATTTTGGGTTGTATAGTTTAGAAGTTGTGGGCGACTGCTAAAAACCAATTTGATGTCCAAAAAAATAAACTTATTGGAATTGCAAAAAAACCTATTAGAAAAATGCTGAACCTTTGTAATATGCAATATGAAAACCAAGATTACGTTTTTTGCATCGCGAGCGATAAATCATTTCAAATTAAAATCCCATTTAAAAAACTATCCAATAAGAAAACATTTTACGCGGAATGGCAAGTTATCAAACTAAAAGCTTTACCATGTTTTTTATCTTTGCTGTATTAGAACTGCACTACTAGATGATAGTAAGAGATTAACGTATACCCAAACCGAATCGTATTCTCAATAAAAGTTGTCACTGTTACGATTAAGATGGCACTTAACATTTTTAATAGTTTAAAAACAATGTCGCAGCTTGTTGTGTATAATATTAATTTTTTTTTATCGTTTTTGGGGGGACATATCACCCTTATCCCCTTTCTTGGATCCGCGCCTGGTACCTGTTTTTGGTATGAAAGAACAATCCCGTATAAATTTAAAAAGTTTTTAGTAAAGGGTGTCCCAAGAAGAACGCAATTTTTTAAAACACAGATATTTAAAAAAAATCGTGAAACTTTATTATATCGTAAAGTAGACAGAATGAGGTTATGTATGGAACAATATATCGTGCAGATGGCCGCCGCGGCTTTGCTGGCATGCACGCGATCTTTTAATGAAATTTTTAATGACCGTTTTGCATGAATGCTGCGGTATTTCATTAATGCAGCGTCCAATTTCCTCTTTTAAGGCTTGAGTCGTCGTCGGCTTATTCGCGTAAACCATCGACTTCAAAAAACCCCAAAGAAAAAAATCTAATGGTGTTAAATCGCACGATCTAGGCGGCGAATTCTGATCTCCAAAACGCGAAATAACACGACCGGGAAATGAATTGTTTCTCTGGCTGTATGACATATGGCGCCGTCTTGTTGGAACCACATGCCCTCCACATTCATTTCTTCAATTCTAGGCAAGAAAAAACTGGTAATCATTTCACGATACCGAACACCATTGACTTTTGCGCTTGACCTGCCTCATTTTCATAAAAAAAGGTCCAATGATTCCTCCAGCCCAAAAACCACACCACACAGTGACACGTTGAGGATGCATTTGCTTCTCGTGAATCACTCGAGGATTTTCCTCACCCAAATGCGACAATTCTGCCTATTGACGAAGCCATCAAGATGAAAATGGGCCTCGTCACTGAAGATGATTTTATCGGCAAAATCAGCATTTTCATGTTGTCTCTCCAATACCCAATTAACTTCAGTTCCTGTGTCAATTGAACTTTGTATGCATGAAGATGCAAATCTTTCGTCAAAATTCGCTGCAAAGTGGATTTGGAGACACCAATTTGATGAGCTCGGTGTCGAATTGAGGTGGATGGAGTTTGAGCGACATCATCACGTACAGCTGCGACATTTTCGGTCGATCGACCTGGTCGATGGCGCGTTGTTGTCTTTTCATCACTAACAGACCCAGTTTCGGCAAATTTATCCATTAATCTCTTTACAGTTGACTCTTTTGGAGCATTATTGTGACCCCAAATTGATCGCAATTTGCGAACTGTAGCCGCAAAACTTTCACAATTTTGGTAAAACAATTTCACAATGAGAATGCGTTGTTTATTCGTGTAGCTCTCCATTTTTACTAACCTCGTACCTTCTACTAGCAAACAATAACAATTGTTCAAATGTCAAACAATGACACTTCGAATGTTGCCAGATTTAAAAATTGCGTTCTTCTTGGGACACCCTTAGCATCGAATCAATACTTAAAAGTATTGAGCAGTATCGAGTATTCAAAAGTATGCAAATTTTAGAGTTGTAAAATTACTGTTACCACCAATTATAAAATATTAACAGCGTTTTAAAAGAGCAAAAGGGAATATATTGTTATAATTTTATCCCCGAAAATCCCTTTGAATTTTGCTGCCATCCCCAACAAATCCCCGGATCGCCAAACGGAAATTTGTATCCCCATTCAAGAAATAAAATCCCAATTTGGGTATAAATACTCTAAACTGACAACACTGCTTTTTACAAATCTGTTATAACTTCTATTTTGGTTGAGACCATATCCCTGCCATCTAGTGTTAACGAAATTTTATCATTTTTGATTCACTTGATGCCGCATTTAAAACAACCAGTAACGAAGTATCGAAGTTTTAAACTAGTTATAAAAAAACAGCATACTCTTAACACAACTAGTGCATACTTTCATAATAAAGAGTAGTTTGTAGTAAGAGAATCAATGTGAATCAATGAATGAATGCAGGATTGTGAGTGAATGAGAGAAAGTGTTAATTATTTCATAAACATAACTAACCAAATATCTGTTGATTCTTGATAAGGATTTGTTGGTGTTTTTATTTTACAAACAATACACATAAAACCAATTACATACAAACGCATACATATAACACACGTTACCTTTAGGTAAATGTACGATATATTAGTTTATGTATATTAGTTTATGGCTAGTGCAGCATTCAAAGCATTAACATGTAACTGCAAGGCAAAAATGTATTTAGTCAGAAAACCAAGCTGCTACCATCGACAAGTAATCATCATTATTGCCATAAGAAATATGTACGTAAACATATAAAAAATATGTTGATGCTTTTTGTACGTGTGTGTGTGTATTGATGTGATGATAGTAAAACGGATATACAATTTTCACACACACCTACATTAACATATAAATAGATAGTGTGTACCCACCTAGCATTTAGAAGATTACTTTAAATAACATTAGTATTTTTTAATTCATCTTAACGATCACAATCTTAGCACCCTTTTGCTCGATTAAAAATATGCTCAAGCATGAGTCTTGAAAAATATAAATCTTTATTGAATTACATCGCGAAAAAAATAATTCTTTTTGTAAATTAGCGAGTTGATTCAATATTTTATAAATAAATTTATTAAATCAGATTTAAACTCATAGTTTATTAATCAATTTCATTTGAATTATTTTTGATTCAAACATAATTCTTTTTTTTATTCACGAATTAAAAACAAGATTGATTTGCGAATTAAAACAAAATAAAAAATCATTAAAATTGACTTGCAAATCTCGTTTAGTTTTTTGGATATTCGCCATTTTGTGAAATGTTAATTTTTTAAAATGACCGGTATCTCGAAAACTATGCAAAATATGGCAAAACGGACAAAATTTTTGCTGTTTTATAAAAATACCATGAAACCATTCGAGTATAAAATTAAATTAATCGTGATTAAAAAAAATATATATTTTTATTTCGAGAATCAAATCATATCCGAGAACCAAATTAATTTTTTTTTTTTGATTTGCAAATGAAATCAAAATTGATTCGATTCTTTGTTTCGTTTGATTTATAAAAGGAATTATTTCTATCAACTTGATTCTTCTAATAAGATAAAGATTATATTATGGTAGTAAATTATTCAATCAGTAAAATTAATTCGCAAATTAATTCGTCAAAATTTAAATCAGATTTCAGTAATTCTTGAAAAAAGGTAAAATTAAAACCTACTTGTTTCGGAAAAATATTTTAATTGACAGGAAAAACGATACAAACAGTGATTTGAAAAATAGACTAAAACCACTCTAAAATAACTGGAGAAATAGATCGAAAATGATGCGGGAAAAATACTCTAAAATAACTAGTATGATTGAAATAAAACTCAAAACTAACTACGAAAAAGATGAAACAAATTACTCGTAATTGCGTAAAAGCTGATCAAAAATCTGAATAAAAAAGAGTACATTCGGAATCCTCCGTTGGGACCATTTTCTCCCTATAAAAGAATCTTTTTTAATTAATTAAGAACATCGCATTTTTGATCGTATGATTCGCGCACAGCAGTCAAATATTACTCGAATTTGTGAAGAAATTTCATAAAATGCTAGGTGGGTATATATATATATGTTACATATATGGTTGTTATATAGTATGTTTTTATGTACATATGTATGCACTTGTGTGTTAACAACAACATTTATTTGATTCTTGTCTTATCCCAGCAGAAAAATTAAGGAGTGCTTTAAAAAACATGATTCTTTTATCTACAACTAATACAAGAATATGAAAAAAGAAAACATGTACAACAACAAATATCGCACATATTAAATTCATTAATGGTCAACCCAAATTACCCAAGCTACTTGTATTTTTGAGTAGTGTTTTTCGAAGTTGAATGAAAAGCTTTAAAAATATAATGATGAACCGCAAATATAAAAAAAACTTCGAAACATTATTTCATTAATCTGGAAAGGTATACATATTTTATTTTAAACAATTAAAATCAGTTTATACTATTTTAAATTAAAGTTGGAATTCTTTCAACTGACGAAAGCAACACTCAGGGAACAAGCTTTATCATATTGTGAAAAACTTGGTAAATATGATAAACCTGTATCATTCATAAAAGCTTAAAGTGATGATAGGCGTCATCATAGTGATAGTAAGAATATTGGACAAAAGACATCATAAATTTGATCATTTGATAGACATAACATAACTTGACTTATTTTTGTTTTTATACCTTTATTGTTTTTGAGAAAACAAGCTTAAAATATTTATAAGTCGGATTGAGAAGACCGCAAAACCATGTTTGAATTCAAGTTATGCCCTCAACACCATAAGTTTTCAGTGATCCAAAATAACTGTTACTTTTTAAAAATATTAAAAATGATATATCATACAATTTGTATTGCATTCTAAAGGCATCAAGTTTTGCAAACAGTTTATTAATCTTTTTATTAATGCTACTTTGTAATTCTTATTTAAAAACAACTTTTAAATTTGATTTTAAAATAAAAACTACTAAATATAAATTTTTAAGCACACATCTTGATTTTGAATGTATTTTACTTGAAAGACAATTTAAGACAAATTATAATTAAATTTATTTATTGTTTTCCGCACTCAAGGAAGTATTTCATAATTTTTTTCATTCTTTCTTCCTTTCTGTCATGTTTAAATTTTCTGTGAGAGTGACGTAAAGTCTACACGAGACATAAAATCAATGCTTAGGCACGAAAAATACATTCAAAACAATAACAAATAAAAAAAATATTTGTTGGTTTTGTGTTTTAACATTAAAAGAGTCAATTTATATGATGCAATTGATTGCATGCTTTTTTCTTAATTTCCTCTCAAAGTTGCTTCCAAAGTTGTGTCCATTTATGCGGTGACTTTATTTGCTCTAAAACCGAATGTAAATGAAGCAACAAAAAATAACACATATGAGTGCGAAAGAGACATAACAAAAACATGCACGAAAACCTAGCTTTTTTTGTTACCCCACTAGCATCTCTACCCCGTTCGCCAACAAAAAAGAATTGCACGCAATAATTGGAGGCAAAAAAGTCACCGCGTAAATTGGCTCTAATTTTATTTCTCGTGTGGGCGTCAATTGAGAGAATAAGAGAATAGGTAACTAAAAAACAATAGAACGATCAAAGCAGCGTAAGAAACATAGTTCGCCTGTGCTATTATCGTAGTAGGCAGAACAATTTTTTTTGTTAAAATACCTATAGTACAAATACAATCAATGATGAACATTTATTTTCCATACATTACATTTAACCCTCTAATGCTCTTTCTTCTGAATGCAATAACATTTATACGTATATTTTCGATTTATTTAGGCGAAAAAGCACAAAACAGTTTGAATGCGAATCAAGAAATCCCATACTCTAATAATTTCTAGTTTTTTTTTTGAAGTTATGGTGATTTTAGCTCTTTGAAAATTGTGAAATTTTAGCGAAATTGACCCTAAACATTAATAAATTTTGATGAAATTAGATATATAAGCACTGGTAGGTATCTATTGCTTGAAATGAGGGGCATTAGAGAGATATTCATAAGGCGCATCCAGGTGGTATACTATCAGTCCGGGATCAAAAATAATTTTAACGGTCTACCGGTCTCTACGGTCTAGACCGCACGACCGATTGGACCGATCTACACAGTTAGACTTTGGAATTGATAATCAAAATTGATAATAACATATTTTAAGTTTATAAAAACCTGAATATTTTGTATACTACACATTTATGTGTAAAAACAACTTAAAATACATATTAAATTAATTGAAAATACAGTCAAAAAGAGGACTACTGATTTTTTATTATATTCAGCACATTTTGTTGTTTATTTTCAATCATTGTTTAATAATCGACAAAAGTAGTAAAAGCAATCGAAAGTCGTTTAAAATTACCGTCAATTTTTAACTCACAAAAGTTAGAAAAAACTTCTTTTGTGGTTTGTTTTTCAAATTGAAAGTTTTATTTTATTTGTATGTAATTACAAAACACAACACACAGAAATGTATATATTTTTATTGGCTTTGTGTGTATGTATATTTGAATAATTTCTTATAATTTTTATTGAAATAATTTTGTAAAACAAAAAAGAATTATATGAATTTAAATTTTTAGAAACATAAAACCTAAAATTTAACAAATTAAACCTAACATTTAACAGAAAATATCGACTCCTAATAAATGTCTGTAAATTTGTATAGTTAAAAAATATATTTCTATGAATTTCAATTGATTCTTCATTTAAAAACAAAATGTACGTATTACTTTTTAAATAAACTACAGTCGTTAACGGAGAGTATATTGTGAGTGTGGCTACGTTCGAAAATGCAGTAGTTGCGCATCACTGCAGCATAATAAAAGTAAAACGTTCAAAAAAGCAGCACTGATTTACGTCAAACGTTTTTTTATGCAAACAATTGACAGTGCTGCCGCAAATTTTTGCAACTATGGCATCATTAAAGTTTCTGATGCAATATTGCGAAATCCGTCTTCATTTTCATTTTAATTGATTTTTAATAATCAAACGTCGATTCATCTTTCTATTAATTCTTTTTATACCCTTCACCATAGGTGGAAGGGTATATATAAGTTTGTCATTCCGCTTGTAATTTCTACAATATTGATCTTAGACCCTATAAAGTATATATATTCTGGGTCCTTATGAAGAGCGAAGTTGATTTAACGATGTCCGTCTGTCCGTCTGTCCGTCTGTCCGTCTGTCCGTCTGTCCGTCTGTGTGTTGAAATGGGTTTTCCGAAGAACCCAGACATGATGAGGACTTGATTCTTTTTTATTTCTGTTACATGTGATCCATTTCTGTTTGCTATTAAAAATCAGACAGATCGGTTAATAAATGGCTGAGATATTAGCAAAAAACCAGGACTACCTCTAATTTTTCCAGTAAAATCCCTTTGTTTAATATGTATGTAGAATTTTGAGCATAACAACACATCCATGTGTTAAAATTCAATACACAAACAACACACATACAAAGATTTGTCATTTAAATAAAAACCAAACAAATCTCTAATTAACGAAGACTTTTATATATGTACCTCTATTGACGATGATTTTGTGTGAGCTTCAATAGCTCAGTTGTCTAGACGCTGTGTCACAAATACTTTTTTTTTTCTCTAAGGCCGTGGGGTTCGAGTTTCAAATCTCGGTGAGGTCAATTCACTTTTTTTTTGTACATTTTTTTTTATTATTTTCTTAAGACTTTTTTTTTTTGCTTATTTTTGTTTTTTTTTAACATTTAATAATTAATTTATATAAAATTTTATATTAATAATTAAATAATCCATAAATAGGCTAAAAACATCAACATTTTTATAAAAACCCTCTGATACAAACAAAATACAAACGGTTTTATTTCTATTTTTTGCTCCGATTTAAAAGAATTTATAAAAACATTTTTAAACCATTTTATTTCTCACATATTAAGAAAATTTTATACATAATTTACCTTTGAGGGCAACTATTTTAGGTCATAACTTATAATAATTTATAAAAAAAATTATAAACAATTTTCCTTCAAATTTTTAAAATTAAGCTAAAGAAATTACAAATATTTCTAATAAAAAAGCGAAATAAAATCCTAAATGCAAATTTGCCAGCTAAATCAAACTATTTTGTAGAAATAAAACACATGCAGTTGTAGTGATTTCTTTTAACGATTTGTTGAAATTCTTTTCTTTCACCTCTTAACCTTTTATACACAAACAACAAACACTATTCTAGAGCTGTATTATGACCTATGGATACGTCTTATATAGCAAAAGATCGAAAATCTTTAGTATAACATATTTGCTGAAAAACTCGGAAATATCGGTTCAGATACAAAAAAGTTATGCCCAAAACATACATTTTTTTAAAATACATATTTTCTGGAACCATAAATCTTCCCGAGTCCAAGTTTTATCTCCAAACTAAATGGTTAATTTCCTCTTAAAGGCGTCCGTATATAAATCTGTCCATTTCATATATGTCCATATATAAACTTCAGTTTTTTCCCAACCATGGTGAAGGGTATATAAGATTCGGCATAGCCGAATTTAGCCGCTCTTACTTGTTTTATTATAAGTTAACAAAAATATTTCATTTTAACATTAAGATTTTCAATAATATTTGTTAATTTTATTATGGTGAACATATTGTTATCTTTTGCAAAACGTTCTAAAAAGTAAACTGTGCAGTTGTTGAGCAGTAGCAAAGCATCTGCAACAGATGATCACGCTTCAGCAACATAAATTGGCATAACTGCCGCAGTGATGCGCAAGTTTTCTGCATTTACGAACGTACCCTGTATGAAAAAGCCACGGTATCCCATTTACGGTGTCTTTTTAACGTTGCTCGCAGTGGGCTAAAATTTTGTAGAAACAATACAGACATAATTTTGACTTAAGATTAAACAAATTTAATTAAGTTGTGGAGCAAAAATATTCCGATACTGGCTCTAGAATTCCGTCAGTACTTCACTTTTCATACATTTGTATGAAATAAGCAGGGTCGGTTTCGGTACCATTTACTGCGAAATAATCTAGACGTAGTTCTGATCCTTAAAGATTGTTTCAACTTGTGAAATAAAAATCTTAAATTTAGAAAGTCCTGCATACATTTATATAGAAATACAACGGTCTTTTTTGTTTTGGTCCCATGTCTGGAGTTTTTATAACTTGGCCCACAATGCACTAAAACTTTGCAAAAATAATCTAGACGCAATTTTCTAATGTGTTTAAGTTGTGGAACAAAAATATTCCGATACTGGCTCTTAAATTTAGAAAGTCCTTCACTTTTCATACGTTTATCCGGTCATTTTCAGCCTGTCTCATGGCCGGCGTTTTTATGACTTGGCTTACAAACATTGCAGAAATCATCTAGACGTGATTCTGACTTGAAACTGTAAACTTTTGTTTAGTTGTGGAACATAAACATTCAGCAACTAGCTCTTAAATATAGAAAATCGTGTTACATCGTTATACATTTGTAACAAAGTGCAAAGGCAAAAAAAAACTACATAATTCAAATTAAAATAAAATTTATATAAATTGTTGCAATTTTTATTATTTAATTAAATGTAAAAAATAGCAAAAACGTACATTCGAAAAAATTACCACGGTTAACCGGGTAGATCAGTCGACCGGTCAACCGTAAAACCAATGATTCATTTTGAATGCAAAGAAAAAGTTGTATTAAAATGTGAATGTCCTCATTTTTGCAGGGATATAGTGTTCGAAGTTTACGCATTACTGTATATCTTTAATCTTTTTGTATGTTTTCAAATGCACATACTTACTTATACATATGTACAACATAAGTGCACATTTTCATTATTTAAATCACAGGAGTAGATTAAATTTATTGACCTACTGGTTTTGCTAGGTTTCATCTCTAGACAAACTATACTTACATTTTTTACTCATAGTTGGATTCGCTTATTCACGACGATAATGACAATGAGGATGCCATTTCTGCTTGTTCCTGATGATGACAATAAAGATATAAAGTACAATATCACTTAGATATTTGCGTACACATATAAACTAACTCATACTTATTTACTTACATTTTTGGACATTAATATACAATTATTTTTTGTTTCTTTATACTGTCTCTGGCAGTAAAAATACACTGCTGCCAACCACTCCCTTTTCTGCTTTCTTGTAAATTTATGCAAATCTATTTTTTATATTTGTTTACTTTTTCAACTTTAGTTCAAAGTGGATTTAGTTAGTCAAAACATAAAAACGTTTGTTATCCATGTTATAGTATTTAATTTAACAAGCATAAAACTGTATGTTATTTTATGTTGACGTTGTATATATTTTCTTACTAGTTTATGATTGTAATCCAACTATTTCTACCTTTCTTCCAAACAACCGTCCATCTTTTCTTCCATGCATTTTATTTTTTGTGTATCAAAACAAGCATTAATGTTAAAATTGAAATGATAAGAAATATATGGAAATACCTTCGTCTGCTTTTAAACATTTTCTTTAGTTTGATCTCTGGTTGTGCGATAACGCGTCCTCCCTCACCTTGGGGACGGGTGTTTTTTTTCTTCTTATAAACGGTGCAGTAGGTAAGTAAGAATTTAATTGTTGAAAATTAAAATTCATTATTGCTCTGTGCTTTTCATAGCCAAAGAGGAAAGCAACCAAAACTTTAAAATATGTTTTGCGAATTTTTTATTAGGATCCATGGTGTGTAAGTGCACAAGTATTAGCGTTCGTTTAAAACTGCGATTTTCGCTAAGCACTCTAAAAAATTAATAACATAAGACACAAAATGTGTACAAAATTTAAAAAAACTCAAGTATAGTATTTTGCATGTTTGTATACATTCAGCTAGAAATCGTCGGTGGTAAAACAAAAAAGTACTGACAGGGCTCGGCCAACGTTAGTAAATAGTGTTTTGTCAGTCCTTGATTTAAAAAATGTACAATCGTAAAAATAATAAGAGCACTGTCACAGCTTTAGTCTTGAACCTAATTAACAAAGTTTACATGCATTTATGAAAAATACGGGTGATATCAATATATACGATGGGTTACACTTTTGTTGTATATTTCGATTTATATCGACGCATTGACTGCTACATTATATAATTTATTACAAAGTGTCCAATAATTGTGCAATTTTTAAAACCTGTGTCCATTTTTATAGGCCAAATGTAAACTCCCTACCCTACACACACAGATAAAAAAGTTGAAAAATTTATGGATTTAAAATTATTTTACAACTTAACCCAAGATGCAGGTCATGTGGAGGATCAGCTATTCTCATTAAATCTAGATTAAAACATTTTCTTATGTGTGATCTTTGCGAAAATTATCTTCAGGCCACTACTATATGTTTTGAAGAATTCGCTAAGGACTAAATGATTTCGTCAATTTATTCTCCCCCCAGATTCTCCATAACGGAGGATAAGTACACAGGCTTTTTCGAATCATTAGGACCGCGTTTTCTGGCAGCTGGAGACTATAATGCCAAGCATACATTCTGGGGGTCACGGCTTGTTACCCCTAAGGGCCGTGTTTTGTTTAATACAATTTCTAAGGTGGGTATGGGTGTGATCTCTAGTGGAGAACCCACGTACTGGCCAACAGATCGTCGGAAAATACCCGATGTAATAGACTTTGGAATAACAATGTCTTTTGCAGAAGAATTGGTCCATGTAGAACCATTTTTGGATCTCTCATCTGATCACACACCTACAGTTGTTACTATTTTAAACCCCCGAGGAATTGTACCCCCCTCTGGTGACTTAGCACTGACAGGCAAAACAACAGATTGGTTGAAGTATAAAAAATTCATCAGTACACATTGCTCGGAAAACATACCGCTAAGAAAACCGGAAGATGTCGACCTCTCGATTCAAAATTTTTAACTAAATCTCAAACTTGCTGCTCAACTTGCTACCAAACCCCCCCCCCCGACACAACAGACAAAATATTATTTTGTCTACCGATGTCGAACGACTCTTAAATGAAAAAAGAAGAGCTCCAAGAGAGTGGTAACAGCACAGATCTCTTCAACTTAAGGAACGGTTGAAAGAATGCACTAACAAATTAAGAAAGCTACTTGAACATAAGAGAACTGCTTCATTAAACAGATATCTTGAAAATTTAGATCCAACATCAAGAACTGATTACTCATTATGGCGTGCAACGAAAAATTTAAAAAGACCTTATACTGAAAAAGGAGATCTGTTTGTAGAACATTTAAAAAAAGTATTCACGCCAAATATAACAAGTTCTGTAACAGAGTTGCCATCGATTTTACCCCAGCACCGAGCAGCTACTCGATTGACGTTTGAGATGAGAGAGGTCGAAAAAGCTATTTTTGAACTAAACCCCAAAAAAGCTCCTGGTATCGATGGAATCGGCAACAAGATGCTGTTGGAGTTACCCCGTATAGCATTAAAGAAAATTCTCTTTATTTTTATTGCTATTATATGCCTTGACTACTATCCCCCAGAATGAAAAGTTTCACTCGTTAAAATGATACTCAAGCCAGGCAAAGATCACACAAAAGTGGAATCGAATAGGCCTATTAGCCTATTATCCAATTTGTCAAAGCTGTTCGAGAAAATCCTAATGGAAGAGATAACTGTTTATGTGGACAAAACAACTGTATTCCAGCACACCAATTTGGTTTCAGGAGAAAAACCATTGAGCACCATTGAGCAAGCCCACAGGCTAGTTACTGCTGTCAGAAAAACGTTCGAGGAGAAAAAATACTGCTCTGCCCTTTTTATCGATGTTTCACAGGCTTTCGATAAGGTTTGGCATGAAGGACTACTGTTTTAAATAAAACTTTTGTGACCAACAAATACTCACAAGCTACTCGAAAGCTATATAACAAATCGAAAATTCACTTATGCTGAAAAAAGTTTTGTCAGCTTTCCTCAAGATATACAAGCCGGAGTTCCACAATGTAGCATTTTGGGTCCTCTGTTGTATATCATTTATACTTCAGACATGCCATTAGATATTAATACCCACACATCGGCTTTCGCTGACGATACTGCAATCTTAAGCGTCCACGATGACTCAAAAATAGCGTCTAGAATGTTACAGACTCACATTTCACAATTGGAAGCTTGGTTGGATAAGTGGAAAATTAAGGTAAATGAACAGAAATGTATCCACATTACTTTCACACTGAGAAAAGAGACATGTCCACCCATTAAAATTAATAATCTGAATATACCCCAACACACATGTGTGAAATATCTCGGTATTAACCTTGACCGTCGACTCACGTGAAAAAATCATATAGATGCGAAAATAACTCAGATGAGACTAAAAACTGCTCAACTCGCTTGGCTTACTGGCAAAAACTTTAAACTAGGCCTAGACTGCAAATTACTCATTTACAATTCGATCATGAAACCCATATGGTGCTACGGAATTCAGCTCTGGGGTACTGCCTCTGCGTCCAATATAGGGAAAATTCAGAGAATGCAAAATAAATTCTTGAGGACGATCACGAACGCACCCTGCTATGTTTGGAATTACAACATACATAAAGATCTGAATGTACCCCTGGTCAAAGATGAAATTATTAGGCACTGTCAACGCTATTTAACAAAACTGGAAACACACCCCAACATACTAGTCCGTAACTTAACTAATAATCACGGCCACCAGCGTCTTAGAAGGAGGGACACTGCGGATCTGGTCCGCTAATAACAAGGAGAAATAATAGTATCAGTTAAACCACATAACATCAGTCTGGCACTGGATGGACTTAATAATTGATATTTAGTTTTAAGATTTGGATAATTATTGTTAGTTCACAGTTTTTAAAAGTGAAGATCCAATAAATAATATAAAATATGTAAAAAAAAACTTAAAACTATAAAATATAAATAGTCCTAAGAAATTGTTTATGTTAAGAAAAAAAAATTAAATGCAATTGTATAAATATATATTTATCAATAGAATTAAGCATTTTCACCCAATACAAACAAAAAGAAATTTCTTTAAACTGATTCGATGATTGCAACCGATTAAAACCCCCTAAAATAGTACTTATCTCCCCATTAATTAGCTACAGCAATCAAATTTAAACCATTTATGTTGGTGTTATGTTTACCAAGATATAAATGTAACATGAGTTTTATTAAAGTTTTTCAGTTGTGATCACAATAACTTTCGACAATACAATTTAAAAATTAAATGAAAACAAATTTACTTAAATACAAAACTAAAGAAAAATGATTTTGTTTTTAATATTGAAAAAGTTTTAAAATTTTTGTGCGCAATTTATGAGACCTTAGCGGAACGAGAAAGAATTTAAGGTAATGTTAGTTAATAAGTTCTTTATAAATTATGTTTACCAACTTTTTATTTTTATTTTTATCATTTAACAAGAAAGTTCTATTTGTTTGGCTCCTTCAAGCAAAAGTCAAAATTTTGTTGTAAAAATCAGGCAAGGATTTTGTCAGAAATAATCAATAAGGAAAAGTTATTGATTGAAACAATTTTTTTAACAAAAAACCTCCTTATCATTTAAGAATTTTTTACAAGAGCGTCCCAAGACACGTCACATTTAGGGCGTCAATTACTCTCTGTGACATGTCACAGGACTGGTCTAAAAGAACATATCACACAACTTACCCCAAAAACATATCACAGGACTCGTACTTTCAAACTGATCTCATGATAGAGGCTTTTAAACCGAGCCAGTACTATATTGACCTAACAAGGCACAAGTACGTTCAGACCCAATACGTGATAGAAATCACAGGACTGGTACTTTCAGACACATCACGTGATATATAATTTTAAACCGTTGACATGGTAGGTATTTTAAGAACCGGTCCTGTTTTCACATATCACGTAATATGTATTTTTGGAACTGGTCCTGTTTTCACCTATCACGGGACAGGTCCCAATTCCCAACTGACCCCTTTTTTCCGCAGGGAGTATTCAGAATTTGAGGGATTTTTTATAGCCAAAAATTCTCAATATATGATTTTTCATTGTAGGATAAAGTCCTCACTATCTAAAAGATTTTCAACTGGATAAACTCCTTAGAATCTGGCGGTTTTTCGGTAGGAAAAAGTTCTCCTAATCTGAGGGTTTTTCTATGGGTAAAGTGTTCAAAATCTGAGGGGTTTTCTATAGGAAAAAATCATCAGAAAATTATGATTTTTTTTCCAGAATAAATTCTATAAAATAGCAGCCTTAAAATCTCAGTAATTTTCCATAGGAAAAGTGCTTAAGCCTGGTCAGCTGCGCAACGAAATGACCCCATGTTGTCAAAAATTATGTCAGCCAAAGAAGAAATTAAGAGACCTATCCGTGAGCAAATATCAGCTGAAAGTCCACTGACGAAGTCATTTTGGGCTCAGTGGAATAGCCTTCATGTGATAAATCATTGATTATACAGTATATGGGAAAGTGCAGACAGCAAAGCTACGAATAAGTTAATTGTGATGCCGTCATCTATTATTAGCGAGGTAGTGAAGGAGTTCCAAAACGGTCCTAGTGAGGGACATCTTGTTGTCACAGAAACCATAAAAAAGTTAAAGCAACGCTTCTACAGAGTTAGCTGCCTACAAGCTGTAGAAGATCGGATAGCATACTGCGCGCAATCAATTGCAGCCAAAGGACCAGTAATAAAAAGTCATGCACAACTTCAGCAATACAGATCGTCTGTTTACAACTCTACCTTTAGGACACCTGCAACAATTGTCTCTGCAACCAAGCTCAAATTACATGGCGATTTAGACTTAAAAGTATTCCCTGTTTGTTAAGCAAATTTTTTAATTTATTGATAAATAAAGAAAATAAAAAGAAAACATTTTTATTGACAAAAAGTCCCACTGCAGTAAAACCATACTCGGGACTAGTTAATTGAATAGGCCAATTAATTGACTATTTTTTTGGCTTTACCATTGTTTTGTCGATGTCAATTCTTTTAAGAGATGTTTCATTACCAATGGTAATTATATAAAATTTCAATTATTAACGCCTTAATGGAAAAAAATCATTAGCATTATTTAAAGTCATTTATGTTATTATTGAATTTTCGTATCATTAATTCGATAAGATAACTCGTACTATCTGCTCTAAAAAATGTCCTACTTTTTAAGTAATAAAATGTCTGTAGTCGCTCTTAGGGCAAAAACCTTAGGAAAATGTGACTTTATTATGTTTCTTTTCATACAAAATTTATAAAAAAAAGTATGACAAATATGTTTTTACCAAAAAATTCTTATTATGAAGAATAAAATGTATGTTTTGTAAAAAAATTTTTTGTATTCAATTGTAACTACTTTTTTAGGCATTGATTTTATTTCATTACAATTACTTTGAACAATGCCAATAAAAAAAATATATTTTGGCATTGACTGTATACAGAGAGTATATATATTTTAGGCTTCAGGGTTCTCTCCACTAAACATGTCTGACAAAACTTTTTTTTAAAGAGTCTTTAGATTCATTAAAAAACCCCAAGATTCTAAGAAGTCAAGAAGTCTCAGCATGCTTTGAATTATCTTGAACAAACACTTTATAAACCAATGCAGTAGCCTTAACTTAGAGCCAATTAATACGATGCAATTGATTGCGTGCAATTTGCTTAATTCCCTTTTCAAAGTTGCTTTCAAAATTATGTTTATTTATAAGGTGACTTTAATTGCACGAAAACTGAATGTGAATGAAGCAAAAAAAGAAGAAATATATGAGTGTGAAAGAGAGATAACAGAAACATGCACGAAAAACGAAAACTGTGCCTTTTTTGTTACCCCGCTTGCATATCTACCCTGTTTACCAACAAGCAAAAATTGCACGCAATAATTGCATGCAACAAAGTCACCGTCTAAATTGGCTTTTAAAGCAGATCTTTTTGTTATTATTGGTGAAAGAAAAACATTTAGAATTAAACGATTAATCACTTATTTGTTCGATTTATCGATCACTTCTTTTCTGATGGTTTCATCGATGAATTTAACATTAGCGTGTCATAGGATGGAAGTATTCAAATGTAGCTACTAGCATTACTCATACTTTACTCTGAGGAAGCAATGATAATACAATGATTAGATATTCTGATGCATGAGTGGAAAATGTTCATATACTTTGTAGTATTTAAGCTTTGATGAAAATTTAATTCATAAGAATGCAGAAAAATAAGTTTAAAGAAGCGAAATTTATTCATTGATATACAAATACTCTTTATTAAAACAAATAAATAATTCTGCATTAGTGAAAAAGCATTTTTGAAACATTTTTCAAAAATTTTAATGAATTTTTAGACAAAATTTCAAATATTTTTGGATAATTTAAAAACTGGTTGTACAATTTGGAAACATTTTTAAACAATTTTAAAATACCTTTGAACAATTTTAAATAATATTTGCACAATTTCAAAACATTTTTGGGCAATTTGAAATAATTTTTACACAATTTTAAAATTATTTTGGTAAATTCTGAATTAAAACTGGAAATGATGTAGTGTTAAATAAAATACATAATGCAAAAATGCAGAGATTGCGTCGTCATAAATATTTGAGGCTGAAAAATGCAAATGACATGCCAGCTAGTTTCAATTAAAGGTAAAAAAAATCTCTTTTTCTTGAATTTTTAAAACTTTTATAAAAATTGCAAAACTGCATAAATTCTAACCTTCGTGAAATTTTAAACTAAAATATAAAAAATGATTTAATAAAAAAAATTAAAAAAGTTCATCAGAACTATTTTCTCAATTTGAATAAATGCTTAAGATTCAAAAAAATATACGATATACTATAACTTATGCTTTGGAAGTAATGAAAAGTGATATTTTAAGATATGCATCGGATTTATATCCAGATCACTGCATTTGAAATATGAACACATGAATGCTTTTGGAAGTGCAACTGAAGTTTAGGAAGCAATGAAAGAAGTCATAGTCACAGAATGACTACCATTTTTTTTGCTGGGTATTTAATGATTATATTTTAATTTAAACAAACGCTCGAGGATAATAAAAATTAATTATATAAATCTTCAAATTTTCATTTTAGATTTTTAGTGTTTATTTGTTGGGCTGTAGTGCATTTTCCTACTGAATGCATATTTTGCAATTTTTACCGCATATTGTAAGTGCATATTTTTGATTTCTTAGTATAAGAAAGTCTCTGCCACGGCAATAACATATACCTCCATAACATATATGAGATCTTTTTCCATATAAGAAATCACATATGCTGAGCAACAAAATTTGGTTCCTTTTTAAATATATAAAAACATTTAATATGAAATTTGGTGCCGATCGGATAAAGAAAAGTCTGGTTGAAATCGGTAAAAAATTCTAATAGTAAATTCAAGATGAAAAATCACTTTTCTTAGTTCTTTGAAAAATTTATAATGCAACCGAATATTGTGGTAGCACATGTAACAAAATTCGGTTGGCAACAAATTTTGTTGCCTCAACGAAACTGTTCTCTATGTGTTTGGGCTGATTCACTGTAACTATAACACTGGAGATACCTTCCTTGTTAGGTTTGAATATTTTATAGCTACTTTTATTAAAAATTTCGTATTCTTCCTAATTCCAGTTATTCTTGTTAGTATTTTTATTCATATCAAGTATTACAAGCATACGAATATTATGTTATTAATTTTTTGTTTATACAAAGTTTTACAACTTAATATTAAAAAGTTATTAAAGGAGCTTGAAAGAGGAATTTGAATATAAAAAAATCTTTTAATTTTAGTCCCTAAAAGAATACATATGAGTATTCTTATTCTTATATATAATGTATGAATAAAGAGAAGAAGTACTTAAAAAATAATCTAGGTTTTTGTTGTTATATGAATATAAAAGACAATTTGAAGTACAGTTATTTTAAACTTTTATGCATAAACTCATAGTTTTAACTTTATTAAAAAATTGACATTTTTTGCTGCAGCTATTGCAGCATATGAATATAACGAAAATATTAAAAAAAAAAATACTTGCATAAAAATATAAGGAAACATATGAAAAAAACTTTAACAAGCTATAGTTAACAAATTATGTATGTAGTACACGTACAAAATAAATTGGTTATTTAATAATATTTTTAACTAAACAGGTAATGATTGATGCAACCATACACTTTTTCCACCTTCGCCAAAGTCAGCTGCAGTATGGTCCTCCCCTCTTAATATCCATTTTGTCGTGAGTAGACCTTCTACACCAACTGGCCCTCTTGCATGAATTCGTGCTGTAGAAATACCAACTTCAGCGCCCAAACCAAAACGAAAACCATCAGCAAATCTTGAACTAGCATTATGGAATACGCAAGCACTGTCTACAGAATTTAAGAAATGTTGAGCAGAAGATTCTGTAAAAGAAATATCATATAAATTTAATCAATTAACTTTTCCTTTATTAGTATCGATAGTTATTAATAAATTTATTATTGAGATTAAAGTACATATGTTGACTAAAAAGAAAATTGTTAACAACAGATTAATAATTTTATAAAGCTAAATACAAATGGTTTTCAATCATATTTTTAAAAATTTTTTAACATAAACTAAATTTCCTTTGGTATATTATGGCTTTATTAGATATAACCAATAATCCCGTTATTTATGGAACACAATTTAATTAATGTGGCTACCGCGGCTTGCTTCGCAGTAGCTCATCGTATCAGTAAAATTTTCCAAGACTGTTGACGGATTCTGGTTCTATTTCACGAATGTTTTGGACGATATTCGCCTTTCTGGATTATTTGCATTGCATTGGTCTTTAACGGCACCCCACAAGAAAAAGTCTGAAGCGGTCAAATTGCAACTCTGAGGCTGATAACACGGTTACCGAACAAGTGCGCAAATATCGATTGATTGATATGGTGCGCCATCCTGCTGAAACGTAAGATTATCCATTTCAGCCAATAAAAATCCGTAATTATAGCTCTGTAGCGCTCGCAGCAGCATTAAACAAATGGGCCATAATGACACCAACCGAACTGTCATTTTCTGTGGATTAATTGGCTTCTCGACAATTATGTGCGTATTTTACGATTTACAGATGCGGAAATTTTGTTTGTTGATATAGCCGCCGAGATGAAAATGATTTTTCGGGTATATTCGATGTCCGATTGGAGCTTTTGTAAGGCTAAAACTGAGAAACCGTAACGAGGTGGATGGTCGTTTGCCTTCAATTGCTGAGTCAATTGGACCTTGTAAGCGAGTAATACCAAACCTTTGTGCAAAATTCTCATCATGCTGGTGCATGAAATAACGAGTTCTAGAGATCGATGGCGAATCCATGTTCTTGGATTGAGTTGCACACGTTCGGTATGCAATGTATAACGACGTCGACCATAAGTCTTGTTCAGTAGCAAGCCAGTCTCACGGACTTTTTGCACAAACTTGCTGTGCTGTAGGCTGTACGGCCGATGCTTCTTTTCGGACAAAACTTGGGTAACACAGCACAGCAAACGTCTATATTTCGGAGGGAAAAATCTATCAGTATCAAAATAGCATAGGATTCAAAAAGGTACATGTACTTGGATCCCCCTTTATAACATCATTATAGTCAATATGCTTTAAAATGGACAATTGACGTGGTAAAGATGTATATCGAAAGTAAAAAATTGTGATACGGTGTCATATTCTCCTTATTACTGTTGGTGTAGTCAAATTCGAGGGTATATCAAATTTGCTAAAAAAAAAAGGTCTTTTAAAAACAAAGCTGTTGAACAATCCGAATATATAATCGGAGTTTCATTTATATATAAAGAACGGTTCAGTTCAAATTGCAACTCATGTTACTCTATTAAGCTTTACATAATTATAAAATTAAAACCAAAGTTCTATACTAATTTTTGGCCATGTTTTATCACGCTTAAGACTGAAAACATGTACGGTGTACACCAGGGAAAAGATTGGTTGGAATTCGAAAAGACCATTAAAATATTTTTCCTATGATGTTTTTTTTTTTAGAATTAATTATAATCAATTAATAAAGCTAAAATATTGTAGTTAGAATTAAAAAGAGGGAAAATGAACTAAAAACAATTATATTATCCAATTATTGCCATTTCTAATTAACTTTAGAAATAAAATTCAATAGAACCAACCGAATTCTGAATTGCACTGATCACAGATGATTGGTATTGGTAAACGATAAATATTTAAATATTTGTGGTGTAGTGGAAGAACCAAACATTAAAAAAATGTTTAATTAAAATAAAATATTAAAAAGTTTAAATAAAGAAAATAAATTACACTCAGAAAAATGTATAAACTAAAATTAAGTTTATAACTTATTAAAATATAACTTATGAGTCCTTAAAATTAATACAAATGCTTTAAAATAATACACTTTTTTTGATTTTAGTTTACAAAAAATTTTTATTAAACATTGACGTAGTTTCTTTTATTTTTCTTTCTAGATTTGCGTTAATTTTCTTCAAAAACGTTAAGGAATTTATTTTATGTTAGTATAAATGTTAAATTTTAAAATGTTATTATTAATTAATATTAATAAAATAAATTTTTCTGTACTTGTATTTTGAATGTACAAATTCAAGCGCCGTAAAATTTAAGAACAACTTACTTGCTTTAAACAAATTTTTCAAATTTAAGAAATAAATTTATACTAAATTTCAGTAATATTTCAAAAAATATAAGACGAAATTTACTTACTGTATGAAAAAATTTACTTAATTTAACTAAATTGGTGTAATTGTTTTTAAAAAAATCCCAGCAAAAATGAAGCTGCCAAAGAAGCAATAAAAGCATCACTACTATGGCAAAGGCATCACTTCTTTTCTGATGGTTTCATCGATGAATTTAACATTAGCGTGTCATAGGATGGAAGTATTCAAATGTAGCTACTAGGATTATTCATACTTTACTCTAAGGAAGCAATGATAATACAATGATTAGATATTCTGATGCATGAGAGGAAAATGTTCATATACTTCGTAGTATTTAAGCTTTGATGAAAATTTAATTCATAAGAATGCAGAAAAATAAGTTTAAAGAAGCGAAATTTATGCATTGGTATACATTTTTGAAACATTTTTCAAAAATTTTAATGAATTTTTAGACAAATTTTAAAATAGTTTTGGATGATTAAAAAACTGGTTGTACAATTTTGAAACATTTTTAGACAATTTTAAAATATTTTTGAACAACTTTAAATAATTTTTGCACAATTTTGAAACATTTTTAGGCAATTTGAAATAATTTTTACATAATTTTAAAATTATTTTGGTAAATTCTGAATTAAAACTGGAAATTATGTAGTGTTAAATAAAATACATAATGCAAAAATGCACAGTTTGCGTCCTCATAAATATTTGAGGCTGAAAAATGCAAATGACAGTCCAGCTAGTTTCAATTAAAGGTCAAAAAAATCTGTTTTTCTTCATTTTTCAAAACTTTTATAAAAATTGCAAAACTGCATAAATTCTAACCATCATGAAATTTTAAACTAAAATAAAAAAAAAATTATTTAACAAAAAAATCAAAAAAGTTCATCAGAACTATTTTCTCAATTTGAATAAATGCTTAAGATTCCAAAAAAATATGCGATATACTTAACTTATGCTTTAGAAGTAATAAAAAGTGATATTTTAAGATATGCATCGGATTTATATCCAGATCACTGCATTTGAAATATGAACACATGAATGCTTTTGGAAGTGTCTTAGAATAACACCAAAAAATCATAAAAGAATGTCAACTGAAGTTTATGAAGCAATGAAAGAAGTTATAGTCACAGAATGACTACCATTTTTTTTTTGCTGGGATGTTATAATTGATTTAAGTTAAATTTTTTTTTGCAGCCAACTCATTCCCAGTTTTCTTAAAATTTATCTAAACTACTAAATATTTGGTATATATTTTCTAAGTGATCCCTTTAGTCATATAGTAGTATTTTTTTTTTTTTTAATTTACAACTGGTCTATGATACCTAATGAACGCAAAGACTCTTTACTTTCCGAGAACAATATTTGTTTTGACTTGTCAAATAAAATTAGATCATAAAATTCTTTCCGAAAATGTGAAATGTAATATGCTTGACAATTTAAAAACAAAGTCCTCAATAATTAAGACAGTAATTGTAATATAGAGATTTAGGTTAAAAAAAAGATTTTTCCATTTGGGTATCCTTTTAAGCTTTAAAAAGCACTCAAAAGGAAACAAGATAAAAAAATAAATCTGAGCACGCAGTTATGTATTTTTCGCATCAAAATTTAAACAAAGTTTTCACTAGTGTATTCTTTAAAACTTTAAATCTCTTTAAAGACACAAAAGGTCAGAAAATAAAAATAGCGTACCAGTGAATGGTCACTTATTTCACATGTTGCGTACAAAAACAAAATACATGTGAGACGGAAATTCTACTTTGTGCCATCTTCGTAAATCAGGGGTTTATTCGAAGCACATGCAACTTTGTTCACCCAATGACATAAGTGGTCTTAAAATAATATGTGAAAATCATTATTTCATACTTTTTTGCTTAAACTATGACTTTTTAGGAGACTCTAGCTCTTTCAAAACTTAGGGTTCTGATAAGATATTTTGTCGGATCGAAATACTAGCACAAACTTATTAATTTGCCTACTTTTGTTAATTTACGGAGGTTGAAAGCTCTTAAAAAATAATCAAAAAAGAAAATAATTTTGCTTTGTACACTACAGGCTCTGGGATATCATCTAAAGTGAGTTGCAATTTGAACTGAACCGTTCTTTATATTCCAATTTACGCAATACCATTTTTTTCGAAGGTTTATACTACAAATTTGACAACCGCAATCAGGCTGATTGCCACTAAATCCGATTTAGTCCTTATTTAATGCGGATTTTATACGGTCAGTTCAATTAAATCTTCATAACAATTGTATTTTAAATATTAACGTGAACGTTCTGCTTATTTGTAAGTGTTCATCAGTGCTTGCATTTTGAAATCACGTATGCATGTTCTTACCTCTAGTATTGTTGAGTGAATTGCAATTTAAAATGCTATTTGTACCCATTCATCTATTAATTTTCAATTTGTGACCATGTTGAAGAGTTTCAAATTATATGAAACCATTCGCACATACATATGCATATAGTTGCCTTCCCATAAAATAGATGAGTGTTTGTGTATTTGACTGTGTGTTCCAGCCAACATAATAAATTCATATTCATAATTTGTACTCACCATTTTCTGTTACAATAACATCTGTATGACTGCTGCCGAATGTGTGTATATGATTAATAGCGTCGTCTAGGTCTTTAACTGTTTCAATACAACACTCTAAAGAGCCATACTCATGCTTTAAGCTTTTAGCAGTTGGAGGACCAAAGGTAAGTTTCTGGTTAAGTTTTGGTCCTGAATAAATCTTTACCCCTTCACGTTTCAACATGTTGCATACATCGTTGAAAATATCGCCACTCATTAAATCCTCATGAATGAGTAGAGTTTCCATGGCGTTGCAAGCTAAAATGAATTAGATATGTTACATTAAGATACATTTGACTTATGAAAGGATGACGCAAAATATGACCTAAAGACAATTCAGTTTTTCAGTTTTTGTATTAAGAATAATCGAATTTACTGCCAATAATCGAATTTACTGCTTTTGACTTGGGTTATGCATTTATCGGGTTTTCTGAACCGATAAAATTTTAAAATTAATCGATCATTTTTAATAATTTCAATTATATATTTTCGAATTTATCAGGTTCGAGATCATAATTAAATGTTACTAAGGAAAAATAAACAATAATTTATAAATGTAAGAGTAGATGGAAGAAATTGTGAGGATTAGCGCTAGAGGGAGTGCATACTTTCGACCGCAACGACCAAGTCATCGTCAGCCTCCTTATGAACCACCCAACATACAACTCATCGTATTTGGTTATTATTTCTGCGATCGCCCCGTTAATAATGGATGTTGTGGGATGAATTCCCATCAGAGGTTGTGGTCTGTTTACCCTACAAAGAGCCAATAGCCATCATTGCAAGTGAGCGTTTAGGGTATTAGGATATTTATAATTTGTAATTAAATGAATAATAATTATAATAAGATTGTTTTAGCCAACCATTTTGTTGTTATTTAATTAATAAATAATACAATATTTGATGTAAAGGCGCTTCTGTCGTTATTATTCTTACTTCTATTTCCAGAAGTTGCTGTCCAAGGGATAGCGAAATATCGATAGGTTAAATTACTAATAAGAAATTTTTTTTTTTTAGCAAGTACTTAAGTTTGAAAGTAGCACACAAGGGGTTTCACTAGTCACAACGATATTTATTCTCTTTATTACTTTTGTTCCCGATGTTCCGAAATTCATGGTTGCACGCAGAGATAAAACATGGTTGCAATATGATCACTGCAACTATATTATACTTGCTGCATTTGGGTATGGTTGTTTGTACCTAGGTTCTAACCATCAATATGGTCGCTACCCTATAGCAAAGACATTAATTTATTAAAGAAAGAACATTAGTTGAAACTATTTCTCAATAGATGGCGCATCTGAAAATAAATTCTCCCTATTAGGCATATTTTGCTACAATATGCAACAGGGTATTATTGATTTTCTATTTCGTTCGTAACATAAAAGAATATTTGCCAAAAACTATACAAAAATATATGTTTTATCTGTATATTATACTTTAATTTTCTAAATCAATATTCATTTAGATGTTTTAGAACGCAGTATTAAAATTTTATTTTTTTTTTTTTAAGAAAACATTAACATAAATATGCAATGGCTCAATACTTGAAAATTATACGAATTTACCGAAAAAATACCATTTTGATCTATGAATATTTGTTTTTAACATAAAAATGTGAAACAAATGTTTTTATCACGTCGAACATTTCAAAACTTGACTTTAGTATTATTAAATAAGTCTGCTAGTGACAGTTTAATGTACAAGAATTTGAAATATGTATTAAATGTCATATTTGTGGTTCCTAAGATAACTAAAAGTCAAATCCAAGGCCATGCCGACCTAAGCATGGCGCAGGGTATTGTTTTTATTTACTTGAGCGCCATTTACTTCTAAGTATAGACACTAAAGCAATTATGCATTTTGCTCTATCTTTATATATACATTTCTTTGCCCTATAGTATTATAACAAATATTTTATTATTTCATGATTGCCACTTTCTACTTTATAATATTATTGACAGTAACCATAATATGGTAACATCTGTAAAAAAAATATAATAATTATGGAACTATTAAATGCTGACAGCATGTTAAAACTGTAATATATGATCATTTTTAACTGGGGGATTTTATTTTCGAAAATTCCTTATACATGTAACATTATAATTTACACTAATCAATTCATTGTCGAAAAATTCATTGTTAAAAAGATTCTATATAAAGATTTTATATTTTTAAATCTTTTCGATAAAAATAATAATATTTTTTTTAAATATACATTTATTAATTCATTTCATGTAAAATAACGACTTTCTTGGGGGAAAAGTACTCACAATATTAATAAAATAATTTTGTATAAGAAAAAGTAGAACCCAAAAGTTGTTTTGTACGAAAAGTTTTCTTATACAAAATACTAGATTTTTGGAAATTTTTCTGATAGAAACATTTTTGAAATATGTGGACTTTTGCTCAAAGTAAAATTCGCAAACGAAAAAATTCCTTGAAATTTAAAAGATTTTTTGAAGTATTTTTTTTTTAAATGTCCATAGAATCAAAGAAGTTTTCTTGAAAAAGTCCTTAATGTCAAAATTTTCCTCTAGGAAAAACATGTCTTAAAGAAATATTTGTAAATTTAAAGACCTGTCTTATAGTTTGGAATCATAGTAGAACTGTAGGGACAATATTATGGTAAAATTATGGTTATTTTATTATCATAATATGATAACTATATTATAGTACGGCTATGGTTGGCACAATCATAATTGAATATGATTACCCCAACCATGTTTTTTCTCTGCGTGTTACGACATGTCATTACCTTGTTTTTGCTGTGCGTAAACTAATAACGTACAGGCCAAATCATTTATGCTAAGGCATAGACATCCACCAAGACGGGATTATTGGAAATTCTCACGGGGTGGGGTAAAAAGAGCTTACACAAACCCCATTGGCTAAAAACCTAAAATTTAAAATATGTGTTCCCTGGAGTATGGGCTAAAAAAAACTACAAGAACGTTGTAAATATGGGGTAAAAAATGTAGATACCAGCCAAGACGGGATTTTTGGAAGAGCATACGGGACAAAAAAGGTGAAACTGCTCCACCAAAATTTTTTTTGGGGAGGAAAAAATGAAAAAAGTTATCCCTTAAACGTTGATCCCAAACCCCTTCGACTATAAATGTGTGTTCCCCGAAGTATGGGCTAAGTCATTTAAGAGATATTTAAAAAAAATTATGACATATAGGCTGCTACTGCAGTGCTAAAAATCTGAGATTTAAATTTATTTTCCCGGAGGTATGGGTTAATTCACTGATGCGGTTCTTTCTGCCCAATGAAAAGGTGGTAAAAATAGGGTTAAAGAAATGAGTTAGTAAATTCCTCCTCCAACGTAAACATCCACTAAACAGGATTTTTAGAAATATTGGCGGAAAGATTTTCCCCAGTAGTGTCTTGCTCAGAAATCTTTGGCTATAAAGCTGATCCCTGGAGACATTTTTCTTGGCATTTGAAATTACAGAGTGGTAAAAATTGGGCTTAAAAGGAGGAGCGACCTCTTTAAAAACCCTTCAACCAAGAAATCTGAAACTTAAACTACAAAAGGTTTAACAAATTTGTTTAATATATGTGACCTTCTTCGAGAAAAGGGACCTAGTGTGTGAAAATGAAGTTATGAGAAAAACGCAGTTAAAGTTTCATAACGCATTATTACACCTTCAGTTTTGTACGTTTTTAGTAGCCGCTACTTAATTTTAATAAACTTTTTGTAAATTGGAATTTAAAATCAGCAAAAAATCACTTAATATTATTAATATTAATACCATGAAATTCAAAATTTTTGTAAATTGCAATTTAAAATCGATTTGATAAAATCAGCAACAAATTTTACTAAACATTAGTGAAATGGAAACAGCAGACAAAAATATCTGCTACTAAACATTGGTAAAATTCTGTAAAAATTTTACTGAAATGAAAAAGCTCTAACTAACAAAAATTTCTGATCGGTTATAGTGAAATAAACTCAATAAATTGTAAAATATATAAAAATTTAAATTTGTAAAAAAAAAATTATTGAATATGCACAAATTAACTGAATTATTTTTAAAAACACTTGATGCACTTTAAAGCTGCTAATTTCAGTTGAAATTACCTTAAGAAAAAAACACAAATTTATTTTTTTTCTTAAATTAATACAAAAATAAAAATAATAAAAACATTAACGGACTTATCATTTTGTTTTAATTTCCTAATTTTTGTATTGAAAAATATTTTTGAAGTAAAAGATTTGAATTTTAAGGTTTAACAAATTGTGAGCTTATTCCGTCGTGGATTTTTTTAAAAATGGAAAAAAGAGAATTTCGAGTACTCATCAAAGCATCGATTTCAATGGCAAATAAGTGGTTCACTGACTTTCGTTGCGGACTTACAATCACGAAGGAAGCCAAACGTTCTGGACGCCTAGTTGAGGTCTTTACACCCAAAACAATTGAAAAAATTCACGATATAGTGTTGGCCGATCGAAGATTGAATAGATTGTGGAAGACATAGGAATCTCACATGGCTCAGTGGTTTCAATTTTGAACGATCACTTGGGTATGGGAAAGCTTTCCGCAAGATGGCTGCCGCGTTTGCTCACAATCGACCACCAACGGGATCGTGTCACAGCTTAGTTTCCATGGCAAAAATCCATGAAGTATGTAGACTACGAATTGCCGCCTCTTTCGCCTTATTCTCCGGATTTAGCCCCCAGTGATTATTTCCTATTTTATTCACGAATCAATGACATTTTCCGATTTTTCTAACCTTTTGAAAAATCAATACATAAAATTTAGTTTTTAAATGAGATATTGACTATTGGACCACGCATAAAATAAAAAAAGCTGTTAACAGAAATTAAGCGTAAACAACGAATTTTAAAAAAATCTAAATTTTGTAAAAAAGAAAAAAAAATAGAAGATTATGCTTGGATTCACCCTTGATTACAAAAACTATTTCATTTCTACACTGTAACTAAAATTAAAATATAAACTCTTCTTACTGGAGAAACTATCATACATACTCTTGTGTAAGTGAAAATAGACAGCCTAATAAGTATTTAGCATTGTTTTAGCACAAAAATTATTTGCTTTCTTTGGCGAGTAATATAGGAAGGGTACTATGAGAAAAAATTCTTAGAATTATAAGTCTTTTTAAAAATTGATTTAATCTATGAATGTGATAATAATTTGATATTTTAGCTAACATTTATAGCTAAATATCTTCTTTACTTCAGAAACTTCTCGAGTAAACCAGTAAAAATACACATTCATTTTGTTGTAGAACAAGTTGACAACTTTTGTGGGTTCTAAACATTGTTTGAAGTGTTTACTTCCATCAAATTGCAATATCTCATTATATAGACAAGTGTAACATACAGTCGCGGTCACACAATTAAGTCATTGTACTAACATTTTTTTCTAAATGCATTTATAGCAGTTCCTTGCTCTTTTGTTCATTCCAAACATATCAAATATATAACCATGTTAATTTTTATTTTAAAGAAAAGAGTATTGAGCGATTTGATGTTGAAACGTTCAAACTAGCAATCAGTAAGTCTTAGGCCAATATATACGATGCAATTGATTGCGTTCCATTTTCTTTATTCCCTTTTCAACGTTGCTTCCAAAGTTACGTTTATTTATACGGTGACTTTAATTGCACGAAAACTGAATGTGTATGAAGACATGAATGACATGCATGAAAAACGAAAACCGTGCCTTTTTTGTTACCCCGCTTGCTTCTCTACCCCGTTCGCCAACAAAAAAAAATTGGTCGCAATAATTTAATGCAACAAAGTCACCTTCTAAATTGGCTGATAGAATATTCAGTTTTAAGTGGACACATAATAAAGTCACTTAAATTTAATTAGATTAATAAGCTTAGAAAAAAAAATAAATATTTGATTACAAAATGACTGTATTAAAAACTTAGCACCTTCCAAGTCGATTATAGTGTCTCTTTAACTAGTGGGCAAAAACGGAAGTACCACCCCCACAGAGAGAAAACTTATTTGGAAATGCTTCCAAAATGTTTGATAGCGTGGAAAAATATACTTAGCAATTAAACATTATAAAAAAACTAAGACTTTCAATTATTTCCCAAAAAAAAAAAAAACCGAAAAAGCCTTCTTCCGCAGAAAGATTAATTACCAGAGTAGGTAAAAATTTAATTTTCTTAATATCTACGCAAACAAGGTCTACCAAGGAGTCAGAATACAATGTTAAAATATCAACAGCAACTGGAAGAAGGCGTTTGGTCGAAAATACATGATCGAAGAAAAATATTAAGCAGGGTCTAGAGTTTGCAAAACAATATCCCCTGTGACCAAAATTTTTTGAAATTGGTTGTGTGGAGCAATGATTCTAAGTTTAATGTTATTTGTAATGATGGCAAACCGCATGTAAGACGTCCAGAAAACGCTCAATCAAATCCCAAATATACAAAAATTCCGGTGAAGCACGGTGGGTCGTCGATGATGGTATAGGTATAGTTTACCTCATCTGGAATTTGTCCGATGGTGAAAATTAAGGGTAAAATGACAGGTGAAATTCATAGGAGTATCTTAGAAAATAATCTAGAAAGTGATTATGCTACCGATTTGTCACCAGCATGGATATGCCAACATAACGATCTGAAGCATAAGTCTCGGGTCGTTAAATCTTGGTTGGAGAGGAATCACAATTAAGGTTCTCGGGTCGCCAGCACAAAGCCCATATATGAATCCAATAGAGAACATATGGGGAATCATAAAACTGCTGTTTCAGCAAAAAAAAAATATAATTGTAAAAGATCTATGGCTGATTATTTAAAAAAAGGTGGTATAATATCACCCCTGATCAGTGTTTTGAAATTGTCAAAATAATGACAAAGAAATGTGCCGAATTAATACGTCTAAAAGGATATCCCACCAAGTATTAAAAGATACAATATACCATTAATTAAAATCATTTTAGTTTTAATTACTTAAAATAATATTTTTAAAATGACTTAATAATTTGTCCACAAAATAGTTAGAGCGTATTTAAAAAAAATTAAAAAATCATTTAAGTAATAGTGAATTGTTTTTGTTTTTATGCTTAATTAAGTTTATAAGTTTTCAGACAAATTATTAAAACCTAATTTTTTTTATGGCATAAAAATAAAATAATTATTCTTCATAGGAATACCCTGAGTTTGAATGATTTAATTGTGTGACCACGACTGTATAATTAAAACGAAAATGTTCTGCGCTATACCTTCTTATTATAAAATCAGTAAAAAATGAAAACTTTTTAATAGTTAAGCATATAGAAAGAAGAGTGCAACATTAAACAGAAATTAAAATAACAATAATGAAATTGTAAACACAAAATTAAAAAAAAAAATGGTCTCTTAACAAAATACTATAAACTCTTAATTATGTTACCATGTATTTTTTAAAGAATTTTCATAATTACCTGCAGGATAGTCGCATTTTGCATCACGGGCTATTTTTAAAGCTTTTTGTAAATCAGCATCCTTATCGATAAAAACGTGGCATACACCCTCAGCATGCCCCAAAACAGGTATATGTAGGGATTGTTCTTGTATGCTGCGTACTAAATCAGAGGATCCACGTGGTATAATTAAATCAATATGATAATCCATTGACAATAAATCACTTATTTCTTCACGTGTAGAAACCTGAGCAATTATATTTTTGGTAATTTACTTATATTATTTTTTCCCTTGTATTAGTATGAAAAACTTACCAAAGAAACAGCCTTATCGGCATCTACTGTTGCTAATGCTTCTTTTACAAGTTCCATAAGTGCTTTGTTGCTATAAGCAGCTTCTTTACCACCTTTTAGAAGCAAACCATTAGCTGATGCTATAGCCAGTGCGGCTACTTGTGGCAGCGAATCTGGGCGGGATTCAAAAATTACCAATAATACCCCAATCGGTACAGTGACTTGGGTTAAATCTAAATTTTGAGCTAATCTGGTATGTCTTAAAACACGTCCAACATTCTGGAAATAGTTAAAATAAAACTTTTAATATTAGTTGAAGAACTTGAAATATAGGTTTCCCTGTAAAGAATATGTAGTTTTCTTTTGTTGCTTCATTTACATTTAGTGCAAAACAAAAAAATACCGTTTAAATAGACATAACTTTGTATGTATTTGAGGAAAAAGAATGCAACCAACAATTAAATTATGCCTAAAATAAACACTATTTTGTTGGATTAAAATTTTACGCACAAATTTTGTGAATATACTTGGAATGGTAAAACATATTTTGAAATTTTAAGATTGGAAATTTTAAAAAAGACAAAGATATATTGTAAATCACTAAACAAACAAAAGTTTATCATAAATGTATATTAAACGATTTGGTAATCATTTATAAGCTGCGACAAATCATTTAAAAATTGGTAATGTACTCAATATTATATTTACAATCTATTTTTTATCAGAGAGGACAAATTTGCTGGTTTTGTTTTTTTAATTTCATATTTGCTTTTTTGGAATCTTCCAGTTTCTTGCTTAAAGTTCATTTTTCTTAAGGGTTTTGAGCTTTAAATTGCTTTTTTCAAATTTGTTTTTTTTTTAAAGAAATGTTTTTCTCCAACTTTTTTAGTTTTGCTTTTTTATTATTATTATTTGCGAATATTTTTTTCTTTTTTGCTTTAAATACATTGAATTTTGCCTTTTTTGTCTTACTTTGGTTTTTTTTTTTTTTTATTGGTAGTGATTAAATTTAATTCTGTAACAAAAACACAGTGGGGGGTATAAATCAATTCGGTAAAGCCGAATTTATTGATTTTACTTGTTATTATAATATCTGGTGGGGGAAAGATTTTTGAATGTTGGAAAAAAAAACAATTTCGATATAATGTGTAATTAAATTTTATACTTATTTTCGAATTTTAATAATAAATATTATTTTATAAATTCCTTCCTTTGCACTTTTAATATAAATCTACATAACAATTACGAAAATTGTAGTTAAATGAAAAAAGTTTGTTTCTTTCATTAAATTGCCCAGGAAATCCAATTAAAGATTTGTTGACTTTTACTTTTTATTCACTATATTATGACTCTTTATTTTTCTAAATCAATTGTAGAAATTTTTTAAAAAAATTTATAACTTAACTGGCGTAATGGCTAAAGTTTTACTGTGAATCAATTTACAAACATCCACCCATAAATGAACGAATATAATAATGCATTTATGAATATGTATAAGAATTTTTTACACTTAAAACAAAACTTAATAAACTCTGCATAAACCCCAGTCAGAAAGTTTCATGATACAAAAAATTAAGTACTGGCAAATTATTTACCGGCAGAACACTCATTTGGGAAGCTTTACTAGCGTTTGCAAAAGGCGTTCTGACAGTAGTTGTTTTGCAAAAAGTTTAGTAAAACTTCACTTTGAAAGTTTCAGTGGTTAAAAAATAAACATTAGTCTGTTCGGGCAGTGCTACAAGTTCAATATATACTGACCCCGATTCAGTATCGCGATATTTATTGAACAGTATTGATGGATCGCGATCTATATCACAGAATAGCCTAATATTCTGAAATCCAAATCCCGAATCGTGAATCACGCGATAAATATTAAACGTGTAGCGAAAAAACTTGGGGGTAAAATTTCTTGATTTTAATAAAATAAATTTATAATTTAAAGAAACACTTAACAGTAAAGAAATTAATTAGAAATTTTTTAATACACTTTATTTTAAGAGCCGAATTTATACCATGTGGGAAAAGGACCTATCCTAGGACATGTCACGTGACCGGTTCATTGTGATAGGGCTTGTCCTAGGAGGGTGTCATTTGTCTTCTGTGACTTGTCATAGGACTGGTCTAAAAGAACATGTCACACAACTAACCCCAAAGAACATATCACAGGACTCGTACTTTCAAACTCATCACATAACACTATGGAACATTTTTGGGATTATTGTCTGGGGGTGAGAAATTCCAAGTCAGGGTGATGGTACTAGGTCAGTATAGTAAAACCCTCAAAGGGTTTGGCGTTCGTATGTGTCAGTTTTTTTTATGACCTTTTAAATTTTTTCCTTATCTTGATGTTTTTTCGCTTAGTTGTAACATTTTGGCAAAAACGTAGTTTAACATAACTCGAGAACCACTTGTCCGATTTTGCTAAAACAAACTCAAAAAAATTTAGAATTACAATTTCTTTAATCCGTTCATATAACTTTTTTTTATAATCAACACTTTTGCCGGTAAAAATAAATTTGTGGAGAAAAAAAAATATTTTTTTGCCTAAAAATTCAATTTTTTTTTTTAAATTCATAAAATATCCAAAACGGAAAAAAGGATCAAGTGTTATTAATTTCATGTAAAGTCACATAACCTATAAACAAAATGCGACATAGATCATAGAAATCGATTAACGCGTTCTGCTTTTATTTACAATTAAGTGAAGGTATCCCATTTTGACAAGAATATTGATATTTGTTTTTATTCAAAAAAGTGTCATTTACCGTCTTTTTATCATAAACTACTAAAAAAATGAAGTAAACATTTTTATAATTTTTTATTTTTATTTTATTTATTTATTTTTATTTATTTTAATAAATATTGCCTAGACTTTTTCGATGGTGGTTGTTCGGGACTAGTGGCATCGCATTCATCGCTATCATCAGTTTCTGAACCACACATAATGTCAATGTGTGACTCCACTGTTGGCCCTTCTGCATCTCCTGAAAATTCTTTATCATCAAGATCATCCTTGTCTTGCCACACAAGCTTACTCCACCAGCAAATTTCCGCAATTATTGCACTCGGCGACTTTTTGCCTCTATATCTGTAAGTTTTTGTTTTATTAAAATGAGTTTGAAAAAATAAAAAATCAGTATTACCTCATTTCAAATGGCATAGCAACTTGATGATAGCGTTCACCTTGTTCATCAGATTCGGTAGCCAATTGTTTGCTGAAGTAGTCCAGATGATGATGTAAATAATGGATTTTCAAGGACATGTGGACACCAATTTCCGAGAATGCTCTTAACATCCTTGCGACAGAAACATCGTAGTTGTTAGAACTATGCTTTCCCAACAAGCCTTCTATTACTTCTTTGATTGCCTGCCATGCATTCAATTCAGCGTCAATCAAAATATTGTTGAATGCGTCACTTTTAATCAGCTTTCGTATATCTGGACCATTTACTACGCCTGATTGGAAAAAATTAATTTGTTAAGATGGAAAATCATGGGAAATGAATGTGATATTATAACTTACCTTCTTTAATTTTACTTTCGCTGAGTCTCGGGTAAATTAGTTTCAAACACAAGAAAACTTCATCTCTTTTGGCGACAGTTTTGATAAAATTCTTAACAATTCCAAGTTTAATATGCAGTGGAGGCAGCAATATCTTCTCCTTCGGCACTAGAGGCTCACGAATAATATTGGCCGTTTGTAACCTGCTGTGCTCTCTGAGTTTCCATCCGTGGCATGCATATTGGTCACCGGAAAATCGTGTGTCCCAATCGCACAAAAAGCACATATATTTTATATAGCCGCTTTGAAGACCGCAAAGCATTGCTTCAACTTTTAAATCGCAGCATATGCGCCACATATGTTTGGCGTAGTTTTTTCATCATTCACAAGGAATAAACTTTGGAGTGTTGCCTGACGACTTCGATAAGCTGTGACTTTCACACCGGGTGCCAACAAATTGTTTGATTTCAAAATGGAAGCCAGCTCTTCCGATTTATGCTGTGTTAATTCCAACTTGGCAACAATTGAATCAAGCTTATTTTGATTTATTAAAATTGGCTCATTGGATACTGATGGCTCATATGGGGGATCATCACGTGCATGATATGTCGGAGCAGTCGTAGAAGAGAAAATATCTGGGCTAGAAGCTTTTGGCACAGGAATGTGGTCCAAATGAGGCAATGGTGTTGCGGCACTTGCAACACCAACGTAATTATACGATTTTCTTATCCTTTTTGCGGCTTCTTTATTCGCACATGCATAGCAGTTCAATGGATTGTGACCTTCGCCAGGATTAGTCCAAGTCATTGGAATATCGAATGGCATACTTTCACGTCTTGTATTTTTCCACTTCATTAGACGGTTGTAGCAGCTTTTACACACTATATTTGGTACCCAATTTTCGTTCACTATAACATTTTGGTTGAAGTACATCTCGTATGTTTGAAGAAAATCAGTACTGAAATTTCCCCTTTTTTTATGTGTTGAGACATATTGACCACAGCAGTAGCAAAAGCTATTTACATCTAGCTTGCACAGTTCCATATTCTGTTCAGTTTTGTTCACTTTTAAAAAACTGGAGAAAAATCACTTTTACAGTTCGCGTTCGTCGGCACTTGTTGAATGACAAAAATCACAGAACCAGTGTGAGAAAGAGAAGAAGTATAATGACAATGCATGTTTTATGTTAACATTACAGAACCAGTGTTGCCACATCAATATTTCTCTTTTAGTACAGTAGAAAAATATGAGAGAGTTCGGCTTGTGAGTGTCAATGTTTTCTCCAAATAATGTTGTGCATATCTGGAGCAAATTTTTAGAATTCATACATTTACCTAATTGTGAATAAATGAGAAACGCGTGCATCGATTTTCATGATCTATGCCTTTTTTTGCTCATGAGTTATGTGACTTTAATGTAATTAGTTTTGGCACTTTTTTCCATTTTGGATTTTTTATGAATTTAAAAAAAAAATATATTTAAATTTTTAGGCAAAAAATACTTTTTTCCCTTCATACATTCATTTTTAACTTCGAAAGTGTTGCACATATAGGAAAACGATATAGAAGCAGATTAGAGAAATTATAATTCTTAATTTTTCTAAATTTGTTTCATCAAAATCGGACAAGTGGTTCTCGAGTTATGTTAAACTACGTTTTTACCAAAATGTTACAACTAAGCGAAAAAACATCAAGATAAGGAAAAAATTTAAAAGGTCATAAAAAAAAACTGACACATACGAACGCCAAACCCTTTAAGGGTTTTACTATACTGACCTAGTACCATCACCCTGACTTGGAATTTCTCACCCCCCAGATTGGCTGTTGTACTGTGTAGTAGATGCTTTTAAACCGAGTATGTGGTAGGTTTTTTGAAAGCTGGTACTGTTTTCACTTAACACGGGACTAGTACGGGTCCCAAAACGTGATAGAGACTTTTTATACCGATCACGTGATAGGTACTTTAGAAACCGATCCTGTTTTCACATACCACAGGACTAGTAATTTCAGACCCATCACGCGATACATACTTTTAAACTGTTCAGGTGTTAGGTACTTTAAGAGCCGGGCCTCTTTCCACCTATCTCGTGGTATGTGCTTTCGGAACCGGTCCTGTTTTCATCTATCACCGGACAGCTCCCAATTCTCAACTGGCCCCTCTTTTCTCGTAGGGTAATTTGTGAATAATTTCCTGGTCAAGTTTATCTTGAAAGAATTTATTATTTTTTGATTTCTTCATAACAGGAATCCTTGATGGCAGGCTTAACGATTTTACGTGTTATAAAAGTTGGTTTTATAAAGTAATTTTTAGGTTCATCAGGCCATAAAAACATTTGACACTCTGTTCGCTGTTTCGCGTTAACATTTACTTGAAACATTACAAGATAAAATTCTTTTTCGCTATGTACTTTTATAGTATGTGTACACAGTGTTCAAGACTGTAAGGAGCACCTTCCATAATAGAAAAATAAATATTAAACAAGCAAAGTAAAAAAATATATATTTATATGCAAGCAATGTTCTGTGGTAGGTTCTGAACGACTTAACAAGAAAAAGTACATACATAGAGCCAATTTAGACGGTGACTTTATTGCAAGCAATAATTGTGTACAATCCTTGTTTGGGTCGAACGGGGTAGAGAAGCAAGCGGGGTAAGAAAAAAAACGGATTTGTTTGTTCGTGTTATTTCTCTTTCAGACTCATATGTATTCTTTTTTATTGCTTTATTCACATTCGGTTTTAGTGCAACAAAAAATTTGTCGGTAGAACCTACAGGAAATGACAGCGCTACTAGTATGAAATCCATTATATTTAGCCCTAACCTTCGAAAGACACTTGTAAAAATTTGACAGGTGTTGGACTATTAGTTTGTGGGATATAGTATTTTGGATGAAGCAACTTTTGTTAGTTTGAAAACAATAAATAAAAAGGAATTTTGTCTGTTAATAAAGCATTGCTTTATAGCGAAAAAAACACTATTGAAGCCAAGGCTTGGCTTTATAAACATTATTCGGACACTGCAACAGAAAAATCAACCATTGAGAAGTGGTTCGCTAAGTTTAAAAGAGGCGAAATGAGCACCGAGGACGATGCACGCAGTGGACGCCCCAAAGAGGCTGTTATTTTGAATGACCGTAAAGTGAAGTTGATCGACTCTAAAGATTTGAGATTTGATCGACTCTAAAGAACTTGTTGAGCATATCGTGAATAAATATTTGGCTATGCAAAAGCTCTGTGCAAAGTGGGTGCTGCGTGAGCTCACAATCAACCAAAAACAACAACGATTTAATGATTCTGAGCTGTGTTTGAACCTCGATATGTGAAAATGGATGAAACATGGCTCCATCATTTCACACCGTAGTCCAATCTACAGTAAGCCGAGTGGACTGCACGTGATGAACCAAATCCAAAGCGTGGAAAGAAGCAACAGTCGGCTGGCAAGTTTATGGCATCAGTATTTTGGGATGCGTATGGTATAATATTCATCGACTATCTTAAAAAGGGAAAAACAATCAACAGCGACTATTAGATAGTGTTATTGGATCGTTTGAAGGACGAAAACGACCCCATTTGAAGAGAAAAAAGTGCTGTTTCATTAAAAACAAATGCACCGTGTCACAAGTCAATGAAAACGATGGCAAAATTATATGAATTGCATCCACCGTATTCTCCAGATCTGGCCCCCAGTAACTTTTTCCTGTTCTCAGACCTCAAAATAATGCTCGCAAGAAATAAATTTAGCGCCGATGAAGAAGTAATCGCCGAAACTGATACACATTTTGAGGCTTAAGACAAATCGTATTATAAAAATGGTATCGAAATATTATATGACCGATATATTCATTGTATAGCCCTTAAAGGCAACTATCTAACAATGACTTAAAAGAACTGACAACTTTTGACTACAAAAATTTTCAAACAACTGACAAAATTACTGTTTTTTATAATTAATTTTTTCGGTATTTAAATAACAAAAAATATTTGTTTCTTTCGATTACAAAGAACTGTGTACTTAGAATTTAAAGTCAAAATTCCAAACGATACTACAGTTATTACGTTTTTGCAAAAACACGTAATAACTGTATTAAAACCAAGTACTTTTCATGACATATAAAAGTTTTTTTTTAATTTGTAATATTTTTTTCAAAATTTTTTTTTGAAATTTAAAATTGCATTTTTAATAACTATATTTCTTTTTAAATATTCAGATTTTTGTGAAAAAATGCGGAATGTAAATTAATTTTGTAATAAATTTTGTTTGCCACAAAGCCTTTAATTGTATTCCGCGATTATTGTGTAATTTTTAAATTGCTATTTTCAAAAATTCATAATAAAAGCCAAAGTCCCCTTCCTGCAATAGTTAAAAACAAATCATATGGTTTGAAATAAATGAAAATTATTTAATAACAAATTGTCTTTTGCTTATATATTTTTTCACTATCATGCTTTGATATTTGGAAATTTAAAAATCATTTTCGAATAATTAAGAAAAAATTGTGGTGTCCTGTCAAAAACTACAATATATTAATATTGTTCTAATCCAATATTACACAATATATGAGCGCATGTATCAATTTTAATTAATTTAATAAAATTTTTTTTTTGTCACCAATCATGTATCAATATTAAGAAATAGTTTGAACAAATATCAGAACATTTGCATGTATTCTAATTTGCCCAACCTCTGTATATATTTTGCACAAATTTATGCGAAGAACCTATATTCTTTATATGCGTACCAAATTTCAGTTATTTACAAAAAGATGTTATGGACTTATGACCGTAATTTATCACTGTGCATTACTACGATATGTTTTTCCTGTAGCATAGCAGTTGGTATGGAAAGCCTTATATATGCTTTGTTGGCAGTTTACTTACATCCCAGCAAAATAAAATGGATGTTATTCTTTACGAATCTCTTTTTCAGAACATCCAAAGAAGTTAATAGTGCAAATTTTTGGATTTTTAAGAAGTCATTTTAAACAACTTCCAAAATGTTGATATTAACCCCTTCTAGTAAAAAAAACAATTATTTAGTTAGTCCATATATGGTTAATTCATTAAGTCATGAAATGCCTTATTGAAAACATATTTTGCATGCCAGTGACATTCACTTTGCCCTGGTCGGAATAATAATTCTTGGCGTGTTCAAAATTACATTTTTAACTTAAAAAAAGCCATTCCCTATAATTATTTTGTAGTCCCTATATTTAACAACTTCCGTAAACTAATGAAAAGTCCACCTGATCATCGATTTTTCATAGCACCGAACCAAACTACTTCCTCCCAATGACACGCCAATGTTAAAATCATTAATGATTCACCGAAATTTTCACAACTTCGTGTTCAGTACCCAGCAAAATAAGAGCTGAGGAAGAAGTAGTTTAACACTACATCTACTGAACACGAAGTTGTGAAAATTTCGGTGAATCATTAATGATTTTAACATTGGCGTGTCATTGGGAGGAAGTAGTTTGGTTCGGTGCTATGAAAAATCGCTGAGCAGATGGACTTTTTCATTAGTTTTCGGAAGTTGTTAAATATAGGGACTACAAAATAAATATAGGGAGTGGCTTTTTTTTAAGTTAAAAATGTAATTTTGAACACGCCAAGAATTATTATTCCGACCAGGACAACGTGAATGTCACTGGCATGCAAAATATGTTTTCAATAAGGCATTTAATAACTTAATGAATTAACCATTTATGGACTAACTAAATAATTGTTTTTTTACTAGTAGGGGTTAATATCAACATTTTGGAAGTTGTTTAAAATGACTTCTTACAAATCGAAAAATTTGCACTATTAACTTCTTTGGATGTTCTGAAAAAGAGATTCGTAAAGAATAACATCCATTTTATTTTGCTGGGTAGATGAAGTGTTAAACTACTTCTTCCTCAGCTCATTTTGCTGGGATATAAAACGAATGTTGCTTAGAAAGAAGGAATGAAGTTTTTCTAATAACTACTCTTCTTTTTAACAATAATAACGAGTTTTGTAGCAATTTAATACTTACCAAATTTCTAAATTGTACTAAACTTTTTTCTTTTGTATAGCAGCTCTTTGCAAGTGTTTAAATCCTTGGGGAAACTAATGGAAAATATGGTAGACAATATTATAATGTTAACTTGCTAATATGTGCAAATACTTAAAACGGAATGGAAATTGATTTTATCCAAGAAATTAGGTTATGAATTATAACATTTTTTTTCCTGATACATTATTTTCACCAAATCGGAGAAATCACTTCTGAATACTACAAGCCTACTAAATATTGAAACTCAATTCAATTATCATAAAATTTAAATTCTTGTAATAAGGATTACATCAAGTAATTTTATTTTACGCGCATAGGGAAATATTTTATTTTATCTCTTAAGTAAATCAAAGTGACCTGTTATTTTTTTCCTTAGATTAGTATTTTTTAGAAGTGATTTTTGTTTTTAAATTAAAGCAAAAGAGAAAAAAACTAAAAAAAGTTATTTTTCATAATCTAATTTAATGCATAAAATCGATTTCCGCCACCACGTACCGACGATCAAAGAGTTTCAAGATTAGAAAAAATGTGTTTTTGTTAAATGCCATACATTAATAATATACATTTTTTCTTTGAAATATCCTCAAGATACGGTTTAAAACATCCATTTAATAGAGAAATATTGACGCAAGTCAATTTAAGCACATACAAATTTAGGATCGATAACACAACACCATTTCCAATTGTATTTCAGAAATAGTCAATTGTATTTCAGAAATTGTCAATTGAATTTCAGAATAGTCAATTGTATTTCAGAAATTGTCAATTGAATTTCAGAAATAGTCAATTGTATTTCGGAATAGACAATTGTATTTCAGAAATTGTCAATTGAATTTCAGAATAGTCAATTTTATTTCAGAAATAGTTAATTGTATTTCAGAAATTGTTAATTGTATTTCAGAATAGTCAATTTTATTTCAGAAATAGTCAATTGTATTTCAGAATAGTCAATTGTATTTCAGAAATTGTCAATTGCATTTCAGAATAGTCAATTTTATTTCAGAAATAGTTAATTGTATTTCAGAATAGTCAATTGTATTTCAGAAATAGTCAATTGTATTTTAGAATAGTCAATTGTATTTCAGAACAGTCAGAAATTGTCAATTGTATTTCAGAAATAGTCAATTGTATTTCAGAAATAGTCAATTGTATTTCTGAATAGTCAATTGTATTTCAGAAATAGTAAATTCTATTTCAGAAATTGTCAATTATATTTCAGAAATAGTCAATTCTATTTCAGAAATTGTCAATTGTATTTGTGAAATAGTCAATTGTATTTCAGAAATAAAAAAAAAATAGTACACCCTACATTGTAAAAAGATATACTATGTTATATTACACATTTGTTTCATTCCTTAAATAAATTTTACTGTACCCAAACGCTAACATTGTCATACTGAATATTTGAGTTTCGATTTACTCGGTGATGTTTTAAAATTCTGGGATATTTGAATTTTATATTTGATTCTCCTAAAATGTACGTAGTGTTTTTAAAATATTTTTAATCATATAAACCTATGATTTTGTTAAAATACAAAAATTATTAAACATAAATTACTGCAAATTCTGAAATGATTGAAAATTTAAAACTTATTGAAAATATTTTTTTTTCCGTATAATATGGGTTAAAAAAATTTTTTAGTAAAAATCTTTCTCTTTTTGTTAATTTTTCATGAATTGAATTATTTTTTTTGTCAAATAAAAGCTTATTGTTTTTGTTAATGAAACCTGTCTTTATCAAATAAAATAAAGCAAAAATACAAGGCAATAACGCAACTAAATATAACAACTATTTGTGAAACACAATTGACTATTTCTGAAACACAATTGACTATTTCTAAAATACAATTGACTATTTCAGAAATACAATTGACTATTTCTGAAATACAATTGACTATTCTGAAATACAATTGACTATTTCTGAAATACAATTGACAATTTCTGAAATACAACTGACTATTTCTAAAATACAATTGACAATTTCTGAAATACAACTGACTATTTCTAAAATACAATTGACTATTTCTGAAATACAATTGGAAAAGGTGTAGTATTTTATAGTACACTTAGAATATTATGCGTTTACTGTTTGTAGTTTAATAAATAAAGCTTAGTTCAGTTACAAGTAAAAAAACAAACATTTATTTTTTTAAGAAATGTTTATTTTAACTTTTTTAAATGATTTAAAATTTACTGTCATTTACCGTTTTTTTTTTTTTTGTTAGTTTCATTTGTTTGAAATTTCATAAAAATTTACTTAAGAATCGGAAATTTGTGGTTTAATTGTTTCTGTTGCTGTTATTACAAATTGAATTTTTAAAATGTTCAAAGAATTCCAATATTATTTTTGAAGATTAAAAAACAAAAATACAAAAAACAGAAGCAATTTCAAATAAATTAATAAACATTTATTTTTACGAAATTGGTAAATAAAAGTTAACCATTTATTTTTAACTAAATAATCACTTATTTTTAATGATTTGTCATGTCTTAAATGGATCTAGAGGGAACCACATACCATGGATCATGAAACAAAATCTTGAACGTCATGAACGGGATCTTGAGCAAATTTCCTTTCATTTGAGTTTCCACACTTATATGTTACTACGCGTACCGGACTGGGGAGCCTCACAGGCTCCGTCCCCAAAAATAGAAAATATAAAAAAATTTCCTTTTTTAGTCCAGTCATGTTTTTTTTTAGCAACGCCCGAAAAGTTTGCCCAAATTTCTTGGTCCCTTGTTTGAACTTGTAGGCGGACATCTCCCGTCACCGGGATGGTTGGTTTCCGTCTGCGGGAGCTTTCACTTTATAAATGCATACGTCGGTATGTATTACCACAGTGGCGGATCCAGCCCTTTCTTTTGGTGGGGGGGATTATTTTTTTTTACACTAACAAGATTTTATAAAAAAAGATACCTCGGGATTTCTTCCGAACCGCAATGTAAATGCAAAAGACTTTGAAAGTAATCAGAAATAATCGTTGAAAGCAGTTGAATTACTTTTTTTTTTGATTATTTTCTGGTAATCGTTAATAATCTTTTATTTTGGATTATTTGTAATCGTAAATATTTAGTAATCGTGAAAATCTAAATATAATCGTAAAAAAAGTGATCTAATTACTAATCATTACGATTAGTAATCAATACTTAACAGCTATGCATTTAAGTATAATAACGAGTGCATTGTTTCAAGGATATTTCGAAAAATATGCTCAAAAAAATAGCCTTGGTTTGCGCCAACTAAATTACACAAAAGGAAAAAAATTACCATATATTTTGGAAATTTTTCTGAATGTAGAAATAATAATTTAGCAAAATTTAAATAGATATAATTTTAAAGATCTTGGATCAATTTTAAAAATTTTTACCATACCATACCATATTTTTACCATACGATACCATATATTTTGGAAATTTTTCTGAATGTAGAAATAATAATGTGATTTTTAGCAAAAATCAAAAAGAAATAATTTTAAAAATTTTAATATTGTCATTATGAGCATAAGTAGAATCGTTATGCCGCATGATATGAGAAAATTATTTAAATTGTTGGAAATTTTCAAAAACTCGAAAATTCTGGACGCGATTCCGCACGGGTTAACATTTTTCAAAATAAAATATCTCAGCAGAGATATTGAAATTCAAACCTTCGCCATTTTTTAACCATCAAAGAATTTGCATATTTTTTTGCTACGCATAGTCAATTATATAAAAAAAATTGAAATAAATAATTAATGTGTACTTTGGACTTTTTTGAAATTTTGTGCATTGAAGTTAAGTACAAAATTATTTAAGTTGAAGTTTTGTAACCAGTATATAATAATAATTTCTACATCAATAAACCTTTTTAACTAATACGTATTAAACAAAAATATTTTATGAAAAACTTATACTTTTAGCACTTACTTTATGACTTGCATCTGCAATCTGTTTTAATCCAACTGACAAATTTCTCAATTTGCTTGTATTTAGGGACAAACGTGACAGCAATGGTTTGGCCAAACCAATACGTTGCGCCTCAGCAAGATCCTTGGCGTTGGCCTCTAAAATAAACGCTTCACGGCTTACTAATAAATCAGCTAATGTGTTAACAGCACTGGCTCTTTGCTCTGGTGACAATGCTTGTAACTGACGACTGCCAATGCGTGCTGCAAAAAGTAAGTACCCAAACAATACGCGATGGAAAACAACATGGAATGCAACATGAAAAAATAAAAAAATTTTTTAGTTCGTAAAGCAATAATCTAAACGAAATTTGTTTTTATTGCCTGAATAACTCTTACGTTACCAGGACGACAGACACGATAAAAAAGGAATAACAGAAGGATTTAAAAATGCAGTAAAGGATTTTGTTTTCTTTTGCAAGCATTTGCAAAAAGTTACAAATGGGTAACTCCAAGTCAAATCAACGAAAACAAAGTAACTCATTTGTTCTATCTTATTCTGAATTCGTCGAAATTTCGCATAATTATTGTACTTTATGAAATTATGTTATAAAAATCAACATAATGTCTATGCATACGGCAGTGTTGTGTCTTTAATTAACACTGCATTTGGAAAACTAGCATTTTTGATAATCAAAAATTTGTAAAATTGTTGAGTCCAAAACCCAAGCTACAAATATAATTTTTACATATTTAAAATTAAAAATTAGGCAGTAATGACTTACAACTGTATGCATAGACATTTTTTTTTTTTATAATACACTTATAAATGATCTCACCGTTTTCCGCAAGCTCTTCCACAGGAGTAGTAAAGGCCTCTGTTGACTCGGTAAAGAATGTTCCAACTTTTCTACCGCCAATTATAGTTTTAATCGCCTTCTCTTGCATGCCATTGCAAATTACAACACTGACACCACGATTTAATGCCCAAGTAGCGGCCTTGACTTTTGAATCCATACCACCAGTACCAACCTATAGTTAATCAAATTTTCAAAACATATGAAAATATAAATTAAAAAAAATATGAGACCGTACAACAAGCCGACTTTCAGACCAAGGAATATGTCAAAATGTTTGAACATGAGTAGATTGTGAAGAATATCTTCACTTCCGATTCTTTTTTCAACCCAAAGTAAATAAACAAAATATAACATCGCAATAACCATTGAAAAGTTAATTATTCAAATGCTTTAAATATTGCTTATATTGTGCTTTATTTTAAATGTTTTTACAGACAAAATCAAGTTTATACAAATAGAAGTAATTTTTCAAGTTTTTCGTTTATTGTCAATATTTTAAAATAAAATAAAAGCATTTGTTCAAATTTACAATTTTTCCGTGAAGATTTTTCGAAATTTATGAATTTCTTTCATGGATTTGTACGAAAAGGTAAGCGATATTTATTAGGAGCTAATCGCTGTCTTCACATTATCCTATTTTCTTATTTTAGAAAGATTGTACAAATTTCTAGGCTTCTAAATAAAAGAAAGGATAACTGGAAAAAACATGGAAAGGCAAAAAATCAAGATCAAACATACAAAACCAAAATTATATATATTTGTATGTATGTTAAGAAGGGTATGCGAATGTTAATAAATTGTACCAAAATCAATCATTGCCTTGTTTTTATGGCTTTGCTTAGGCTTGAAGTTAGAACTTGAAAAAAAGTTATATTATTATGTTGTTTGAACTTGAATTGAACTATGATTCAAGGCTTGAATTAAAGTTTATTCTCATTGTAATGCTCTACTTGAATTCTATTGAATTAAAGTGTAATTAAAGCATAAATCAAGGCTTGAAATTGGAAAACATAACTTGAATAACACACGATTGTGGCTTTAATTCCAGCAAAAATGTTTATTGGGATGCATTTAAAATTAGAGGAGTCATAACATTAGTTTCACGGTGGTACAAGAGTTTACAGTTTCTCTAACTTTTGTATTTCCTTTTTATTTCCCTTTTTAATTCCCTTTTCATATAGAGAAAAATCTTAAATGATCAGTAGAAATATTTTAATTAAATTAAATAATATAAAACGAGTTTAAGGCATATCTCATAAATATCGTTGCACCATTATAAATGATGAATTAATTAAAATTATCTACAAAAATTTTCGATTTGTCTCCTCACTATTGAAAAACTTTCTATTGTTTTAATTTTTAAACTACAACTTTTATATTTGATTTTTTTTAATTAGTGGAAAAATAATTTTTAAGTTAATCGAAAATACTGATATTTCATTATATTCAACCCATTTTGTTGTTTTAATAATATCGTAACTACTTTTATTATTATTTCTGTTAATATATTGAGTTTAAATTAAAGTCCTAAAAAATTTCTGATAAAAGTGAACATCATAACATACATATAATTTATTACACTCATAAAATAGCAAATGGTTTAAAATACACAATCGTAAATTTAATATGATTCGTTAAACTTGCAAACACCTACAAATTTATTTTATAATAATATTCGTTAAAATAAAGCACACTTACATTAATATAATTTAAGACTTTTACTTGAATTTTCCAGCACTTTGAATTTCTATGAACAGCAATGATGTCACTATTCTAATCCATTAACTGCCTGCTTTTTGTGAGTGGGTATACTACTGCCGTGATATCAAATTATTTTTAAGGTTATTAAACTCGAAAAAAAAAACAAATACATGTACGCCCCTTCCTCCTCCAACATGCAAAAAATGTGTTCAAATATCAGACTATTGAGAATGATTAACCCATTTTCCCACTAGGACACGCAAATAGGCAAAAATGTGTTGTTCGATTTTTTACATTGGGTAAAGTTATTTTCTATTATTTTGATTAAGGTGTTTTAAGGGTAACGATATTTTAGTTATTTCGTTAGCGGTATTTTAAAAGTAACGATTTTTCCGTTATTTCGGTAACGGGATTTTAGGGGTAAGGATAGTCAGTTGAAAGGTCTTTGAATCGTTTACAGTATTTTAGTTGTACTGCCTGCTAGCCGTGATTTTTTATAATCTTTAAATGCTTCTGGATTTGAAGATACACCGAAACTCCTAAATATATTTAAAAATTTTCCTGTATCTAATGTGAAAATTTCTCGAAATTTCTTACATTAGACACAGAAACCAGGCACAGGCCGACAGACTATTAGCCGAGTTCTTTACATGCTAATATATTGCTGAATCTAACTTGATCTGCCATTTTTTTCAAATAAAATTGGTTATAACTCATCCCGCATCAAATTTGATCTGCCATTTTCGGATCAATTTATCTTACTAAGTCCCCAAACAAATTGCTGGATTCAACTTGATCTGCCAATTTTCGAATCAATTAAAATCTTAATTAACAAATACATTCCTGGATCTAATTCAATCTACCATTTTTCTAATGAATATATTTCTTATTAAACCTTCAAACCCATTGCTGGTTCTAATTTGATCTAACATTTTTTGATCAATTAATTTTGAGCAGTGCACAACAAAAAAATGTGCAAGATGGAAATTCTTCTTTGTGACTTTGTTTTTGAATCCGAGGGTTAATATTGTAACATGCTTCAAATAATTAAAACCTTTTGCCTGGAAATTTTTATAAATAAATTTTGGGGAAAAATGTTATCATCCGGCAACAATACTTACTGCTATTATAGTTAAACACAGTTAAGATTCTATTAAATAATAGTGTAAAGAAGAAAACTTGGTGCCTAAAGACTGAAACATAACTGGCTTAAGTGACTAAATTTTTGTTTTGGTATGAAACGAAATTTTGGAAATAAAAATTTTTAGTTATAAAAAATTTTTAGTTTTCGTTTCGTACCGATATTTTGCTTAAGTCCCTTAAGCTAAACCTGTTTCTGCCTTAAGGATGCATGTGAATGTCAGGGGATGTTAAGAAAGCATCACTAGTTTAAATTGTTTTGGTGGAAATTTAATTTTGTTGACAGTTTCAAGCATAAATAAAACATTTTAACGTTTTTCCATATAATAAATATATTTTATGAATATTCGCTTCCTCATTCATTTACCCGGTGCCTTCACATGCTATAAAATGATAGCAAGCAATTGCTAAATCGATTACAGAGAAAATGATATCAATGGGACTGTAGTGCAGAACATTTTCCCTTCGAGAATATTATTTTCCCATCGAGATATCGAAATATATTAAATTTTATTAAAAAATATTTTTTTACAAGTAATGAAGCAAAATATGTTTTAATCAAGGAACGTGCAAAGTATTTATTTTTTTTTGTTTTTATGATGTTATGATATTTTCTTCTACGCTCTTCTCAAGTAATTGTTCAGAACTGTAGATTAGGAAGCAGAATAACAACGTGCTGTATTTTTTTTATACAAATTGGCATATAAAACACTTCGATCATTGTAGTAGAATCTATTTTATTTTCAGAATATTTCTAAGGTTAATATGGCAATATTTGAAAATATCAAAAATAACAAAGAACGCGGGATTAAATTTTTCTATATTTTACTGATTTTCATTATTTCATTGACTTCTATATCTTTATTTCATTGATAATGGATTGAAAAATTTTACAATTAGCCAAAAAAAAAATAAAATTCTTATTGAATTTGAAAGGACAAGACAAACCATACATTGTCAGAAAAGAATAGAGGAAGAATTAAACTCGGTCATCGGTGGTTTTAGGTCATATAAAACCTAAGAACAAAAACTTTATATTTTTTTTATTTGTAATCATTATCGGAGAATTCATGACCTTTTATCAGCGTATTTTCAGAATTTACATTTTAAAATATTACACTATAAATAGTAGTTGAGACTTTAAGCTTTAATTTAGCTACTATAGCTTTCCAAGTAAACAAGATACGAGTATTAGCGATATAGTTGACATCTTGTTGATGATCTTTTAAAAATTTAAATTTACTTCGTAATTTTTATTTTATAACTGTGATCTACGTCCTAATTTGTATTGAAAATGCTAAGCGTCTTCCATCCAACCCATACTTTATTTCGCTTTGCTATTAATACTTAAATTTTTCAAAAGGAAAGTATTTTTAAACCAAAAAAAGCCAATATATTTTTTCTTCTAAGATGTAATACAATTTTCATTATTTAATTTTTTCCTCTTTAAACAAAATATAAAACTTTGTTTTATTTTTCGCTTCTAAGTTTTGATATCAAGTTTTAATAATATTTTTGTTAAAGTTCTGTCTGTTCTGGAGGGTAGAGCTTTTGTAAAACTGCGGGCTCTGTGGAGATCTTTTGCCGCATCGAAATACTTGTATCAACCGAGAGAAAAGTAGTTAATTTGTTTTATTTTGGTAAATATAAGGAGTTTGAAAACACATTATAAACAAATAAAAATAACAAAAAAAAAAAAAATAACTTCGAATAATAAATCGAAAAGGAAGATGTGATTAAAAATTATTATTTATTTATTTATTTATTTATTTATTTATTTATTTATTTATTTATTTATTTATTTATTTATTTATTTTTTTATTTATTTATTTATTTATTTATTTATTTATTTATTTATTTATTTATTTTTTTATTTATTTATTTATTTATTTATTTATTTATTTATTTATTTTTTTATTTATTTATTTATTTATTTATTTATTTATTTATTTATTTATTTATTTATTTATTTATTTATTTATTTATTTATTTATTTATTTATTTATATTAATCATATAATTACAAATTATATCCTAATACCCTAACCGAGAACTAGCAACAAAGGCTATCGGCTCGTTGTAGCGAAAACAGACCAGAGCCTCTGGTGGGAATTGAACCCACGACCCCCGCACTGATAAGCTAGCACGCTACCCCTCTTACCCCGTTTTATTTATTATTGTTTATTGTTAAATCAAAAGTGACATTTCATGGCAGACATCTTGGCAAAGGCATATTGCATGTCAACGATATCATAATATTGCAATAAGATTAGAATAAAGTGTATTCACTTGAGAGGGAATCTGTGTGACAATTGCATGCTATTATTTTATTACATGTGAAAACGAGTTAGTCTTACTCTGGCTTAATAATGTCATCTTCAAAATGTTGTAGTCAACGACCGCAAAAACAAAATAAAACATGTGGTAGCAAAACTTCAAAACAGAACAGTAACAGCAACAACAAAAACAAAAACAACAACAAAAGAACATAACAGAAAAGTGTAGAAAGGAAAAGATATTTTTATCCTGTGGTCAGAACAGTGTAATACCAATTTTTTTTCCTTTATTTCAGTTAGTCTTAAATGAGGTTTGTATTAAGTAGTGAGCAATAAAGGTTAATACTTCCAAGCAAAAATTTAAGATATTAAACAAAAAGTATGACTTTTATATATTGTACATATGTATACAACAACATGTAGAAACTTGACGCACAAGCATCGTTTTCTAGTAAATACAAGGTGGCGCAAAAGTAATCCTCCTATCAGAAAATGCTATAAATTTTGCGATTGGCCCCTAATGTCAGTTCTGTTTTGACATTTGTGTAGTAAACACATGCGAAATACACGTTAATAAACAATGTTACGCTGCACTGCTCCAGAACGCGGAATATTGGTGACTATTTATTTGAGCAATAATGAAGATGATTTTTCATCAACAATAATCATGAGTGATGAAGCCCATTTCCATCTAAGCGGGTACGTAAATAATCAAAATTTACGCTTCTGGGGCACTGAAAATCCGCGTGTAACCCACGAAGAGCCATTACACCCGCTCAAAGTCACTGTATGGTGTGCTGTTTTCGCTGGAGGAGTCATCGGACCTTTTTTCTTCGAAAACGTCGCGGGCCAAACGGTTACTGTGAATGGTGAGCGCTACAGAGCAATGATCAACGAGTTCTTTTTGCCGCAACTTGATGAATTGGGATTGGAAAACATGTGGTTCCAACAGGACGGTGCAACGCCACACACTGCACGTGCCACAACCGATTTGCTGAAGGATGCATTTCCCGGGCGCCTAATCTCCCGTTTTGGCGATTTGCACTGGCCAGCAAGATCGCCTGATTTGACCGCTCCAGACTTCTTTTTGTGGGGCTTTTTGAAGTCGCGAGTTTATGTCAACAAGCCTCAGACTCTTGCAGCTCTTAAAGACAATATCCGTCAAGAATGTGAGGACCTATCGCCGGAAGTTTTGGCCAAAGTGATGTAAAATGCCATAAAAAGGGCTCAAATGACAATCAACTGTGGCGGCGGCCATTTACATGACATCATATTCTCGACTTGATGTAAAAAAAATTAAAAGACCAAATAAAAATAATCCACAAGGAGAATCAAAGTTTTTCATTTTTGTTTTTGTTGTTGCTGTTACTGTTCTGTTTTGAAGTTTTGCTACCACATGTTTTATTTTGTTTTTGCGGTCGTTGACTACAACATTTTGAAGATGACAATATTAAGCCAGAGTAAGACTAACTCGTTTTCACATGTAATAAAATAATAGCATGCAATTGTCACACAGATTCCCTCTCAAGTGAATACACTTTATTCTAATCTTATTGCAATATTATGATATCGTTGACATGCAATATGCCTTTGCCAAGATGTCTGCCATGAAATGTCACTTTTGATTTAACAATAAACAATAATAAATAAAACGGGGTAAGAGGGGTAGCGTGCTAGCTTATCAGTGCGGGGGTCGTGGGTTCAATTCCCACCAGAGGCTCTGGTCTGTTTTCGCTACAACGAGTTGCTAGTTCTCGGTTAGGGTATTAGGATATAATTTGTAATTATATGATTAATATAAATAAATAAATAAATAAATAAATAAAAAAATAAATAAATAAATAAATAAATAAATAAATAAATAAATAAATAAAAAAATAAATAAATAAATAAAAAAATAAATAAATAAATAAATAAATAAATAAAAAAATAAATAAATAAATAAATAAATAATAATTTTTAATCACATCTTCCTTTTCGATTTATTATTCGAAGTTATTTTTTTTTTTGTTATTTTTATTTGTTTATAATGTGTTTTCAAACTCCTTATATTTACCAAAACAAAACAAATTAACTACTTTTCTCTCGGTTGATACAAGTATTTCGATGCGGCAAAAGATCTCAAAGTCACTGTATGGTGTGCTGTTTTCGCTGGAGGAGTCATCGGACCTTTTTTCTTCGAAAACGTCGCGGGCCAAACGGTTATTGTGAATGGTGAGCGCTACAGAGCAATGATCAACGAGTTCTTTTTGCCGCAACTTGATGAATTGGGATTGGAAAACATGTGGTTCTAACAGGACGGTGCAACGCCACACACTGCACGTGCCACAACCGATTTGCTGAAGGATGCATTTCCCGGGCGCCTAATCTCCCGTTTTGGCGATTTGCACTGGCCAGCAAGATCGCCTGATTTGACCGCTCCAGACTTCTTTTTGTGGGGCTTTTTGAAGTCGCGAGTTTATGTCAACAAGCCTCAGACTCTTGCAGCTCTTAAAGACAATATCCGTCAAGAATGTGAGGACCTATCGCCGGAAGTTTTGGCCAAAGTGATGTAAAATGCCATAAAAAGGGCTCAAATGACAATAAACTGTGGCGGCGGCCATTTACATGACATCATATTCTCGACTTGATGTAAAAAAAATTAAAAAACCAAATAAAAATAATCCACAAGGAGAATCAAAGTTTTTCATTTTTTTTTATATTACAGCCAAAAAACATCGGAAGGTTATTTTTGCGCCACCCTGTATGTGTTAAATTTACAACAGTGTTACTTTTTTTCTATGGCACGCATGATTAAAAACAGGATGTTCTCTGTTTGCAGAGCTGTTTTGTTTTTTCCAAAATAGTTTTAAAAGTAAGCCGGTTTTCATTCATTTAATTTACAGCGGTCAAAAAAAGTATTCGACAAACTGCTTGTTTTTCATAATCATGAAAAATATGTTAAAAAAATTCTACAAAATGAAAAATATAAAAATGCAGATTATTAGCTTAAAGTATTATCTCTTTATTTATGAAACAAAAAATATAACAAAAAACAATATTCTGGAAAAAAAAATACAAAAACAAAAACATGTAATATTTCAACGCAAAAAAAGTATTCGACAACGTTGCTCTGGTTGCACTAGGTCACAAATAACAAACTTTTGTCTGTTATTTGTTTCTAGCATACTTTTTCTCATGGATTTGGACCTACTGAACACGAAAATGAATTTTAAAAATTTTTCTGTCGATTGGTTTGCGAGATACAAATTTTTTAATTTTTTTTTTTAATTTTTGGAGGTACACTTACTATTTTGAGCATATCTTTAGTCTTCTTTGACCTATTTTATCCTACTACTACTCAAATTAAAGACAATTGAGCCGTCTACAACTTATTCTCAGAAAATTTTCAAATCGGGTTAGTAGTTTTGATGTTGGCGGCTTAAAAAGGTTAAAAAACTGCGTTTTTTTAGTAAAAATGTGGCTGAAAAATTCATATAAAAATTCATATAAAATGTAAAACGCGATGTTAACAGCGATTTTAATTTTTTTACGTATAGCTGACACTTTTCCAAAGAAAATAAGCCCTTACTTAACAAAATCTGATGACAAATGGCCGACTTATTATTTTTTTGGTAAACGACCGAAATTCCGCTATTTCACGATTTTTTGATTTTCATTATTTGCACAGCTTACCTACCCAACGCAAACGAATAAATACATTTGAACTTAATTTAAAATAAACAAAGTAGTCTTCGTATATTTTTTTTTAATTTATTTACAGCACTACATGCTCATACATATTTAAACATAAGGAGACACGGTTATCAATTGCATTTCAAAACTGTCTGTGAAAGTGTAAAGAAGTTAATATTTAGAAAACGCAAGGAAGACAATGAGTAAAAGACTACGTGTGTTCGAGTGTTTGAACGATCCAGACAATTTCTGCAATGTTTGTGGCCAGTTTATAAAAAAAAATCACGCACACAAGTTTACTCCAGCAGTACAATTGCACTATTTGAATTATTTTGGTATTTCACCAAATATCACAGAACCATGGACATCTAAGTCGCTGTGTGATCTTTGCTATATAATCTTAACCAACTGGGCAGCTGGCGGAAGGTAAGAATTTTTATTTAAACACATTATACATAGCGAATATAGTAATTTATTTTAATTTTAGCCGCCATATGAAATTCGATACACCAATGATGTGGAAAAAGCCGCTATGCCATTCCACAGACTGTTATTTTTGCCTCACCACAAACAGTGGGGTAGGAAGATTTTTTAAATGGAACTACGCTCAAGTGGGATCGTTTGCGCTTCCAGTACCACATTCGCATGATGTGCCATATCCAGTGTGCCCTGGTGCATCTCTTCAAAAAGCAGAATCGTCAGAAGAAGAGTCTGAGTCAAATGCAAGCGAATTTGAGCCGGGTGCAAAGCGAAAATTACTGTCACAGGCCGAACTAAACGATTGGGTGCGCGATTTTGGTCTCACTAAGGAGAAATCCGAACTTTTTGCGTCTCGGATGATACAGTGTGGATTTGCGGCTTCAGAAGTGAAAGTATCAGCGTACAGAAACCGTCACAAGGAGTATGCAAAATTTTACACAAAGAAAGACCAAATATGTTTTTGCAGCGACATTTCAGGCTTGTTCCAAGAGCTTCACCAAATTCACAACCCCAACGAATGGAGGTTGTTTATTGACAGCAACAAAGAGAGCTTGAAGGCAGTTCTCTTACATAATGGGAATGAAAAGCCATCTGTTCCTATTGCTCATGCGGTTCATTCAAAGGAGAACTATGAAACTATGGACATTTTGCTGAAATGCATAGAGTATAGGAAATACAATTGGAAAATATGCGCCGACCTTAAAGTTGTGGCCATTCTGTGTGGACTCCAAGGAGGCTATACGCGACATTGCTGTTTTCTGTGCCTTTGGAATAGCCGCGCTGATGATCAGCATTATATAAAAAAAAATGGCCGGTACGAACGAAACCTGTAGTTGGAGAAGCGAATGTTCAGCGCAAACCACTAATAGAGAACCGTGAAAATATAATACTTCCGCCGCTGCACATAAAATTGGGTTTGATTAAAAATTTTGCCAAAAAATTAGACAAAGAAGGTGAAGCTTTTGCCTATTTACGGTCAATTTTCCCTTACCTTTCGCTGGCAAAAATTAAAGAAGGAGTCTTCGCAGGACCCGAGATAAAAAAAATGTTGAAAGATGAAAAATTCCCAAAGCTGTTATCACCCATCGAAGCCGCAGCATGGAATTCCTTCAGGCTTGTTGTGGAAAACTTTTTAGGAAACAACAAAAGCCCGAATTATAAGGACATAGTTGAGGATCTGGTAAAGAACTATGAAGCCATGGGAGTGCACATGTCACTTAAAATACACTTTCTGGATTCTCATTTGGATTTTTTCCCTGAGAATTTAGGAGACGTGAGCGACGAACACGGCGAGCGCTTTCATCAGGAATTGAAGGCTATGGAACGACGCTATCAGGGCAACTATGACACGGCTATGATGGGTGACTATATTTGGACCCTAATACGTGAGACCGATTGCAGCGAATACAAAAAACAAAGAAGAAGTCAGCAGTTTTTCCACATGGCATAAAATGTACACTTATATCTTTGTTTTTACTCATTTTTTTGTGCGTTGATTTGCTTAATTTAATTAGTTAGTTTAATTTCGTTAGTTTAGCTAATTGTGCGATACATTGAGCATGTAGTGCTGTAAATAAATTAAAAAATAATATACGAAGACTAATTTGTTTATTTTAAATTAAGTTCAAATGTATTTATTCGTTTGCGTTGGGTAGGTAAGCTGTGCAAATAATGAAAATCAAAAAATCGTGAAATAGCGGAATTTCGGTCGTTTACCAAAAAAATAATAAGTCGGCCATTTGTCATCAGATTTTGTTAAGTAAGGGCTTATTTTCTTTGGAAAAGTGTCAGCTATACGTAAAAAAATTAAAATCGCTGTTAACATCGCGTTTTACATTTTATATGAATTTTTATATGAATTTTTCAGCCACATTTTTACTAAAAAAACGCAGTTTTTTAACCTTTTTAAGCCGCCAACATCAAAACTACTAACCCGATTTGAAAATTTTCTGAGAATAAGTTGTAGACGGCTCAATTGTCTTTAATTTGAGTAGTAGTAGGATAAAATAGGTCATAGAAGACTAAAGATATGCTCAAAATAGTAAGTGTACCTCCAAAAATTAAAAAAAAAAAATTAAAAAATTTGTATCTCGCAAACCAATCGACAGAAAAATTTTTAAAATTCATTTTCGTGTTCAGTAGGTCCAAATCCATGAGAAAAAGTATGCTAGAACCAAATAAGAAAATGGCTGTTGCCTAGTGTTGTAATTAACGGGAAAATATTTATTAAAAATAAATAATTAATATTTAGTTGCTCTTCCTTTTTGTTTTATAACGGCTTTTAAACGCTTTGGCATTGATTTAACAAGATCTAAAATGTAGTTTTAGTCAATTTTTTGCCACTCTTCTAGAAGGATTGATTTAAGCTGGTTTTTGTTCCTGAAATTTCTTTTCCACCTTTCCACCTTTCGTTTACTTCATTAAGTTTTTTTGGACTCCCACTTCTTTGTACATTTTCAATACTTTTAGTTTTTTTGTATTTATTTATGATGTAGTGAATAGTTGTTCTAGGTCTTCCAACAATTTCTGCTATTTCTTGTTCAGTTATTCCCTTTTTAAAATGTGTAATTATTATTTCTTTAACATCTAAAGAAATCTCTGCACCCTTTCGACCCATGTTAACAATTAATTCAATAAATGAAATTAAGACATTAAAAAATATTAGTAATAATGAAAGACATCAATATAAATTTCAAAGAAACGGTGCTTTTCCCGTTAATCACAACCAGAGCAACGTTGTCGAATACTTTTTTTGCGTTGAAATATTACATGTTTTTGTTTTTGTATTTTTTTCCAGAATATTGTTTTTGTTGTATTTTTTGTTTCATAAATAAAGAGATAATACTTTAAGCTAATAATCTGCATTTTTATATTTTTCATTTTGTAGAATTTTTTTAACATATTTTTCATGATTATGAAAAACAAGCAGTTTGTCGAATACTTTTTTTGACCGCTGTATATCCTATTTTCTAACAGCGCGTAATATGGCGATACGGAATATATTCACTCACAATATTATTTCGTTAAAAGTCACGGACTTATTGATCTGCCCTCGTTCCTACTAAATTAATCAAAAATACAATCAGAAAGAGCTCTACTCATTTTTCATTATATTTAACCCATTTTGTTGTTTATTTACAATCATTGTTTAATGACCAACAAAAGTAGTAAAAACAATCGAGTCGTTTTAAATATTTGTCAAATTAAAATTTTTGGGTTTTCAAGTTTGAAAGCTTTTGTTTTTTGTACGTGTAATTGCAAAATACAACACATGCTTAGGTTCATATTTTCATTACTTACGTTTGTGTGTGTATGTGAAAAAGTTCTTGTAATTCGTATTGAAATAATTTTGTATGTTGTTTAAAGAAACGCTTTCGATACAAAACAAAAAGGAATTATTTGAATCGCTATTTTTAGAAATAGAAAACACAAAACTTTACATTTAACTTAAAATATCAACTTCAACTGGAAGTCCGTATTTTTTATAGTTTGTTTTTTAAGTGACTGATTCAAATAGTTATTCAATATATTTCTAGGAATTTCAATTGATTCTTCATTTAAAAACAAACTCTACGTATTATTTTTTAATTAAACTACAGTCAAGAACGGAAAATATATTGTAAATTTATATTTTGTATCGCCATATTACTCGCTCTTAGAAAATAGGTTATTGTGATGTGGGAAGTTTTATAAATTTCACAATTAAAGATTTTTCCTTGGATTTAGGTTAAGCGACAAATACGATATTTAGGAAAAACCTCAATAAAAAAGATTTTAACTTAAACACTTCACTGCTGTAAAATTGTGAACACATTATTTGATTTCATTTATGATTTATGAAAGTTTCTGTTAACCCTATGGTATGTACATATACTATTTATTTTGAATTCTAATTAAAATATTAAAATATTCGCATTTAAAGTTTAAGAAAGATATGTAAAATAAGCCTTTAATGAAATTAGACTCTCGATAGTCGCAATGGGTGCTTAAAGATGTCTTCTATCTCATATCCAACAATGGATACCAAGAAGCCAGCGCAAACTATCGTTTTTTTTTTAAACGATAGTTTATATTTTGATGAAAAAAGTTATGTAGAAATTATGACATATGAGGAGTCGAAGAACAAAACGTGCCATGGTGTGCGGATTTTCGTTAACGCTAATATGCTTTAAAATATCTCAATTTAACCTAAAATACACCCATTTGCTCGGTAAAAATTATAGACCAAAAACCAACAAAAATATTTTAATAAGTAAATTTTGATGCCAGTTTTTACTGCAAATTTTAAAAAATAATAAAATTTAAAACACTACAAGAAAAAATAATACTTTTTAAAAACAAATAAGTGACAATAATTAAGAAAAAAGTACGGTTTGTTATGCACCATTTTTTAAAAGTCGATTTTCTTGTAGAAAAAACGAACAAAATTATGCTAATAAAATAGTAGATTTCAATCCAAATAAATAAAAAATAAGAAAAAACCAATTTTTCAAAAAATAATGTTTTGATCTGCGTCTCCTCATATATATCCCTGGTTAAATGATGACCAGAAGACATTAGACAACATTGCAGAAATTCTATTAAAGATTTTTAATTTTAGAGAAACTGATAGATGCTTTGCAGGCTTTTCGTACTCTGGATGCTACACTCAGAATAGTATGTAGTTTACTGTTTGTAGTTTAATAAAAAGGTTTTCAGTTTAGTTAAAAATAAAGGATCATACATTTGTTTGTAACATGTAGAACTATAGGTTTAAGACCCCAAAAAGGATATACACTGGCGACAACGAATAATCGGACAGTGTTTATTTATATATGTTTTCAAATTTTCACTGCTACAGACGAACAAAATAATGCTTTTTGTCAAAATAAAAGTATGCAATTTTATTCAATATGTAATTCTTAACAATAAATAAAAAAAGAAAACAACAAAAAACAATAAATTCATCTTAAAATTAACAACAACAAAAATATACTTAATTTCTAACGGACAACGAATAATCGGACACAATTCAAAAAATTATAAAAATCCCGTTATTTTTGAATTTGTTTTGCTTAGTTTGATTTTTTTGTTATATTGTTTAGTTATTAGTTGATTAGGATAACATTAGTGCACAGATTTTGATATGAGTGAACGCAAGAAGCAAGCTTCCTTTGAAAAAAGGCAAGCTATCATTAAATGGAATGGAGAAGGCAAATCTGTGCGAGAAATTGCTGATTTGGCTGGTATGAGCAAATCAACCATACATGATATCATTACCAGATACCGTACAGAGTTTCGATTGACATACAAAAGTCGTAAAAGCCAAGGGAAGTTGCTCACGAGCAGAGAGGAAAGGGGCATTTTAAATGACATCAGGGAAAATCCATTCAAATCTGCTCGGGAGCTGAGGAACACGCTGGAGCAGAGGACCGGAAAAATAGTTAAAATAGTGCTCGCACTATAAAAAATACGCTCTACAACAACAATTTCAATGGCAGGAAAGCCAGAAAAAAGCCATTCATTAGTGCAGTAAATAAAAAAAAAGAATACAATTTTCAAGAGAATATTTAATGAAACCAGTTGACTTTTGGAAGACGGTAACGATGTATTTCATAACCTTAAGGTGCTTAATATAAAATTTTTATTTTTTTTAAGGTTTTATATACAGACGAGAGCAAATTTAACCTGCACGGTTCAGATGGTAGACAATATGTATGGCGTCAAAAAAACACAGAGTTTGAACCAAAAAACACGCGTGCAACCGTGAAACATGGAGGAGGATCTGTGATGGTATGGGGATGTATGTCCAGCGCTGGGGTAGGCAATCTCCATTTTATAGATGGTAAAATGGATAGATTTGTCTATCTCAACATTTTAAAGGAAAATGTTAGGCAAAGTGCAGAAAAATTAGGCATTAAAGATAATTTTGCATTTTACCAGGACAATGATCCGAAACATTCATCTGCTGTTGCAAAGCTTTGGCTGATACACAATTGCCCCAAACTTTTACAGACTCCTCCACAATCACCGGAATTAAATGTTATTGAACATTTGTGGGATGAATTAGCACGTAGAGTGTATAAAAGAAACTTTGCTAACATTGCCCAGCTCAAAGAAGCATTGCTTCAGGAGTGGAATGAAATTCCTCCTGAAGTCTGTGCGAATTTGGTACAGTCCATGCCCAACCGTCTTCAGGCTGTGGTTAACGCCAAACGCTACGCTACAAAATATTAATTTGCCATTTTGTTTGTACATATAACGGGACTTTTATCATTTTTTGAGTTGTGTCCGATTATTCGTTGTCCGTTAGAAATTAAGTATATTTTTGTTGTTGTTAATTTTAAGATGAATTTATTGTTTTTTGTTGTTTTCTTTTTTTTATTTATTGTTAAGAATTACATATTGAATAAAATTGCATACTTTTATTTTGACAAAAAGCATTATTTTGTTCGTCTGTAGCAGTGAAAATTTGAAAACATATATAAATAAACACTGTCCGATTATTCGTTGTCGCCAGTGTATATCGTGATCCTTATGGAATTTTAAGCCGATATAGCGATGTCCGTCTGTCTGTTGAAATTGCGATCACGGCGCGAAGACACAAGTAGTGTTGCTCATTTTTACATAGAATAATATACAAACTTGGTCCAGCGGTTAAAAACTTATGAAAATGTGAAGGTACCTCTAAATTTTCCATACAAATGGGGTGTATTTTAGTACAATTTCATAGCAGTGACTGGCAAGTAAAATATTTGGTCTTGTTTTTTAGCATGGCCCTTAGAATTGAATAATATTTTCACTTCAAAAATTTTTTTCAAAAGTAAAATTTTTTTCACCACAAAAAATGTTTTCACCTCAAAGAATTTTTTTTTTAAGAAACAAACTAAAATACAAAGATGGAAATGATTTTTAACCATGGTTGACATTCAATACCTTTACATAATATCAGTAGTTGGCTACCACAGCTACTTTAGGATCGGTATGAAAATTTTAAAATGGCCATTCCATTAAAAGCAAGTATCTTTTCGTATAACCGGATTTATTGCGCTATTTTAACGGTTCAATTTTGAAATATCTTAAACTACCGTTATAATAACGCCAAACTACTGAAACATCTATTTATAACGGTATATTGCAAATATAACAAAATTTAACAGGTAATATTATGATATTTGAAGACACATGTCACGATTGCAACCGCAGTTTTAAAATTTTCGTATCGGTATTGATCAGAGCGTGACAGACAACCACCGTTATAATGAAAAGGTATTGCTTGCCAACTATGTTTTTAACTGATTAATCATTGGTTTTTCACAGACGTGTCAGTTCTTTAAACAACATTTAAAAATAAAAAACAAAAACCATTTGTTTTAAATGAAAAATAAGAAGACAGGTTTTTAAATGAAATATCATTTCTTTTAAAGGGTACTGTATTTCCAGTTATGTTAACTTATAAATTATTTTAAGTGTACGAATTTTCTGAGATTAATAAGGTTAAATGCAAATTTTTGCCATAGAATGTACAAAATTAGGAACTGAAAAATCTAAAAAATTTCCGGGAATTCTCAAAAATTTTAATCTCAAGCTTTCCTAAAATGCGCGGTCAGATGGAAAAATAACACTTTTGCACACAGATATAAGTGGTCTAATGTTTATATGTTGAGTAATCAACATGACTAAAAAAGTTTGCAACTTTTTAACTTATAAGATTATACGCTTACCTTAGATTTTGTACCGAACTCGATGAGACGATTGTCGTTGGATGTGTACGTATGCATTAGTTTGGCACCATCTTCCCACGGTGGCTTATTGTAAATACCATCGACATCCGACATCAAAATGAGCAAATCCGCTTGCACTTCTGCAGCCAACATGGCAGACAAACTATCGTTATCTTTGATGGCAATTCCCTTAATATAAAGGAAAAAAGGTATACAATGTAAATGTATGTGCAGGTGTACAATAGGGGTATAATTTTTTACATTTTTTACTAATATTAAAAATATGAAGAACTATGATATTGGGTATACAAGTTAATAATGTCTATTTTTTTGCTTGAAAAAATGCATTTATTATAATAACATGATGAAATGATACATTATTCAAAGTATTGTCCATCGTTAGCCACTACTTTTTTCCCATATTTCTGATAGCATCTTTCCCATCTTTCTGGTAGCCAAAAGAACTGCTCAGGTAAAGAATGAATCAAGCCAATTTTTGATATCCTGTTCTTAAGTGAAGCGTATTCCAGTAAGGGCGTTCTGCATCGATCGAAACAAATGATAGTCAGAACAAAACACCCTTCTTATCCCACTAAATACTGAGTATTACCTTGGCGCCATGGATATTTGGCTTTGTCGTTGATTTGGCTGGTTGGCCGGGCTTTACATACGACTTTTTGCGCATGGGGTTATCGTAATGTATCAATTTTTTATCACCAGTAACAATACGATGCAAAAATTACTTATTTTTGTAGTATTCAAGCACCATTTCCGATATGCAAAATCACTTTTCAACGTCTCTCGGCTTCAATTCATATGGGATCCAATTTCCTTGCTTTTGAATGAATCCCAATGCTCTTAAACATAGGGAAATGGCTTGTTGTGTAACTGCCAATGATAATGCAAGTTCTTCTTGCGTTTGACAATAATCTTCGTTGAGTAATGCTTCCAATTCCTCATCTTTAAACTTTTTCGGCTGGCCAGGCCTCTCCTTGTCTTCTGTGTCGAAATCACCACTTTTGAATCGCGCAAACCATCGTTGACAAGTTTCTTGAGTTGGTGCATGTTGACCGTAAGCTTCTACCAACAATCGATTACCTTCATCAGCCGTTTTTTTTTTTTCAAATAAAAGAAGGTTATTAGACGTCTTTTTTAGGCACGAAATTCGACATTATTATAGTAATTGAAAACATGTGTGTTTACGCTCCAAAATACCATATTTGTTATTATTGACACAAACCTCACAAATGGTTATGCCATCTGTTTTCCAAATCGACATTATTAACTTGTATACCCAATACTTTTTTTTGTCGCGGTTGTACCTGGTAGTTATATATTTCACGTATTTCTAAAATAAAAAAATTAATAAAGAACTTTAAAAAAGATCTGTTGTGTTTTAGAAATCACTTTTGGTGCGTGATGTTTTTGTTTCCAAATGACCTTAAAAGACGATATTCATTACTTATACAATATTTGTTAACACTTCGTGCTGTGCGATAGTTTCGGTGAATATTAGTTATACCCCTAGTGTACAATATTGATGTTGTCTATATGTGTGTATATTCAATAACATGCAATTTAAATACATATATACATTTTCACCCACATAGGTGCTTTTCATCCAGGACTTCCAAAGTAAGAGTAAACAAGTTTTATCATTAACTTGAATTGCTATGTGGCTTATGGATTTTCTAATTTCAAGTATTTTCTTTATTATACCTTTCTTGATCCCGCTGGAACATCATCATCCACTATGAACATTGGTGGTGAGACTGCATCGTTTGTATTTATAATTGGTACGATGTTAAGGCTAATTAATTCAGATAGAGTACAAAACAAATTGTTGCGTGTCTCCTCATTGTAAAAGTCTGGTTTTGTAACAAGAACCTAGAACGGAGCAAATGAAGAAAATTATGTACATATGTGTATTAAAAATGAAATAAACAATATTAAGGTGTACTAAGTATTGTACTGTTGTCGCTGTGTTAAAAAAACAGATTGGTTAAAATTTTTATTTCACAATAACGACGATTATTCTTCAATCTAGACAAAAAAAATGCCGGCAAGGCATTTAAGTCAAAGGGACGATTGTTCAAAAATTGTCGGAGAAACACTGGGGAAACTAACAAGAGTTTAACTCAATTATAACTTAAATTGGATATATTTAACAGTTTTATATTTGCTGTTTTAATCTAACTTTTATTTGGAGGAAAATCCACTGATTTATTAGGTTTTTCCACAGAGCCTTTTAAACTCATTTTTAGTAGTTTTTATTTTAATGAGTGTAGTATTAGAATGTTTTCAAATCAGGTTTAAAGGTTTATTTTGTAATATAGAGAGAGAGATTTGAAATATTTGTATAATACACATCAAAACGAAGTTCAGAAATTTCTCTAAAGCTTGTCCAAAGTTTACTGGCATACATAATATTAAAACACATATGCATATAACTCTCAACAGATAAATTTCTCAATAAAGCCAATGGAAGGCAGTACTTTAGTGATATGCACAAATCCTGTAATGATGTAAATATTGTCACTGGTATAAAAGAGTTTTGTAAGTAAAAATTACTAAAACTTTCTGTAAAATAACTACTGAAATGTTTGGAGAGGTTATTAGTTAAGTTTTATGTTATAAAATTTGTGTACATTGAGGGCCGATATTATAGTCTTTATTTTTTTTAATTATACTTAAGTATGAAATTTTCAAGCAAAAACTCTTAATTAAGTAAAATTTCTGTACAAAATCGAATTTGGTGTTGACTGTAAAAACTGCCCTAAATTAAATATAAAAACTAAGTGTTTTAACACTTTCAGCTCTGAAAATATTGGACATTTTCATCATAAGCATCAGCTTTTCCTAAAAGGCACCCTGCGGAAAAGAGGGATCAGTTGGGAATGGGGACCTATCCCGTGACAGGTGAAAACTGGATTGGTTTTGAAAATACATATCCCGAGATAGGTGAAAATAGGACCGGTTCCTAAAGTACCTACCGCGTGACCGGTTTAAACGTCATGACATGTTCTTTAAGACCAATCCTGTGACATGTTTCAGAGGGCAATTGACCTCCTCCTAGGACAAGCCCATGTAAAAGTGACCAGTCCCGTGACCGGTCCCTATAAAATTTAACCGGTTACGTGACGTGTCTCTGGGATAGTTTTTTCTCGGAGGGTACCTATACAAATTTTGTAAACAACAATATTTCTGATTGAAAAAATATCTTCAATAACAATTAAAAATAATTGCAACTATTGACTATTAAATTGCTAATAAAATGGAGTCCCGGCTTAACAAACTTCCGGTTGGTATAGAAACTTAACATGCAACTAGTAATTGTGTTCATGTACGAGTAATGTCATAAATTTAGTTATTATGAACCTTTTTTATAAAATCAAATAAAAAATACATTATACTAATTACTATTTTAACAAAAAGGTTTAAGTTATGTGTTATGTCATGTCTCGGTTTATCAAACTTGCTTGGCATTGTATTATAAGTGTTTTTTTTTATAAAATCAAATAAAAATTATATTACAATAGATAAATTTCTATTTTAACAAAAATGTTTAAATTATTTTTTGTCCTTTCATTTATAAAATACAACAGTGCTGATTTAATGAATGTTTCGGTTATCGAACAATCTTGGCATTATATATGTAATCGAAATTCCACTGTTACAGTCAAAACTCACTGAGTGTATTCTTGTTATTTAATTTTATTACCTGTGCTATTTTTACACCATACTGTGCAAACATGGCATCATACAATGACATTAGACCAGATTGCCCCACAGCAGCAGCTGCTCTTGGATCCAATAGAAATCCATCTTCCTATAAATATTAAAATTAAATTATTTTTCAACTATAACATATACTTGCTACGATAATATAATTATGGAATATTTGTCATGAAATTTTATGTGAGATGAAATATCCCTATATGTAAATCGAAAGCTAAAATAAAAAACCTAGAAAATAAATAAACACTGCAACCAATGATAAAAACATGCCATAGAGTAATGCGCTCTTAGTGCGCTCTTTTGAATTCATCTCTCTTTAACACGAACAATTTTTGAGATGCATCCAAACGAAAGATTTGTTACATTCATCGAATTATTGTTGCTATAATTTTAAAATAACAAATAGCTTGTTACCTACTTAAATATGATATTGATCTCATGGATTTTTGTACCTTATTTTACATATTTTTATTATATACTTTTAATGTACAACTGAATTTTCTGTACAGTTTTTTTGTAATGTTCATTAAAAATAAAAATTTAAAAAAATTCTATTGTTGGTGTTTTTTTATACTAAAAAAATGGTACAATAGAGTTCAAAAAAGTACAATTTGGTAATGACTTTTGTACGAAATTTAAATTCTCATTTCGCATCCCTGATGCCTACTTTTAGTGATCTGATGTTTTTTCTAATAATTATCCCGTTGATGGAGAATAAAAATTAGTACTGTAATATGGACACAATGCTTTAAAGCTGCGTTTAAATCTGTTCTTAAATGCCGTGCTTTCAATGAAAATTTCGCACAGAAATCTTGGCCGTTTACATTTGCACTTAGCGAGTTTTCAATTTGAAAACCACAGATTTTTTTTGTAAAGAAACCAACATAGAAAATAACCTCACATTAAAAATATTTCCAAAAAGCACTTTATTCTTTGGCGGAGTACAATTTTCATTATTTTATGTTAAGTTCTAACGCTTGTTATGTTAATAAATTCGTTTTTTAGAAGCTATACAAGCTAGAATAAAGAATTTTAAACATATTAATGAAAGGAAAGCAACTTATTTGCAAAGCTTTTTTCATGGTTTTCCTCTATCAGAAACAAAAACTAGAACCATGTAAACACTTCTTTTAATTGGTAGCACATTTTAATTGAGTTCAAATTTAAATTGGTTCGACACTATTTTAAACCTATTTTAAAATGATATTTTTGCTTTGTGTTTTTTTATGTTAAACATTTTTGCAAAAAATTGTTATTTAATTAAAAGAAGTTATTTATTTTTGTTTAATAAATAATATACATCCTATATTTGATCAAAAGAATTGTTAGAACCATTTTTATTTGAACATTTTAATATTTTGAATTGTATTTTGTTTATAATATAAACTATTGCCCAAATGAAAAAATTCGTCAGATGAAAATTTACAAAAAGAGGAGCGACCCTTTTTCAATTACGGAAATAATAATTTTTTGATATTATTTATTGAAAGTAAACTAGTGGTGTGTTGTTTAATCAAAACAAAGAAAATAAAACCGGTTATTCGAATACTTTTTTATCTACAATAAAATTATTATCTATGTAACACTTTTATTGGGCATTTTGTTTTGACTCTTTTTCTTTTTTTTATTAATAAACAAGTTTTCATAAATTTTTTATTTTATAAAATTAATATTTTTCTGAAAAACGACAAAAAAATACATAGAAAGGAGTACCGTATGGTGTAGTAATAATTGATTTGCATCATTACGATAAATGTAACAAATAAAACCTACAGTGTTGCCATCCTCAATTTCAAAAAACTTTTTAGTTAAAATGCTGGTTACGAATATGAATTTTTAATAAACTTTTTTTTGGCTTAAAATGTGTTTTAACTAATATGTATTTGAAACTTGAATTAAGAATTTTTTATGAATACCGCTGTAAATATTATAAGGTACAATATAAAACCACATATGGTACATACATATATAATTACATATGTACCGTAGATATATCAGTATATTAATTAATTTTTAATCGAGATATTATTTTTGTTTTTTTTTTTGATATGACTGACTTAATTTATTGGTTATTTTTTGATGGTAAATTGGCAAATAAAACACCCCTCAATACTTTCACTTACTCTATGATTGTGTGGCATTTGATTTTAGGTAAATTGCATGAATAATTTAACATCAGGTGCACCAAGCATTTGATTATTAATATAACTTAAATGAATAACTAATGTGTTGACAACTTTATATGTATATGATAAGTATATATTTACCGCTTTTGAATGATCCTTGGGCGATAGAGTCTCCCTCATAGATAATGACATTAATAATTCTTGTGCAAGTTTTTGTTTACCAAACGCCACTGCACCACTGGTAACCATCATAACTTCACGACCTTCTAAATGACATTCTGCCACCTGTAAAAATAAATGTAATAATTATGTAAAAACATGATAAGGACATGTGAAATATGTTGCTAAATCGTTATTAAAAATACGTAGCGCCATTAACAAGGTAAGTATATTTTAAGAAAATATGCATAAACCAATAATATGCACAACAAATCCGCAAATATGCCTTAAAAATCACCAAAAAATTGTATTTAAAGTTTGCAGATATTTATAAATCATATTTATTTATCGGGTGCGTTTGCTTAAAAAATTAAATTCAATATAGTTGTCCGATATCGTTCCTCTAGTTTTTTTTTTTAATTAAAACATATGCATTTATAAAAAAAAAAATCGATCCGGAAAAGTATTTGGTCGAAATCTTTTTTGGTCTTCTGACTACAAATATCTATTTGCATGAAAGTCGCTGCCCTGCAAATACGATAAGTATATTAGTATATTAGTAGTTACAAACCTGTTAGCACTTATTTTTTTATTTTGCTTATGAGCATATTATTAACGACATATTTTGGTAAACACTTGTTTTTTATATTTTTATAATGCAGCGGGTAAGCAGGTCTACAAATTTTGTATTTTTTTTTTCATGCAGCAAATATGTTAAACTTCTTACAAAATTTACCTTGTCAAACAAAAATAAAATTATTATATGTGGTAGAACCTATTACTGAGAATTGGCTGTGATAATTTTAGTTTAACAAAATGTGCATTAAAATGCAAAGTAGGTACTTAAATGCTAAAATGCAAAAATATACATTTATAACAAAATGTGCAACAAAAATAGATTTAGAATTAATATCTTAAGCTAATGTATTGCAAAGAATAGGTTAAGCCATAAATTATTTTCCTATCCAATATATAAATACAAAACTAAAATTAAATTTGTTGTACCTTTACTTAAGGAGCTATGGCGAATTTTGTTTTTCTAAAAATTCGAAATTGAGCAAAAATGCACTTTTAATTTAATATATATTCTTCAAACTTTAACGCTTTGATATTGTTGTTACTTCTTTAAAAAATATTAAGAATTCGCTGATTCACACAAATTCAAAAAATCATTACAATTTACTAGGTGAGGACCCCACAGGAATATGCATATTCAAAAGTTTTACTGACTACAAAAATCATGGAAATTTTTCCTTTTTTTCAAAAAATAAATTACTCGCATATTTCTTTAATAGAAAACTTCTTTACATTTTATTTTTTTTTGTTATATTTTTACCAATGTAGGTGCCCAAAAGTGGAACATTTTATACACTGAGAAGGTTGAATAAACTTGCTAAATTTTGATTGAAAACTCCATGTAAAAAAATATTTTATATGATCACGTAAAAATTTAGTACAATTGATTTGGTTTTTGGTATTTGGTTTATTGTGATTGCCTCTTTCTTAAAAAATAAAAAAATATATATACTTTTCAATTTAAATAACGATTTGTGGACATTAAAGTTTGAGCGAAATTTGCTCACGGGACTCCAACTTTGGTCGTGAATTTCGCAAAAACCCCCAGATAAGTAATTTCAAACAACGCCGATCTCTTTTAAAGAGAATCATCCGCCATGTTGGATACGTTATTTTTAATTTCATAAAACTAATATCAAACTAATACTTAACGAACACCAAAATATTTCGATAAATAATTTACAATAAAACCGATGGCTTTTTAGAAAATTATACGCCATATTAGAGCCGTCATTTTGAATCATATATAAGATTCGTGTTCAGCGACCTTCTAAATATTCCAATCAAATATTTAATACGAATCCAATGACTTTTTAAAGAATCCACCATTTTTAGTTTTGAAAATCTAATATTAGACTGGTATTCAGCGATCCCAAAAACTCAATACTTTTACAATTTTAGTAAAAAAAAAGTAAAAATGAGCTTTTTCACAAAATATAGCATTGCGGTAAAACACTGTATACACTGTGTTCATCTGTTTTAGGCTTAAGAGTTCACTTCCATTGTACATGTTTGACATTTTTTTTATTAAAGAATAGTCAGATTCCTCCCAAAAACCCCATGATTGTTTAAAAAGTCTTAGGATGCTTAATATTATCCTGAAAAGACATTTTAAAATCCAATGCAGTAGACTTAAATTGATATTTCATAAATAGGCAACTCTTTGAAAACTCTTTCATTATTTTGCATTAATCGCCAATTTTTCCGATTTATAAATTTTCGTCGTTTTTTAAATAATGCCCTACCCCGTTAACCGGCAGGGTCGAATAATTATAAACACTACTAAGACTACACAGTTTTGTTCAAAATGCAATTAAATATAAAAGTATTTTAAAAAAAAGATTTATTTTCGTAACAATATTAAGAGAAAACAATTAAATTAAAATGATTCCAAATAATATTTTAATTGATTACGGATTTCCTTTTGAATCAGTATTGGGTTGGTTTTTAATGTATATTTCGTTTTAAGTGCACATTTTATTTTGTTAACTACATTTTTTAGGCGCATATTTTAGTTTTAAAGAGCATGAAATTCCTTTCCCTATTCATTAGTATAACATAATAAACATTTTAAATTTTAAGGTAAAACAGCGCGAATTTTGTTTAACTATCGTATGTTATACTTTAAAAGTAATAGGGGATTTTGTAATTATATTTTAGTCAAATCTTAAAGACTTCTAATTTTCATGACGTCATAATTCGAAAACCGAAAGAGTGTGTGATGAAAAATGTATGCTTCATTGAGCTCTTGTTGTCTACGACAACGACCGTAAATGTCATTAGGTAAGTTCAAATGACTCCAAGTATTCTCCCGATATTTAAAGTAGTACTCGCTATCATAAGTGTATTGTAGTGTTATAATGATAACGTCCACCAACCTGTTCAACAATGGATGCTAGACGACCAAGTGCAAGGCCATGATTATCTTCTCGTGTGATAACAGCACTTCCCAGCTTCACTACTAGACGGCGAGCATATTTAAGTTGGCCTCTCTCAGTAAATGTGGGTTGTTTACGTTCGAGACTTAGGCGTTTTTCAGGCAGCGTTATCTGTAAGAATAAATAAAAAACATATGAATTTTTTTTTTTATTACATTATAAAGTTTTTATAGAAATTCATAGTCTAAATTGATTTATGTTTAAACAGGGTGAATGGTGAATAAAGAAAGATAAAACAGTGAAGTTTTTATTTTATAGTTGATCTTTTTAATACTTATATGTATGAAAATGTATTTTTAGTCTGGTTCGAGATCGAATGGAATGCGTTTTCTGGTCAGCTACGTTCTTCATCAAAAATCAACGGAAAAATCTAACTATAACACCCAGTTGATTTTTTTTATTGAGTTTAGATGAAATTTACATTATTCCTTTTTACTGTATATCAAAATCAGCAATTAACTAATATTAGAGACATATGTTTAAATTGTTTTTAAGCAAATTCATTGTCAGCTTAGATATTGAAGTGGATTATATAATGTAAATATCCTCTATCTGATTCCAACCCCCGTTTCTCGATATCTTATATCATAACTGAGATATCGAGTGGAGAATTTGATCTAGTTGCCAGTTTTGCATGTAAGAATTTAAAAATGTTAACCTTCTTTATCGTTTTTCTCGATAACCACTTTTGGCATATGGGTGACGGCAAATGGAATGAATTACCGGCATCAAAATATATTCATTTTTATACGAAAAACAATTTTCATTTATTTATAAAATAAAGATATTTGTTTTTGAATGGATTAAAAATATATATTTTTATATATATATTAATTTTCAAAACAAAATTCGGTTAATACAACTGACTTTTAGTTGCAACACCCAAAATTATAAGGAATCACATTTGAATATAGTTGTTCTAACAGAATTTATTTGTTGCAGCACCCAAAATATGCTTCACAGTTCGGTTGGCACTAAATATTTATATCGGTATTTTGAAGCATTATGGAACAATTTTGCTAACAAAAATGTTTGTTAAGCCGATATGATTGAGTACAAATTTTATGAAAAAGTCAAGTTAAACGAAGAATTTGTCTATAAGAAGACAGAAATGTAGCTTGGGTTCTAAAGAGATCTTTTGCCAGATCGAAATTTGCTTTGTTTTTGTAAACATACGGAGGTTGAAAGCTCTCTATAAACTAGAAATAATATCAAACGAAAAACCTCGAGATATATAAAAACTAGAAAACAGAAAACTCTGAAAAATACGACCAAATATCGATTTTGTATTATAAAATATAAATTAGGCCCGATTACTAAATTTAAATTTGAATTTTATATGGGAAATAACAACAAATGTGTTAGTTAAATTCCCAATTAGTTAAATTCCCAATTAGTTGAATTCCCAATAATGGGGCTCAGGAATTAAGAATAGTAAATTGTTCTCCCCGTGATAAAATTTCGCTAGAACTTTATTGACCCCAAATCATAGTTTAAATTCTGGAAATTATTAGCCTTTTGATTTAATAAGAATGACACAGTCACAATTAACCCAAAAATAAATTATAGTGTTGTATAATCAATTTTCCTGAAAACAAATAGTACTAAATTTTCACTTAAATATAACAGTTGTTCCACGTGACACCCAAATAACTTACTATTTTTTTGCGAAAAATCTAGCTATATTGTTTTTAAGCATTTTTTAAACATTTATTTCTTTGGCAATATTGCCAAATTATTATTATCCTAAAATTTACCAATTTTTCGGAAAATTTTAAGTATATTTTTTTTTTTTTGTAATTTTTCAACAAAATTAAAATATTTAGAAATTTATTACAAAATTTTTTAATTTATCTATTTTCTATCAATTTTTTGTTTAACCATATTTTGTTTAAATCTAGATTTACAACACTCTGGAGTGTACTTAAAAAGAGACGGCATGATATAAAAAATTGCCAAGGGGAAGGGAACATAATCACTCTGCAGAGTGGAGTACTCCAAAACTGAAAATGGACATTAACTTTTAAAATTTATCTTAATTTGTTTATATTATTTTTTCTAGTGATTTTTTATATAAACCAAAACAATTGTAAGATATGAAATACATTTTTGTAATTTTTTGTTTGATGCCACGTTTATACTGTCCCCGAAAACAAATATGTATCCTTGTTTTTAAAGTTCTTGATATAAAATTTGTATGGATTTTAAATGAATAAAACTTGAACAAAAACTAAGAACAAAGTTCAGTATAAACATAGTATTATAAATTTATAAAAATTTCTTATCAGAAATAATGTTTTGAAAAGTAAATAATTATGTTCATTTTTTTAGTTTACCTACACAATTGTTACTAATTTTGCGCTTATCTTGCAAGACAACAACATTGATAATTGTTTTCGAACACAAAAAAATAAAAAAATCACAAAAGAAATAATAAAAAATGTATAACAAAACAATAGAACGAAAACAAAATAGTTCAAGGTGGGCAAGCGAAACGGAAATTTTATAATTATTTTTTTAGCTTTATTTAAGAGAAATGGTATTTAAATTTATTTCGTTTGCACTGAAACTACAGAAATTTTTGGAAAATATATACTAGATATCATCGTTGTAATAACAAAATGAGACAAACTTTTAAAAAGTCCTAAAGAAATCGCTTAACGTTTGCAACTTTGCGATGTTGTTTAACAAAAAACAAACAAATATCACAAAATGAAGGAATAAATTAATTTACTAGTTTTAAATAGAAATCGGTTAATTGATGTATACAAGAGAATGATAATTATGGACATATGAAAAAAAAATACAAAAAAAAACAAGTAAGAGCGGCTAAATTCGGCTATGCCGAATCTTAAATACCCTTCACCATGGTTGGGAAAAAACTGAAGCTCATATATGGACATATATGAAATGGACAGATTTATATACGGACGCCTTTAAGAGGAAATTAACCATTTAGTTTGGTAATAAAACTTGGACTCGGGAAGATTAATGGTTCCAGAAAATAGGTATTTAAAAAAAATTTATGTTTTGGGCATAACTTTTTTGTATCTGAACCGATATTTCCGTGTTTTTCAGCAAATATGTTATACTAAATATTTTCGATCTTTTGCTATATAAGACGTATCCATAGGTCATATTACAGCTCTAGAATAGTGTTTGTTGTTTGTGTATAAAACGTGAAGCGGTGAAAGAAAATAATTTCAACAAATCGTTAAAAGAAATCACTAGAACTGCATGTGTTTTATTTCTACAAAATAGTTTGATTTAGCTGGCAAATTTGCATTTGGGATTTTATTTCGCTTTTTTATTAAAAATATTTTTAATTTCTTTAGCTTAATTTTAAAAATTTGAAGGAAAATAGTTTATATTTTTTTTTATAAATTATGTATAAAATTTTCTTAATATATGAGAAATAAAATGGTTTAAAAATCTTTTTATAAATTCTTTTAAATCGGAGCAAAAATAGAAATAAAACCGTTTGTATTTTGTTTGTATCAGAGGGTTTTTATAAAAATGTTGATGTTTTTAGCCTATTTATGGATTATTTAATTGTTAACATAAAATTTTATTTAAATAATTTATTAAATGTTAAAAAAACAAAAAATAAACAAAAAAAAAAAAATCTTAAGAAAATAAAGAAAAATGTACAAAAAAAGTGAATTGACCGGGATTCGAACCCGCGACCCTTCCACCTGTGGTGAAGGGTATAAAAACGTTTGTATTTTGTTTGTATCAGAGGGTTTTTATAAAAATTTTGTTATTAATATAAAATTTTATATAAATTAATTATTAAATGTTAAAAAAAAAACAAAAATAAAAAAAGTCTTAAGAAAATAATAAAAAAATGTACAAAGAAAAAAAAAGTAAATTGACCGGGATTCGAAACCGCGGCCTTAGAGAAAAAAAGTATTTGTGACATAGCGTCTAGACAACTCAGCTATTGAAGCTCACACAAAATCATCGTCAATAGAGTTACATATATAAAAGTCTTCGTTCATTAGAGATTTGTTTAGTTTCCATTTAAATGACAAATCTTTGTATGTGTATAAAAGGTGGAGATGAAAGAAAAGAATTTTAACACATGGATGTGTAAAATTCTAAAATTAGAGGTAGTCCTGGTGTTTGCTAATATCTCAGCCATTTATTAACCGATCTGTCTGATTTTTAATAGCAAACAGAAATGGATCACATGTAACAGAAATAAAAAACAATCAAGTCCTGATCATGTCTGGGTTCTTCGGAAAACCCATTTCAACACACAGACGGACAGACGGACATCGTTAAATCAACTTCGCTCTTCTTAAGGACCCAGAATGACAAACTTATATATACCCTTTCACCTGTGGTGAAGGGTATAAAAATATCAATTTGGCAACACTTTGAAATGTACATATAGACGACGTAGTGCAGAGAAGTTCTTTTTTAAACAAAAGGTGGGACGGCGTCAAATCAATAACTAATATTCAAGAAATTCATAACTTTAAAAGAGCAGATGCAGTCTCTGTGTATGTTTGCACTACATATTTATCTGAATTTAAAAAAATTACTTTTAAGCATACTCGCCTGCAGTATTGTGCTGTCTATGGTAGTACAGATAGTGAATACGTCTTCATAATAATATGTTATGTATTTTTATTTTCTTATGTGTTTATCTTTAAACTGCTTATGTAATTGAAGTCAATAAAAAGTTTTATTTCTCCAAACTTTTCGAGTTTTCATACTATGTCACACCCGTCACATAAAGATGTCACACCCGTCACATTTTCTAAAAAGTTTTTTTTAGAAATTTTTTTTTTTGCAGACAGTAAGTATCTAATACAAAAAACACTCTAATAAAATAAATACATCAAAATAATTAAGCGCGTTCTACGGAAAATTCTAAATTTTATATTCTTTAATTATAATCAAAAATGTTTGTATCATGGTCACACCCGTCACAATGGAATTACCCAGCAGCTAATTAATTTTTGTATTACTTTAATGACCTGTCTCTGCCCACTGCATTACTTTCAAAGTGAAAATAATAAGTTACTAGTAATCTGTTTAAACAACTTTGTGGCACCTAATATCTATTTTTGGTTTTGTTATTTAAATTTTTTTTAATTGTTACCAAAAATCAGTTTTTATTATATAAATTGTACCCAGTTATTTTTGCCTTGCCATTAACTAGTTATTTTACTACCTACTGGTAAGCTTGGAGGCAACTAGCTACCTCCAAATATATGCCTGTGTTAAAATAATCAGCTTCTCAGGCAAACTTCAACCAGTTACTTCTCGTTCTAAAACCCATTATATTCTAAGGTCTTTTTTTCCTGGAATATAATAGCCAATATTCTTACTAATATGAAAACAAACATAAAAAACGAAAAATCTCCTGCTTCTAAAAATGAGGGTGCCCAAATTTCATTAGATGCTCGTATATACATATCATTTTTAAATTCATATATTTTTCGCAATAGTTCAGATGGATACAAAATTTGTGTGTTAAACACACTGAAATTACTTTAATTTAAAAGATGTTAATTTGACTACAATTTTTATACCCTGCACCATATATATATATCCTAAATATTAGTTTGTCATTCCGTTTGTAACATGTCGAAATATATGTCTAATACCCCATTCATGCTGAAGCTCAAAATACGTATTTTCGTTGTGTTCTAGTTTTCGATTTAAAAATTGTATGGAATTTGAAAGTTGAAAACTTGAAAAAACGAAAATACATATTTTGGGGGCTCAGTGTGAATGGTCTATAAGACCCCATAAAAATTATATATATTCGCTATCCTTGGCACTACGCACCGCGCCCCGTATAGGTCTTTTGTGCTGCCTAGAGATCCTCTAAAGTTCAAGCTACCGATAAGCTAAGAATCCTGACAGGTAAAATATTCCGAATTCCGGAAGTCGACACGAGACGGCAGAGCCTAGTAAAGTACTCCCGTCAATCGCATTTTTTACCTAGATTAATGAAAATGAAGCGACTGCTAAATAATATTTTGCAATATTTTTTCAGTCGTTTAGAGAAGAATAATATTTTTTTTATTCTCTACTATTTACAAATGTTCGCTTTATAATTTTTTATGCATACCCTCCACGCGAGGGTATATATCAGTTTGTCATTCTGTTTGTAACATGTCGAAATATAGGTCCCCATAAAGTATATATATTCGTGATCCTTATGTAATTTTAAGTCGATTTAGCGATGTCCGTCTGTCTATCTGTTGGATTTCCTCCGAGCAGTTTGGTATTGAAAATCAGCAAAATCGGTTCAGCGGTTAAAAGGTTACATAATATATTTTCTCATATTTTTTCACCAGTCGCTTAGAAATGAATAATGTTTTGTATTCACCTCAAATATTTTTCACCTCAAAAATTTTTTTTACCACTAAAATTTTTTTTTCACTACAAAAATTTTTTCACCACAAAAAATTTTTTTCACCTCTAAATTTTTTTTTTCTACCAAAAAATTGTATTCGCTATCAAAAAAGTTTTTCACTTCAAAACATTTTTTTCACCTCTATTATTTTACTTCAAAAGTATTATCATTATTTTCTTAGAACATTGTTGGAGAGTATTCAAAGATTCGGTACAGCCGAATTTAGTATTTTGTTTACTTGTTTTCAATTAATTAATAAGTTGTAAATGCAAATAATACTCAGCAAAACCTAATATTACCAGTTAATGAGTAAGAATAAATAGAGGTTGGTAACCTCTTACCTTTCAATTGCAAAGCACATTAATTCCACAAGGGCATGTTCATCGAGGTAAATCCTTACAAAACACTTATTATAACATATTAAATATTAAATTAAAATTTACATATTTTAATAAAATTGTTTAGAAGGTTCGGTCTTAAAAATAAACATTTTGTAACAAGGAGGTAAGTTGGTACTTTATTACAAAACCTATTATTTTCCCAAGGGCATGGTCATCGAAGCAACTCCTAACCAAGTACCATGTTATTCTTAAGTTTTCAAAAATATTTTGAATTTAGTTGACGCAAATTTGTCATTAACTTAAAAAAAAGGGATGTATTTCCCTTAATCTTCTGGAATTAGATTAATCTTTTCTGGAATTAGATTAATGTGCACTATAATTGTTAGCAAATTTATTTATTTTTACACAATTTTTTACAAATTTTGTTATTGATTCGATTGTTATATCCAAATTTCTATTACAAAAAGTGGATACATTTTAATTATACATAACGAATCAGAAGTTTCTGATTGTCAAGCCAATTGAATTAATTTCATAGAGCCTTCCGAATTTATTTAAATAAACAGTGTATTATTTCTAATTAATTTTTATAAAATAATTTTTTTATTTTAGCTGAAAAAAATATAAAATAAAAATATTAAAAATAAGTACAAAACAATTACATCTCAATGATGTTTTTGTGATAAATTTTAAGGAATCTAAATAAAGTATAAACTCACATTTTACAGATGAATCAGAAAAGATTCATATTCTGTGACACTTATTAAGAAAAATTTCCTAATCTTTAACTAAATAAAATTTTCGTTTATTTTCCCTTCAAATATTATTAATTTGAACGATTTTTTGTCGAGCATATTTAGCTTCTGAGTTCTTTACCAAAAAATTATTTTCTTTAGAAATTTCGTTTAAGAAAAATCTGTTCTAAATTTCTATTTTAAGAAAAAAAATTCCAGAACTATAAAGTTGTCTTAGGCCGAGTTTTTAGGATGTAGATTATCTTTAAACTCGGTTTATCACTGTTTGTGACTTGAATACTGATTTTGAAATTTGTTTCAATTTATTTTATTTCAAGGAGGATCAAAATTTTATGTATCGTAATGTTGTTTCAAAAACTGTATGTTCATAAACATGAAAATGGCAGACACAATTCGTTTTCAGTTTTACTAAACCAAGTTTAACTCACATCCCAAATACTCGGCCATAATGAAATACCTGAAAAACGATATCTAAAAAATTTTTTATAAAAAAAATTACTAAAGCCTATATTTTGCAAAAACAAAAAGCTTCTTAATTTGAAATTGGCTATCTGGATAAATTATCTTAAGAATGCAAAAATTTATTTAATGTATAATTATTCAAAATCTGAAATATTTCAGTAATACAAATGGCTCAGAACCTAAAAGTTTTGTCTGTCAAAATTGACATTTCTTCGGTATTTTACCTTTTGAAAAAAGTTTTCCCATTAGGAAAGCTTGAAATTTGATGACAATTTTAAAGTACCTTTTATATGAAAACCAAATCAAGGTAAACACTCAGATCTTAAGGTAGGCACTTTTTGTAGGTTCTATAATTTATGCTTCTGGGTACAAAATTGTTCAAAATTTTTTTCTGTTTTAAGGTTTCTTAATAACTTTTGTGCTCTATTAGATCGTTCTCTTAATTACCTTTCATTTTAAATCCAATTTTTTAATGGGAACTTTGAAACTAAAATACAAAAATTACCATTTTGCTAAATTTGTACGAGTTTTTCATATAATTAAAAATCTGAGTATTTACTACTAAAAAAGCAGTGCAGGTTCAAATATTAGTAAATAATATTATAAACTGAAAGATCATTCACAATTCTTCTTACATATTAACATTAATACCTCAAAATCGCATGCTTTCATGGAAAACTTCCTCCGAATGTGAAGGTTTAAAAAATCTTTACTATAAAATGAACATCGAAAACAGAAGCATTGAACAAAAAAATGTCTCAGAATCAATGGTAAATTAATAAAAAATACTTTAAACTGTATATGCGTTTTATGTTTGCATGAAAAATCGATAAGTTATGAAGTATTTTGCCTACTGATAATGCTGCAGATTCAAAAGCAAAATTCATTCAACTCTCGGGGTTTTGAGCAGAAAAAACCTTTAGATCCTGCTGCACTTTACTCATTGACCGATGGCTGTTTACTTGTAAATTCTAGTGCTGACATTTGATACCGAACTCCATTTAAAACTTCGAAGCCATTCGCATATTTTATCAGCAATATATCTTCTATTCATATATTTTTTTTTTTATCAATTTAATTAATATTAGATTTTTAAAAATTAACAAAAAAAAACTGTTTTTGTGTTTAAAGAAATATTTTTTATTTGAATTTATTTTTGATATCTTTTTCAAGATGCAAATAACTTTTGGTTGAGAACATAAATCACATAGTTAACTTTGCCGAAACTGTTCAAAACAATAATGATTTTGTATACTTCACATACTACCCAGACAGGAAACAGCTGATTGAATTAAAATGGCGGCTAGAAACGAGTAAAAGGATATGTCAAAATTGCAGTGATACAGAGAAAGGGATAGATATACAATAAAATATATGCAAATAACTGCAATGGCACAAAATAACCATACGGTTTGAGAATTCTTGTTTGACATATGTCATCGGTAACCGGTCTGTTTAGTCTGTTGTATACTTGCTCTTACAACCGAAAATTCTTAAGGTGCTCGGTATAAATACAACCAATAGTTAGAAGCAAAAGCCAATTAAAAAGTAGGAAATTAATTTAATATTAAAATTTGATTGATACTAGCTATTTATAATTGTTGTATTCAATAAATCGGTTGAAACGAACATTATTTGTATTTAACAAGTTAAAAAAGTATATAATTTAGTATAGAGTGTCAGAAATACTCTACCAGAAATTCAACATGTTTTTGTAAAGGGCTGAGAACGCGGCTTCAAAATTTACACAGGAAATAAATTAGTTTTAATTATTAGAAATATATCTCCCATGTATACTATTAATTATAACCACTGATTGTAAATAGAAGTAAATAAAATTAGGTATTATAATAAGAAAATTTATGCTGTCGCGGGATATGTGAAAACTGTCAAGAGATAAGTGTAAAAAGGACCGGTTCCTAAAGTACATATCACGTGACCGGTTTAAAAGTCACGACGTGTCCTGGGATAGGGATAATTTATAAACTAAGTAACAAGGAAATTTAAAATTGATAAAAAGCCAAAATCTAAAAACGAAACTTTCTTAAGTTTAGCTTAAATATTTGAACTTATTTAACCTAAAGCTTAAATTTGAGAAATTTTTTTCTTTAACATTCCTATAAAACAATTCTTCAAAAACTACAAAAAATTAATTTGGGTATTATTGGATGTTCTAATTTGTTCTTTTCTAATTTGGGGATTGTTGCATTACGAAAAAGTTTTTTACAAGTGTCATGTAGATAAATGTCGCGGTTTTTTAAATTAATGATGTACACGTATGTTCAAAGAATTCCGACTTTATAGATAGAACTTCTTGTTTCAAACAACTATTAATTATCAATGTTGAATATATGAAAAGGGAATGGGCATACAATAGTAACACAAAATCATTGAATATGATAGATGAAGAAAAAGCGCCACAAGGAAATATTTGGTAAGAAAAAACGACGCGATTTTTTAACATACCCTTTCCATATGTTCAACATGGATAATAAATAGTTGAACCATTTGGTACAACTACACTTTTCCTGCATATAAAAACACGCAAGAAGACGCAATTGGTTATTAAATCCAATAAGCTGACAGCTGTCGATGACACTATTCAAACTTATTTGTAATGAAATTATAATTTTTAAAAATTATTCTTTTCTAATACAAATAGAAATATAATTAAAAAAAACGATTGGGGATTTATTTCGTTATGGGTAAAATTCTTCATTGGCAATTATTTCATTTAATTTTTCGAAGTTATTTTATGAAATAAGGCCTAAAATATCAAAGATTATTTTATTTTTTCCTTGTGTGTTATTTTAATTGAACGGTTTTTTTAGTTTTTCCCTTTATTATTATTATTAAGAATGGATTAGCTTTTATATTTTTGTTTACATTATTCAGTAAACTATAAAACACAAAAACAATTACTAATGTAACGGTTCTTTTATTGAAAATATGCATTCTTTTGTAAATTTGTTGGTATATTTAGTGGGAGATTGGTTTAAACGGAGTTACAAACAAATTTATTTTCAGTAAACAATCGCTTTATTTAACAAGTGTTTTCCATCTTAATTATTAAAATATTTTATTTTAGAGATAAATAAACAATCAAAAATATATAATTAGTAATATATACGAAATTTTTTTAGGGAATGGGTTCTGGAAAGCGTCTTAATGAAACGGAGAAAAATTTGATAAATAATTTAAAAAAGGTTTATTCAAACCGTAAAATTGGAGGCTTGTTCAATCGTTCGGAAGTCATTGTTAGAAATTATTTGAAACTGGGCAAAAATTATGGAATAAAGGCTCCAAAGAAAGGTTCTTCAAAACTAACGTTACGGCAGAAAGGTCAAATTCGGCATGAAGTAACGCAAAACCGTCTAACATGTAGTAAAATAAATGAAAAATTTAAACTTCCTGTGTGTAAGAGAAAAATCGCTCGTGTTTTGAATGCGACTCCATCAATAAGATGGAAAATAATAAAAACTTTGCCACGATTGGCAAAGATACACAAGGAAAGATAAGTGAACTTTGCGAAAACTTATGTATATGTCAGGGACAAATAAGTTGAGGAAAGCTATATTTTCAGATGAAAAGAAGTTCAATCTGGATGGACCTGACTGCTACTGGCACGATATAAATCAACACGACATTGTAAGATCGAAGCGGAGTTTCGTTGGTGGAAGTGTAATGGTATAGGTAGGATTCCAATACGATTTAAAGCTTCTTATTTGCTTTATATCAACAAATATGAATTCTGAAATATACACAGAGTTATTAGAAGATGTTTTAATATCAAAACTTCATGAAAGTCCTGATGAGGAATACATTTTTCAGCAGTATAATGCATCTATTCACGTATCTAGGCTAAGTGACGATTGGTTTTCCACTAATAACATTAAATTACTTCCACAGCCAGCTTGTAGTCCTGATTGCAATCCCATTGAAAATTTGTGGGGAATCTTAGTTGCCATGGTATATGAATGCGGAAGACAGTTTTAGACTGTAAAAGAGCCTAATAATACAATTAGAGAATGCTGGTCGGAAATTGGTATTCCAACACTCCAAAAATTAATCAAGTGAATGCTAAACGAATTTATTCTGTTATTAGAAATAGTGGAGGACATACTCAGTATTAAAAAAGTAAAAGAAATTACTTTTTAAAATAAATTTTAAGTTTTCTTAATAATTTAAGTAAAGTGCGTTCAAACTACAGTCTCATCCAAATTTCAGTTTTTTTTTCGTTATATTATTAAGAATGAGAGAAATATTTTAAGTTTGTTATATTATTTACAAGGTAAGAAATAAACTAATCGTATTGTGAAAAAATCTAGACAAAAAGTTTTTTACTTTTTTTAAAATAGAAAAAAATATGTTGCGTTCAAACAAATGTCTCACACTGTATATGCAAAATTTATAAACTGAAAACAAAGTGTATTTTGCATTAGCACAAGTCACGCATTCTGAAATGTTAGCAATATTTACATGTTTATAAACATTTTTGATTAAATTTAAAACAAATTTAAATCAATTTTAAGTCAAAAATATACCATATTTCAGTAAATTTCCAAAAAAAAAAAATTTACGAAATTAACTTACTTTAATTAAAAATTTACTTAAATTAAGTTAATTGTTCGTAATTGTTTTTTGAGAAAAGTTTATAATTGATTCAAGTTAAAATTTCTTTAAAACCCAATCATTGTCAAATTAAGTTAAATTATTTACTATTTGGCAAACATTTTTCTGAGTTTAAGTTTCCAAAGTAATGTAAAGGTAGGGGGTTTAATGTAAAAAGCATGGTACTACCAACATATTACCAAGGTTTTGCTGGACAATAAAGGAATTTTAGTTGAAGCAACAACAATAAAAAAGAGGAAAGTAATAGTTTCTCACCACCTTAAATGCTACAAGGTTTGTGTAAACGCAAAAACTTAAATTACACTTAAAACTTAAATATTTAAACCTACACAGAAAAAATTTCTGAGTTACTGCCCTACGGAAAAAAGAGGTCAAAAGGGGTACCGAAAATACATTTTACGAGATATGTGAAAGGAGCCGGTCCTAAAGTACCTACCACGTGACCGGTTTAATAGTCATGGCATGTTCCTATGCGTTGGTTCTGTGATATATTTTTTGGGTTAGTTGAGTGACATGTTCTTTTAGGACCAGTCCTGTGACATGTTACAGAGGGTAATTGACACCCTCCTAGAGTTATATATTTATATGTATATCCCTAATAATACTCCCTTCCTCTCCCCTACCTAATTCTTATTATTCCTTATTATTTATTTAATATATTTTATTTAGTTTTACGTTATGTTTATTAATTATCCATTGTTCCTTTATTATTCATTATCAACTATTTTCCTTTAAATATTATTAACCGTTACATTTTAAATTACGTTTTTACTAACTCCTATTCTTATCGTTATTTATTAAATTATCCTAAAGTAGTTTTAACCGTTATTTTAAATATTATAAAAGAGCTTTGCTTATGAAAAATAATTGTTAATTGTTATTTTGAACTCGTTAAGAGATCTTCAAACGGAATTAATAAAATAATATTTTGAATTTTATTTTAATTTACTCTAGGAGAAGCCCATGTTAATGTGAGCAACCATTTAAATATAAAAAAACGATCCCGTGACCGGTTCCTATCACAATGAACCGGTCACATGACATCCACAGGTACTTTTCCTGCAGGGTTCTTACAGTTTTAATCATTTGAGGTTAAATTTCATTGGCTGAATATGTCGAACTTTTCACTCTGTAGTTGCAGAAAAATTATCCGATGACTTTTTTATATTTAACCTTGACTTAAATTGATGGTTTTGTATCCACTGATAAAAATCGAGGGCGGATCAATAAGTCCGTAACTTTTCGAACTTCCCTCGTAGTTATATGAAATTCAACACTGCTCCTATCAAGTACCATCTGTTAATAGACTACTGTCAAATTTTGAGCAAGTTCCGTCATTTGCTTTGCTTTCAACAGCTGTTCAAAACATACAACCTCGTGCATTTTTTTAAAAATGGAAAAAAGTGAATTTCGAGTGCTCATTAAATTTTTTTTTGCGAAAAAAAAAAACCGTCAATCAAACCAAGGAAAAGCTTGATAAATACTTTAGGGATTCTGCACCATCGATTTCAATGGTCAAAAAGTGGTTTACTGACTTTTTTGTGGCCTTACAAGCACGGAAGATGCCAAACGTTCTGGACGCCAAGTTGAGGTCCCTACACCCAAAACAATTAAAAAAAATTCACGATATGGTGTTGATAGATTGTGGAAGACATAGGCATCTCACATGGTTTAGGGGTTTCAATTTTGAACGATCACTTGGGTATGAAACAGCTTTCCGCAAGATGCCTGCCGCGTTTGCTCACACAATCGACCACCAACGGAATCATGTGACAGCTTAGTTTCCATGGCAAAAATCCATGAAGTAGACTACGAATTGCCCCCTCATTAGCCTTATTCTCTGGATTTAGCCCCCACTGACTATTTCCTATTTCCAAACCTAAATAAATGGCTCGGTGGAAAAAGATTTAGCTCCAACGATGAAATTATTGATCAAACAAATGCCTATTTTATGGACCCCGAAATATCCTGCTGTTAAATGCAAAGTAAATGACGGAACTTGCTCAAAATTTGACAGTAGTCTATTAACAGGTGGTACTTGATGGGATCAGTGTTGCATTTCATATAATTACGAGGGAAGTTCGAAAAGTCACTGACTTATTGATCCGCCCTCGTAGATCTGAACAAGTAGCAGAAAATGCTTAAGAAATAACAGATGAAACTAGTACGATCTGCTTGATAAACATTAAAAAGCTAACATACAAATAAAACTGTTCGATATACAAAATTGTTGTTATATCTGAGATATAGTCAAGGTATGGCATGGCAGAAAGATATAGTCCAGATATGGCTAGGCAAATGTCAATTTACCCTGCTGAATCAGAAAAAAAAATACAAAAAATCAGTAGACAAAAATCAGCAAGAAAAAACTTTTGTGTCTACAAAGATAAATTAAGTTGAATGCAACTAACAATCTACTATCTTGCACAAACTAACTGAAATACTTGCTGAAAAATAGTAGACTACTGATTTTAAAACCACTTTTGATCCAAAATCAGAAATCGAAAAATGAAAATTCGGAATTTTAATGTAAAAAAAATTTGTCATAAATTGTCCCTCAAAAAGGTTTTAAGACAATCTAGGATTGACAAATTAACAACAACAATTTTTTTAACCAATATATAAATTGGAAGCATTTCCTGAGTATTGCTTTCTTTGGATACAGGACAGAGGAGATATTAAGGAAAGTGCTTCAAATATGAAAATATTATTTTCATATTTAAAATTATTAAATATGGATAAAAATTATGCACTTTAAAGCCAACTTTGCATTTATAACAAAATATGCAACAAGTCGATGCTATTTTGCTGCAAATTCTTTGATACGGAAAAATATGTGGTCAAAATCGTGTTTGATATATTGAATACAAACATAAATATGGCTACCCTTATGATATAAAAAAAATTTTAGAGTAAATATATTTTACAAAATAAAGTTAGAAATACTTTAAAATAATTTATTTCAAAATTAAAATTTTGTCATTAATTTTTAATAAAAGATCGGTAAATTTATCCATAATAATTTTATTGAGACAGTTTGAATTGCAACAATCATAACTACGATAGACCAACCAAAAAAATTTTTAAAAAATGTTTTAAGCTCTTAAAAGTAGCTATAAAAAGTAAAATATAAAAATAAGCTGATAAATTTAAAAAATAGGCAGTAAAATTTAATAAATTACACTCAAAAAAAGTTACTAAAGTCAACTAAAAATCGTGCTGCGTTAGCAAAGTTTTAGTCAGGAGGGTGGTAGCTGAAAAAATAATTTCAGCAAAAATATTGCTGAAAAATTGATATCGGAACAGCGCCAAGGACTCTTTTTACAAAAAACTTAATAAAATATTCCCGGAAATTAAGAAACAGAATTCAAAATTTCTAAATTATGGAAAAATTTAACTTTTAGTTAGTAAATGTTTTCTTGGTTTTAAAGAAATTTTTATTTTATTTAAGTTTATTAGATAATTGTTTTTACTAAAACCAAGGACTTAACTTCCTAAAAATATGAAAATATTTGCTAACATTAGCACTAAATAACACTTCTTTTAATGAAAGTTATCCTTAAATTTCATAAAAATTTTCTAATAAATATGAAACGTAATATATTTTACCATATATTTTAAAATACTTTACACTCAGTGTGTAAGTATTTTCCCCTGCTTTAAGCAATTATATTAAAATTATAAATCATTTATTTAACATATAAATCAAATTTTATTAGCAAAAAGGTAAGCGTAATAAATTGTGACAACGTCACATCCTTTTTGTTGTTAATTTTAATGGTTCTCCTAGAGAGAACTACAAAAAGGGACGTCCCAAGTGACACACGGCATCTATCGCTAAGGAAATTAACTGATTTAAAGAAATTGTAGTAAAAAAACAATATATCACAATTACATTTCTTGGAAAATGGAAAAATGTCACCACATTGTATTCGATAGAGTTAAATAAATTAATTTTGGTCTTATATAGTCCTTTCGATTCAAACCTGTTTTAACACAATTTTTTTACGTCGGGAATCCCACTTTATTTTTTAGGGTCCGCGATTTTGTTAGAAATTGATATTTCCAACAAATTCTGCGACCTTTCTTAGCTGTTGGTCAAGTAAAAACAAAAAAATTATTTTTGATTTTTAAGTAAAAAAATAGTAGCTTTTTGCAACGTTCCGCGAATCACTTTACCGAATTTACACGACTAAAATTATATGTTGTATTCTGAAAACGGATCCAGGAAACGGTACGAAACCGAAGTTGGATTCCGTTTAAGATGTACTGAAAACAGTAAGTAATTAGGGCGTTTTTAATTGAGTTGTTGTTGTTTGGGTTCACTATTTGCAGTCAATGCAAATAGTGAACCCAAAAATTTATCATCTAAAACCGACGATGAAAGCAGGTAACTGAAATTTTCATAAATTTTTGCTATAAAATAATATTTCGAATACAAATTTGTATCATTAATATTTTTATATAACAAAACCAAAACAAATAAATTTTTGTTATTTTTTTGTCATTTGATAACTTTTTTAAAAAACTTTTTGTCCGTGGCAAAACTAGATGTATCCATCTTTACATATTTTGTCTTTCCTTCTTCTAGTAGAGTTGCATAATTCCTGAATTAATGAGAAGAGAGAATACTCGAACAAGTTGAGTCTCAAAACAAATGGAATATACTTGCATATATTTTTACAATCTAAGGATGAAATATATATATATATATATTTTTTTTTAAATAAATTTTCAAGCTCGAGGTCAATAAAAATTTTATTATATTATTTATTTATTTATTTTTTTTTTTTCAATATTTCCTCATCCATTGGATGACATCTTCAGGAAAACTTAAAAGAATAAAATATATAAACTATATGAATAAAAATATTAATCACTATAATAATAACAATAATCACATAACTATACGAAATATAACAACAATCACTGTACATAAAACAGTAATACATAAACAACAAAAACTTACAAGCAAACGAGTAACAATATTCAAAATGCAACTTAACGCATTAACAACTTCTATTGTACTAGTTGATTTTATTTTATTTTACTTATTATATGCCGATAGCTTTGGACACAATTAGTGACGTCACTCTTAAAGTTTATTCCTTGTTGTTGTGAGATGTTTACTATATGAAGCATTTCTAGAGTTAGTCTTTTGTTGTATTTGTCTTCTATTTGTAATAATTTAACATTTTCTAAGTCTGGAAAATGTCCTCTCTCTGCACAGTGGGCCGCAAGTGCTGTTTTCTGTACAGTAGAATTATTTCTAAGTTTTATATCTGATTTGTGCCCAGCTAATCTCGTTCTTAATTTGTTTTTAGTTGTTCCGATATATACTTGATCGCATATATTACCATTTTTGCCATTACATTTTATCTTATATACCAAATTAGATTTATCCATTACGTCAGTTTTACTTTTCGTGTTTGAAAACAGTTGTCTCACAGTATTTCTGGTGGTAAAAGCTATTTTATAATTTTCTCGGTCGTACAATCCTGACTTTTCAACCCTTTCCAATTTATATATTGTCAGAGTTTCTTTTGGTATAATTTTTCCCTGTCTCTCATTAATTTTAATAATATTTCCTATAATGTTGTCAGGGAAAGAGTTTGTTCTTAAAATGTCCTTAATTCTCATACGATTTTCCTTATGAAATTGTTCTTCACTTATCCTCATCACTCTGTGTACGAAGTTAATGGCCGTGTTCATAATGACGTTTTTAGGTTGGCATGAATATAAATTGATAATTCTACCGGAAGACATTGGCTTCTGGTACCAATCAATTTTTAATTTATTTTCATTCCTAATAACAATTGTATCCAATTATCGCAGTCTTCCGTTTTCTTCCTCTTCGATGGTGAATTTTATTCTAGGGTGAAAATTATTGAATACTTTAAGCGTATCTTCTATTGCACATTCATTTATTATTCCAAAAAGGTCGTCAACATATTTCGTCAAAACCCGTGGCTTCTGTTTTAATATTCCCACGCATTCCTTCAAAAGTTGTTCCATTACTATATCCGCCACTATTGGGGAAGCTGGAGATCCCATGGGCAGTCCTCTAATTTGTGTATAGATCTTGTCCTTATATTTGAAATATCTATTGTCCTTAATACAGAATTTTAATATTTTAACGAATAACTCCTTCGGGATCTTAGTAGATTGTCCTATTTCCTCCCATTTACTCATTATAACCTCTATCGCACATTCCACTGGAATACTTGGAAATAATGATATTACGTCAAATGATATTATCCTTTCGTCGTCAGCTATTGTACTATTATTAATCCTATCTCTAAATTGTACAGCATCCCTTACTTTAAACTCTGATTTTTCTGTAAATTTCTCCAAAATGTTAGATAGAAACTTACATAACCCAATAGACGGGGAGTTTACCGATAAACAAATTGGTCTAAGAGGAAAATTGTCTTTATGGATTTTGGGTAGTCCATATATTCTTGGAGCCAGTGCCGAGTCATTTTAATATATATTTAAATTAAATTTCTACAAGAAATTTTTTCATGTTTGTATTTTCTCAGTATTTACAAAAACGGAAATAAAATTTGTATCAATTTTTATGAATGAAATTTTACACTTAGAATGAAGTTAAATGCAAGCATTTTTTAATGCACTTGAATTTTTAGTTCTTCAGTGGTTATTAGGAAATTAGTTCATCAAACTTAAAAGTACATATTTATGTATTTTCTGATTTTGATTTACAAACTAACAACATATATAAATTTTTAAATAACTCAAAATAATTTTTTATTTTTAAAATAACTAACAAAAATTAACTCTTTGCTCCAAAGGTACTATCTTGGTAGTTGTTTATTTTAATTTTAAAAATAACTGCTTTTAGCTAACACTAGGCAACAGCCATTTTGTTATTTGGTTCTAGCATACTTTTTCTCATGGATTTGGACCTACTGAACACGAAAATGAATTTTAAAAATTTTTCTGTCGATTGGTTTGCGAGATACAAATTTTTTAATTTTTTTTTTTTAATTTTTGGAGGTACACTTACTATTTTGAGCATATCTTTAGTCTTCTTTGACCTATTTTATCCTACTACTACTCAAATTAAAGACAATTGAGCCGTCTACAACTTATTCTCAGAAAATTTTCAAATCGGGTTAGTAGTTTTGATGTTGGCGGCTTAAAAAGGTTAAAAAACTGCGTTTTTTTAGTAAAAATGTGGCTGAAAAATTCATATAAAAATTCATATAAAATGTAAAACGCGATGTTAACAGCGATTTTAATTTTTTTACGTATAGCTGACACTTTTCCAAAGAAAATAAGCCCTTACTTAACAAAATCTGATGACAAATGGCCGACTTATTATTTTTTTGGTAAACGACCGAAATTCCGCTATTTCACGATTTTTTGATTTTCATTATTTGCACAGCTTACCTACCCAACGCAAACGAATAAATACATTTGAACTTAATTTAAAATAAACAAATTAGTCTTCGTATATTATTTTTTAATTTATTTACAGCACTACATGCTCAATGTATCGCACAATTAGCTAAACTAACGAAATTAAACTAACTAATTAAATTAAGCAAATCAACGCACAAAAAAATGAGTAAAAACAAAGATATAAGTGTACATTTTATGCCATGTGGAAAAACTGCTGACTTCTTCTTTGTTTTTTGTATTCGCTGCAATCGGTCTCACGTATTAGGGTCCAAATATAGTCACCCATCAGTTGCCCTGATAGCGTCTTCCATAGCCTTCAATTCCTGATGAAAGCGCTCGCCGTGTTCGTCGCTCACGTCTCCTAAATTCTCAGGGAAAAAATCCAAATGAGAATCCAGAAAGTGTATTTTAAGTAACATGTGCACTCCCATGGCTTCATAGTTCTTTACCAGATCCTCAACTATGTCCTTATAATTCGGGCTTTTGTTGTTTCCTAAAAAGTTTTCCACAACAAGCCTGAAGGAATTCCATGCTGCGGCTTCGATGGGTGATAACAGCTTTGGGAATTTTTCATCTTTCAACATTTTTTTTATCTCGGGTCCTGCGAAGACTCCTTCTTTAATTTTTGCCAGCGAAAGGTAAGGGAAAATTGACCGTAAATAGGCAAAAGCTTCACCTTCTTTGTCTAATTTTTTGGCAAAATTTTTAATCAAACCCAATTTTATGTGCAGCGGCGGAAGTATTATATTTTCACGGTTCTCTATTAGTGGTTTGCGCTGAACATTCGCTTCTCCAACTACAGGTTTCGTTCGTACCGGCCATTTTTTTTTTATATAATGCTGATCATCAGCGCGGCTATTCCAAAGGCACAGAAAACAGCAATGTCGCGTATAGCCTCCTTGGAGTCCACACAGAATGGCCACAACTTTAAGGTCGGCGCATATTTTCCAATTGTATTTCCTATACTCTATGCATTTCAGCAAAATGTCCATAGTTTCATAGTTCTCCTTTGAATGAACCGCATGAGCAATAGGAACAGATGGCTTTTCATTCCCATTATGTAAGAGAACTGCCTTCAAGCTCTCTTTGTTGCTGTCAATAAACAACCTCCATTCGTTGGGGTTGTGAATTTGGTGAAGCTCTTGGAACAAGCCTGAAATGTCGCTGCAAAAACATATTTGGTCTTTCTTTGTATAAAATTTTGCATACTCCTTGTGACGGTTTCTGTACGCTGATACTTTCACTTCTGAAGCCGCAAATCCACACTGTATCATCCGAGACGCAAAAAGTTCGGATTTCTCCTTAGTGAGACCAAAATCGCGCACCCAATCGTTTAGTTCGGCCTGTGACAGTAATTTTCGCTTTGCACCCGGCTCAAATTCGCTTGCATTTGACTCAGACTCTTCTTCTGACGATTCTGCTTTTTGAAGAGATGCACCAGGGCACACTGGATATGGCACATCATGCGAATGTGGTACTGGAAGCGCAAACGATCCCACTTAAGCGTAGTTCCATTTAAAAAATCTTCCTACCCCACTGTTTGTGGTGAGGCAAAAATAACAGTCTGTGGAATGGCATAGCGGCTTTTTCCACATCATTGGTGTATCGAATTTCATATGGCGGCTAAAATTAAAATAAATTACTATATTCGCTATGTATAATGTGTTTAAATAAAAATTCTTACCTTCCGCCAGCTGCCCAGTTGGTTAAGATTATATAGCAAAGATCACACAGCGACTTAGGTGTCCATGGTTCTGTGATATTTGGTGAAATACCAAAATAATTCAAATAGTGCAATTGTACTGCTGGAGTAAACTTGTGTGCGTGATTTTTTTTTATAAACTGGCCACAAACATTGCAGAAATTGTCTGGATCGTTCAAACACTCGAACACACGTAGTCTTTTACTCATTGTCTTCCTTGCGTTTTCTAAATATTAACTTCTTTACACTTTCACAGACAGTTTTGAAATGCAATTGATAACCGTGTCTCCTTATGTTTAAATATGTATGAGCATGTAGTGCTGTAAATAAATTAAAAAAAAATATACGAAGACTACTTTGTTTATTTTAAATTAAGTTCAAATGTATTTATTCGTTTGCGTTGGGTAGGTAAGCTGTGCAAATAATGAAAATCAAAAAATCGTGAAATAGCGGAATTTCGGTCGTTTACCAAAAAAATAATAAGTCGGCCATTTGTCATCAGATTTTGTTAAGTAAGGGCTTATTTTCTTTGGAAAAGTGTCAGCTATACGTAAAAAAATTAAAATCGCTGTTAACATCGCGTTTTACATTTTATATGAATTTTTATATGAATTTTTCAGCCACATTTTTACTAAAAAAACGCAGTTTTTTAACCTTTTTAAGCCGCCAACATCAAAACTACTAACCCGATTTGAAAATTTTCTGAGAATAAGTTGTAGACGGCTCAATTGTCTTTAATTTGAGTAGTAGTGGGATAAAATAGGTCAAAGAAGACTAAAGATATGCTCAAAATAGTAAGTGTACCTCCAAAAATTAAAAAAAAAAAATTAAAAAATTTGTATCTCGCAAACCAATCGACAGAAAAATTTTTAAAATTCATTTTCGTGTTCAGTAGGTCCAAATCCATGAGAAAAAGTATGCTAGAAACAAATAACAGACAAAAGTTTGTTATTTGTGACCTAGTGTAATTTGCATTATTTGTTTTTTAGATAACTGTGATAAAAATTGTTTTGTATTTTTCTATGGAAAAACAATCGTAAATACAGTTAAAAACAACGACTACTGACTACAACACAAATAGCTGTCATACTTTTTTGAGTTTACTATTGTAATATAAATACCAAAAATGTGTATTTTTTAAGTAAAATCCATGAAATAAAATTGTTAAAAATATTCGAGTTATTCGTTTACTCAAACAAAACCGAGTCATTTAAATACCCTAATTGATAGAGCAAAATAAAAAAGTTGTGCTTTTTTAAATTATTCAAGCAACATAAAATACTTTGTGCAGTCAACCATGATGAAGCAGGACATGTTTATGTTATCGTTAGTCGGCAGCAAACAAATTAATACTTACACATATGAGACATTCTACAACAAATTTCCTGTTAAAAAAAGATATATCGCATAATTGTCAATACTAGGGCTATACTTACCAGCCCTATATAACACCCCAGCAAAAATAAATGGAAGTGATTCTTAAGGAATTAATTTTTCATTGGTTTTAAAGTATAGTTTATTTCTGATTTTCTTTATATGAGAAACAACAACAAATGTGTCAGTTTAATTCCCAGGTAGAAGCTAGCGGGAGATTGTGAAAATGAGGCTAACGCCCGATTACTGATGTCCTGTTAAAATCTAAATTACAAATTAAAAATTTATTTGGTAACATCAAGAGATCTCATTTTTCACTAAACCATAAGAAGGCTTTAGATACAATGAAAAACTAGCATAAAATAAAACTTCCACAACACCGGAATCAAAATCACTTGTTCTTTTTTTGCTGGGACGTAATAAAGTCTGTACCGGTTTTTTTAATTTTAGAAAAGTTGGCGAGGAGTGGCCAAATTTTAAAAAAAATATGACTGCAATTGCAATTTTTTTGAATACGTAAGCATGAACATGAGCTTAAAATTAAAAAAAATAAAATCTGCAGAACTTTTCACGGGCTATTTTTTGAAAGATACAAAAATTAGAGAGCTACAGGATTAAGTTTAGTTTGCTTATTAATTTTTATGAAAAGCACAATTTATTTCAAAACCATCTAAATTTTTTATTTTTTAAATAGATTTAAAAACAAACCATCTGATTATTCTTATATATTTTTAAAAAATTTAGACTGGTGTTCTGCTTAGTTTTTGAGAACAAGAGCAAATGTAGAAATTAAGAAATTCGTATATCGATATATGGGTGCGTATGAGCAATATATATTCAATATAATTTGTTCGTGTATTTGATTATGTACATGATACCCTGTAGGAAGCCTGGGGTCAAGTGTCTACAAGTCACCACTTTTGTCGACAATTTTGGGTGACTTTGGTGACATGTCTACAAAGCGCCTATACTTTTTATATTCTTTTTGCAGCTGCAAAGCTGTGCTTGTTCTTGATTTTTTTATTGTTTTATTTTGTTGAAAATACATGTGCATAGCTGCATGCAAAATTAAAGTTTTTAATAAAAATATAAAGAAAAATGAATTTAAAAGTTAAATATACAAATTTGAACAAAATATACAATGAGCAAAAGAAATTACAAAAAACTTGTGAAAAAACAATCAATTTTGTATAAAAATAAAAATAACAAGAAAGAGGCAACAATTTTTAGTGAAAATTGCAACTCTAGAGATTTTGTGGAGACTGATGAAGATTTCACGGAGCCTGTGGATGATTTTGTACAGTCTTTTAAATATATGTCTACTCCAAAATTAAATTTGCACGTACATTTTTTTTTTTAATGTAATGATATTTATAAAAAAATTTATTAATAAAATATCTAAGTTAACAAAATAAATGCATCAGTTTAATCTTATTTCCTTCCTAGTGTAGAAATCAAGTAAAAAGTTCCAAAAGTGTAGACTAGAATTACTAAAATGTACTAGTGAATCTCTGGTTCCAATGTCAACACCTAGTCAACAGTTGTGTAGATTCGCAATGACACGCACATGTTAAATGTCTACAGCAGAAAGCGTTGGCTGGGGCATAATAAATCAGTAGTACTGGTGACAAAGTCAATAGTGAATCAGTACAGTTTCACTATCGACATTTCCGACAGGCAAAAGATTCAACCATACACATTGTTAGCCCTTTATGTTAAACGCCACAACGTCTGCCTAAAAAGACCAGCAAACAAAATAAATAATGGCATCTTATAGATACATTGATTCCCAAATAATACCATATGCTGCTTTTAAAAATTCGCGGATCATTAAAGACAAATTAATATAAACTACAAAAATCCATTAAATTAAACCCAAAAATATAACCATATACTTAGTAAAACACTAACAGCCGTGAGCATATACATTTATATATTCGGACATTTTCTGGAATTAGTGCGAGTCAAATCTGCGTGAAACTGAAATATATGGCACCTATTTTACTGTATTTCAAAGTTTTATCTGATTCGATTTCAACTTTACTGCATTAAATTAACACAACACAATCATATTTCACTTAAAATTTTAACGAAATTAAAAGAAATTAAAAAATACAGATTATGAACTTTTCACTTTCATCTTAAAGTGAAATACAGAACATGCCCGATTAATTATAGGGAATGACCTTTGTCAAATTAACATTAATCCAAATTTTAGTCTTTTTTCCTCCAAATTGGCAGTTTTCCTTGAGATTATTGCAAAAAATATACAGGGTGATTAAGTCACGACCCGCCGAATTTCACCAGCGTATTCCTTGGCTCATTTCATGAATATATATCCATTACGACCATTCCCGAAAATGCAAGTTTGCGAAATGGCAGCGGTTTGTACGGTAAAACTGCTAACTTCTGAACCAGTTGTCGGATTTTTGGGCTTGTTGAAAAGGTGTTTGGGAGACCTTTAAGAATCGATAAAGAAAAAATTAAAAAAGTGAAATCGTCGAGATACAGAGCTTTAAAAAAAATTGGAAAAAAGACATATGAACGTGCACATAACCTTAATTTGCTCAGCCAGATGGCAGGTAACGTATGTTGTTTTTTCTTTTAAAAAATAGCCCTACCTCTTACCTTTCCAAAATGCCCTAAACGAAGCCCAGGGCTCTTACCATTTGACTAAAATGCAAACATTTTTTTTAATGTTAATTTACAAAAACAAATTAATGTGTGCTGCTATTTTGCTTCCAAAAACAAAGTGAAAAAAACATAAGCTACCTGTCATCTGGCTGAGCAAATTGAGGTTATGTGCACGTTCCTATGTCTTTTTTCCAATTTTTTGTAAAGCTCTGTATCTCGACGATTTCACTTTTTTTATTGATTCTGAAGTTAGCAATATTACCCTACTACCCTCCGACCACCGATCCAAAAATTTTCAAACCGCTGCCGTTTCGCACACTTGCATTTTCGGAGATGGTCGTAATGGACATATTTTCATAAAATGAGCCAAGGAATACGCTGGTGAAATTCGGCGGGACTTGACTGAATCAGCCTGTATATAAATTTTTATGAGAGCTAAGCAATATAAAGATATGTTATCTTGTGTAACACGAGAGTCGTGATTGAAAATCTCTAGAAAACCTAAAAAGCAAACATCTTTCAAAAAAGACTTATAAAATTGATCATTGAATATGCGCCACTATCTCGACCAAAAACCTACACCCACAAAAAAAGTCTGTAGTGGCAACTGAAAATTTTGCTAATTTGATGAGTCCAGCTGTATTTTTTGCCAATCTTAGCAACACATGTCTGCTGACGTGTAGTACAATGAAATGTGTAGAAAAAATTAACTATCGCTACTTAATTTTAGTAAACTTTTTTTAAACTTGAATTTAAAATCTGTTTGCTAAGATCAGCAAGAAAAAATTAATAATTATTATTAATATTAGAACAATATTTCAAATATATTTTCTTAAGCGAGCATCTAAATTATTTCATTTTATTTATTTTTTTCAAAAAATATTTTAAGCAAAATTAAAAAAAAAATCAATCATATTAATTTGTTTTAATTTGGTAATTTCTGTTTTGAAAAATATTTTAGTCAATTTTTTTTTTAACTTTTAAGGTCTTAATTGTTTTTAGGGCTGATTTTTAGAACTAAAAAATAGCTTTTTAGTGCTACAATATTTTAAGTGGATGTCCTATTTTAAGACATGAGTCGGTATCTTCACTTTCGATCCCTTTTTTATTCCATGTAAAATTAATTAAAAAATAACATTTCCTTCAATATACACTTTTTAACATTAGCATTTTTTTTGATAATTTTAGCAAATCGGTTTTAAAAAACTTATAAAATCATTTCTGAAATTAGCAGCAAAAATTCTGTTATTTGTACATTGTAAATAGCAAAAAGATTTGATAAATAATATTTTTACTAAAAATCAGTAAAAAACTGCAAAGTGGGATTGAAACCCGTTTACAAATTTTTCTACTAATTTTCTGAGTGTAAACATTGTATTCAAATTTCCATAAATTTTCAAAATGCAGGAGGAGTGATGCTTCTACATTTCATGTTCTTAATATAAGGCTTTTAGAGAGTAAAGAGAAAACTTTTTTGGGTCTAATTATCCCTCAACTATCTTGAATATCCTTCGAATCCACAGTTTTCCATAGGATGTTCCGCATTACTCTTAAAATATTTTAGTATAATCCGTAAAAACAAAGATCTCAAAACCCTTTTTGGAAAAATGCTTTCACTAATTTGAAGCATTTTCTACACACCGAAAAATAAAGTGCCAGCCGAATTGAAAAGTAGTTCCAAAGTTCAGTTGCGTTAACCAATTTTTGTTGTAGAAACCAATATTCGATTGTATTAACCGATTGCAGTCGTAAAACCCGAATGTCAGTTGGAAACTGACAAAATTATTCTGTGTATGTAGATATTTTGCCCTATACAAGATATCTCTTGCTTTACTCAAAACAAATTGGAATATACGACAGAATCAACATTAATGGCCAGTTTTGGCTGCAATATCGAGAAAATTTGTCAATTTGGAGGAAAAAGGACTCAACTCTGGAAGGAATTCTGGACAATCATGCCAAAATTATTATTTTCTTGTCTGATTCTTAAAGATAACCTCCAAGTTAGTAATTTTTGACTTTCCATGATTTAAATATTTCACAGGCTATAGATTTCTCATTCATGAATTTGGTAGTCAACACTATAGATGTAAATTTATTTATTTTTCAGGGATTTTATTTGACACGTTTCTTTCTTCTGCCAGGCTTGTATAATTCGAAGCTGGTGAATCGGGAATTTGCATCGGTAGTGGATAGGTGCCCAATCACACCCAGCAAAATAAAATGGATGTTATTCTTAACGAATATCTTTTTCAGAACATCCAAAGAAGTTAATAGACCAAATTTTTCGATTTGTAAAAAGTCATTTTATAAAACTTCCAAAATATTGATATTAACCGCTATTATGAAGTCATAAGAATAAAATTTTTTGTAACAAATCCATTGAAAAGCATTTTTTTTATTTTAATATTTATTTATAACAATTTATAATTATTTGTAAAAAATAAAAACAATAATTTAGTTGGTCTAAATTGGTTAATTCCATTGCAGTCATTTAATGCCTTATTGAAAACCTATTTTGCAAGCCTGTGATATGCACTATGTCCTGGTCGGAACATTTTTTCTTGGCGTATTCAAAATTACATTTTCACCTTTAAACAAAGCTACTCCCTATATTTATTTTGTAGTCCCTAACAACTTCCGTAAACTAATGAAAAAGTCCATCTGATCGATTTTTCATAGCACCAAAACAAACTGCTTCCTCCCAATGACACGCCAATGTTAAAATCATTAATGATTCACCGAAATTTTCACAACTTCAGGTTCAGTAGATGTAGTGTTTAAAAAACTCCTAGATTTCCAGATTCGATTTTTTTGATTATATTATTAAATTTAATTTTCATTTATTTAATTTTTCTTAGATTTTATTATTAATAACATTATTTTTATTCAAAATGATTTTGATTTAATTAGATTAAGATTTATAATTTATTTTACTTTGTAAACGAGTTTTAAAAATATTGATTGCTTTTATTATATTATATTATTGTATATAACTCATAATTAATAAAACACATTTTAAAAATAAAATTATTATTTTTATAGTGAAGTTTTTATTTTATAGTTTAACTTTTTAAAATTTTTTTTTTGAAAATTTATTTTTAGTCTGATACGAGACCATAGAAAGTTGATTCAAATGAAAAATTTTTCTTATTTTTTATTTAGTAATCATGGAGAATACGCAGAAAAAGTTATTTAGACACATTTTCTGGTCAGCTACGACCTTCATCAACATTCTTTCTGCCCTTGAAAGTGCTAATTGTAAATATATCTATTAAACTCACAAAATCAAAGTTAAAAAAGCTATTTTTGCTAACATCCAGTTTATTTTCTTATTGAGTTTTAGATGAAATTTATTTACTATTTTTTTGGTTTTTTTTTATTCTCCTTTATTATTGTATGTCCAAACAATGCTTTTTACCGTACCAAGTAATATAATAGTGAAGTTTTTAATTTTATATTAAAAAGATCAAATACACACTGAGGTCGAAAATTGTAACATGTATTAATACTTTCTCCTTCAACACCCTGTATTTTTTTAAGTTCAAATAAACTTAGTGGTTTGTTGTATGGTATTGTAGGTACTAATGTACTCCCCCTTCAAAACCAGTTTGATGTCAATACAACTACAACAACAGCAGTAGTAGCAGAACAAAATTTAAATAAGAACAAATGTTACAATTTTGCACCCACTCTCATTTTTGCATTTGACCGGCATAAAATGCTTAGTTTGAAATTCGATGACTTTTTTTTTCATTTTTGTTTATTTAAAAAAGCAAACGTGAAGAATAGATATGGTAAGTCAAGAAATTAAAACCCAAATACTTCATTTATTGAGAAAGGGTAAGTCGGTAAGGAAAGTGGCCGAAAAATTTAATGTTAGCCACATGACGGTACAAAAGGTTAAACACGAATATCACAGAAAGTGTTCCTAAAAACAAAGCAGGTCGTCCAAGGAAAATTACCGATCGAGATGCCCGCCATCTACCAAATTTGGTCACCATTAGCGATAAAATAACTCCCTCAGCAGCGCTTATGTATTTAAATATTGACGCCAGTAAGTGGACAGCTAGACGAAGCCTCAAAATTGGGCGTCCAGGCTTCAGAGAAGGAAAGGAAACCTATGCTGACCAAAAAGCACGTGCAGCTATGAAAGTGTTTCATTGTAGTGCACGAAAACTGGACTCTTGAAGATTGGGATATGGTGAACATTTATCAATGTATATTTTAATACATTCTCTAGTAATATTTTAAATTCTATTTAAGGTTATTCGGTCTGACGAGACTAAAATTAACCGATTTCAATCTGACGGTCGAGCCTGGTATTGGACCAAGGACCTAAGCGCGACCCAAACCCATCATGTAAACCAGACAATAAAACATGGTGGTGGCTCCATTATGGTTTGGGTTTGCATTTCGAAAAAAGGTGTGGCTCCATTAGTGCGCATAGATGATACTATACGTAAGGAACGGTACCTGTCGATTCTGCAACAAACTCTGCCAGGTGTAGTCGAAAAAATGGGTCTTGCAGCTAAAAAAAATATTTTTTCTGCAAGACAATGACCCAAAACACACTGCACATATTGTTCAAGACTGGCTTAAGAAGCAACAATTTAGTAATATGAAATGGCCTCCACAATCTGCGGATATGAATCCAATTGAAAATTCGTGAAGTCATATCAAGTAACAACTCGCTAAGTATCCAAGTCCGCCTAAAGGAATGAATGAGATGTGGGAGCGAACAAAGGACGTCTGGTCTGCTCATCTAGTATGCCTAATCGCAAATAGGCTCTAAAAAGGGCAAAAGGATACATCCTTTTGATTAATACTTCATTTTATAAATATTAAAAATTTGGTAAAGGGTGCAAAATTGTAACATTTGTTACACGGTTTTCGTTTTTCGTACTTGATTTGTTATTTTTCTTTGGCACTCATATGAATTCATCTTTTGTTGCTTCATTTACATTCAGTGCAACAAAAGTGCAACAAAAGTCACCGTATAAATAGATATAACCTTGGAAGCAACTTTGAAAAGGGAATTAAGAAAATTGCATGCAATTAATTACATCGTTTAAATTGACTCAAAGTTAACTGCAGAGTGAAAAAAAAATTGTATTAAAATAAGATAGCATTATACGAAATGTATTATAAAGAAAAAATAAAGAAATTTGCTACAGTATACCAACATTGTGAACGCACCTTTTTTTAGTAAAAGAATTTTATAGAATTGGTTTGTCCAGGGCTGGTTTGTCAAATGAGTACATATTTTTTTATATTGAAATTAATTCTGATAAAAACATAATTTTACCCAGTAAAAATAATGTTAGCACTAAAACGTCCAATCAATGTTATTCCTTTTCTATGCAAATATATTGGCGGAACATCATTTATTCCACGGCAAAAAAAACATGCATCAAGAAGTTTTGGCAGCAAAGAAGAAGGTCAATGTAAAAATCTATGGAAAGATTATCCCATGATCGATTATAGTTTTGATGCAATTGTTGTTGGGGCTGGAGGTGCTGGAATGCGAGCCGCTTTGGGTTTAGCAATGAACGGTTTTAAAACGGCTGTTGTAACAAAACTATTTCCTACACGTTCTCATACGGTAGCAGCGCAAGGTGGTATAAATGCTGCTCTAAGTAATATGGAAGAGGATGACTGGCGTTATCATTTTTATGATACAGTTAAGGGATCTGATTGGTTGGGTGATCAAGATGCCATACACTACATGTGTCAGGCTGCACCACAGGCTGTTATGGAATTGGAAAACTGGGGAATGCCCTTCTCACGCACAGCAGAAGGTAAGATTTATCAACGGGCTTTTGGTGGACAGACACTTAAATGCGGCCAAGGTGGTATGGCCCATCGAGCTTGTGCCGTAAGTGATAGAACAGGTCATGCCTTAATTCACACACTTTATGGCCAGTCTCTTTCCTATGACTGTCATTATTTTGTTGAATGCTTTGTCTTAGACATACTGTTTCAAAATAGCAAATGTTGTGGCATAATTGCCTGGAATCTTGAAAATGGCCTTATCTATCGTTTTCGTGCTCCCAACACAGTCATTGCTACTGGAGGAAGTGGTCGTACATACTTTTCAACCACTGATGGTCACACCTGTACTGGTGATGGCACAGCTATGATAGCACGAAAAGGTTTACCACTGCAAGATATGGAATTCGTACAATTTCATCCTACTGGCATCTATGGTGCTGGTTGTCTCATCACGGAAGGAGTGCGAGGAGAGGGTGGATTTTTCCTAAATTCTAAAGGAGAACGTTTCATGGAGCGCTATGCACCCAACGCCAAAGACTTAGCATCACGTGATGTAGTGGCACGAGCTATGACTTTAGAAGTTTTAAATGGTAACGGTTGTGGTCCCGAAGAAGATCATGTCCATTTGCAGTTACATCATCTGCCAAAGGATGTTATTCTGAAACGATTACCTGGTATAGTGGTTACTGCAAAGATATTTGCCAATGTCGATGTGCTTAAAGAACCAGTTCCTGTATTGCCCACCGTTCATTATAACATGGGTGGTATACCCACTAACTTTAAAGGTCAGGTCATAACAGTAAGCGACAAAGGAAACGATCTTATTATACCGGGCTTGTATGCCTGTGGTGAATGTTCCTGTGCCTCGGTGCATGGGGCAAATCGGCTCGGTGCTAATTCATTATTAGACTTAATAGTATTTGGTAAGGCATGTGCGGATTCTATAGCTGAAAACAGTAGACTGGGAGAATCTTTACCGCCATTACAACAATCGACTGGCGAAGATGCAGTTGCCAAGTTAGATGAACTGCGACATAGCAAGGGTACTATAACACCAGCTCAAATACGTTCCAAAATGCAAAAAACTATGACTAAACATGCAGCTGTATTTCGTGAAGGTAAATTGCTACAAGAAGGTTGCAAAATTATCCTAGAAACCTATAAAGAATTTTGTCATGTAAAAGTGGTAGATAAGGGTATGATTTGGAATTCGGATCTTATGGAAACTATTGAATTACAAAACCTATTAATTTGTGCTTTAGCCACAGTTACATCAATGGAACATCGCAAAGAATCGAGAGGTGCTCATTCGAGGGAAGATTTTAAAGAACGCATTGATGAATACGATTACACTAAAGATGTAAAAGATCAAAAGATGAAATCTTTAGACCAGCATTGGCGAAAACATCTTTTGATTTGGGTTGATAATGAAGGCAAGACAATTATTAAATATAGGCCAGTTATTGATAATGTATTGGATGATTCAGTTGAGGCAATTCCACCAGTGCCAAGAACATATTAATGAAATTTTATATCCAATAATTGTTACTGATGCTTGAGTTTTTTCTGTAATTAATTATTTTTTCGTTAGTTGAACTGATTAAATGATTTTAATTTATAAATATGTTACAACAATCAAATATTATTTTTTCTTTTTATAAAGGCGTTTGCCAGATAAAAAGTTAATGGTGTCAAAAAGCAGTCCTTTTATACACCATTTGATTTTATGATTTATTTTCTACATTGTGTTTCTTACAGGTTGTCGTGGTGGTTGTATACTGGCTGCTCTCCAAATATTTGTTAAATAAGTTGTTTTTATAGCATTTGTTGCTTGTAAACCTTTTCTTAATATTACATTCATGTTGTCAAATAGTATTGTTAATACAAAAGTGAAACACTGCACAACTAAATAAAGTTAACATAAACAAAAAACACTCAATGGCACCTTTAAAAAAAAGTATTTTTTTACTATGATTTGTTGTAGCACTTAACCGGACAACGCTTTTGAACCGAACCGAATATAAACTGTACGGTTTAGCAAATCGCTTAAAACTGAAACAAATGTTTAGTATACTGCTGCTACTGGGATACTTTGAGCTCTTTCACTGATAATAGAAGTACACATTTGAGTATTCACATATTCATAAATTATTAAATCAATAAGGTCGTTCATGGTAGGTTGGTTATTAGCTTATTTGGTTATGAAATTAAAAATAACCTCTGGGCACCGTGAAAACCCTTTAATGTTGGTTATCTACTTACGTTTTTCAATCACCTGTGCTTACACCAGTGGTCAGAGAAAGAGAGAATATGAAATTATTTTATCTTTCCAGATAAATGAATGAATAAATTAATAAATGAATTTATCGTTAAGAGAATATCCGTGTTCATTGAATTAAAAAACATCATGTTTTTGTTTTCTCTATTATAAAAAATAAAAATAATTCATAATAATTGCACTCTGCCTCATAAAATATATTTAAATAAATTCAAAATAATTTTTCCAACTCAACGTTCCACATTTTTAATTTAAATTGTGAGCGAAAAACAAAATAAATACCAACAATAAAAAAAATAAATACCTATAATAAAAAAACAAATTTTTAGAGTGTACTTTATTTCTTCAACAAAGCGGCGTATACTTGCTCTGTTAAAAGTTAGCGTGCTACCAAAAAGTATATAATTTACTATAGAGTGTCAGAAGTACTCTACAAGAAATTCAACATGCTACAGAGTTCAGCGGCAACATGTTTATAAAAGTGGGCAACATTTTCAAAGTTGCTAATGGGTTGAAAAACAATAAATTTGGTGTATGCAGTGTTGCCATATAACCGGTTAATTGTTTATCCCATTTGCAAAGTTTGGTTGTATTTTTTACTTATATTAAATATGTCTAATTTTAGTAAAAATAAATAGTATATTGAACAAATATTATATTTTTATATGAAAAATCTGAAAAAATACGTGAATAAAATAAAAAAAAAAAAAAAAACATTTTATTTTTTTTTATGAAAAAATCTGGAAAATCTTAAGAATCCCAAAAAACGGCTAAAATATATAGTTAAAATTGATTATATGACAGCACCGCTAAACACTAGTAGTGTTGCCGACCAAAACGCACCTTTGTTGCCGCCAAACTATGTTCGTGTCCTAAGAGAATACTAAAAAATTCATGAGCGGGAACTTCGCTCTATACTTTGTATACTTTTTGGTGCTACTGAATGAAATAATTGTATTTTTTGTGCTCTTATCTGTGAGATTTTTTGATATTCGTGTTCTGTACGTGTAAGTAGCCGATTGTGTTCGGCCTCTGTGTGCTATGAGTGCCGATCACTGGCTTACACTCATAATATTCCATGCTTAAAAACACATATATATTTTTCGTACAATATACAAATATTAAAAAAACTTTCGTATATTACAAATTTCATAAATTTATAAATTTTGTAAATAATACAATGATATCGTTAATTATTTGTAGTATAAAAAAATATTAATATCACAAAATTTTCGTACTCAGCTGATGGTAATAAGTTTCTTAAGTTTACAAATTTCGTAAATAATACAAACGAAGTTTTGTATGCATTTTAACAAAATTTTTATATTTTTATAAATATGTTTAGTATTTTTATGAAATTTTGTAAAATATTACAAAATTTTTCGTAATGTCAAAATAATCAAATCTTTGGAAAAATTAACCACAGTTTCTGTGTATTTTACCTATGGATAGTAATGAGTCTAATTACTTTTTCTCATTTTTATTAATTTTTATAAATAAGAACCAGATGTGAATGTCAATGCTACCAACATTTAATATAAAATTTGAGATCCCATTTACTGAAAAGTAGCTTGTTTTGTGTTGCCAGTTAAATTTATACTATTTTCCAACACTAAAAATAAGCACAAAACTACATAATCTGTAAACAAGGGTATAGGTTGCGCAAAGTTGGTTATTTTCTTTTAATGTATTTTGTTGTTGTTGATATATAAGCATTTAATCACATAACCTCGTTACCAGACTACCGGTAACTACCTTAATAATCAATTGAAATAAAATAATTTTTATGCGTTAAACTTTATAATATCCTACTATACAAATACAAACCTTAGGAGTCTTTTTAACCGGCATTTTCGTCTAATGTAACCATTTCATAATTATTTATGAAACATTTCATTAACAACATCAGTAATAATCACTATAAATCAGTTATTCTTTATGATAATCATACTTATAAATCATAATTTTACTAATACTAAATGTTCCATAAGTACTATGAAACGTTACATTGTACGAAAATCTATAAAAAATATTTCATTTTAGTGTATTTTGCCAACTACTTGATGTATATTGAGGAGAACTCAATAAAATTATTTGTTCAGTCATTTCGAAATGTTGTTTATAATCATCTAGATAAAACAAAACAGTTTTTAGGCATCTTCAGTACAATACACATAACACATTTTATCAGCACAGCGATAACATAGCTAACAATAGGTCCGTTCCCGGAATCTTACCAAAGAGCGTTCTAGTACTCGACAATTTGGCACATAAGATCTCTAGAGAGTGTATTTATACCAAAAGTTATCCATACTTCGGGAGTTTCGGGAGTAAAATATAAAACGAACAGCTGATGCAATGAAACACTAGCAACTGTTTTATGATTGTGAAAATAATTGAAAAGTTACATTAAATCTTTATTTAATGTAACTTTTTAATTAATGACTTTATTTTTATTGTATTGTCCTACTAAAAAAAGAGTTCTTCAAATTTTATTTTAAAATATACAACAGTAGTTGATAGCAAATATTTTAGAAAATAAAGGGAATGTGAAAAATGTATACAATCCCAGCAAAACTTTGGTAATGGGTGCGATATTCTCATGCGTTACCTTGTAATGATAGCTCGTTACCTTTTTCATTATTTATATAAGTTATTGATTATTGATTACGTAATATATGATTTATAAATGAAGTATTTTTGAAAATCTATTTTAAGATACATTACTTTGTGTTTTTTTTTTGTAAGCGAAAGGGTAATGTATGTTTGTTTTGAAAACACTAGCGAAAAAACGAAGCGCACCAATTCATTTAAGTTTAAAGCAATCAAATACTATATGCGTCGATAGCTCAGTGGGTAGAGTTCTTGGCTGGCAACCAGAGTTCCCTGACCACATTATTTTTAATAACGTTTAAATTATTTGTAATATTTTTTAAAATAAAAATTCCTCTTTTAAAAATCTATTTTTAGACACATTACATTTTCCATACCTTTTACATTATCACCTCTAAAGTAATGAGTATATACATTACTTTGAGGCTCATCACCTGTAAAATTCATCAGTGAAGTAAGGAGTAAAGAAATCCATGATCCCCTATGGCTACACATTATTTGGTAATGTGTGGTTTTGCTTTAACTTTGTTTATAGCGAACTTTCAACCTCCTTATAATAACAAAATAAAACAAATTCACGATTTTTAGCAATATTTTATTTTCAAACCGTTCTTTCTTATTCTCTTGTTTTTTGTCTCTAATTCTCTAAACCGAGTTCCCGCATTTTAAAAGTTTTGTCTAAACAAACAAAATATGATGAGTAAAATAACCTAAGGATATTCTATAGCTCTAATGTTGTTTTTGTATACTCAAATGAACAACGTACTATAAACCATTTTAGTATGTTCGTTTCTAAATATTTATTAAAATTATTATTTCTCTTGATTGTTTTTATAAAATTCACGCATTTAACACATAGAAAACTGCGGCTACACGACTACACATGCTGCTGGCTGCAATTGTATCAGCTGCAATTGTCAGCTACTTAATTTTTGAAAACGACAGCAACTAAAGAAACCACCAAACAAATATACAAATGCATTTTTACATTGTTTTTTACTTTATTAAAATAGAACAACATGCATGATTGTAGACTCGTATAAAAAGTTAATATATAAATGAATGTATGTAACCCCTCTTGATTATTAATGCAATTATAGCATTTAATTTTACGATGTTTTCTTTTTTTTTTGTTTAACAAAAAATATTTCATAACACTAATTTGTTTTACATATATTGTTATATTGTCAACACTTTTTGTTTTGTAGCCAACAAAAATATAAATTATCTTAAGTTGACTACAGCTACAAAAGTCGTCGTGTAGCTGTGTTGGTGTCAAAATAATCGTTTTCATAAAAACGTGTGTAGCTGCAGTCGTCTATGAGGCACTGGAGAGTAAAGGATCTCTACGATTCTCTTTACACTAAAATAAATATGACAGTTTGTGCAGTCACCGTCGTACGTCGTTATTTTGGTCTCGTTTTCTCTCATAGCAATCACGTTCTTATTCTGGACCGACACCTAGTTTACAAGCAATTGTCATTTTCACAAATTTTTGTTTGCTAGTATAACAAAATTTAATTTAATTGGAGTGCTATAGTGCCAAATTTTTTTTCTGTTTAAAATTTTTTTTTTTTTTTTGGGTTAGACTAGCTTTGGGAAAAGAAGCCAAAGGATTTCAGTGCAATTTTTTTTTCTTCATATGGCGTACAATGTTTTATTAAAAAAATAAAAAACAGATTATAACAGAAATGTGTAGAAAATAAACAAGAAGTTCAGATTCCATTTTTAAAGTTAATTAAGTTAATAAGGTTTTGAAAACAATAAATATTTATGAAGAAACAAGCAGCGATACCAATGCTATATTCAGCCCTTTTTAATTACTTTCAACGCGTATTTTTTCATTTAGCCCTTTTTTAAAGGCTAATATAGCTGTTTGTATTATCATTTTTTGCAAACAAAAACTAATAGAAAAAAATTTGAAACAAAATAAAAAATAGTTTTTTGATTTTAAATAATTCTGTTTTTTAATGATTTTATTTTGAAAATCGGATTTTTCCAATACCATTTTGAATTGGAATTTTGAATGAATTAATTTGAAAGTAATTTTTTTTTTGTGAATTTAATAAAATATATGTACATATGTTGTATTTAAGTTTTTTATATCCTCCACCATATATGGTGAGGGTATATATCAGTTTGTAATATGTCGAAATATAGGTTTAAGACCCCATAAAGTATATAAATTCGTGATCCTTATGCAATTTTAAGTCGATTTAGCGATGTCCGTCTGTCTGTCTGTCTGTTGAAATGGCGATCACGACGCGAAGACGCAAGCGGGGGTGCCTATTTTTACCCAGATTATTGAAGATCCTCCCGAGCAGTTTGGTATTTAAAATGAGCAAAACCGGTCAAGCGGTTCAAAAGTTATGAGTGAAAATGTGAAGGTACCTCTAAATTTTCTATACAAATTTGTACAATTTTTCTGTATCTATTTTTTTTTTCTGTTAAGTAAGTAAAAATGTTATTAAGTCTTCTTATTGTTCGATTACATTTATTGTCTTACATACTATGATAACTAAGTTAACGTAAAAATGAACAATGTTAAAGTCGCTAACTGAGCAGATCTCTGTAAATAACATTGCTAAAACTAAATAACAAAAGTTCGTTACATAAATTGACAAAACATATTCATATTATAGTTCATGCAAAATTTAGTATATACGTATATCATCTTCATCCCCTTTGGCGGAGGGTATTCAAAGATTCGGCACAGCCGAATTTAGCCCTTTTTGACTTGTTATTATTATAAAATAAATTTTATAAAAAAAATATATATATAATATGTTATTTCGTTATACACCATTTCCAATTGAATATCAGAAATTATCATTTTGTTTTAGAAAATAACAATTTAAGAAATTTTTAATTTAATTTCAGTTTCATTAGTTAGTTTCAGAAATTATTCATTTCATTTCTGATGCTATCAACTTAATTTCACATAAAGGGTGGTCAAATTTTAAGGGCCAATGTTGATTTTGAATAAAACACAAATTATTTAAGATATTATTGTCATTTCTTTTTATTATGATAATATGGTATGGTTCAATTATGTATGGAACAAAATATCGGCCAAATGGCCGCCGCGACCTCGACGGCACACCTCCATCCTATGGTCCAAATTTTCGATGACGCTGAGGCATAATTGAGGTTCTATGCCTTTAATATGCAGAATTATCTCATCCTTTAGCTCTTGAATTGTTGCTGGCTTATCGACGTACACCTTTTCTTTCAAATAACCCCAAAGAAAGAAGTCCAACGGTGTCAAATCACATGATCTTGGCGGCCAATTGACATCGCCACCACGTGAGATAACACGGCCATTGAATTTGAATGAGCCATAGTTTCGTTAGCTGTGTTGCAAGTGGCTCTGTCCTGTTGAAACCACATATCGTCCAGGGTCATATCCTCAATTCCTGGCCACAAAAAGTTCGATATCATTTCGCGATAGCGAACACAATTCACGGTAAATGCTTGGCGGACCTCATGACACACTATCGCGAACAACAGCAATGTTTTCCGCAGAACGAACTGGGCGAGCATGCACGGGTGTTTTCACAGACCCGGTTTGCTGAAATTTACCCACAATTCTCCCGATTGTGGACACATTTGGTCGATTATGCTGACCAAAAAAAATTAAAGTGCACGAAATGCATTTTGATTTAAACGCCCATTTTCATAATAAGCCTGAATAACTTTAACGCGTTGATCGATTGTGTATCTTTCCATGGTTCAAAATGAGTTAGTCTGAAATTGAGAAAAGTCAAATGAATACAGAAAAAAATTTGACGTTTAGGGTGGTTCACATTAACCACCCTTTATATTAATTTAATTTCAGTTATTATTATATTAATTTCTAAATTAAAATTCTCAATATTAGAAGAAAAAAAAAGTTGGAACTTTCTGAAATTAAATTGGAAATGGTGTAGTTATTCATTTCTTTCATTGTTATCAGTTTTGTAACGACTTATTAACTCATTATATGTAGCCACTCTTTCAGTACCTATTGGTAATGCGTTATTTGTACCCCTTGTATAACGTATTATTATGCTCTTTGTAAGCAACCTGTTTTAAATACCTTCAAGCCACCAGTTTTTATTATACAAGGTGGCGCAAAAGTAATCCTCCTATCAGAAAATGCTATAAATTTTGCGATTGGCCCCTAATGTCAGTTCTGTTTTGACATTTGTGTAGTAAACACATGCGAAATACTCGTTAATAAACAATGTTATGCTACACTGCTCCAGAACGCGGAATATTGGTGACTATTTATTTGAGCAATAATGAAGATGATTTTTCATCAAAAATAATCATGAGTGATGAGGCCCATTTCCATCTTAGCGGGTACGTAAATAAGCAAAATTTACGCTTCTGGGGCACTGAAAATCCGCGTGTAACCCATGAAGAGCCATTACACCCGCTCAAAGTCACTGTATGGTGTGCTGTTTTCGCTGGAGGAGTCATCGGACCTTTTTTCTTCGAAGACGTCGCGGGCCAAACGGTTACTGTGAATGGTGAGCGCTACAGAGCAATGATCAACGAGTTCTTTTTGCCGCAACTTGATGAATTGGGATTGGAAAACATGTGGTTCCAACAGGACGGTGCAACGCCACACACTGCACGTGCCACAACAGATATGCTGAAGGATGCATTTCCCGGGCGCCTAATCTCCCGTTTTGGCGATTTGCACTGGCCAGAAAGATCGCCTGATTTGACCGCTCCAGACTTCTTTTTGTGGGGCTTTTTGAAGTCGCGGTTTTATGTCAACAAGCCTCAGACTCTTGCAGCTCTTAAAGACAATATCCGTCAAGAATGTGAGGACCTATCGCCGGAAGTTTTTGCCAAAGTGATGTAAAATGCCATAAAAAGTGCTCAACTGACAATCAACTGTAGCGGCGACCATTTACATGACATCATATTCTCGACTTGATGTAAAAAAAAATTAAAAGACCAAATAAAAATAATTCACAAGAAGAATCAAAGTTTTTAATTTTTTTTTTTAAATTACAGCCAAAAAACATCGGAAGGTTATTTTTGCGCCACCCTGTATGAATTGCAACCAGTTATTTTTGCGTTACCTTACCCTCAACTAGTTGTTTTACTCCCTACTCGTAAGGTTGTAGGTAACTAGCTACCTCCAATTACATCCCTATGTTAAAATAATGAGCTTAACATGCAATCTTCAACCTGTTACTACTCGTTCTAAAACCCATTATTTGGCAAGCTCTCTTTTTGGTGGGTAGCCATACGAATGATATTGTTTTCCATTCTTAGATGACAAAGTTAAACCTTTGCAATAAAACGAGAAATTTGAAAAAATAATGATTACTTTTTATTTTATAGCAGATTCAAATTTTAAATTGCCCACCCTGTATTATTGAAGAATAGTCTTCATCTTCTTTTTTATAAAAAGGAACGTGTTCTACAGCATTCTTGGCGGGCAGTTTATTATTATCAATTGCAAATTATTTCGTATTTTCTCAAATCGATTTCTCGACAAAGTATTTTGAATTGTTTGGATATTTGCTGCAATATGCACCGACACTCGGATAGCGAAAAACTGACATAAAAAATAAAATGCCAATATATATAAATTCGATTATTCAACAGTGTGCTCAATAATAGTGTCGCCCAAAAAGTATTCGAAGTAGTTGAAAGACGTGTCAAGCTTTTTGAGATCTTCTCCTAGTTCTGGCTCAGAAAATGGAATTGCAGCATTATTCAGTACTAAGTTCTTTTGGCGCCACAAGATTTTCTTAAAAGTGTGAGATTTGGGATCTATATCCGAAACAGATCCAATAAACTCCTCGGACTTCCACTTGAAGTAACACAAACCTATGATACCAGCATTGAATTTGACCTCTTCGCCGCTCTCTTTATAGCCTCATCAAATCCAACGTTGATATGGCACTCCATCTCAATATTAAAAATGTCTTTCATATCTTTTACGTCAGTATTGTTCTCGAAATCCATTATTTTTTCAATCTCTTCATCCGAAAACGACGTTCGACGTTCCATGTCGTTAATAATGACAATTTTTCGGCTTTACTATCTCCTGGAATGTTCCACTTTCAAACTTACCTAATATATATATTTTTTTTCCGATTTGTCCCCAGTCCACCTCCAGACGGGTTACCTTGCAAGAGCAATAAAAAGTTGCGAATGTTTTTTCCTTTTTTGCTTTTTACTTTCCCTAAATACAATAAAAAGCAAAATGGAATTTGGAAAGCGAATACGTGAGCAATGCATTTAGCCCGTCTACAGGCGGTCTTGGGCACTAGAGGGATAATTTCACAAAAATTTGTGAAAACATCAGTGAAGGTAACTTGATGGAAAATCTTTTCAATTTGTGAAAAGTATTAAAGCTATAGAAAACAATTAAGCGTGCTTAGTATTGTGGCGTCATAATTGATACAAAGATGTATAGTGTGGTTGTCATCTACAAATACCGAAGAAATTGTATTAATTTATATAAAAATTAAATTATATTAATTTATTATTATGTTTATTGAAATAATTAGTGCATCTTTAGCTTTTTAATTCTAATGAATTTATGCAATAACAAATATTTTATTATATGCTTATTTTATGTCAATTATAATATTAGTAATGTCATGATTTTTTTTTTAATTTCTATCATCAAATAATTGTTTTTCATAGTAATTTTCTGCCTTTGATTTATTGCTATTTATATGTGATTGAATTATTAAATTATTATTGAAAATTTATACAGCTTTGTATATTAAAATCTTTATGTGTTGTGTGAATAATTGGTCAAGTTTAATTACTTTACGAGAATTTTTTTAATTTAATGTTTTATTATTTTTTACAATATATTTTATCAAATTCACTTATTTTCTTAAAAACAAAAGTTTAAGAAAAAACGTTAATTATTTTAGGAAAATTGTAGAAATAGGTAAAATATAAAACATAATGAAATATAAATTTAAAATTGTTCAAAAACCTACAAAATAGGGTTGATTTGAATAGAATTCATAGTTAAACACACAAAAAAACTTTTCAAATTGATTAAATAGAATTGTTTATATAACTAAGCAATACCACATTACTAATAAAACGCCAAAATATATGTTTACTAAACAATGTTAAGCCAACGGACGTGTTTTATTAGGTGTATAGTGTTGACCCATTCATCAATTTAATACGGATTTTAGCTGACTTTAGCTGTTTTTGGTTGAGTGTAGTCTAGACATTGATGAAAAAAACTAAAATCCATTTTTTTGGGCTGAAAAATTGTGTTTATAGCGTTTCCATACTATTGGCCAATTTAGTGAAAGGATTTTCTTTTTTTGTTTACTTTCATTTAACCAAAAAAGTACGGGAACACAGCTAATAAGTGTGTAAGATGTAGGGTACTAAAATACATGTGAAATGCAAGTGATTGTTTGGAGGTTTTTGTTTTTTATTTTTGTAGCTGTTGGACTGATCGTGTTATTGAATTAGACAGTTTCTTATCAATAACAAATATTATACAAATCGCTTGTTTTATAAAAAAAAATTACTACATTGAACGTTGTTCTTATCAATCAGTGCATAAACTTTGGCCTACACTCAGGGAAAGAACTTTATTATATCTATCATAAACTTAATGACGAAAAAGTTCACAGATTTTCTTTTAAAGTAACATCCCTCCCAAAATGAAAGAAGGTCGAACGTCAACGTACAAAATTGTTATTTCTTTATAAATATGATGTAGAATTGATGACAATCGATTTATGAAACGATTAAAGTTTTTTCCCTGAGTGTACAGGCAAAACCAAGAGCAATTAACCCCTTTATGTTGTCTTTTGTGATTGAAGTATATTGTACAGCTAACGTGACCAATTGTTTTTGATTATGGCAGATTAAAAAGCGGAATTTTGGTGAAAACAGCTGGAAATATTATTTTCGTCAAGTTTTTGGTTTTGAGAAAATTTGCATTTTTTAAGTTAAATTTCTCAATAGGGTAATGTAAATATATTTAAATAATCACCCTGATTATAGATCTGTACAGTGTTGTCATTTCAGGGGAGGCTGAAATTTTGTATGTAGGTTTCCCCTTCGGCGTAGACATCCGCTAAGACGGGGTTTTTGGAAATTCCTTCGAGGAGGGCCAAAAAGGGGGAAAAATTCTCCCTTCACGGCCTGTCCAAACTCCTTTAGCTATAAATCTAAATTTTAAATATGCTTCCCTTGGAGTATGTGCTAACTCCTTGATAAGGTACATTTTAGAATTTTGGCCAGTGACGTTGTAAAAAGGGGGTTTAAAGGGCAAAAAGTCTCCCATTTTACGGCCTGCATAAGCCATTGGATCCAGGAAGTTGAAATTTGGTATGCAGACTGAACGGCCTGCCAAAACCGCAGGAGGTTCTTCAGTGTAGATAACAGGTAAGGCGTGACTTTTGGAAAATCCAAAACAGAGAGGCAAAAAGGCGGAATATTCTCCCCTTGACAGTCTGCCAAAACCGCTGGAGCTGGGAAGTTCAAATTTGTACATAGATTCCTCCTCCAATGTAAATGCAAATTTGAAAATGTGCACATTTGCAAAAGTGCATATGTGAAAATGTGCAAAAGTGAAAATATGATTGTTTGATGGTTTGATGACAATGTAAATGTGGAAATATGCAAATGTGTAAATATGCACATGTAAAAATGTGTAAATCTGTAAATACTTTTTATTTCATTCAACATCGCCCAGCCCAAACCGCAGCACATTGGATAATATAAGGTGCATGTATCTCACAATTGATTTTTAAAAATGTTTGAAATTAACCATAAAACAAGTTCTATCATAAAGCCAAGATCTCAAGCAATAATTATTTGCAGAAATTATAGTTATTATGCCAACAGAAGTATAGAACACACTACTTTCGACTTTAAAGATTTGGGTAAATAAAATTATACCATATTCAAGAGCGTATTTTTAATATTTATATTTATTTTTTTAAGGATTGTTATACCTTGTTGGAAAGGGTATCTTATCCAGATTCTAGTTTTTTAATGAGTTTTGTAAATATTGTTGTCAGATTTGAAATTTATTCATTTGAAATATATAATTTTTTTTTGCTTACACTTCAAATCATTCAAATACAAACTTTCATGCCAATGCATTTGGTAGTTTGAGTTTTATAATGCATCAAATTTATTAATTTTATAATGTCTTACTTGTATTTTTCAACTACAAAAGCAAGGTAAGCTAAAATTTTTAATTCGTAATCTTTTTTAAATATTTTTTTTTTGTTTTTGAAAATTTAAATTATTTTTAATCATGTATTTAAATTTCAGTAATTTTTAGTGTGTCGTTCATAAAATTTTATTGTGATAAAATGTGTTCCAAAAAATAAAAATAGTAATAAACAAGTGAAAAAGGCTTAAGTTCGGCTGTACCGAATCTCTGAATACTGGATTAACATATATGACCATACATAATTATATAAATTTACATATAATTATATATAAAGTTTTTACTCGGGTACCCTCCACCAATATCCTAAAAAATTCTCGCTACTGTTTTTGATACAAATAATGAAAACAGATTTTTTGGTAGAAAAAAATTTTGAGTTAAAAAAAATTTTTTGAGGTAAAAAATTGTTTGTGGTGAAAAAAAATTGTAGTGATGCAAAGAAATTTTTTAGGTGAAAAATATTATTCACTTTTAAACGACTGTTGAAAAAATATAAGAAAATACATTATGTAGTACCAGTCGCTACTATGAAATTGTGCTAAAATACACCGCATTTGTATGGAAAATTTAGAGGTACTTTCACGTTTTCACTCCCAGCAAAACCATGGTATCGACTACCTAACAGCCTATTTACTCGCTTAATTATTTTTGTTCGCAATAAGCCCAAAAGTAATGAGTGGTCATTACCATCTCACTTACAAAAAACACAAAGAAATAGGTGGTCGTTACCCTCTCGCTTACGAACAGCCAAAAAATAATGAGTACCCATTACTTTTGGGCTCATCGCGAACAAAAGTTATTAAGCGAGTAAATAGGCTGGTAAGTAGTTGAGACCATGGTTTTGATGGGTTCTTAACTTTTTAACCTCTGGACCAATATTGCTCATTTTATACCAAACTGCTCGGGTTGATGTACTAATGTACTATGTTAAAATGGTCGTCACAGCTTGCGTCTTCGCGCAGTGATCGCAATTTCAACAAGCAGGCGGACATCGCTAGAACGGCTTAAAATTTCATAAGGATCACGAATTTACATATATACATTATGGGGTCTTAAACCTATATTTCGACACGTTACAAACGGAATGACAAACTGATATATACCCTCAACATATATGGTGCAGGGCATAAAAAGTGGCAAAATTGCAATTTTGGTAAGGATTTTTTCGAATGCATGGAATCAGAAAGGTTACAAAAAAACATTTGAATACTTGAAGTATGAAGATTGCGTAAGTTCACTATTAGCAATTATTTATATAAAGGATGCTAAAGGATGGATAAAGATGCAGACCGGTGCATCCATAAATAAAATCAAATTCACTTGATTTTAGCACTTAACAAAATACTAAAACTTTTTTTCAACTTTTTCAACAATTTTTTTTTTCGTGATTTTCAACGTTTTAGTAGTTTGGCCAAAAAAAAATTAGATTCTTATACACCTCCGTGTCCATCTATTCGCTTGTAAAATATAGGTATATATGCCTTTCAAATAATGAAGAAATTAAACTTAACTGGAGTATATTAATTTTTATTAGTTTTGCCCTATCCCGCTTTGTTTTCGAGAATGTCTAAGCCGGAAGAGAATTGTCCCATTTTTTTATAATTCCCCGTCTGATTTTCTGAAAATCCCGTTTTAACTGTTGTCTACACTGAAGAAGGAACCTGCATACCAAATTTCAACTTTCTAGGTCCAGTTTCTGCATTTGAACTCCCATTTTTACCACGTCCCTGGATAAAATTCTAAAATATATCTTATCAATGAGTTAGCTTATACTCCAGGTACACTCACCAAAAAAAAAATGTCTGTCTGGAAAAAGTCTGAAAGTCTGAGCCCAACTGTATTTTTTGCTAATCTTAGCAACACATGTCTGCTGACGTGTAATACAATGAAATAAGTTAATTAGTAGCCGCTACTAAATTTTAGTAAAGATTTGTGGAATTTTAAATCGGTTTGTTAAAATTAGAAAACAAATTTACTAAATATTATTGATCTTAGTAGAAAACAATTAGTATCAAAATTCGTATACGCTCCTAAATTTTAGTAAATTGCTGTAAACTGCAATTCAAAATCGATTGCTGAAATCAGCAACAACTTTTACTAAATATTAGCAAAATTGAAACAGCAGGAAAGTTCTATACATAGTTTAATAAAATAAATAAGGTTTAATAAAAAAAAATTTAATTAAAATTGGTGAACTAAACTCAATGATTATAATAAATATATAGAAAAAATTTAATTTATAATAAAAAATTGTTAAAAATGCAATTTAAATAAAAAAAGTTATGTTTTTTTGTGTTCTAACTCACATACATATGATGTTATCAACATCAAATTGATATACAGTGATTTACAACTTATTTCAACCACTTTAAATTAAAATATTTAACTGAGTATAACTTCTACGTAAAACAAAAAGTCGTAAATATTGAAATATATATAGATATAGATATCACAATTTAAAGAGAATATGTGAAATAAAAAAGAAAACAAGTGGTTCCACATATTAGTTAGAACAGAAAACATATTAGTTAGAACACAATTTTACGTCACAGCTTATTTCAACCAGCTTGTTCGGAGAACAGTTACGATCGCAATACTTCTTGTAAAAGTGGTAAATTTGCATGTGTGCTTTTTGTTGGCATGTTCGCAATGATTTAAATATATTTTTAATATGCTCAAAAAGTATACAATTACAATAGAGTGTCAGCAGAAGTAATCTTTGAGAAATTCAAAACGCTACAGAGTTCAGCAACAACATGTTTATATACATAAGTGGGCAACATTTTTAAAGTTGCTAATGTGTTGTAAAACATTAAATTTGGTGTATGCAGTGTTGCCACATAAACAGTTTAATTGTTTATTTCAGTTTTTGAGATTCTTAACTGTCTTCCAGTTTTTTCATGAAAACAACTTTTTTTCAAATTCATGCATTTTTTTAGTTTTTTTAGTTATATGTGGCAACAATTGTTCTCTTTATTATTTGTTTTTACCATAGAAATGCGAGATAATGGATATGAATTGACAGAGTTGGTCAATGTGTGTGTACACACTTTAATACTTTTCATGTCACAATGTTGTGTTTGAATTCGTAACTATTTTTTAACACAATTACAAAGTTTGCTTGTATTTTTTACTTATATTAAATATGTACAATTTTAGTAAAAATTAATAATATATTGAACAAATATTATATTTTTATATGAAAAATCTGAAAAAATACATATGTAAATGGAATTTTATGAATTGTTGATCTGTTATTTTGTGAGTGAATAGTATAGTAGGATTTAAGATCATACAATCATATTCTTTTTATAAATTATTTTATTGTAAAGATACATGAAAATTTTTATTAGTAAATTATAGAGAATAAAAATTAAAAAATTCCACAGAGCCAGCAGGATAGAATGAATACTTAGTATTTTCGGTTGACGCTACCCAACCTTCTCAATATCAATGCTCTTCTTCTCCCTTATGGTCATTGCTTGTTGATGATTGTCTATTTTATATTGAAAACAACAACACAATTAGACTAACATCAACGAAATTTAACAATTTATATGTATCCTCTATGTTTTACAGTTTTTGTTATGAACTTTAATTCTTAAAGTATCAAGCAACACAACTTATATAAAGCATTTTAATTTCAAAAGTTTGTCCTAATCCATATTAAACCTACAACTTAATCTATGTTGATAGTTTATGAATAAACAATATTTTGAATTATATTTTGCACTGTATCCTTGTGTGTAAGACAATAAATGTAATCGAACAATAAGAAGACTTAATAACATTTTTACTTACTTAACAGAAAAAAAATAGATACAGAAAAATTGTACAAATTTGTATGGAAAATTTAGAGGTACCTTCAGATTTTCACTCATAACTTTTGAACCGCTTAACCGATTTGCTCATTTTAAATACCAAACTGCTCGGGAGGATGTTCAATAATGATCGCCATTTCAACAGACAGACAGACAGACAGACGGACAGACAGACATACAGACAGACGGACATCGCTAAATCGACTTAAAACTGCATAAGGATCACGAATATATATACTTTATGGGGTCTTAAACCTATATTTCGACATGTTACAAACGGAATGACAAACTGATATATACCCTCACCATATATGGTGGAGGGTATAATAAAAAAAAAACAGTTTATGAAATATCTTAAGCATCCTAAAAAACGGCAAAACCCCAGTTAAAATTGGTTATATGGCAGCAGCGCTAAATAATTTTAAGAGTTGCCGACCAAAGTTCACCTTTGTTGACACCAATCTATATGCGTGTTTTAAGAGAGTACTAAAAAGTTCGTGAGAGAGAACTAAACTCTTGAGAATTAAATATTTTTGGTATGCTTTCGTCAGTCAATTGGTTCACAAGGGCATTTTTTGAAAATGGGACGACATAGAACAGCAAGAATTCATAAGCAGATAAACCGCAAATATTCAATATCATGTTTTTTCATGTGCGTCATATGGACCCATGGATAAACTGTTTATCTGATTCAGAATAATTTAAGAATTCTGGCATCTATTTGTTAGAGCATATTTTATCCTTAAGAGCATATTTTTGCATATTTCAGCATTAAGAGCATATTTTGAGGTAAAGAAATATTTTAAGGGCATATTTTCCCAGCAAAAAGATGGTATCAACTACTTACCAGGCTATTTACTTGCTGAATTACTTTTTTTCGCGATGTCCCAAAAGTAATGAGTGGTCATTACCTTCTCACTTACAAAAAACACAATGAAATCGGTAGTCATTACCCTCTCGCTTACGAACAGTCAAAAAATAATGAGTACCCATTACTTTTTGGGCATCGCGAACAAAAGTAATTCAACGAGTAAATAGCCTGGTAAGTAGTTCATACCATCTTTTTGCTGGGTCTACATTTTTAGAGCATAGTTGTGTCTTTTAGGGCATATTTTGACATTTTTTATACATATATTTTTTTAATTTTAATATACGATAAATTAATATTTGTTAGCGCTCCCTCTCCCTAACCCCCACATGTTGAGCAATATGGGTTAGTAGTAGAACCCAGCAAAGACAGGGCTTCAACTACTTACCAGCCTATTTACTTGCTTAATTACTTTTGTTTGCAATGTCCCAAAAGTAATAAGTGGCCATTATCTTCTCACTTACAAAAAAAAAACTTAAGGTAATAGGTGGTCATTACCCTCCCGCTTACAAACAGCCAAACAAAAATGAGTACCCATTACTTTTTGGACATCGCGAACAAAAGTAATTAAGCGAGTAAATAGCCTGGTAAGTAGTTTCTACAGTGTTTTTGCTGGGAAATAATCAAAAGTACCAGAATGCTCTACCAAAAAAGATATTAAGAACAAACTTAAACAGATTGTAACAAAAATGATAGTCTACAAGTAATAAAAAGAATTAGCAAACAGCTGACTGGGGCTTCAATAAAATCAGTTTTCGCATATGATGTCAAATTCGGCCCCATTACATCAGTTGATGTTGAAGGAACTTTTTCAATGTACAAAAATATGCTTAGGTGTAACAGACATTTTTTATTTTAAAATTTAAATCAAAATTTTGTAAATTATTGCAACAACAACCTTTATTTAAAATCGTATTTTTTTATAAAAAAAAACCGTCCAAAAATTTTAAAGCTGGTATGGTGTAATTTTCCTGTTCTTTTATTTTACTTGTTGTTTAATAATTAATAATAATTTTTTTATTTTACTAAATGTAGAATTGACTGAAATATGGAAATACCGTTTAAAAACTAAAGTTCCTATTGTTTTGCATTCCTTTGTTTTTTCGTTTTAGTTGTTATGTTTATCTTATATTTTTAATACGCAAATTTTTGTTTGTTTAAAAAAATATATATAAAATTTTTTTATATAAGAGCATATTTTTTAAATTTTAAGGGCATGTTTTTATGTTTTTAGTGCATATTTTATGCGCATAAAACACTGTTTTTAGAGCATACTTGCGGTTTCCCTGGTAATCAGCTATTCCAAAAGCGGCTACTCGCGTATGTCTAAGTGATTCTACGCTTTGTGCGTAAAAATTTTAAGGGCAGAAAAGAGTAGATCGCAAAAAATCTTTTATAAATAAGAAGAATCAACAAGCACACCTTAAGTTCGCCAAAAATCATATTGGAAAAACATGAGCCTTTGGGATAAAGTAATATTTTCCTACGAGTCTAAATTTAATATTTTCGGCTCGGATGGTCAAACATATGTATGTCTGGCGTAAGCCAAATACAGAGCTCGAAAAAAACTTAAAGGCTATTTAGTAGATTTATTTTTAAACATTTTTCAATCCCACTTTAATATTTTTGTATTGGTTTTTAGTAAAAAATATTATTATTTGGAAATTTTTTTTGTTATTTACATTTTACAAATTATTACAGAATTTTTATATAATAATTACAAATTTTTGTTGCTAATTTCAGATATCCTTTTTAACACTTTTGAAAACCGATTTGCTAAAATAAGAAAAAAAAAATATTAATTTTAAAAAATTGGATATTGAAGGAAGTCTTATTTCTTTTAATTAAAACTTAAAATGTTTCATCCCAATAAACCTAGAAACGATACAATATCGTTAGTGATAACATATTTTTCAAAATATATGATATACCCAGCAAAAACAGACCTTACCGAATAATGAGTCTAGTAATATAAACTTCAAGGTTTTCACGTTTTTCCCTTTATATTATAATTCTTACTTTTTTTATATGGGATGTCCCAAAAGGTAAGGTGTTATGCTTACGTGCAAGCTTACGAAAAAATAAAAAATAATGGGTTACGCGTATTCATATTAATAATTGTTTAGTAATAAACAATTATTATTTAGTAACACATTATTTTTTAACTCCTGGTAACCAATTATGATTTAACTTTGAGTAAGCGACAAGGTAATGCGAACCCATTTTCTTGCTGTTGTCTTAACTATCGATAATATTTTTGAAAATATAATTTACCAAAAACCCTTATTATATTATGTCGAGAAAAATAACTACATTGATAAATTTAAATTTTGGATTTAGAAAGGGCTGTGTGTAACATATGTAATGTGTTGGGTCAGGCTTTCGATTTTCTGGATAAAATAATGATACAGAAATTAAAATACTATAATATTGGTAAAAGAGAGCTGCATTATCACAATCATCATAATCAGATCCATAAACGGGATTTTGTAGTTGTAGCTTTTAAGAATAATTGGTCCACATCGTCTTCATATCTTACTCTTTGAGATTTTAAAATGTCATTACTTTTATAGAATACTCTTCCACCTCTGGCATATGCATATACATGATGGTATCCAAGATTTCTCAAAGTTATTGCATGGTTTAACAGATTTAAAGTTACTTTAATTAGGAAATCATTTACGAACACAGCATTTGTACTGTCATTTTGCTTTTAACTTAGCCTTAGCTGTCATCAGTTTATCTTTTTCCTCTTTTGTAGAAAACTTTACCACCGCAGTTTTTTTTTTTGTCATTCGAGCTCTTATTTTGAAGGAAATGCCCTTTATCAATATTTTTCTTTTCAATATCAACTTCGACAACTCAATAACTGATTCAACAACAGTAATACCTTAATTTGCCTTCAACCCACTTACAATAGAATATTTTTTTACACGAATGTCGTTTAACACTTTCACAGTTGACTTAAGGTTATTGACTTAATTTTTAATGATTTGTTTTCTTTCTTAACTGCACTTAACCGTTTTCTGTTTTCAGCGAAATTTTATCATACTGCTTTGCCATGAATTGTATTGATTCTTGAATTACATTGATATATATATATTTTTTTTTTACCTTAACTAAGCGAATATGTTTGGCAACGCTAGTTAAAGTATTTGAAAATTTGTGCAAACATTAAAAAATATATATTTTAATAAAAAACCGGTTAACCGCCACAAAAAAACCGGTTCTCAGTTTATTCGGTCTTAGAAAAAAACAAACCGAAACCGAAATACTCTATTTGTTATCACAAAAACAATTGTTTATATTAACTTTTTTAAAAAAGTTTTTTTTTATCTTACAATCATTTATCAATTATATGCCGTCAATAACATCATCAATGTCTTTGATCACTTTCAATCAGTTCAGTATTAAGTTATCTCCCAAAGTGAAAACTTTAGCAAAGTTAGTGAAAATAAAATCAAAAGATACAAGTTTAATGAAAACCTATAAATATGGGCGACAACACGGAATGTGATTTAGATGATGATAGTTTTAATAGAAACCGGTAAGGGTGTATACGCTCGAAATCTAGTTTAGCTTAATTTCGATTCAAGAACGTGTATTATTCAGTGCAATAAATGGATTTCGAGCGTAATGTAAATTCACTCTAAAGTGTTTGTGTGTGTAACCAAATCAAATTAAGTCTATTTACTTCTCCACAAATCTTAGTAAAAATAAGGAAAAACCACCTCTATGGAATTCATTTCAAGATCCTCCATCAAAGAGGGCTACCGGTTCGGCTGCAAACTGGACAAAGTTAGGTTTTCTATTAAAGATATTTAAAGTATTCACATATATTTTTGTATTTGTAACAATTTTGGTAACTGCCATTCTATCAAAAATCTCCTATATATTTATGGTGGCTCACATATCACCAAAAACCAATATCAGATATTGCAATAAAAATGGTAAGTTTTATATTACTCTTACGGTTTTCTTTTTTTGTGAGGGTATATGTATGTTCTTCGAGCCTGAACACATTCAGGGCAGCAGCAGCAGACAAAAAATACGTTTTTTTTATATTTTATATTATACTTGATTTCAATATACTACATGATTGACAATTCCGTGGCCTAACAATAATAAAAGAGATTTTTGGATTTGAAATCACTTCTTCCAACGATCCTCTAACATTGTGTTGCCCTTGAAAAAATACGATTTGTCAAACTCAAAATAGGCTTCCGTCTCTGATATGACTGCTTCATTTGTGGAAAATCTCATTCCCTGGAGCTATCCTTTCAAGTTTGGGAACAAAAAATAATCGCTGGGAGCCAGATCTGTAGAATACGGGGGGGGGGGGGGGGGGGCGGGATCTGTAGAATACGCTGGCAGCCAGATCAGTAGAATACGGGGGCGGGAAGCAAATCGTAATGTAAAGACTTCAATTTTTCTGAAGCCAAAGCAGACGAATGCGTCGGTGCATTATCATGATGTTACAAGATTGTTTGCTAGTTAAGTGTGGTCTGTAGAAATGCTCGACAATGTTCAGGGCAAAATGGGGGGATCTTGGTCAGGTCATTTCACATTTTAATAGAAGGATAGTGAAAGAAAAGCAGTAGAGAAATCGTAGATGAAAATATGGTATCAAATTCTTATTCTCCCTTTTTGTGTCATTATCTGCACCTTGAGTTTCGTCAACCAAAGAAAAAAAAATTGCAAGTCATATTAAAATTTATAATTTATTAAAGAAGATAATTAAGAGCAATTGAAAAAAATGTTAATTTTTGTAAAAGGAATGTAGAAAATAGATTTATATATCTAATGGTCAAAGGCACAAATGTTGGTTAAGATAAGGATAAAAAAACTCATTAAGTTACTCAGATTTTTCCTGATGCTTTTATATTTAAAAATGGGATTAATACAAATGAAAGGTTCAGATCAAAAAAAAAATAAAAATTAAAAGTATCGATCCGAATCGATACTTAAGATAATAAATTAAAGAGAATAAAAAAAAACAATTATACAGCTTTAATTTAAACAAGTTACGGTATTTGTAGTGCAACAATAAATCAATTAACGAGATGTGAAAAAAAATGTAAAGGATCACGTCGAAATTCTTCAATTATAATGGACGTCATAAACTTTGTAAAAATGTTAATAAACAAAATTCGATTACTTTAAAGTAATAACCAATTTCCGCGTAAAACCGTTATTTAGATTAAAGAGAGTAAAACAAAAGTAAAATCCGATATAGAGTTAAAACGTAACAGATGAAAACAAAATAAGCTTGACGATTAATATTAAAATTCGATGACGGTAATGTTAAAATTGATATGTAACTTTGCTAAATCCAAAGGACGAGATGTGTTTAACGTTGATGCCCAAGTTACTTTAATAAATACTTATATAAACGATGTTCATCCTACGTATAAGTGATACTATTGATCCGATAACACTGTAAAACAATTTCTAACTTTTTTCAAAATTACGGGGCTCTGACGATTGATTCTTGCTAAGGAGACCAACAAAAATATACGTGTGCCGGCGTTTTGATAGTTTACATCGGAATTTCATTTTAGAGGCGGTCAAAGTTTCCCAGCTCTGGCCTATTCTTGCAGCATATCGGTATATAAAACTATGTTTTCTTTACATCTGAGGTGTAAGGTATGTTCAGCAACTTTGTAGATAATCACCTACATAATATTTAGGTCATCCCAAAATTTGACTAGAAATCTGATGAGCAATCTTGAATTTGATTAGTTTTTGGTGTTTGTGTTAAGTTTTGGGTTTTGGTGTTTTCTGACATTTGTAGTAGAATTTTATGGCCAACATTTTTCTAGAACATTTCATCCCCGTCATTCCCTTTTTTCGGGATGTTTTTTACAATTTGTTAGAACAAAGCGGAGTTAGAGGGATAATATGTTCTAAAATATTTGTCATTCCATTATCTACAAAGTTGCTGGACATACCCTACACCTCAGATGTAAAGAAAACATAGTTTTATATACCGATATGCTGCACGAACAGGCCAGAGCTGGGAAACTTTAACCACCTCTAAAATGAAATTCCGATGTAAAATATCAAAACGCCGACACACGTATATTTTTGTTGGTCTCCTTAAAAAGAATCAATCATCGGAACCCCGTAATTTTTTTTTTGTGTTGAACTGTGTAATTAATTAATGCGGGTAGCAGTGGTATAGCAATTAGCTGTATAATTATATCCCCCTTTGGGGAAAAAAGAACCCCAATAAAATACCACGAACTTGACCTCTTAAGTGACAACATACAATCTGGCAAAAAGAAATAAAATTTAATTCTAAGCATATCCCAATATATTTACCTTTTCGCACGCTATATTATAGAGCAATTCCATATGAAAACGATCAAAATTGGCAAATTTTTGGACGACCCCTCTCCGATTTTAAAATAAATAGTCTCAATCGATTGCCCAGCAAAAAATAATGTACCTACATATTTTTTTTTTATAGTGACTATAGTGGTGTACACCACTGTCATGTGACAAAATTGAAGAATTCTTCATAAGGGACCTCAAATCCCCTTGGTGGTCCAAGGGGATTTGCATCATAACCATTGAATATGATGGCGAAGATTCACAATAATGTTTATCAATCCATTCTTTGGCTTGGACAAAGTTTTCTTCCACCATTAAACAAACCCCGAAATTCTTTGCAAATCCATTATTTCTCAAACTTTAAAAGCAGCATTATTTTTACAACGGTAACTTTTTTTCTAATTTATGTAATGTCCTGAAATTTTGACACAATTTTTTTAACAATTGGCCCTTTGAATAAATAACAAATAATGCCACTTGTCAGACCATCTCTATATGAGGTCACGTACTTTTCAATCCATTCAGACATGGGTTGTCGACGTGTAATTAACCCCATAGGAGCAAAGTACTGTTAATCAACATATAGCCAATGTAATTGAATTAGAGAAAAATTATTTTGTTGTTGGCTGCTGCTGCTGTGTTAAACTACATTAACATTTCGTTCGACATCTAGTTTAAACCGGATTTCGATCATATCATACTGTGTAATATTATACACGAACTAGATTTTGGAATCTGGTGTAAACTAAATTTCGATCGTAATGAAAACTCTGGTTTGGATGTGGTTAGGGAAGTGAATGTTGTTCTTAAAAAATCTCTTACTTCTAGACCGACAAGGAGATTATTTTGTAGAATTACCCATACTTGAACAAATTGTTTGGATTTGGGCTTTGATATTTTCATTTGCTGCACCAGAAGTCTTTACGTTTTTTCGTTCGTTACGATTTTGTATCTTTAAGGATGTCAAATCGCCTACAAGGCTAGAAGTTTTATTGGTATGTATACAAAACTATTTTAATATTTTGTCTCAATATGAACTCAAACACTATCGCACAATATAAAATGTTGTTTTGCTTGAGTTGAATTTCAAGTGGAAAACAATCTCTTTACATATAAAAGAATAACATGACTGACTGGCACACTCATCATCGCCCAGCATATATCGCTTGAGCTAAGAACCTGAAATTTGAAAATTCAATCACTGATAACATACTTTTTGGAAATTTCGTCAGGTGCGTGGTAAAAATACCCCTATTTTTTTAAGGGAAAAAGTCTTTCCTTAAACAGCCTGCACAAACTGCTTTGACTAAAAATCTGAAATTTAATATATGTGTTCCCCGCAGCATAGGCTGATTTACTGCTGGAACACCGGTAACCTGGTAAAAATGGGGGTTCAAAAGTGGAAACATCTGCCCAAACCGCGTTGGCGAGAAATCTGATATTTGCAATATGAGTTCCCTGGGTTTTTGGCTAACTCACTGATAGGATACATATTGGAATTTTCCCCAATATTTTTTTATGGAAGTAGTTAATTGATTGTAAAAGCTACATGATCCTTAAGTTAGTCAATTTTTAAAATGTAAAAATGAGTGATTTTAAAAGGAAAATATATTAATGGGTAGATGTTTTGGAACATTTAAACAAAATGTTACTTAAATAAAAGTACAACTATAATATTAAATATTTAAAAATTACAAATTTGTTTTTTTTTTTAAATATTAGTTGTTGTGATGATTAATTTGGGAGTTATCATATGGTAACTATGGGCGAACTAGGGGACTGGTTTAGGAAGTATACGTATTATAGTGGTTTTCTCTAATCTTTTAGCTTCGAATGAATTTTAATTGTTTTAATAACCCTGTGGAAAACGGACCTGTCACAGGACAAGTTAAGTGACTGGGATGTACCTGTAGTTAAATTCTTTAACTTTCTTAGCGATTTAATGGATTTCGTTAACTACCGCTTGAGTTAGCTATTCTGCATTTTGTTTCAATATTTGACAAAGAAACCGACAAAAGTGGTTAATTTAAATTTTATTTGCTTTGAAATTTTATGAATATATTCTGTAGATAACTATTTTAATTATTTTTAACAACAAATATTGGAAGAAAAAGTTAAAGAATAACTTTCAACAAATTATCATAATGTAACTACCGAATTTTGCTGTTAAAAAGTGAAAAAAAAAATTGCAATACTGTTCTTTTATATGAAAGCAATCAGTCACTCGAACACCACTTTTTTAGACAAAATTAATAAAATAGTGAAAACAATTTTTTTAATTGCAGAATGGCTTGCTTTTGAAAGTTCACTTCAAGACCAATTAACAGATCCCAATCAGTTTTTTTTACCGCTTGTAGAGTTTTGCATAGTAAGTAAAAGAAGAAATGTTTATCTTCGATAAATCTCGTAGTTTTCAAGATATCGGGCTTTTCCTGAAAATTAAAATTTTTATTTTGAGTATAAATTTCTTGTTTACTAATCGATTTATTTGTCATATGAGAGCTTCGTCATATGAAAGCTTTTTAAATTACCTTTTATAGGAGATTAACATCTTATCTATATATCGGATAATCGTTATTCGATTATTCGAACAATTTTGTCAAATAATTATTCGAGTAATTTAAAATCCTCAAATTTCGAATTATGAAATATTCGAAAAATTTTATACGACTAATGGATTAATCAAAATTGGTAAAAAAAAAATATAAAAATAAGTTTCATAAATTTGTTTTTTAAATCTTTATTTTTTGTAGACATTTTTAAAATTTTGTGTTGTAATGGAGGGAACTTGTTTTAAAATGTGTCTATTAGGTATTATTATGGTATGCCTGTCTGTGCTGAGCCAACTCTCTTAGAAAACATTTTAACAAAAATAATCGCAAAGTTTCTTCAAAAACCCTTGCGAAATATTTACCAAAATTACATACACTCAGAAAAAAAAGTTAGCAAAAAAAATTGTAAAATTGTAAACGGTCCCAATTTACTATTTTTGTACTGATTTTTAGTAAAAAAATATTGTTTGGTGAATTTTTTGCTGTTTACATTTAACAAACTACAGAATTTTTACAGGATATTTACAAATTTTTATTGGTTATTTCAGAAGTCATTTTACAAATTTTTGAAAACAGATTTGCTAAAATTAGCAAAAAAAAATATAAATAATCTTACACTTTTTTTAAATTAGTAAATATTATTGATGTGGAAGAAAATTGTATTTCTAATAACTAAAAGTTATACTTACAAACATAAATTGCCTTAAAATGCTACATATCTTGAAAAAAGTAATCCACTTAAAATAGCACCAAAAAGTTCTTAAAATGTGACTCTAAAAATATTTTTCTATAGAAAAATTAGCAAAATAAAAACAAAATGATAAATTCGTTTATGTTTTTACTATTTTTATTTTTGTCATAAATATTTTTTGAAAAATAAAATAAAAAAATCGTGCTCCTCGATAAAAAAAAATAAATTTGTGGTTTTTCTTTCGTAAGGCAATTTTAAAAGAAATTAAAAGAAAAATCAATCCGCAACAGAATTTTTTCACTTATCTTTAAAACCAAAGCTTAGTGCTTAACTATAGTAATGAATTTCAAATCACTCTAGAAATATTTAAATTTGACGTTTAACTAATGTTGTTTTTAGATAAGTTCCCCGATCAGAATGTGTTATTGTAGACACAATCGAACGTCTTACTAATTCAGGCTAAACCTTATAAAATCTAAAACGCGGTGAGATAGAGAGGACAGAAAAACTAAAAAATTAAATTATTAATATAGCAAAAATATTGTATATTATTCTACATAATTTTATTCGACTTATTATAAAGGAGTAATTATTTTAAAGATTACCCAATTAAAACTAAAAATCGAATTATTAAGTAAACTTACATTAACCTGTTGTGTTACAATATCAAAGTAAATAAAATTTTATATTAACCCTTTAACCACTGGTGTCGAAATACGAGGTATTTTGTTATAAAATTTTGCTTCTAGTATCATTTTGGACTAAGAAGCACGAATGTGAAGTCCATTTGTCAAAAAAATTTAACCTGAAAACGCCAGGTTGAAAAAATTAAAGACAACCTGAAGACAAAAAGCTCGACTTAAACAAAAATATTTGTTTCACAAATCAAACACGCAACAAATTATCAAAATACAGCTTGAAGCTACTTTCCAATAAAATTTCGAGTCGATTGAGCTGTTGGAAAGTATGTTTTTTTTTTAGTTTTAATTTTGCACTAAAATCATAAATAATTTTCGTGTCTATTTTGACAAAAATCTTGACAGAAATGGGTGTATCTATCAAACTATTCAACTGAGCGTGTTCAGACCGCCACTGTTCGAAAGGTAAATTCAAGCAGACAAAAATGTAGTTGGCGATTATTGCACCAAAAATATTGCTTTGGATATAATTGGACGTAAGTAATGACCTTCTGTAGACGGTCTTAGTGGTTAAAGGGTTAAGGGTTTTCACTCTTTGGAATGAAGTACCCTTGTGACCCTTGTAAAGGTTGTATATATAATACATAGTAAATTTACTAAAGGGTGTCCCAAGAAGAACGCAACTTTTAAATCTGGCAACATTCGAAGTGTCATTGTTTGACATTTGAACAATTGTTATTGTTTGCTAGTAGAAGGTACGAGGTTAGTAAAAATGGAGCGCTACACGAATGAACAACGCATTCTCATTGTGAAATTGTTTTACCAAAATGGTGAAAGTTTTGCGGCTACAGTTCGCAAATTGCGATCAATTTGTGGTCACAATAATGCTCCAAAAGAGTCAACTGTAAAGAGATTAATGGATAAATTTGCGAAACTGGGTGTGTTAGTGATGTAAAGACAACAACGCGCCATCGACCAGGTCGATCGACCGAAAATGTCGCAGCTGTACGTGATGATGTCGCTCAAACTCCATCCACCTCAATTCGACACCGAGCTCAGCAAATTGGTGTCTCCAAATCCACTTTGCAGCGAATTTTGACGAAAGATTTGCATCTTCATGCATACAAAGTTCAATTGACTCAGGAACTGAAGCCAGCTGACCATGGACAGCGAAGGGAGTTCGTTAATTGGGTATTGGAGAGACAACATGAAAATGCTGATTTTGCGGTGAGGAAAATCCTCGAGTGATTCACGAGAAGCAAATACATCCTCAACGTGTCACTGTGTGGTGTGGTTTTTTGGCTGGAGGAATCATTGGACCTTTTTTTTTATTAAAATGAGGCAGGTCAAGCGCAAACAGTCAATGGTGTTCGGTATCGCGAAATGATAACCAGTTTTTTCTTGCCTAGAATTAAAGAAATGAATGTGAAGGGCATGTGGTTCCAACAAGACGGCGCCACATGTCATACAGCCAGAGAAACAATTCAATTGCTGCATCAGTCATTTCCCGGTCGTGTTATTTCGCGTTTTGGAGAACAGAATTGGCCGCCTAGATCGTGCGATTTAACACCATTAGATTTTTTTCTTTGGGGTTTTTTGAAGTCGATGATTTACGCGAATGAGCCGACGACGACTCAAGCCTTTAAAGAGGAAACTGGACGCTGCATTAATGAAATACCGCAGCATTCATGCAAAACGGTCATTGAAAATTTCATTAAAAGATCGCGTGCATGCCAGCAAAGCCGCGGCGGCCATCTGCACGATATATTGTTCCATACATAACCTCATTCTGTCTACTTTACGATATAATAAAGTTTCACGATTTTTTTTTTAAATATCTGTGTTTTATTTAAAATTTAAAAATTGCGTTCTTCTTGGGACACCCTTTATATCATATATGTTTACCCTTTTCAAACTTAAAATTTCTTATTAATATTGTTAAAAACAATCAGGTTAAAAAATATTTTATAGTGAGTGTGATTAACCTTTAACCTTTAACTCTAATATGAAGTGTATTTTTTTATTGAAATTTTTTATTGAAAAGACAATTTTTTATAATTTTGTATATTTTTTGCAACATATAATTATAACCAACTGTGTGAAGTAATATATGTATAACAATATCAAAACTTTTTCACTTGGGGGGGGGGGGGGGGGGAGTTTATTCCTTTACTTTGAAAGAAAAAAATCGATTTACGGCCTTACTACATTAACAATATGTAAATTGACAATAAATTGAGTTTTTATTTTCTTGTTGTCTTCTTAACTTTTAGGTCATTTCATTTGAGTTACTTCATGTAATAGGATTGGCAATATTGACATTTTTCGTTTTTGCCAATTTGGATTCGATAAAAGCTTTACTTTTATGCAGCAGTGTTTGTTTTGTTCCAGCTTTACTAAGTAAGTCTAATTTATTTAAGTTTTAATATGATTTGTTTTACATTTTAGTGACTAATCCTACAAGAGATGAGCACGTGTGTATAATTTTCGTCAAGCGTGAGTGTGAGCAACTGTAAGTAGAAAAAAAAAACTGTTCGTAAGCCAGTCAAACTTTAGGGTGCATCCAATTTTTTCGTAAGTGTGTAAAATCTGCAAAAAAAATTGTGCGTGAGTGATTTTGCGTGATTGGAATTTTACTCTAATAGGCGAGAGTAAGTATGAGCCAAAATTCACTTAGGTGCCATCTCTAAATCCTATACATAAGTACATATGGATGTGTAATTACTACACAGCGCGACAATATTCATTGGACCTAAAAACGTACACTGCGTATCATAGCTACGGCCGCACCTATAAAACAACATATACATATGTATGTAAGTGAGGTTCAAAATATATAAAAGCTATAAAACATCAGAATATATTTTATTCCCCAAACAAAATAGTTTCTGTAACTTAAATATAATTTAAATCGGAATTTTTAAACTTGCAAGTGCTTAATAGCTACAGCCACACTTTTACAAATATAAATTTTAAAGTTAAAAACAATTGCGTAACAAATTAAATAAAAAAATTTAATGTTAGGAAAGGTCTATCTTATTATTACCATTATCAACTGTCCACTGATTCTGTTCCCAAGTTTCAATTCATTGGCTTCCGGGAATTATGCTCTTTTTAAATTAAGCACTCTTTGTTACTATGAAAAATAAATTATTCTCTATTTGGCTCTTGTCTGAAAAATATTGGTCATTCTATAGCATATGTAAGTGTTCCAGTTTAAAAGCATGGCTGAGTATGTGAAACTTCAGCCGTAGTTATGACGATTTATGGAACAATATGTGTTGCGGTTTTTCTCTTATTTCTGAGTTTATATTATAAATCTAAATTATTTTAAACCTCACGTATCAGCTGTTTTATAGATGAGGCCATTGTTATGATTCGCAGTGTATACAACAGGGTTATAACTTTATGCAAACATCAATAATTACATGGCATTCGTAGAGTTTGCATTTCGGTTTTAACCGTTACCGCAGTTACGCGCACTATTTAACAGTAACCGCAACCAAATAAAAAAATTAAGCGGTTACGGCTAACATTAAATTCTTTAAAACACAGGTTTTGTATAAAATTCAATATAAAAGTGATGTAAAAAATTAAAATATTTGTAATTTTTATGAAAAATAATGTTCTTAGACTCAGAAAAAAAGTTTGTAAACGGTTTTCAATCCCACTTTAAAATTTTTGTACTGATTTTTAGTAAACAAATTATTATTTAGCAACTCTTTTTGCCATTTACATTTTGCAAATTACAGAATATTTACAATTATTTGTTGCTAATTTTAGAAATCATTTAACAAATTGTTGAAAACTGACTTCCAAAAATTAGCAAACAAAAAATTTTAAAATTTTAAATTTAAAAAAGTGCCCCTGCGGGAAAATTACCTATCCCAGGGGGGGGGGGGGGGGGTCAATTGCTCTAAAAGAACATGTCATGAATTTTAAACCGGCCACGTGGCAGGTACCTCAGGAACCGGTCCTCTTTTGACCTATCTCGTTATATGTATTTTCGGAACCGCTCAAGTTTTCACCTATCACGGGACAGGTTCAAATTCCCAACTGACCCCTTTTTTTTGGCAAGGGTATATTGAAGGAAATGTTATTTCTAATTAAAACTTACACCTACAAACTTTAATTGCCTTAAAATTTTACATATATTAAAAACAGAGATCGGAAGTAAATATACCGGCTCATGTCTAAATATAGACATCCACTTAAAATAGCACTAAAAAGATCTAAACATCAGCCCTAAAAACAATTAAAATTTGACCTTAAAAGTAAAAAAATTGGCTAAAATATTTTTCAAAACAGAAACTACCAAATTAAAACAAAATGATAACTTCGTTTCTGTTTTTACAATTTTTAAGCCTTTGATTTTTTTAATGTTGTCTAAAATATTTTTTGAAAAAAATAAATAATTAAAAAAATTTTAATGCTCGATAAAAAAAATAAATTTGAAATTTTGTACGAATTTAATAATATTTAGTAAATTTTTTTTGCTGATTTTAGCAAACAGATTTTAAATTCAACTTTACAACAAATTTACTAAAATTGAGTAGCAGCTGCTAATTTTTCTACAAATTTCATTGTACTACACGTCAGCAGACATGTTGTGTTGCTAAGATTAGCAAAAAATACCGCTGGGCTCAAACTATCAAAATTTCCCGAATAACAGCAAAACTTTCAGTTGCCATTACAGAAATTTTTTTGGTGAGTGTAAAAACTGCCGATTTGTGTGCAACTTTTTGTCATATTATTTAATAGTTACCTCGAGTTTAAAATTTTCAGTATGAAATTATGCATTATTTGTGTTATAAATTTTAAAATTTGTATGAATTTTAAATCGTAATCTTTTAATTTTTTCCAAATGTTTATTATCATTTGAAAATAACACAAGTATACACGGTTTTGACTCAGAGCAACTAAAGGTTATCTGGGGCGCTGAATTCAAAAATGCACTCCATTTTTTAAGAGTGGTTCTGGTTTTCAAGATATTGAATAAAATAATTTTTACAATTTTTAACAATTAATGTCCTTTTTATTCAATAAAAAGTGAAAATTTAGAAATGGAGAGCAGTATAACTGAGTAATTTGGGATCTGTTTCACACATTTGAGTCCCACAGTAGTCGCTATCATGCCCTCGTCCCAAAATCCTTGATATCATCTTTCGATTTTTGCCAAATCTTGGTCGAGAAAGTTGTGAACAACATCTTGTAATGATGCCCATGCTGTTTCTTCATTTGGGTGTTAAACATTTTATAAAATTTCCGTCGGCTAGTAATTTTCCGGTATAACAAATATTCCCTCTTTGATTTTGGTATAAAATGATTTGGGAAACAACTTGGTACTTAAAAGTACTTAAAAGACGAAGTTTTTGATAAGGCCAAGTTTTATCTGGAGAGGTTCCAGGAAAATGTTCTGTGGATTCACAAGTGATGTTGAAGAGATATTTTGTTTTCCTGCTTCATAACTAGTACGATGGCATCCTCACTAACAGGCCAATGTTCTGTTGGAATAATTTATTTTTTTAAATTGGATTAGAATGACTAGTCTGCCTTCAGGCTGTATTTTGAACCATCTATGAACAAACGCCATTCATCGCATCAAATAAACTGTTGATGTCATCGCAGAAACAAACGTTATCTTCTTTTTTGGAAAACTGTAAAAGCGCATTATTTCTGGTTCTCGGTATCCACGGCTTGTGAGACCAAAATAATGAAAATTTATTTATCTCCAAAGGCCACATTGAAGTCTTCCATAAATTATAAAGGGCCGCATCATATTTAGAAAAGTCAAAATAAATATCGTTATCGAAGCTACAATGAAAGCTGACATACCTTTTTTAATTTTTGTATAAATTTAGTGACAATTTTTTTGCATTCGGTTTCTTCAACTGAATATTAATTTACACAACAAAATTCGATAAATACAACTGATTTTTAGTTGCAATACCCAAAGTTATAAGAAATCATATTTGAATATATTTGTACAAACAGAATTTATTTGTAACAGCATCCAAAATATGCTTCACAGTTCGGTTGGCACTAAATAATTATGTGTGTAGAAACAACAAAAACTGTTATAGTGTTGTATATTAAATTTGCCTGAAAACAAATTTTCACTAAAATTTTTTATCGTGAAAAACAATTGTTTATATGGAGTATAATAGTTTTTCCACGTGAAATCCGAACAACTTACTATGCTATACAGGGTGGCGCAAAAATAACCTTCCGATGTTTTTGGCTGTAATTTAAAAAAAAAATGAAAAACTTTGATTCTTCTTGAGGATTATTTTTATTTGGTCTTTTAATTTTTTTTACATCAAGTCGAGAATATGATGTCATGTAAATGGCCGCCGCCACAGTTGATTGTCATTTGAGCCCTTTTTATGGCATTTTCCATCATTTTGGCCAAAACTTCCGGCGATAGGTCCTCACATTCTTGACGGATATTGTCTTTAAGAGCTACAAGAGTCTGAGGCTTGTTGACATAAACCCGCGACTTCAAAAAGCCCCACAAAAAGAAGTCTGGAGCGGTCAAATCAGGCGATCTTGCTGGCCAGTGCAAATCGCCAAAACGGGAGATTAGGCGCCCGGGAAATGCATCCTTCAGCATATCTGTTGTGGCACGTGCAGTGTGTGGCGTTGCACCGTCCTGTTGGAAACACATGTTTTGCAATCCCAATTCATCAAGTTGCGGCAAAAAGAACTCGTTGATCATTGCTCTGTAGCGCTCACCATTCCGATGACTCCTCCAGCGAAAACAGCACACCATACAGTGACTTTGAGCGGGTGTAATGGCTTTTCGTGGGTTACACGCGGATTTTCAGTGCCCCAGAAGCGTAAATTTTGCTTATTTACGTACCCGCTTTGATGGAAATGGGCCTCATCACTCATGATTATTTTTGATGAACAATCATCTTCATTATTGCTCAAATAAATAGTCACCAATATTCCGCGTTCTGGAGCAGTGTCATTGTTTGTTAACGTGTATTTCGCATGTGTTTACTACACAAATTCAAAACAAAACTGACATTAGGGGCCAATCGCAAAATTTATAGCATTTTCTGATAGGAGGATTACTTTTGCGCCACCTTGTATTTTGTAATGCTGTCTACTTGTTTTCAATAATGTATTTCTTTGGAAATATTTATAACATTATTATTATCCCTAAGTTTACCAATATTTCAGAAAATTTTAAATAAATTTTTTTTTTGTAATTTCTCAAGAGAAATTAAATAGAGATCGAATAATATATACAGAATTTATTGTACAATTTTTTTTGATAATTTATATATTTTCTAGAAATTTTAGATTAAAACATATTTTTGAGTAAGATTTGGCAACAGTAAATGAAGCATGTCCAAATTAATTCCTCGCAGAAAAAAAAAATAATTTAACTCATTTTACGTCGCGAGAAAGTTTTTTTTTGGTAAATTGTTGATTTACACAATGATTATAGATGCGAACTTAGTTAGAGATTTTGGCAGTATTTAAGTGCTGTTTGATTAATAAAAACGTCAACTTTTTACATAATTCAAAAAAACTTTAAAATTTCACTTCAAAACTAATTTTAGAGAAAAAAACTAGTCAATAAATGAATTAATAAATTTATAAACATATTTTAGGAAAATGTTTACGGAAAAGAATTGTAAAAAATCTATTAAAAAAGGGAAATTCAAAATCTTCGAGGGCGGCACAAAAATCGACGAAGATCCGCATGCTGCATTAAGGGCCGCACTTGCCCATCGTTGTCATATAACATCCTCAAACATAACAAAAACACTTGAAATCGACTTTGTACTTTTTGCCATGCATTTTCACAGGGTTTTTTTTAACAAAAAAAACATTAAGAATAAAATTGAGATGATGTTTGCGATGCCAACTGCTGATTGTCGTTATGTATTGCTGCCTACAGCGAGAACTCGAAAACAAAAACCAATCTTGAAAAACGAAACCCGCAGTCGAATTCAGCGCCTTAAATAACGTTAAGATTTGTTCTCATCGGCTCTCTTCCTAAAGTTGAGTAGAATTTGTAACTTTTGTAATTAAAACTTTACAATTTAAAATTAAAAAAAAATCAAAATTTATGACACAAATAATGCCGAATTTCAAACACTTACATAATTTTAATTGAAAATAATGTTGTTCTAAAATGAAGTTATAAATTTTACAGTGAATTCGATTAACCGTTAACCGCGGTTAAATGCAAAGTTTAGGCATTCTAGATTTTAGGAAAATATAAAGAAAATATAATAGTACTTTTGAGCGCCCCAGTGGGCTAGTTGTAAGTGTGGTGGCTTATCAGTGCAGGGGTCGTGAGTTCGATTCCCACCAGAGTTTTTGGTCTGTTTACGCTGCAACAAGGTGATAGATAGCCTTTGTTGCTAGTGTCCGGTTAGAGTAATAATAATAAATTTAAAATATAAATAATATTACTTTTTTTGTAGCCGCCAAGAAGTTCCCGCACCATGCTTGCTAATGTATGGCCAAAAGTCTTTAAGATATCAATAAGTATTATATTATCAGTGTTATGATTTCTTTTATACAAAACATATAGTGTAAACGGCTCTTTAAATTTAAATTAAATTTAAATTAAATTCCAATTGAGCTAATTTTTATACGATAAATTGATACGAGATTTAAATATAATTTCATACATACTTTGTTTACATACATTGATTAGTTATTTTTTTTTATTTTGTAATATTTTCATTTCAGATATTTTAATGGGAACTCATAACCATTGGAAATACATAGCTATCTATTCAATTAGTATTATAGCTCTGATTGCACAAGCAACAGCATTTGTATTGTGGCCGAGTATAAACGATTCAATAGAAGTGCAAATATTGGTCATACCACTGTTATTAATATCATTTCGTTGGTGGGAGAATTATATAAATTCATATTCGAGTATAGGTTTGTATAAATACATACATATATACCCAGTAAAAAAAATATATATCTTTAAGCTCCTGCCTTTGCACTGCAGTTAAAGAAAGAAGTCAGTATCAAAAAGATACACTAATGTTATGCAACAGAGAAAGTTATGCATACAATTTTCCCCCCTTCCTATTGGGAATTCGTTTTACAAAAAACATTTCTTTTCTAAGTTTTTTCTTTAAAATTCACTTTTCTATGTTGAATTCCCTCTTTACCCTTCTGTCATACTTTGCTGCATTGCAGTGCTTCCCAGTAAGTTATATTTTTTGTTGGGTATGAATGCAACAATTTTATTACACCACAAATGTCGGAATCGTTAAGTTTTTATTTCATTTCTTTGTTTATTTTATTTTTAAACATTTACAACTATTTGTTTTACTTTATTTCTTTATTTTTGTGTATTTTAGCAAACTTGATTAAAATGGTCAGACGAACCAAGTCTCGATATCATACATATTTGTATTTATCGCCAATAAAAATTTTTGTGTTTGCCTTAATTGCATTCAGTTTTCATGGTCAACCTATACCGGAGTATTTTTTAATGTTTAACCAAGCATGGAATCCACATGGAATTCAAATTAAAAGGGTAAAGTACTTTAAAAGATAGAATGTAATGACTAGGGTTAGGAAGTTCATGTATTTATAATACATAACTCGTCAATTAAAAAGTCCCCGGCCTACCATAGTAACACATTTTTTTTGGCAAAATTCGTTTTTTTTTTATTCAACATATTTCCCTTCAAGGGTGATACACTGATTATAGCGACCCAGCGACATACCCAAATATTCGTAAATAATATAATGTACACGTTCAGTTGATATCTTTAGAGTACCTGCTATATCATTCAATTTCAATTTACCGTCATTCGAAATCATTTTGTGGATTTTTTTGATGTTTTCGTCCGTAACAAACTCTTTTGGGCGTCCACTGCGTTCACCGTCTTCTGTGCTCATTTCACCACGTCTAAACTTAGCATACCAATCCTTGATGGTTGATTTTCCTGGGGCAGTGTCCGGAAACTCGTCATCCAGCCAATTTTTTACTTTAACTGTATTTTTTCCTTTCAAAAAGCAATATTTTACCAACACGCGAAATTCCTTTTTATCCATTTATTCACAATAACAAAAGTTGCTTCACTCAAAATGCTATACCTCACAAACTAATGATCCAGCAGCTAACTAAAAATCATATCGATTTAAGTTTAGTAGCGCCATCGTCAGGCCGGGGACTTCTTAATTGACCTGTTAAAATAGGTATTAAGAATTGAAAAATATTTAGAATTGAAATATATAAATATGCTTTGGCTATTGAGTTTTTTCAACGTTTCGATGTTATTAATAAAATTTAAGTATTTTTTGTCTTAAAAAGTAAAAAATTTCCGTTAATCGTCATCAGAAAGTTGGTAATTGTTTTTTTGTGACTTTTTGTCTTTCAAAATATATTTATAAATTTGAAAAATCATTATTATTTTTTCAAGTGTTTCTCAAACACTCAGTTTTTAGTAAAATATCAAAGTTTTTTTTTCTCTAATCCTCAAAATAATAATAAAACCACAAACAAAAAGTCGGTAGTGAAAGGGTTAACGTTGTACTCCAACGACAAAATGTATGCACATACTTACATGAATTTCCTATCCCTGGAAATGACAAACAAACGATGTACGATAACGTAAAAATCAATATAATTTGTGTTACTACGTACACAAGTCGATTTTTTTTTATTTCTTATATATAGAAAAGCTTTTAGAGAAAACTATACACACTTCAATCTGATATCACACTTACACTTTTTCATATATAATAAACTTTATTTACATACAATCTATATATTTAATGATAATAAGCAAATTTAATACAATAAAATATTTATTGGTTGTTGAACTCCAGTCAGAGTAACAACATATTAAAAGTATAATTTAATAGTTATTAAACAATTATTTACAAATAATTTAAATATTAGTATTTACAGAAGTATATTAGGAATAAGTATTTATGATCAATGAATTATTATTTCAAAGGTAAAGATTACATTTGGGAAACATTGCATTTATAATCGCAAAGGTAAATCAAGTATATGATGCCGCTTGAGTCGTGCCACTTCTTCGGTATCATCGAGTAGAGAGATTGCTAAAGGATTACAGTGATAACTCAATCTTTCTAGATAATTTGCGCTGATTCTATACACTTACACTTAACCAAAAACTAGAAAAATAATATGTGTGACTTTTTATATCTCATACATATCACAACGTCCTTCTTCAGTGTTCCCATAGCACTTAATTCCACAGAAGTAAAATAACATAATAGGACTGTTTAAAAATTTATCATTTCGCGCAATTACAGTGTTGCCAAATTTGAAGCCCTTTATCTTTTACCACCTTTCAACTCTGCTTTATCCCCTTCCCAAAGAAAGCAACATATTATTTATAATTTCCTGAAAAAAAAATTAGTAAGAAGGGTATTAAATTAATCTACATTTTATTTTAATCGCTTGATCGCTCAAATAATTATTTGGATTTTTTCTTCGCCGGTTAATCATAAAAGTTTTAAAAATTCATATTCATGACATTGTCTTTTGTAAGCATTCATATTTTTTTTGTTCTCTAAGCCGCATCGCAGAGCCTTCGTAAACATTTTAAATTTTATAAAGTTAAGCCTGGATTAGTCAGACGAACGTAGAGTATTCAAAAAACCGGCCTTTTGAAAAAACCGGTTTCGGTTTTCTTGGCAAAATCGAATTTTAAAAAAACCGGTTTCGGTTTTTGCAGAAAAAACCGATCAACCGGTTTTTTAGTTTTTTTTTTTAATTTGAATAAAAAGCTTATATAATTTGTTAATTGTTTTAATTACAAACAAAAAAAAAGAAATTTAATGTATAAAGTAATAAAAATAAAACAATACATTTTTTGAAAAAAATAATATTTTATAATATTTTTTTATTGTATTTCATTTCAACATTTTATTTATTGGTTTAAATATTTTTTAATATAATATCTTAAAAATTAATATTATAAAACTATATTCATATCAAATCAATAGAGACCAATAAGTCTGTAAATTGGGTAAAATAAGTACGTTAGTAATTTGAACGTTTATAACGTTTAGCATTAAATAAGTTTTTTTAATATTACATTTTAAATATGTAAAAAGAAAATCTATTTTTCAGTTCTAAAATAATATTTTAGAAAAATATGCAATTAAAATGTTTCGTTTTAAGACGATTTTTTTGTTTGCTTTTGATAAAGCTAGAATTGGAAAATATACTTTCACTAAAAGTAGATGTTGGACAAATAGTCAAAAGACAATTATATAAATTTTCCAACTTTTCAGTTCTTTTGTCGCATTTATCAAGATATATGAAATCATCATATACTGATGAATGATTTTGTACAGTCTCTTTTTTAGGATTTTGAATACTGTTTATTGTGTTATTTAGATCAAAAATTAAACTATTTGAATTTGGAATATCCAAAGTTAAGTCTTCATCGGAATCTATCAGACTTTCATCTAAATCTTCATAACCAAACAAACGATTATAAAGATCAACAGCAAAATCTTTGCATTCCATCTTAGAGGAATACTTTAGTATGTTATCGTTACATGGATATTTTCCTGAACTAAGGTATATACAGGTCGGTTGAAAAGTTCCTGCGCTCGAAATGAAAGAATACTGTTTTTGTTACGAAACATATTTTTTTATGCAATATAATCTCCTAGAAGCTCAATACACTTGTTCCAAAGGTCTTCCAATAATTTTATCCCATACTTATAATGGTTTTCCGGAAGCTCTGCAAAATAACCGTCTACGGCTGCTATGGCCTCTTCATTCGACGAAAAATGCTTTTCACGAAGGAATTGTTTGAGATTTCTGAAGAGATAGTAGTCACTGGGAGCCAAATCTGGTGAATACGGTGGATGTTCAAGCAATTCGTACTTCAATTCTTTGAATTTAGCCATCGTCAAAACACTTTTGTGAGCAGGTGCATTGTCTTGATTGAAAATGAGTTTTTTCTTCTTTAAACCAGGTCTTTTCGCACGAATTTTTTCATCCAGCTGATCCAAAAGGCTGCAATAATATTCAGAGTTGATTGTTTTACCTTTCTGAAGATAATCAATCAACAAAATTCCTTTTGCATCCCAAAAAACTGATGCCATAACCTTCTTTGCTGATCGTTGTGACTTCACTGTAAACGTTCTTGTTTCAATTTAGGATCATAGTGGTAGATCCAAGTCTCATCCAAGTCAAGAAGTCGGTTTTATTCGGCTTAAAACGCTGCATATTACGCTGAGAAAGTTGTTTTCGATCCAGTTTTTGTTGAAATAACACTAACTTTCCAAACAGTTTTTTCATACGTAATTCTTCATGTAAAATATGGAGTACTCGTTCGTCTGAGATGTCTATGGCATTAGCAATTTCACGTTTAGTCAAACTTGGATCTTCACTAACCTTATTATGTACCTGCTCAATGATTTCTGCTGTGGTTGTAGTTTTTAGCCTCCTTCGCGTGGATCTTCTCTAAGGCTGGTAGGACCACGTTTAAATTCACCAGCCCAAAATTCAACGGTGCGTTTTGAAGGTGAGGACTTCTTATACACTTCTAACAATTGTTCATAAATTTCCTTTGCTTTTAAACCCTTCAAAACAAAGAATCTAATGACTGCACGATATCAAATTTTTTCCATATTAAAAAAATCAATGAAACTACAAATGGCTTGTAAACAAAGAAAGAATTGACAGAATGACTTGCAACTTTGCATGTGTTCTCAGGACAGTTATACCAACTTGAGAAAAAATGATTTTGGAGCTAGCAGTGCCAGCTCTTGGTGAGCGCAGGAACTTTTCAACCAACCTGTAATAAGGGTATTAATATCTTTTACTCTACGTTCATTAAGTCTTAATTTATTAAACAAAAATTTGTGAATAGCTTCGCCCTCTATTAAAGTAACTGAATTCTTTTAATTAACGGCTTAATACTCATAGTCATAAAAAAAACGGTTAACCGAACAAAAAAGACCGGTTTTCGGTTTTCTTCGAATTTACAAAATATTCGAAACCGATCGGTTAAAAAAAAAGAAACCGGTTGACCGGTTTTCGGTTTCGGTTTTTGAATACTCTAGACGTACGTTAATGTGTTTTTTTTTAAATATCAACAGTCTGGGGGTTCCTTCTATAAGTGCATTTTGTTGATAACAGGAAAATATGTTATGAGAAGGAGCAAAGAGAAAGTAGTGTTTTTGAATATTAGACTTGAATTTCCCTATATTATAGTTGTCAGGGAGTTAATTGCAGGAAGTTTATTCCACATATGACTAGTCCGACTTATGAACGAATATTCCCTGGAGTGTGTTGTGCGGTTCACAGTACAATCGACCACAAAGAGATTCGCTCTACTGGACAAAGCGAATATTCCGGACAAAACCCGGGCCCGAGGGATAAAATAGTATTGATAGAAAGGTTTTACACAGCCCACATTGCGTCGATGCTCCAATGAATCAATAGAACTGGATATCCTACTGTCATTGCTGAGCGCCAAAGCCCTCCTTGTACAAATGTTCGAAAGTTCCTAAATAGACCTTGAAGCACCTGCCCATACATGGGAGTTATACTCCATTTTCGGCCGGATATATGTGGTATAGATAGTGAGAAGATCGGATAGGGTGAAGTACTTTTTGCACCGTTTTAAAAAACCTAAACTATAGAATGCCTGTTTATTCCAATGGATATCACACTGGATTCTCATGCCCAGAACATTACTTTTTATTTAAAGGCATACATTTACGGTATATAAACAAAAAATGCATAAAACAATACAAATACAAAAAGTATTTTTAGACATAATGTGCTTAAAGTTAAACACTGTGCCTAAAATTAGAATTCTTTTGTGAAATTAAAATATTTCGCACAAATTTTGTAAATATACTAACTAAGAATGGTAATAAATATTTTGACATTTGGAAATTGGAAAATATTAAAAAAATAAAAAAAGCTAAAAACGAAAATTAATTTTTTTTTAAGTTTATAAATATAATATTTCGCACTTGATCAACAAGAGAGTAATAACTCAAAATTTTAAAAATTTCACTTTTTGCAAGAAATCAATTAAAAACATCAATATCTATCTACTGTAAAAATTTCAACTAGTTGTGATTACTCTTTCATCTCGAAAATCACATTTGAGACCATTTTCTTGATATCAACAAAAAGGTATTATTTTGAGTTAAAATAAAAATTGAAATAGAAATGAATCGTATTTATTCATAAAAATGATATTATTTTGATTTGAGCCTTTATTCATGAAAAACAAAATCAAACTGTTTCATTTAAAATTTGTTGTATTTTGAGTTGATACTGTTTTATTGATAAAATTTGTTTAACTGTATGATTTTAACTCGAAATGTGACTCTTTTTTTTATAAAAATGTTGAAATTTTTTTTGAGTTGTGACCCTTTTCATGAAATATTTCAATCTATTAGTTATAACAATTTTCATGATATCGTGTTTATAATAAATTTACTTTAACATAACTTCTTTCTGATAACGAAATCAATTGCTCATTGCAGTTATAATGAAAATATTGAAATATAAAAAATTATTGTATTTTATATTGTACGAACAAGCAATAGTTACTTAAAATTTAATATGACGTGTCCAAACATGCAACACTATTCTGCGTCTTTACGTTTAGAGGATATTCATAGTGACAATAATAGTTGTAGCTCTGCAGATCCATTCAACGATGATTCGAATGACGATTTCAATCCGTCGTTGGTAAGTCAAAGCAGTTCTTCGGACATAGAAATGCAGAATGCGGTTTTATTTAGTTTATCCTCTATTTATACGGAAAGGCTTCCTCTGTCGAAAAATAAGAAAAAGGATCTTAAGGAACTTGTAAAAAAATATAATCCCCATCTAAAACCCTTCTTATGGTTAAGTGAAAAATGAGATCTTTTGATATTCCTAAATAAAATTTTCTGTATCAATGGTCATAAGCTGACTATTCGTAACAGACAACAAACTGATAAATTTATTTAATTATACTTAACAATTTTCCCATCATATAACAGTCATTGGCATGTTTTTCTTAAGTAAAACTGCTTGATATATAGTAGTTGGCAACTGATGACCATCGGGGCTTAACTGAATATATTTATAGACAAATAAATGCAAAAGTACAAAACGTGCGTTTCGGCTGTTTACAAAACTTTCAATTATTCACATTCAGTAATCGAGCCTTATTTTTTAAATTACTTTATTCGAAATTTAATGTGAAAAATTGATAATAATAATATCTATTGTAAACGTTTAACTTTTATTATTTTTAAAATAAGTTTTCCGTCATAGATTTGAAAAGAGGTAAATTTAATTAAAAATCATTTCTGGAAGTTGTGAAAAAGAACTGCTTTTGAATGGGAAAATCAGAACTAAATGATACTTTGGAATCAATGAAAAATTGATTCCTTAAGAATCACTTCCATTTATTTTTGCTGGAATAATAAGAAATAAAAATAAAAAAATACACTCTTTGAAAAAAAAAATATTTTATAATATTTTTTTATTGTATTTCATTTCAACATTTTATTTGTTGGTTTTAATATTTTTTAATATAATATCTTAAAAATTAATATTATTAAATTATATTCATATTAAATGAATAGAGATCATTAAGTTTGTAAATTGGTAAAATTAGGTACGTTAGTAATTTGAGCGTTGAAAACTTTTGGCATTAAATAAGTTTTTTTTTTAAATTACATTTTAAATATGTAAAAAGAAAATCTATTTTTCACTTCTAAAATAATATTTTAAAAATAATATGCAATTTAAATGTTTCGTTTTAAGAAGATTTTTTTGTTTGCTTTTGATAAAGCTAGATGTGGAAAATACTAGTAGTAGATATTGGACAAATAGTCATAAAATAATTATATAAATTTTCCAAATTTTCAGTTCTTTTGTCGCATTTATCAATGTTTATGAAATCATCATATAATGATGAATGATTTTGTAGTCTCTTTTTTAGGATTTTGAATACTGTTTATTGTGTTATTAGATCAGAAGTTAAACTACTTGAATTTGGAATATCCAAAGTTAAGTCTTCATCGGAATCTATCAGACTTACATCTAAATTTGATAACCAAACAAACGATTATGTGTGCGGAAAAAATAAAAGAGACCAAGTAAACCAGTTAGTTGGTGATGTAATTAAAAAAACCGGTTAACCGAACAAAAAAGACCGGTTTTCGGTTTTCTTTTTTTACAAAATATTCGAAACCGATCGGTTTTTAAAAATAAAAAAAGCGGTTGACCGGTTTTCGATTTCGGTTTTTGATTACTCTAACTCGTAGTATATCTGAAATTAAGAACTTGTATTCAAGATATAAAAAAATATGGAGTTCTTAGAATATCATAACAAGGTAAGATAAATTTTTTTTTGAGTAAATACCCTTTTGTTGAAAAAAAAAAATTGGAAACATTAATTAAATTTAACTAAAGCGTAACAACTCAAAATAATACAAATAAAATGTAGAGAATTTTCAGAAAAATGGTATTAAGTGAAAAAATTGATTTTTTATTGCAATATGTGCAAAAATTAAAAAGAAAAACAATGTAAATATATTTTCAAATGGAATTTGCTTACTATGGTGTATTTGGATTTTTAAATTATCTTAAAATGAAACCACAAACAGTTTTTCGCCTCTACTGAACATTTTACAAATTTTGAGTTATTACGCTCTTGTTGATCAAGTGCAATTTGTGAATATTGTAAATTTAAATTCAAGATGACTATTATGACAGCACATATCTATTCGAAACATATTATGTATTATATTTATAATTCATTATTATTAAAACATTCATACATAAAATAAATTTATTCCTTAAAAAAAATATTTTTCTGCAGTTTAATTTAAACCATGGTAAATATACGCATTTTTTATATAATTGCGCATATAGAAATGCATTTTTAGGAGTTTAATGCGTATATTTACTCATCAAATAGATTTTCTACGCACAATTTTACTAAGTTTTCGAATTACTTTTAAAATTATATTTAATTTTTACGCACTTTCAATGTAAAATTACCCATTATGTGTGTACGAACTTACGCATAATGTGTGTACTTTTTTTCGTTTACGCGCCCATAATAAATTTACCCAATTTATGGTGGGAGTACTTTGTTTTATTTGGAACAGTATAATATTTCACAAGTAGGCAGCACTTCAAACGAATCAATTGTGTTCGGTACAAGTCCCTTGTGGTCGTCTTACCCGATTTCAGCAGCTCATAATTGATGAGGTCCTACCAAATACCGAGCATTACCTTGGCTTCATAAATATTTGGCTTTGGCATTGATTTGGCTGGTAGACTGGGCTTCACTTACGATTTCTTGATTCAATACAAAAATTGCTTATTTTTACGGCGATTAAGCAGCATTTCGGACATGCCAAATCGTCTTTCAATGTCTCTCGTGTTAAACTTGTGTTGTACCCAATTTTCTTGTTTTTTATGAATGTTGATTTTGCAAGTTTTTCTTGAATTTGAGAGCAATCTTAATCAAGTAATGTCTTCAATTCATTATCTTTGAACTTGTTTGGCTGACCTGAGCGGTCTTTGTCGTCCGTCTCAAAATCACCACTTCTGAACAGCACAAACCATCTTTATCACGTTAAAATCAATGGAATTTATTTAGGAGCAATCACTGTGCTTCAGCTGCACTTTTTTTTAAATTGAAGAAAGAAAGCAAAACTTCTCACTTTGTTAACACAAAACTCGACATTTTCGAAGCTAAAACAAACTCTGTTGTTCCTTGACGGTCTACTGGCCAACGTCACCGATAAGATGTTCATCTTCAAGAGGCACATTTGGACCAGTAATTCTTGGGTACCCGAACAGGGATTACAGGTTTGGTTCACTGACGGCTCGAAATAGATCAATGGAGATACGGCTGCGGGTGTCTATTGACCCAACTTTTAACGTGCGCTTCCTATGTGCAAGTAACCGTCCATATTCCAGGCGGAAATCTTTGCCTTAGAAGGGCTACAAGGAGGGCACTTATTTATATTCTTTCAGATGGTAAAGCGACATTCATGACATTTTCCTATCACGTGTCATCTAGGCTTGTCCTGAACTCTACTAAATCTCTCAATAGACTTGGTGGATCCGACTTGGTGGGCAACGAACGGGCTGACAGGCTGGCAATATTATTTCGTTAAAAACAACATAAAATACGTATTAAATTAATCGAAAATACAGACAAAAAGACACTACTGATTTATTATTATATTCAACCCATTTTGTTGTTTATTTTAAATCACTGTTTAATAATCGACAAAAGTAGTAAAAGCAATCGAAAGTCGTTTAAAATAACTGTAAATTTTTAACTGACAAAAGTTAGACAAAAACTACTTTTGTGGTTTGTTTTTCAAATTGAAAGTTTGTATATATTTTTATTGGCTTTGTGTGTATGTATATTTGAATCATTTCTTGTAATTTTTCTTGAACTAATTTTGTATATACACAAACTATTTTGGTAAAGAAAATAAAATATATAAATTTAAATTTTTAGAAACAGAAAACATAAAATTTTACATTTAACAGAAAATATCAACTCTTACTAAATGCCTGTAAATTTGTATACTTTGTTTTTGAATAACTGATTTAAATAGTTAAAAATTATATTTCTATGAATTTCAATTGATTCTTCATTTAAAAACAAACTTTTCGAGTTACTTTTTAAATAAACTACATTCGGTAACGAAAAATATATTGTGAGTGTACCATTGCCCATCGTCAAGCTAAGAGATTCATCGTAACATTTAGTGAAAAATCCATGAGAATTCTTTCTCTGAAGAGGAAGCCAAATAACATGATTTTTTACTGGGCACTGTAATCTCGGATACCATTTGACGATTAGAGAACTGCCTAATTCGGATACTTGTAGATTCTATTTTTTGCTATTTTTATTTTTTATTTTTTGCTTTTAATAATTTGACTTTTTAGAATAAAATTAATTAATTTTGTGGTAAACAGTTGTGTTTAAATATGTTTTAAAGTGAGTGCGATTAACCGCACTAAATTTAACCGTAACCCCTCTTAACCAAAATTTCCTGTTAAATGCTAATTCCAATTTTAATGTTAACCTCGGTTATTCTCGCACATTTTTTCCCGTTAAGAGTGGTGACGAATGGATGAAGAGTTAACGCATATAATTATAGACGTTTATCTCAGTTTCATTTGCTTGGTTATAACTTTTTTAGTAAATTGGTCTTACAACGCAGATACAGCTATTTTAAACTTTAATTAAACAAACAAAACATCAGCAGCCACTACGAAATTCAATGAAACCAATATTTTAATTAAAACTTTATTTAACAGTTGACATTACATTTTTACGGTTAATTTAACAATATATCATCCTTTTTATAGGCATTAGCGAATTTACTCCCAACATCATCAGCATCAGCATCATCAACACCATTAACAGAAACAACGGAAATAATACAATCAGAGCAAAATGCAGTTATTTACATACTACTTATACAAGTGACATCATCATACTTGTGTTACATTTTTGCTAAATTTGCATGTAAAATAAAAATTCAGGAATTCAGTTATGCTCTGCCACTTAGCCTTGCTACACCACTAACAGTGGCCGCCACAGTCACTTTAACCTGGCTGCGGGAAGCAGATGTGTGTTCGCTTAATGGATATATTCCAAAATATCTGTCATTTAAAGCTAATATGTTTGTTGGTGGTAGTGGTGATGCAGGTCACTTCGTAAATGATGTTTGGACTTTTATGAATATTATCGTTAAAGACTACCTATGGATTTGGTTGTTGTGGTGGCTATCACAATTGTGGATAACAAATCATATATGGCGTCCAAAAAATGACAAAAATTTACCCACAGAGAAACTGTTCATTTGTCCGTGGTATTGTGGCTTTTTGGTTGAACAATGTATAACATTAAATAGACGTATTGTGGATTGGAATGAAGAGTACTTATCAATTAAGGTAGATATTAAAAAAAATTAATTTGTTGTAATTTTAAATGTAACTTAAAATTAATTTTTTACTTCAACTGCACACATAAAATTTACAATTATATAAATACTTTTTTTTATATAAAATTTAAATTCCATTTATATTTTATAAAATGCCAGGAAAGCTTTTGCTTCAGGAGGAGCAAAATTCATCTGACATTTGTCATTTGTAACAGGCGTAAGAAAAAATGTGTAGGTAAGGTTAAAATAACTAGTTATAGGTAACGCAAAAATAACAGGATGCATTTCATATAATAAAAACTGGTGGCTTGAAGGTAATTAATAACGGGTTGCTTATAAAAGGCATAATAATACGTAGCATAAGGGGTGCAAATAACGCATTATCAATAGGTACTGAAATAGTAGCTACATATAATGAGTTTATAAGTCGTTACAAAACTGATAACAAGGAAGAAAATAAATAACTACACCATTTCCAATTTATTATCAGAAAGTACCAACTATTTTCAGAAACTATTTTTTTTTTATTTCAGATATTAAGAATTTAATTTATAGAATTTCAATTATATTTATAGAATTTTAAATTAATATATGTGAAATTAAATTGATAGCATCTAAAATGAAATTAATAACTTCTGAAATTAACTGATTAATCTGAAATTAAATTCAACATTTCTTAAATTGTTATTTTCTAAAACTAAATTCATAATTTCTGCAAATAATTAATAATTTCTGATATTAAATTGGAAATGGTGTAATGGTGCATAATATATCAGGTTTTTTTTTCGAAAGTAATATAAATATTCCATAAAAATACAAGTAGATATAGACTTGCTAAGTAGTTGTAGACACAGCTACTTAAAAATTAAGAATGTATAAAAATGCTGCCAAGTCTTAGAAATTATTGGCTTTTCTCTTTTAAATTTAAACAAAAATATTTGTCATAAAAATATTTGAAATTATTGTATTTTTAATTTAATAAAAAAAATACAACAAAAGCTAACAAATGAATTATGTGTTTGTAAGTAAAGGTAGAGTAGGGCAAGCAATATAATTGATCTATTTCGCTTTCCCGCGAAGTCCATATACGAAAACAGCTTTCGTACAAAGACGTCTCCAAATGTTCAAATTGTATTTGTTAACAAATATTAAAGAAATGTCAGGTAAGTAGGGATAGACGTTTTCTTTACAAGTAGTTATAGATATAGATATAAAAATCGAAAAAAACAAACTTATTATATATTTTTTTATAAAATTTATTTTATATTTATAATGATAAAAAATAAATTAATATACAACATATGTATGTACATATTAACTTTCAGATTAATTCATTCAAAATTCCAACTCAAAATGGTATTGGAAAAATCCAATTTTCAAATCAAAATCATTAAAAAACAGCAATATATAAAATCAAAAAAACTATTTTTTATTATGTTTCAAATTTTTTTCTATTAATTTTTTATTTGCTTTTAATTTGAATTGAATTTAGATAACAATTTGAAAAAAAAACAATTAAACAAAACCAAAAATAGATTTTAACTGCCAAAAATAAGTAGTTATAACACTTTATTAGTAATTCATTATTTTTACATTGAAAGTAATGTAGTATGCAAGGAGCTGACATGGAATATCAATGGCCGTATAACACATTATTAGTAACTAATTATTTTCACCTTAAAAGTAATGTATTGGGCAGGAGTAGGTCATTAGTGATAATGCAGAAAGCAAATTTATAAAACGTTGATAAAATTAATTTTGTATAAACATTTGTTTCTTAAACAGTTTAAACAAATATTTTAAAACACACTCGTCGTATTAAAATGCTTTAGTTTTTTGAGATTTGCAATTAAATTTTGGCTTTCAAAATAAGACACCTTTAAAGTTGTTGCAATACTTCAAAATTAAAATGAATAAATTGTTACCGTTACAAATGAAAATAATGTTGGGTGAACTAAATGCCCATATTCAGATAAAACTATTTTGACTTATACCTTTTACTACGTTCATACTGAACCTCAAAAGACGTATTTCTGTTTTTTCAATCTTCAATTTAAAATTTGAATAGAAGTCAGTATGAACGTGATATTACCTTGCATAAAAAAAATCAAGTTTTCTAAACATCTCTTTTCAAATTTGAATTAAAACAAATAATTTTTAATGCCTTAAGTGGTAAAGCTCTTGTATATAAAAATTCTTTAATTCTATGATAATTTATTTTTATTGTTTAAAACAAGATTTTTTTATTCAGTGCTTCTAAAAAATCTACCCCCTACTCTGCATTAGGGTTGCCTTATGGCATGTAATGTCCTTGATTGACAAGTTATTTTAGGTCTTGCAAATAAAATTTCAACAATTTAAAAAAATACCATGTTCTTATTATTATTACTTTTAGGGTGCATAACTTATCTAAAACATAACCAAAGTTTATCTCTACACTCTGAGAAAACACTTCATCATACTTATGAAAAACTTTATAAATATAAAAAAAGCTTCATTGCCTTTCGTCCAAAATGAAAATTTATAAATATAATGAAGGTGTTTCACAAAAAATATGAGCAACATGATTTGGTTCGGAATTTCATATGAAGAAGTTATGAAAAATGTTTTATAAAATTTTGTGAAAAGATTCATCTTATAAATATGACAATCCTTAATAGATTTTCGTCCAATGGAACTGTTACATAAATTTGATAAACATTTTTTTTCCTGAGTGTAACCATTATCACACATTAGTGTCACAAAAATAAACTTAAATTGTGAAAATTCCTTTAAGGGCCAATACATCACTTAGTACAAGTTTTGATTTAAATATTAATATATATATATATATATATATATATATATTTTTGTAAAATTTTCTACAAGTTTTGGTTATAATACTGGCCCTAAACGATTTATTGAACTCATTTTTTAATGCTTACGCTTAGAAAATCAGCATCATATAAGTAGAAGTTGCAAAAAGCTCTAGCTTTTGTGATATCTAAGAATTATAGTGCCCTCAGGGAAAAAAGCTTCAGCATATTTTTTATAAATACTTCGTACATTTTCGTCCAATGTTAATCTTTCAACCCAGCAAAAAAGTGAAAATAAGATCTTTTGATGTTCCCGAACAAATTTTGAATTGGAAATTTAGATTTTGACAGAACATCAGTAATCGCGACTTAGCCTCATTTTCACAATCTTCCGTTAGCTTCTACCTGAGAATTTGACTGGCACATATGTTGTTGTTTCCCATATAAAGTTTAAGTTTGACTGTTGGTTAAATTATAACGGGACATTCAGTAATCGGTTCTTATGTATTAAATTACTTTATTCGAAATTCTTGAATTTTTGCTATAATAAGTTTTTTGCTTTTTGTAGCAATAATAAATACGATTTTAAGAATTTAAGCCCTTGTAAATTGTACTTTTAAGATTGAAACAAATCACTTTAATTTAAAACATAGTTATAAGTGTCAAAGTTTTATAGAAATATCTATGATTAATGTTTAACTTTGGTTGTTTTAAAAATAAGTTACCCGTCATTCATTTGAAAAGTGTTAAATTTCATTAAAAATTATATTTTTGGAAGTTGTGAAAAAGACCTGCCTTAGAAGAGCAAAATCAGAACTGAACGATACTTTGGAATCAATGAAAAATTAATATCTTAGAATCACTTCCATTTTTTTTTTTTGCTGGGTAATTATGTTCATCATAATTGTTTCATAAAAATGCAAATTGATGACATGTTTTTTCTTATATGAAGCTTCATCAATATTTGTGAAGAAGTTCCATCACTATGATAAAATTTAATTTTTTTTAATTATTTAAGTAAATAAAAGTGTAAGCATACACGCAAAGAAAAATCCTGGTTAATTGAATCCATTGGCCTACCCAGGATTTTGGTATGAGGAGCTCCAACATACATTTTTATTATTATTTTTTTAATGTCAAATAGTTAAAATTTAAAAAAAAAATCGGTATCGGCTTTGCGAACTTAAAAAAAACAGTCAACCGGTTATTAAATTCTTAAACTAAATTTTAACTTAAAAAATTATAAACAACCCAACAATCAAAGATGATCCTTTTGGCTCAGAAATAGGCTACCAAATAAATAGCCACTTTTTCCTATGATATTAAAATATAAATCTGAATAGTTTACAGGTTTGCAAAATTAACATAAATTTATGGGAGCACCGAAGTTGCTGGCTGGGAAACACATTTTGATTTTTTTATTTTACTAAATACAATTCTTTACCCTGCAACAAGTTTTTATATTTCCCTCTGGGTTTTTATTTTAAGAGTCTGAAATGACAAAAATAAAGCGACCGAAATTAAACTTATTAGGTTTGTTTTTTCGCATTTTATATCTATAACTACTTGTAAAGAAAACTACTATCCATACTTACCTGACTCTTCTTTAGCCGCCTTTGTACGAAAGCTCTTTTTTCGTGTATGGACTTCGCGGGAACGCGAAATAGAGCAATTATATTGTTTGCCCTGCACTACCTTTACTTATAAACACATAATTCATTTGTTAGCTTTTGTTTTTTTTTAACATTTTATCGAATTAAAAATACAGAAAATTCAAATATTTTTATGACAAATATTTTTGTTTACATTTAAAAGAGAAAAGCCAATAGTTTTAAGGCCTGGCAACATTTTTATACATTCTTAATTTTTAAGTTGCTATATTTATAACTACTTAACAAGTCTATAACTACTTAAATTTGTATGGAATATTTATATAGAATTTGAAAAAAAAAAACAGACCTATTGTTGAAATGAAATGTACGAGGGCGGATCAATAAGTCCGTGACTTTTCGAACTTCCCTCGTAGTTATATTAAATGCAACACTGCTCCCATCAAGTACCATCTTTTTATAGACTACTTTCAAATTTTGAGCAAGTTACTTTGCGTTTAACAGCTGTTAAAAACATACAACCTTGTGTCTTTTTCTAAAAATTGAAAAAAGTGAATTTCGAGTACTCATTAAACATTATTTTTTTCAAAAAAAAAACGTCAATCAAACCAAGAAAAAGCTTGATAAATACTATGGGGACTCTGCACCATCGATTTCAATGGTAAAAAAGTGGTTTACTGACTTTCGTTGTGGCCTTACAAGCACGAAAGATGCCGAACGTTCTGGATGCCCAGTTGAGGTCTCTACACCCAAAACAATTGAAAAAATTCACGATATGGTGTTGGCCGATCGGAGATTAAATGTGCGATAGATTGTGGAAGACATAGGCATTTCACATGACTCAGTGGTTTCAATTTTGAACGATCACTTGGGTGTGATAAAGCTTTCAGCAAGATGGCTGCCGCGTTTGCTCACAATCGACCACCAACGGAATCGTGTGACAGCTTAGTTTCCATGGCAAAAGTCCATGAAGTAGACTACGAATTGCCACTCTCATTCGCCTTATTCACCGGATTTAGCATTTCATATAACTACGAGGAAAGTTCGAAAATAATTTTTTTTATAGTAGTCATGGAGAATACACAGAAAAAGTTATTTAGAAGGTAGCCGAATGTATTTCCTGGTCAGCTACGACCTTCATCAGCATTATTCGTGTCGTCCGTGAAAGTCCTAATTGTAAATATCTCTATTTAACTCTCAAATCAAATGAAAAAGCTATTTATGATAACCCTAAGTTGATTCATTGAATTTATATGAAATTGACTTACTAATTGTTTGTCTTTATATTATACGTTATTACTATATCTTAATACCCCAACCGAGCACTAGCAACGAAGGCTTTCGGCTCGTTGTAGCGAAAACAGACCAGAGCCTCTGGTGGGAATCAAACCCACGACCCCCGCACTGATAAGCCAGCACGCTACCAACTAGCCTACCGGGGCTTTTATACTAAAATGATTTCTTTATTACACAAAAAATTGTTGCCAAAAAGTTTCAATTTTTTTTTTTTTATTTTTAATTAAAAGTTTAATCATATCTTAATTGATAATAATATCATAATTGATAATGAACTTGGTGTAAAAAATATTCTAGTTTACAATAAATACTATTGACCTCTTATAAAACATACAATTATTTAAATTGCAAAATTGCATCTTAAATCCCTAAACAAAAATAAAAGTGTCATAGCCGGTGTTGCCGTTTTGGTTATTTTTAACCAAAATTGGTTATTTTTTCCAATGGAGATGTGAACTTTTTTTCATTTTTGAGGACAAGTATTCTGAATTGAACAATTGCTAAGTAAACTTACGTGTTGGTGGTAAAAAAAGCACAATCGATAAGAATTCAAGAAAATTTTGTTTAACTTCTCAAGAAATATTTTTTCGGGCTCTCCAACACATACGGAATCATGAATCCAGATTGTGTGACACGCTTACGTCCGTAAAACACGTATTCGTCAAAACTTGTACGTAAATGGAACATTAACGGACCGTATAATCGGTTTTTAGAAAACACTACGTTTTCACTCTGTTTGATGTAACCGTTTCCGTGCCGTTAAAACGGCTTTTATAAAAATATAAATATGCAGCTTAATATAATAGAAAATATATCTAAAATCGCGCAACAATTCTGTTAAATTTAAAATTGCATGAGTGCAAACTAATCGAAAAGTACTTTTTACATTGTAAATATTATCAGCTGAACGTAAACTAATTTGTTTTATTTCTATCAGGTATTAAACTTTATAAAAGGCCAAAATTAAAACGTGATAATGGACGGTAATTGCTTTCTTCTAATGTTTTCTTTGTGTTGTTTATTATTTTCTTTTGTTTTAATAAATCTAAAAAAAATATGTACTTTTCAAAATTAATGGCCCTATGCTCCCTCGAGGAGTGAAAGGAACTTAGGAACAAGAACTCAAGACTGACCGGATACGGCGTTCTGAAAACGGAGTCATTCCGTACATTACACAACACAACGGCCCGTAACCGGTCCTTGAATGGCTGGCTTTCAACGGACTCAACTCCGGTATTTACACCACACAAAGGCATGTAAACCTTCCGTCTTTGACGGACTTTCAAAAAATTCGAATAAGTTTCGATGTTTCTTAAAAAATCCGTTTTCTGGTACGTATACGGATCCAGAAAACGGGACGTAACCGGAGTTGAATTCCATTTATAACGTACTGAAAATGGTACGAAAGCGGAACGTTCTGTTTTGGATTTTTATTGATAAAGAATGCAGTCAATGTAAATAGTGAATCCGAAGATTTATCATTTGAACGCGACAATAAAATAATATTTCTAGAACAAATTTCAAAAAAAAAAAAATAAATAATAGTTTAATATATTTAAATAAAAACATAAAACCTTAAATTTTGGTTATTTTTTCGCATTTGGTAACTTTTTTTAAAAAATTTTGGTTACCAAAAATGTTTGTCTGTGGCAACACTGGTCATAACTTAATTTTTTTAAGAAAGAGAACCGCACTTATTGCTTAAATTAACAAACACAACATAGTATATGTAGTGTTTGTACTCATCAGAGTGTATACATATCAGTGTTGCCAGATAAGGGGATTTGGCTTCAGATTTGAAAATTTTTTGATAAAAAAAATTAATTTTGATAGCTATTTCTGTTAAATTAATGACGTATTGGTTTTAATGCAGAACTTGATAATTCATTTTATTTCATACTATTAATTTTATGAATCTATGAATAAATTATAATCACTTCATATCAATGATTCAATTTTGTTTTGTGATTCTGTTCGGGAAGGATTTTTGGTTATTTGATTTGTTAAAATTTAATCAATTTGATTAATTTTATGAAAAGAATCAACAAAAATCAAAATGATTCTCTGAATTTGATATTAATTGAATAAAGTAGACAATTATTTAAAAAATATTGCAAATCGATTCGTTAAAAATTGAATCAGATTTAAAAATCAAATCAAATTTGAATTATTTTATGATGCCACCCTTTTTTCTAGAATATTTATTTTTAATTTTTAGCAAAAAAATTCTAAGAAAAACCATTTTCGAAAAAAGGAAAATTTGATTATATAACAATTTGTTAAGGATTTTTTGGTATTTTAAAAATGGGAAAATGAGAACAAACCTTTTTGGCAACACTGTAGATACGCATCCACCAGCTATGATAAAGTTGGTACCATAGTATTTTTTGTGGTGCTATTGGAATTGATCAATGTTTGATTCCAATATTTTTTCAATGGTGTGCTTAAATATAGCAGAATATGTCTATTGAATATCGCATTCTTTGTGAATTTTTTATTTATTTTTACGCCCAATTTTTATACCACTTATGCCAATATATATTACAGAAAGATGCAAATAATGCTGCCAATGGTCATGCAAACAATACGGATATTTCAGAAACTGATAAAATCCCACAACTTATTATATGTGCAACAATGTGGCACGAGACACAAGAAGAAATGATGGAATTTTTAAAATCAATTGTACGTCTCGATGAAGATCAATGTGCAAGACGTATGGCAAAAATACACATTAACGATGGTAAACCGGATGATGAATATTACGAACTTGAAAGTAAGTATCTGCACATGCATATACATAAGTACCCTGCGGGAAAAGGGCCTATCCCAGGACACGTCACGTAACCAATTCAATGTGATATGGACCGGTCATGGGACCGGTTTTTTATATGAAAAGGACCGGTCACTTTAACATGGGCTTGTCCTAGCAGGGGGTCAATTGCCCTCTGTGACATGTCACAGGACTGGTCTTAAAGAACATGTCACACAACTAACCCCAAAGAACACACCACAGAACCAACGCAAAAGAACATATCATGACTTTTAAACCGCTCACGTTGTAGGCACTTTAGGAACCGCTCCTCTTTTCACCTATCTCTTGATATGTATTACCGGAAGCGGTACAATTTTCACATATCACGGGACAGGTCCCAATTTAAAACTGACCCCTTTTTCCCGCAGTGTACATACAAGAATAAGGCCGTGTCGCAAGGCCACGTTTTGCTTCAAATAACCGCAATTACAAAAACAAAATGCATGTAGTCACTCATTCATCTCACAAAGAACTTCTTTTGTAGACAGCATGTACAAGTTTATGTGTCATCATCGTTGTCTGATAAGGGAATTCCCCCTAAATTGGGGATTTCAACTCCCGTTTGGAAACAGATTTACGTGGGGAAGCATTTGGGGATTTCACAAAATTTTGACGGTATTTTTGGATGTTCCTTTTTTGTTTCCTATTTATTGTATATCATGTTTTTTTAGAAAAAAAAAAAAATAATGAAAACTATCGTTTAAAGCATCCACGATTTTCTAATTATATTGGGATGAAGCATGAACAACATGACTGCAATTGATACAGACAGGAAAATAGATCACTTAAATTCAGGCGCGAGTCCAGGGGGTGATGAGGATAGTAAACCCCCTTTCAAAAAACGATTTAAAAAAAATTGTATATAATACACAACAGACTTTGCGACGTAAAATGTTTCTAAACTAATTTAGTTATTTTAAATGTTAAGTGCCATCTCTTAATAAGACTACGATTTGGCTTGGGAATTTGTTAATCTCTTTCTGTCATCTAATAGTGAAATTCTAAGGCAAATTTTAGTTTGACAACTTGCTACTATAAAATGTTAACAATTTGGACTGCTATTTTGTTGCTCTTCGATCTAGTTATGTATTCGTAGAGAAATATTGTTGCAATATCCTTACCAACACTTTATTCATAAATTTTAAAACGATAAAAAATATAAGCCAAACGAAAAAATATTTAAAATATGTATGAATTCTACATAGAAATACAATTTTTATTACAAAAATGCGTATTTTTTCTACTTCACGGTCATATTACATATTTTTCATATTGGTTTGGTGGATGTTGGGGTAAATGAGTTATGATAAAATCTGTTTTTTTTTTGCATTTTCTATTAACGTGTTTAAAGATATACAGTAATTTTTTACCACTTATTTAATAGTTTTTGTTGCTTTTTTTGCTTATTCAGGGTAATATTCACCGTTGTTTTATGTCATGCTCTGACATATGTACAAGCCAATTTTGTAAACGTGCCAGTACATACTTGATAAAAATGTACGTTATATAGCAGTTTATATGCATAGAGTTAAGGTACAAACAAATTACAAATTACATTAATCGTATGCACAACTGCTTCAACTTTTCATAGCTCCAATGTGAACACTTCAGAGACGCAGATGCAGAGTTATCACAGTGGAACCTTAAACGAAGAAAATTAGTAATTTAAGCATGCAACTTCTTAAAGCCTTTCTTAGGCTAAATGTACTAGGAAATTTTTATCATAGCGACTACACATACAAAAAGATTAACCTAAAATATTTAATTCAAGATTTGTTAAAAAGTTTGTTATAAACAAATATTCAAATAAATCAATTAATATTTTAAATGGCATTTAAGTATTTCAGTAAATATTTTTTTTACACAATTTCAATATTATTGTTTCTCAAACTGTATCTTTAAATAGAAAAATGTTAGTATTGAAATCAAGGATTCAATCCATTAACCATTACTCCTTCAATCGATCAATTGTGACCAGCAAAAATTGTATGGTAAAAAAATATTTTGACATTTTGAATGGAAATGTTAATATTTTTTATTTATGTACTTGAAAATGAAATTGTGTCTTGAAGACTTTGTCAGTATCGCCTTTTAGGTGACAAGTCTGCAGGTGCAGACCTTTACCAAAGATGTCTTCAAGACGTGTCCTGCACCTTTTTCAAAAATGACGCAGGCCGCAAGAAATTTTTCGAAATCGACGCTGACATACTGCCTATTTGGCAGCCTATTTGTCAGTTTAACACGAATTATTTATACCAAAATCGATTTAAAACTTGTAAGCACTAAATTAAAATTAAAAAAAAATACAATTTGAAAAGAACAAAATTTTAGAAAATAATTTTTAAAAATGAAATATAAGTAACTTTTTTAAACTATTTCAATTATTATGCTTAAGGTGAATCGGCAAGGCGATGATCTAACAAATAGAGGGCTACTTGTTTGACATTTGGTGAGTGTGATTATTTCCAGTTTTAGAATATATAACTTTATAATGTGTAATTAATGTGTAATGTGTGATTAATAAATAAATTAAAACTTTCTGGCCCATGCTGGAAATTTCAGTAATTACTTCCTAAAAATATGTCATCGTTTATTCACCTTATTGAATACCTGTTAAATTCTCCTACTAACATTTTACCATTTGCATGAAAATGTCAGAAGGTGTCTATAGGCTTTTACAATCACATATCGCTAAGCTCTCATAAAGAAATCTTCATCACATTTTTAACTGGGCCATATTGCATATTCATTGGTTGGTAGTAGTTATTGTATGCCAAACAAGAAACCCAAAACTGCAGAAAGTCTGGGAAAGTTCAAGAAGACACACTTTCGCTTTATTTGCTGTCAATATTTGTTACTTATATAAAATTATATATCGTTAAAAAGCTTAAATATTAAAAATCGTTGGAAAGCTAATAAAGAAAAAAGTAGATATCTAGATTTAACACCAAGGGCCACATTAAGGTTTTCATATTTAAAAAAGTTCTAATGTATAATCATCGAAGCTACAATGAAAGCTGACTTACCTTTTTTAATATTTGTATAAACTTTTCTGCATTACGTTACTTCAACTGAATATAAATTTTCACAACAAAATTGGGTTAATGCAACTAACTTTTAGTTGTAACACCCAAAATCATAAGGAATCACATTTGAATATGGTTGAACTAACAAAATTTTTTTGTATCAGCCAGTGGCGTGCCCAGGGGGTGCCCGGCCCTTCTCTCTACTCAAAAATTCGCAATTGATACAATAGTTAAAATAGATAAATTTAAATTAAAAAATACCAAACGCAATTAAAAAATTTATCAAATTTCAACAAACATTTATTTAATTAATTTGGTGTTTTTGAATTTCAATCGATGTTTTATAAACCACATTTGGAGTCATTCCAAAAGTTTTTGAAACAATCTAATCGTGTTTGAAATGGTTGTCCTTGGATTTGACTAAAAATTTGCACGCGACTTTCCCACGATCCCATGATATCTGTGCTGTTTTTCAAAATTAGATGTAGTTCACGCTGTATCGCGGCTCAAACTTGGTAATTTTTTTTTTTAATTGAAGACGGGTTTTTTTAAATATTCGCGAATAAATAAAGTTTTTGCAATATTTCTGTAAAGCAACAATCGGCTTATTTACGAAATAATTATCTAAAAGTAAAAGATCTAAGCTTTCATATGAGATACAATTTGTAAAAATAATTGCTTAAAAAGTTAGATTAGTTTAAACATGAGATAATTATCCAACTTTGATCCGCTTAAAGTATCGAACTTTTAGCATCCACACACCGTAAATTTTGAAAAATCAAAACAGCACAGATATCACAGGAATGTTTAATATCTATGTCCAAATTTTCAGATGTATCCATAGAATACCCCCTTGTTTTTTTAATGGCAATACTTAATTACATTTAATTTTTTTATTTCAAATGGTGTTTTTTTTTATTTTAAATAATATTTTGTAAATTTAAAATGTGATTTTTTGTGATATTTTTTTAATGAAAATGCTGTTTTTTTAAATAAATGTTCTAATTAAAATAACATATTAATTACTAATTAATTAGTTAGTAAATATTAAAAAAATAAACACATATGAACATACACTCACAATATTATTTCGTTAAATATAATCTAAAATACATATTAAATTAATCGAAAATACAATCAAAAAGACGACTACTGATTTTTCATTATATTCAGCCCATTTTGTTGGTTATTTTCAATCATTGTTTAATAATCGACAAAAGTAAAAATAATAGAAAGTCGTTTAAAATAACAAACAAATTTTTACTGACAAAAAGTTAAAAAAAAAACTACTTTTGTGGTTTGTTTTCCAAATGGAAATTTTTTTATTTGTATGTAATTTTACAAAACATCGCACACAAATGTAACATATATATTTTTATTTTCTGTGTGTATCTATATTTGAATAATTTGTTGTAATTTTTATTGAAATAATTTTGTATATAAACAAACAATTTTGGTAAAAAAAGACAATAAGGAATTATATGAATTTACATTTTTAAAATCAGAAAACATAAAATTTTAAATTTAACAGAAAATATCAACTCCTACTGAATGTCTGTAAATTTATATAGTTTGTTTTTTGAATGACTGATTAAAATAGTTAAAAAATATATTTCTATGAATTTCAATTGATTCTTCGTTTAAAAACAAACTTAACGTATTACTTTTTAAATAAACTACAGTCGGTAACATAAAATATACTGTGAGTGTATTAATTAAGTAATTGATACGTTGAATTCGATGCGGAGAAATGCTAAGGAGTAGTTTATTATTACCCAGCAAAGACATGGTAATGACAGGTCATTACTGTGTTGATTACTATGTAATGATAGGTCATTACCTTTTGAATTTCTTTAAAATACAAAATAATGACCTACTGATAATGGGTGGTAGGAGTACTTATATGTACATGAATAAGTACATGAATATGTACTGAAATAAGTACCGAAATCGTATTTCTGTTTTTTTTTTAACTTCTATTGATTAATTTGTTTTGAAAAACTATACAACAAAATAGAAAATTGTCTGCTGTAACAAGTGATTTTGCAAAAATTTTAAGATTTTAATGAGAAAAAGCATTGCATCTATATAAACTTAAATTTCTAATGTGAAATAGGTCCACTATTTTACTACGAGTAACTACTTACTTCTCTGTTAAAAGTAACCACTTATTTCTTCACTATGAGTAACCAGGCTGGTAACTCATTATTCTCACTTTTTTTGTAAGCGTGAGGGTAATGACCACCCATGAATTTTGGGACATCGCGAACAAAAGTAATTAAGCCAGTAAATAGCCCGGTAACTAGTGAAACCCTTTGTGTGCTACTTACTCCCTTAATTATTTGGAAATGTCTGTTTTTTCTGGGTATGTATATGGAGACTACTGAAATCGCAAAGATTTGTGGTATAGAGCCAGAGTTACTAAGGCTTGTAGGAACACAGACGATCGAACGGAATAATTTAGATCAGTCTTATTCATTCCATATTTAGATGAAATAATCTCAAGTATGACAAATAGATTTTGCAGTCATGAAATTGTCGTAAATAATTTATAAATTATTATACCAAGCCAAGTCGTTAACGTATCGTCAAGAGAATTTTGTAGCCTCATAGAATTTTATCAAAATGATCTAAAAGCGGAGAGAGCTTTACAACACAAAATGAATCAAAACGTACTAAACAAATTCAATGGGCGAAGTAAAACTTTCTGCACTGGCTCCATTTTTCGTATATCGTGAAGAGGCAGACACAGACAAAACTATTGATGTATATTAGATGTAAGTCAATGTGATAAATATGTGTTGAATAAAAATATTATATGAATTTTGGTGCTGTTAATTGTATTTTAAATGCTTCAGGTTTTGAATTTACCAGCTTTTTAAAAACATTAATGGAAAAACTATTTACTTAGTCTGTATTCGGTAATTTGAAGCATTATGAACCAATTTTGCTAAAAAAAAAGATGCTTGTTGAGCCGATTTGATTCGACTGTTTTTTCACGTGAAACCCGAACACCTTACTTTGCTTTAGCGGAAAATCTAGCTATATTTTGTAGGGCGGTCTTCTTGTTTCTAAGTGTTGTTAAAACATTTATTTCTTTGGCAATATTATGCAATTATTTTTGTCCTAAAATATACAAATTTTTCGGAAATTTTTTTTTAGTAATTTTTCATCAGAAATTTATATATTTAAAAGTTTATTGCAAATTTTTTTATTTTTCATAATTAAGCTATTTTCTAGCAATTTTAGATTTAAACATATTTTTGGGTAAGACTTGGCAACAGTGAAGTAAGTCCAAATTAATTTTAAGCAGCCAAAAAAAAATACATTAACTCAATTTACGTCATGAGAAAGTTTTTGTTTGTTAAATTGTTGATTTACACAATGATTATAGATGCGAACTTAGAGATTTTTGCATTAATTAAGTTTTTTTTGATTAATTAAAACATTAGAAGGAACAAAATAGTTTTCAAAAATTAAATCCAACACATTTCAAATTTCATGCCAAAACGAATTTAAGAGACAAAACTAGTAAAAATATTAAAAACTATTATGTAAAGACATATGTTGAAGAATAAATATTAAATATAAGAAAAAAAAGATCTAATGAAAACACTAAATTCCTTCGAGCGCCGCACAAAAACCGATGAAATGCCGCACTTGCCCACCGATGTTATACTATAAAATCTTCCCCTGTAGAATTCACCCTATGTGGTGATGTTATAATTTGGCATAAATAAATAATTTTGTTTATATAAAAAGATCATAAGCTCGTTTAAACGAAGAGAAAAATAATTTTTGGAAAAACCGATTTTTTTTACAAAATCACTTTCCATCGATACTAGATTTGCCTATGGTTTCTTTAAAAAAAAAATGTGCAAAATTGGAAAAAAAAACTGGTAATTTTCGACCCCGTTTTTTAACATTTTATCATTCGGGATGTTACATACAATATAGTAATTGTTAAATTTTGATTCTCTATCACATATATGAGTTGCAAATCGGCATGTGAGCGTTGGGGAGATTTCCTTCTTAGTGCTTATTATACGAGTAGTGTACAAATTGAGTTCCTAACAATTACTAGCATAAAAAAGACGCGACAAATAACGCTTATGTGACATTTACTAGTTATTTATGTATGTACTCCTTACAGGAATGTGAAAAAGGGGGCGCAAAAATAAATCACAACGTATTATTAACCCAATATAAGGTCAAATTTGTCAGAAGGGTAAACTGTGTAAAACATATAAATTTAGCATTTGTACTTAAACAATATTTTTTCTTATTTTTTATGTAGATTTTTTGCATTTTTGTTTAGATTTTTTATATATATTAATATTTCATTACAAAATGCTTTCAGTTAATAATGCAGCATATAACATACTTTGAGCAACATTTTTTGAAGATGATAAATTATGCATGGTAAAATTGTATTGTACTATTTCACTCACTGAATTTTTTACAATTGTTCTTATTCCTGAAATATCGAACGATGCTTTGAGTATATGTATGTCGAATCTCGAAATCCTGAAATAAAAATCAGTCCTGATTTTTTATAATTCTTTAATTATGTGGTCATTTATTTTAATGTACAACTTTCTTGATTCAGGCGCTTTTTGTTACACTTTTAAAAAAGTAGATACGCAAGGTCACTTTGAAAAGTTAAAGTTATGTACAAAAGAAAAAAAATCATAAAGGGCTCGAAGAAAATTTATTAAATTGCGATATTTCTGCAGGTCGTGGAAGGTGAATGTTATTTCCACTATAATGAGTTAATATGTATTAGAAAATTTTATTTAGATCAGAGGTTCCACTATAAGAAGACGTTTGGCCTTAAAAACAAATCAAAGTCCAAAAATAAAATACAATTTGATATATCCAATAATTTATATCCCATTTACTTTAAACATAATTTAAAACATACTTATAATTAGCTACCTTTTCAAATCAAAAAATAATGCATTACCATTAATAATATATTTTTATTATTTCAAATATAAAATAATGTTTTAATAAAATACAGCCTGTGGGAAAAGGACCTATGCCAGGTATCCCAGGACACGTCACATGAACGGGTTATTGTGATAGGGTCCGGTCACGGGACCGATCACTTTAACATGGGCTTGTCCTAGGAGGGGTCAATTGCTCTCTGTGACATGTCACAGGACTGGTCTAAAAGGAAAAGTCGTGACTTTTATCCCGGGCAAGTCCCGATTCCCAACAGACTCCTTTTCCCACAGGGAGCATACAAATGTTAGACCACTCGACGGACTACCTGGCCATATTTTATTAAAAAAATTAATTTAAAACAAGTAAGAGCGGCTAAATTCGGCTATACCGAATCTTATATACCCTTCACCATGGTTGGGAAAAAACTGAAGTTTATATATGGACATATATGGAATGGACAGATTTATATACAGACGCCTTTAAGAGGAAATTAACCATTTAGTTTGGTGATAAAACTTGGACTCGGGAAGATTTATGGTTCCAGAAAATTAGTATTTAAAAAAAAATTATGTTTTGGGCATAACTTTTTTGTATCTGAACCGATATTTCCGAGTATTTTAGCAAATATATATAAGACGTATCCATAGGTCATACTACAGCTCTAAAATAATATATGAGAAATAAAATGGTTTAAAAATCTTTTTATAAATTCTTTTAATTTGGAGCAAAAAATAAAAATAAAAAAAATTTTAATGTTTTTAGCCTATTTATGGATTATTTAATTATTAATTTAAAATTTTATTTAAATTAATTATTTAATGTTTAAAAAACAAAAAAAAGTCTTAAGAAAATATAAAAAAAATTGTACAAAAAAAAAGTTGAATAGACGGGGAATCGAACCCGCGCCTAAGAGAAAAAAAGGATTTGTGACATAGCGATTAGACAACCGAGATATTGAGGTCATGCGAAATCATCGTTAATATAATTAAATAAACAGTTTTCGTTCAATAGGGATTTGTTTGGTTTTTATTTAAATGACACATCTTTGTATTGGTTTGTTGTTTGTGTATAAAAGGTGAAGAGATGAAAGATAAGAATTCAACAAATCGTTAAAAGAAATCACTAGAACTGCATGTGTTTTATTTCTATAAAAACGTTTGATTTAGCTGGCAAATTTGCATTTGGAATTTTATTTTGCTTTTTTATTAAAAAATATTTTTAATTTCTTTAGCTTTATTTTAAAAATTTGAAGGAAAATAGTTTATAAATTTTTTTTATAAGTTATTATAATTTATGACCTAATATAGTTGCACTCAAAGGGAAATTATGTATAAAATTTTCTTAATATATGAGAAATAAAATGGTTTAAAAATCTGTTAATAAATTCTTTTAAATCGGAAAAAAAATAGAAATAAAACCGATTGTATTTTGTTTGTATCAGAGGGTTTTTATAAAAATTTTGATGTTTTAGCCTATTTATTGATTATTTAATTATTAATATAAAATTTTATTTAAATTAAGTAATTAATGTTAAAAAAAAACAAAAAAAAAAAGTTTTAAGAAAATGAAAAAAAGTTGAATTGACCGGGTGTAGGATTCGAACCCGCGCCTTAGAGAAAAAAAAAACATTTGTGACATAGCGTTTAGACAACTGAGCTATTAAGGTCATGTGGAATCATCGTTAATAGAATTAAATAAACAGTTTTCGTTCAGGGGTTTCTTTGGTTTTTTTGCTAATATCTTTGCCATTTATCAACCGATCTGGCTGATTTTTAATAGCAAACAGAAATGGATCACATGTAACAGAGGTATATAACAATCAAGTCCTCATCATGTCTGGGGTCTTCGGAAAACCCATTTCAACATACAGACAGACATCGTTAAATCAACTTCGCTCTTCATAAGGACCCAGAATATATATACTTTATAGGGGCTAAGATCAATATTGTAGAAATTACAAACGGAACGACAAACTTATATTTACCCTTCCACCTGTGGTGAAGGGTATAAATATGGTTCAAAGTTTAAAGTTGATCTTTATTGTTGTTGTTTGATGGGTTTTAGGTCAGCTTAAGATCAAATATTTTAAAAACTATAGAAAATAAAAAACTAAATCGTTTTAAATTTTCTAAAATTTTTTCAAAATGTTGTTTTAATATTTCGAAGCAGTTGCGCTGTTCACCTTCAGGAAATATTTGTTGCTAAAACGAGGTCTTGAAAATCATCTGTACTGTTTGACTTTATTTTATCAACTCAGTTAAAGTCAAAACCGCTAACACTAGGAAGGTAAAATTTAGGCTGAATTTTCCACGGGATTTTCGGAAAAGCGGCAAAAAGGGTAAAATTCTTCCCTTTAACAGCCTGCCCTAACCGCTGTATCTAGAAAATTTAAATTTTTCTTCCTTCGGTGCATACATCAGCTAAGACTGGATTTGTGGAAAAGCTTAGGGGGAAGAAATGGAAGAAATTCTCCCTCCTTGAGGGCCTGCCAAAACCGCTGCAACTAGGAAGTTTAAATTTGGTATGTAGGTTCCCTCTCCGACGTAGACAGCCGCCGAAAAGGTATTTTTGGAAATTCCTACAGGGAAGGATCTCCCTTTATAGCCTGACCAAATCTTTTTATATAGAAACCTCAAATTTGAAATATGAGATAAGCTAAGACCGGATTTTTGGCAAATACTAGGGGAGGGGCGAAAAAGTAAAAATTCTACCCCTTGGCGACCTGCCAAAATCACTTAAGCTAGTAAGTTAAAATTTCATTTATACATTTCTCCTCCGGTGTAGATATCCACTCAACCCAGATTTTTGAAAATACCTACCGGAAGAGACAAAAAGGCTAAAAGTCTCCCAAAGACGGCTTCACATACCTTTCGAGCTAGAAAGGTAAAATTTTAGTATAAAGGTTCCTCCTCTTTTTTGAAAAAAAAAATCATTGATATGCGCGAAATAACTAACTACCGTTACCGTCAAAATATCTTTGCCTAAATATCTAAAATATCGTTAACCTTAAATACGGTTACCGAAATAATTGAAATATTGTTATTCTTAAAATACCGTTAACGGAAAACTTTAAAAAGCGTTACCCTTAAAATAACCCCAATAATCAAAAATAACATTACCATTACCGATAACCTCTTAGTTTCGAACACCAATTAGTTATCATGTATAAACAAGCGATGACCGCTTAAAATGCTAACAAGTTTAGGTTCAAACTCACACGAGTTACGATGTTACTGTATCATAACACTGCTATAATTGTATCCTTCTGTTTTCGTTTTATTTTATTCTTCTTTTTCTTCATGACTTTGTACGAGGGCGGATCAATAAGTCCGTGACTTTCGAACTTCCCTCGTATTTATGTGAAATGCAACACTACCACCTGTTAAAAGTCTACTGTCAAATTTTGACCAAGTTCCGTCATTTACTTTGCGTTTAACAGCTGTTAAAAACATGCAACCTCGTGGCTTTTTTTAAAAATGGAAAAAAATGAATTTCGAGTGCTCATTAAACATTATTTTTTTGCGAAAAAAAACCATCAATCAATGCAAGGAAAAGCTTGATAAATACTATGGGGACTCTGAACCATAGATTTCTATGGTACAAAAGTGGTTTGCTGACTTTCGTTGTGACCTTACAAGCACGGAAGATGCCGAACGTTCTGGACGCCCAGTTGAGGTCTCTACACCCAAAACAATTAAAAAAGATCACGATATGGTGTTGGCCGATCGGATATTAAATGTACGGTAGGTTGTGGAAGACATAGGCATCTCAGTGGCTCAGTGGTTTCAATTTTGAACGATCACTTGGGTATGAGAAAGTTTTCCGCAAGATGGCTGCCGTGCTTGCTCACAATAGACCACCAACGGAATTATGTTACAGCTTAATTACCATGGTAAAAATCCATGAAGTAGACTACGAGTTGCCCCCTTTTTCAACTTATTCTCCGGATTTAGCACCCAGTGACTATTTCCAAACCTAAAGAAATGGCTCGGTGGAGAGAGATTTAGCTCCAACGATGAAATTATTGATCAAACAAATGTCTATTTTATGGACCTCGAAATATCCTGCTCTGGGAGCAGTGTTGCATTTTATGTAACTACGAGAAAAGTTCGAAAAGTCACGGACTTATTGATCCGCCCTCGTATATTTTCGAATCGTCAGGGACGCGGTAAAAATGAGTGTTTAAAGGTCGAAAATTCTTCTTATTAACGGCTTGCTCAAACTGCTAGAGGACATCAGATGAGATGAGATTTTTTTAAGCAATAACGGGGAGGGATCAAAAAAGGAAATTCTCCCCCTTTACATCCCACCAAAACCGCCCAGACGGTATTTCGGAGGCTTAAAAGGGGAAGTCTCCCCCTTAAAGGCCTGCTCTAAGCGCTGGAGATGGGAAATTTAAATTTGTTAAGAAAGTTCTTCCTCCGGTGTAAACAGCAGCCAAGACGGCATTTTTGGAAAAGCCTGGGGAGGAACGGAAGAGGGGAAATTCTCCCCCTTGGCGACCTGCCAAAACCACTTAGGCAAGAAGTTAAAATTTCGTTTATACATTTCTCCTACGGAGTTTTTAAAATACCTGCCGGAAGGGGCAAAAAGGTCTCCCAAAGACTGCTTCACTGCGATGACCGCTTGAAATACTAACGAGTCTAGTGTCAAACCTCACACGAGTTACGATGTTACTGTATTACAACCCTGCTATAATTTTATCCTTCTGTTTCCGTTTTATTTTATTCTTCTCTTTTCTCTATGACTTCGTTTATTATAATTTCTTCCTATAGGAATTTAAATTTTTCTAAAACTTTAAGAAAATACAAAATTATGTTTATTAATTATCACTGATAATTTACCAGTAATAATCTAACCATAGATCAAAATAGTTGATTTTGATCTCACTTAAAATATATTTAAATTTTGTTCAATTTAATTAAACTTACGCTGCTTGATCTTCTTTTAAATTTATATACATAAATACAAGTACAAAAGAACTTCCTTATCATTGATTCAAATTTACATCATTTGTTAGTACAACAACTTTCTATGCAATAATTGTAGTGTTTTTATTACCTCTTTTTTCCTTCCTTTTTTTGCTGAGTTATAATACTTACTTGCCAGCAAGTATACTGGCACACATCGCTCTTAGCTGTCTTTGTAGGAAATTAATGCATTTTATTGTTGTCAAACATCTTTTTTTTTTTTAATTTTGTTGTTGTTTATTTGTTCTAGCCAACATTTTCTTTGATGATGCCTTCATATTGGATGAGAAATGTGTTGAAAATCCAAAAAACCCCCCACTCAATAACTATGTGAAATTACTGATTACCAGCATCGAAAAAGCAACATTTGAGATATATGGAGTTAACATTAAAATCAAGCCACCCGTGAAAATTGAAACACCTTACGGTGGTCGTTTGGTGTGGACATTGCCTGGTCGATCAAAAATGATTGCTCATCTAAAAAACAAGGACAAAATTCGTCACAAAAAACGTTGGTCACAAGTTATGTATATGTATTATCTGTTGGGCTTTCGTATAATGGAATTAGATACATTATCAGCAAAGCGCAAGGCAGTGATAGCAGAAAATACATTTTTGCTGGCTCTTGATGGTGATATTGACTTTCAACCGCAAGCAGTGCAACTGTTAATAGACCGCATGAAGGCCATTGATGAGTTGGGTGCTGCGTGCGGTCGTATTCATCCTGTTGGCAGGGGGCCCATGGTGTGGTATCAAATTTTTGAGTACGCCATTGGTCATTGGCTACAAAAAGCCACAGAGCATGTTATTGGTTGCGTCCTTTGCAGTCCTGGTTGCTTTAGTCTCTTTCGTGGTAGTGCCTTAATGGAAAACAGTGTAATGAAAAAATACACAACAGTTTCCGAAGAGCCCATGCACTACGTACAATATGATCAAGGCGAAGATCGTTGGCTTTGTACTCTCGTCCTCAAACAGGGTTTGCGTGTGGAGTATTCAGCTGCATCGGATGCCTACACCCATGCCCCGGAAATGTTTAATGAATTTTACAATCAACGTCGTCGTTGGGTTCCATCTACCATTGCCAATATATTTGATCTTTTGTCAGATGCCGATATGGTAGTGAAAAATAATAGTTCCATATCATTGCCCTACATTTATTATCAGGCCATGTTAATGGTTGGTACAATATTGGGTCCGGGTACTATTTTTCTCATGATGGTGGGATCGTTGGTTACAGTTTTTAGTATCGGTATATGGACAGCGTTTCTATGGAATTTTATTCCACTATTGGCTTTTATTTTGTCTTGCATTTATTTAAAACAAAAATTTCAGGTACTTTAAACCGATACAAGAACAAAAGGTGTTTCCTAACTGATTTCAATCTTGATGTTCTGCATTCAATGTCGATCTCTCAATTTCATAAGATTTTTTTCATTTTTATATCACGTATCATTTCAAATACAATTTTTACGAGATTCAATCACTAGAATAATTTGAAAAGGAATTTAAAATCGGAAGAATTAAATTTATTAGAATAATGTTTTATCTATTTTCTTTTTGCAGAATGATGATGAAGAACATTACGATTAAAATCAGTAAGGCGCCACCGGGGTGGGCAATATTAAAATAATTTTTATTTTTCTAATTTTAGTTACTATTGGCTTTTGTTATTAGTGCCATGTATTGTTTAGTAATGATGGCCGTTCTTATTGGTATTATAATTCAAATGATCGATGATGGTCCACTGGCTCCAGCTTCACTATTCTTTCTTTTGGTATTTTTACAAATATTTATAGCAGGTATGAAATTTTAATTAACATCAAATTCACGAAGGGAAATTAAACGAAATTTTAATTAGGGATATTTGTGGTCCTAGTATATTTATTCTGACTTTGGAAATATAAAATTAGATTAGAAAAACGGAACTGTCACAGGATACGTCACGTGTTTGGTCTGTTAAAACGGGGATCGGTTCTTTTATATGAAAGGAACCGGTCCACAGTGCTTTGTTCCATAGACAAAAATCAAAAATAAAATGTTGGTCATGAATATTGATAAATAATGTATTTTTGGAAAGATTATTGGCGCCATGAAAACGACAATTTTAAGCAATAATGGTATAACAAAAATATGGCTTTTAGTTGTTTCACGAAAAAAAATATAAAATTCAATTTTGTTAAAAATTATTTTAAAGTTTGGTTTTTATTTTGTCTTAATATATTTGTAATTGACTAAAAATATACTGTACAGTATTTTGTATGGATCTGAAAATTACTTTTATGTGTTAAAAAATCGAAGTTTACAAAACATGATGGAGTGAAAAAAATAAGAAAAAAAGGGTATTTTTGATATTTTTCAAAGTTAATACTATTATCTCAAAGATTATAAAGAAGTATGGAACCAAGTTTTAGCCACAAATTACAAAAAAACATGTTTTTAAATATGTCGATTTTCTTAATTTATACTAAAATTTGTTCCACTTTTAAAGTGCCAAAATTTGAAATGTTGTAAAAAGTAATAAATATTTACCATAAATATAGATGAAATATATATTTTTGGGAAGATTATATAATAGTTTAAAATCGTGTAAGAGAATATTTTGGTATTACATTTTTTTGAAGCCACGAGAGGGCGCTAAACTTAGAGAAATTGAAGCAAAAATAGTTAGACACAAAAAAAGGTTTTAGATGTTTCACAAATTAAAAAATTAAGTTTTTCAAAAAATCACTAAAAGTTTTTTTTTTTAATTAAATGGTCCTAGTATATTTGTAAACTAAAAATATAAATTTTATTGTAAGTTTTAATATAAGTCTTTTAAATATTTTTTTGCGGCTTTAATTTATACATTTTATTTTGTTGAAAACCCAAAATTTACAAAACTTTGATGAAGTTAAAGAATACGAAAAAAGGATTTTTTTGACGTTTTTTAAAGTTTATACTATTATCTTAAAGATAATAAGAAGTATAGAACCAATATATTGTGCCACAAATTATAAAAAATCATGTTTTTAAAAATGTCTATTTTCATGATTTTTTCATAAATTTGATGCAATTTTGTACTGTTAAAAATTAAAATGATGTTAAAGAAAATAAAGTTCCTCGATAATATATTTATAAAAAAAAAAAACATATTTTTAGAAAGATTATAAAGCGTTGTGTAAAAAAAATGTAGTTTGGACACGTATTTGCACCACTAGAGAGCGCTTAGTACGTGAAATTTTAAGGAAAACTTGTTATCAAGAAATCGGTTTTAATTAGAGGTATCACGAATAGTGTATTCGAGTGTATTCGTCACGAATAGTGTATTCAAAATACCGAACCGAATACCGAACATTCGGCCGAATAAAAAAATCATATTCATAACTTTTATAATAAAAAGATTGCACTTAGGCAACAAATAAACCTTTTTCGACTATAACACTTCATTTTCACTAAGAGAGGACCCTTTTTTTCACAGTCAATAATAATCTTAAACAAATTTTATTAAAAAAAATTTTAAATTTTGGACTTGTTTCAAATTCTTTTAAATAAAAAGCATTGATTTTAGCACATTTTTATAAATCGAATAATTTAGCGAGATAATGGCAATATTCGGTATTTGGATAAAAAGTAGCCAAAACATACCGAATACCGAATATAAACCGAATTTTCGTGAAAGATAGTTAGTTGTTTCACAAAAACATCAATAATTATTTATTTTTTTAATAAAAGTATTCCATGTTTGGTTTTTTTAATTCTATAGTTAATTTTTATCAAACATAAAATATAATTTTGTTTCTGGCTTTTAATTTTAATGTCGGAAACAAAATAATTTTGACGTGTAAATAAACATAAAAACAATATTTTATTTATACAACAGTATAAAAATAATTTCATCAATTACAAAATTAAAGAAATGTTTCATAATATTTCCAAAAAATATTGAACAAACAATTAATTTTTCTTATAAATGAAAAGTTTGAGCAACAACACAGCAGTATTAAAAATAACATTTGATAATAAAGTCAATTGTCAACTGATTTTAGACATCAGTAACAGACTAATTGATATATATAATTTGATAGTGTTACCAGTATTAATAACAAAAATAAATAATTATATCAGGGTTGATGAATTTAAAACTTAAACACTATTTTCAATACCTTCTTTTGAAAAATGTTTAAAATAAAATAAATCCTAATTAAGAGCCATATAAAAGACACAGAAATATTAAAATAAATAGAAAGAGAGAAAAAATTATAAATATAGCGATCAAGATTAAAAAAGTAAAAACTTTTCAATTTAAATGAAGCTCGATTTTAAATTTGGTTAAATTGAAGTATTAATTAAAAAGTTCCATCCCTGACAGTACTTGTTTTGTTTTAATATATTAGCATTTTATTTACCGTTATTAAAATTTATTAAGTTAAGTATGTGAACGATATAGTTTTTTTTTTAATAGAAAGTTTCATAAAATTAAATCTCTGATTTCTAACATGCGTGCCAATCGAAATAATGCCTAGTTCGGTATTTTGGTAACGAAGTTTTGATTATTTCAGTATTTTAAGGGTAATAAAAAACAAATTTATTCAACTTTAGTGTAATTTTGAATGAATGCAAAAATAATTTATTTAAAATATTACAATATTTTTGGGGGTATTGTTTGTCGTAAAAAAGGATATACTAATGACTTTTTACTTACAAAACCGAATTCAACGAATTTAAGCATACATGTTTGTTACATTACAGGCACGTTAATATAACTTTGTTTTAATAACAATTACCAATTTTCGTTATGTTCTGACCAAATTTGAAGATGTTATTACATTTTTAAACTTCAGGATATATGGGAGGTAGGCGTGTCCTTGCACCAATTTTCCCAATACTTCGTTTATCTTCTAATTAACTCAAACTAAAATCACGTACTAAGTTTCAGTAAACTCCTTCTATTTTTGTCCACTCGTTATATGTGAACAAAGCACTGTGCGGTCAATTTAACATAGCTTGTCGTATGAGGTGATAAATTCCACTTTGTGAGATTTTCACCCAATTATTTAAAAAAAGATGATTTCGAAAAAACATCTGGGCGTCACTAAGTCTCCATCAAATAACGTTCTTTCTACAAAGTATTAACTGGCTAATAGCAAAGTTATATTGTTTTTTGATAGTTAATGATTATACCCCAAACACAAGGATACAGTGAAAAACATAATTCAAAAATATTGTCTTATACCCAGCAAAACTTTAGTAATGGGTGCGATATTCTCATGCGTTACCTTGTAATAATAGCTCGTTACCTTTTTCATTATTTGCAAGCATAAAGTAATAAGTTACTCATTATTGATTACGTAATATATAATTTATAAATGTAAAGTAATATTTATATTTTTGAAATATTATATTATGAAATATTTATGAAAATCTATTTTTAGATACATTACTTTGTGTTTTTTGTAAGCAAAAGGGTAATGTATGTTTTTTTTTTGATAACACTAGCGAAAAAACGAAGCGCAACAATTCTTTTAAGTTTAAAGCAATCAAATATAATATGCGTCGATAGCTGAGTGGGTAGAGTTCTTGGCTGGCAACCAGATTTCCCTGGTTCGATTCCCATCTTGACCACACTATTTTTTATTACAAATATTTTAAATAAAAAATTTGTAATAATTTTTTTTAATAAAAATTCCTCTTTTTTTAATCTATTATTAGACACATTACTGCTTCCATTCTCGTAGCCCCTTACATTATCACCTTTAAAGTAATGGGTATATACATTATTTTGAGGCTCATCGTCTGTAAAATTCATCAATGAAGTAAGGTGTAAAGTAATCCATCGGCCCCTATGGCTATACATTACTTTACCCATTTTTTGGTAATGTGTGATTTTGCTGGGTAATTAACTATCAACATAGATTTGTTGTAGATTTAATATTAATTAGGACAAACACTTGAAATTAACGGCTTCATATAAGCTTTGTTATTGGATACTTTAAGAATTAAAGTTCATATCAAAAAATATAAAAACTAGGGGATAAATATAGATTATTAAGTTTCGTTGATGTTAGTCTAATTGTGTGTTGTTTTCGGGTTTGTTAATTTGCTTCCAAACACTCAATATAAAAAAGACAATCATCAATAAGCAATGGCCCAAGAGGAGAGCGTGGATACTGAGGAGGGTTGTGTAGCGGCAACCGGAAATACTAAGAATTAGATTCTGCTGGCTCTGTGGAATTTTTTAATTTTTATTTTCTATAATTTACTAATAAAATTTTCATGTATGATTTAAAACCCTAATAATACCATTCATTTTTATAAATTTTAATTCGGAATATTTACATAGTTTTAATTGCAAATTAGGTTGTTAAAATTTGGGATGCTAGAGACAATCAAATTACCGTCCGTTTAAACGGTCACTAATTGGGTAAAATTTTATAATTCGATCAGACTGGTATTTGTCATAATTATATCATATAAGAACCCAGCAAAACTTGCATTAGTTCCACAACTAGATCTTTTATTTGTCACCCTCGCCACTAGTTATATTAAATAGTTTGAGAAACAGGTACCTTGTTACCGTGATTTTTGCATGAAATTCTCACGGTCGAAACTAGTTTCAAAAAGCCTTGATGGCATTAATCCCTAAGGTAGATAGAATTAAAAACTGATATTTTTAGTTAAGTGGAACAAATTCCAGAACTATTAGTTCAAATTTTTCGCAAAATATATTTTATACTAAAAACAGATTTGTCTAAAATAATTTTGTTTTTCAAATAAATTTTTTAAAATATTCGTCTGCATTGATTTGTTAGTTAATAGTTTCGACTTTTTTTAGAAACATATTTCAAAAAGTCGAATCGGCTAAAAAAAAATGTATTGATTATTTTTTTCAAATTTCTGGTTTAATTGGAAAGGTTGAACTTTGTCAAAAATGAGGAAGGAACCGCCGTTATAGTCTTTTTCCACTGAGCTACATCTAACATCTTTCATCAATTTGCAAAGATGTTAACATCTTCCCATAAGAATTATACAGGCCAAAAATTCTACATCTTTCTACATCTACAAAAGATGATCCTTTCTCATTTTGTTCCATTTTACATCTTTCGTTTTTTCAAGTGTCATCACTAAAAAAATGCTATCACTAGCAAACTGACATTGCAGAAAATAAACAAAAAAAATGTATTCAACTAAGGCAAATGAGCGGCACATGTAAGAATTTCATACTTATGTCTACCAAAAATTCTTCTTCATCATCATCTTCTTCCAGAATAGCCTTTAATATTTTAATGTACTGCATTAAAATTCGGGTTTGTTCTTGCAAAGCAACAACTACTCCAATGATTAATGCTTTCTCTAAATCCATTTTTTATTTTTAACAAACATTAAGCGTCTTTTTCTTTTATTTTTTTGAAAGCTGAATAAATAACACATGAAAGATGAAAGATGTTGCCAATGTAAACACATGTTTCACGTTTTTAACATCTTCCATTAGTTTCACAGAAATGTTGTTCAGTGTAAAGAACCTATTACCGCCAACGATGGGCGACATTTGATTCCAACAAGACGGGGCCACATGTTACACAGTCAACGCAACTATCGATATTTTACGCACTGTATTTTTAAAATAGCAATTGTGATGTCAATTGGCTGCCTCGGCCGATTTGAGCCCTTTGGATTATTTTCTGTGGGGAGCCATTAAGAGAAATGTTACGCAAACCATCCAGAGACAATTGAAGCGTTGAAACATGACATCGAAGTTGCCATTGAAGAGATTCGAGCCGAAACAATCGAAAATGTACTAAAAAATTGGGTTGATCGGAGGTACTGCCGAGCCAGTCGTGATAGTCATATGAAGGATATTGTGTTCCAATTAAACCAGAAATTTGAAAAAAATAATCAGTACTTTTTTATAGCCGATTCAAAATTGTAAATGGCCCACCCTCTAGTTATAGACGATTTCCAACTGATTTATTTTCTGACTTTCTTTCTGCACTTGATATTGAAAGTTATTCCCGAAAACAAAAAAATAAACTGATTTGGAAATTGGCTGTTTGGTATTTTGGTTATTTCGAACCAGAGAAGCTAAAAGTTGAAATTAATAGAAATATAGGTCTAATAGAAGTTTAAAAAAAAAATCTTGTTGGTGTAAAAATTAAAAAAAAAGTGCAAAAAAAATCTAAAAGTAATATACCAACGCTAGACAAATGTGATCCTGCTCCTCTACACTCAATAAAAATGCTCCAATATACATACATATGTGTAACTTTTTATATACTGCAAAATGCCTGTAATTAAGGAATTTATGCTTATAAATTAGATTACGCACTTTTAATTATTAAGCGGCCCATAGAATACCAAGTATGCCGGACAGCATGCTTGTCGGTTGTAATGTGTAATGTCTTGTTTGACGGATTGACAAGCATGTTGGACGAAAAACAAAATTTTAGATTTTTTGCGCATTTGTCAGGCATGATGCACGTTTGCATAGGAATTTGAAAAGCTCCGGTCTGTTCAAAATATTTTTTTTTATGAAAATCATTCAACTTGCTTAATGGTGTCCCAAAAACCAAACGATACCATAAAGATATTATTTCGGTCATAAGTTTACCCGAGAATGATATCATGAACGACACATATATAACAGGTACTGTGCGGCATATTTTTATATGTATGTATATATTTTCATTGCAATTTAGTGAACGAAAATTAATTAAATAAATTAATTAGTAAATAAATTAATTAGATAAGTAGCCCGCGGATAATGGTCCTGAATGTTAAATGGTGGTTTTAATTTAAATGTGGTGTTTCAAATTATAATCTTACCATTGCAGTGTTCTAAACGGAGGTGATAGTATTATTTAAGAATTGATCCGAGAAAAAAATTGTTACGATCTGTTAGAGATGAAGGATCCACGAAACTTTTTAGTTAAACCTAAAAAATGCAAACCCTGTATAAAATACAATGGCGCAAATAAAATATACTTACAGTAGGAACCAATCTGATGTTTGTTGGAATAATATTGTATGTATGAAACAGGATAAAGGATGTACGATATTTTCGATTAAACCTAAAAAAGTAAACTTTGACTAAAAAAAATAACAAATAATAATTTATACTTACAGTTGAAATGTTATGAATAATTGTTTGAATCAAAAAAGGTCAATCCACCAAATATTCGGAAGACTTCAAAATATTTTTTTCTTTTATGTTTAAATTAAATAATATTTATATTAATTGAATTTTTTTTATCTAGTTAACTTTGTATTTTCGAAATTTTGTCGTTAATTTCAAAATTTGTAATATATTTATTAATATCGTAAAATGCATTATATTTTTTTAAAAATATGATGCCGTTTACGATACTGTATCGTTTTATGGTTTATTGGGGAATGCTAAAACAATTTGCATGTTTGTTAAGCATTACGATCAACATTTTTTAAATAAATTATTTATTACTTTTACTATAAAAAAGTATTTGAACAAACCTAATATTACAGACCTTTGTTTAAAGGTACGTTTTTAGTTTAATACTTATATTAAAATAATAAAAATAGAAACTGAATAGCAATTTAGAAAATAACGAATTTTTGATTTTTTTTTTGTGAAACACAAACCACCAATTAATCAAGAAAAATAATTTTTACAAAATTTTTTTGTTATTTGCGGGTACGATGAACTCTGTTCTTTTCATTACTTATTACGTAGATGTAAATAATTGGTGGTTTAATTTTAAGGGCCGATGTTGATTTTGAATAAAACACAAATTATTTAGGAAATTATTGTCATTTCTTCTTTTAATATGGAATGGTTGAATTATTTATGGAACAAAATATCGGCCAAATGGCGGCACACCTCCATCCGATAGTCAAAATTTTTGATGACGCTGAGGCATAATTGGGATTTTATGCCGTTAATGTGCCGAATTATCTCATCCTTTAGCTCTTGAATTAATGACGTACACCTTTTCTTTCAAATAACCCCAAAGAATGAAGTCCAACGGTGTCAAATCACATGATCTTGGCGGCCAATTGTCATCGCCACCACGTGAGATAACACGGCCATTGAATTTGTCGCGCAAATGAGCCATTGTTTCGTTATATGGCAAGTGCCACCGTCCTGTTAAAACCACATATCGTCCAGGGTCATTTCCTCAATTCTTGGCCACAATAAGTTCGTAATCATCTCGTGATAGCGAACACGATTCCCAGTAACTGCCTGACCGGCCTCATTTTGGAAAAAATACGGCCCGATGATGCCGCCAGCCCATAAACCACACCAAACAGTTACTCTTTGTGGTGCATTGGTTTTTCGACAATCACTCTTGGATTATCATTCGCCCAAATGCGGCAATTCTGCTTATTGACGAATCCACTGAGGTGAAAATGTGCCTCATCACTGAAGATGATTTTCTCGAAAATTGATCATCCACTGTTGCCATTTCTTGCCACCATTCTGACTATTGACGACGTTTGGAATGGTCAAAAGGCTTTAGTTCTTCAGTCAATTGCACCTTGTAAGCGTTTAAATGCAAGTCTTTATGCATAATGTTCATCAACGACGAGATTGAGGGGTGCAATTGTTGGGCATGACGACGAGTTGAGGTGGATGGCTCTTCAGCCGCACTATCGCGATTAGCAGGAAATTGAGTTAGTCTGAAATTGAGAAATGTCAAATAAAATGCAGAAAAAAACTTGACGTTTAGGTGTGATTCACATTTAACATCGGCCCTTAAAATTTAACAATTTTTCATATTCTTTTTTACTCCATCAAACTTTTTGCAAAGCTGCAAAAGTATGATATTAAAGACTTTTTCTTAAAAGTACAAATATTAAAAAAAAACTTATTAAGGGTGTCCCAAAAGTGTTGCCAACCAAAACAAAAAAAATATTTGACAGCTGACAGTTTAGGGTTAGCAAAAATGGAACATTACACGATGTAGCAACGCGTTTTCATTATTAAGTAATATTTCAAAAATAATGACTTTGGCGGCTGTTTTGAGTTTTTTTTTGTGATATTGATGTGTAGAACATGTGGTCGCACAGCCCGTGCAAAAATTTATTAAGTCATCTGGTCGTGTACTCTCTCATTTCGGTGATTAGAAAGAGTGTGTATATGCCAGCAAAGTCATAGAGGTCATTTGCCCGATCCTGTGTACATTATGATTAAAAAAAAATAACTATGTAAAGAAAAATCCTTTTTTTAATTAACCTTAATCCTGCGTGAATTTTGGTTCACCCTTTATATGTATTCGTTTTGGCATACAGTTTCAGGATAAAATACGTATATGGGAAAAAAATGTGAAAAATATTTCCTGAAATATTTAAAACTCAATTAAAAAATTAATTTATTCAATATTCAATATTTGTTTAAAATCAAATTGTATTTTAAACAAATTTTTAATTAGTTGTTTTAGCTTAATAATTTTTTCTGTGTAATTTAAATAAAATACAGTGTGTTTGTCACAAAAAATATACAATAAGTTCGTTATTTACTTTATGTCATATGGACCAAAATTGGCTTAGAAGGAATTTCGTAAGCTAATGTATCAAAAAGAGTAGGTTACATCATAAAATATTCTTCTTACCAATAAATAATAATAAAACAAAATTAGATTTTGTGTGCCTTTACTTAAGATGGTATGGCGAATTTTTTAATGTAAATGTGATATTTTGTTTTTTTTTAACAATTTTCTTTAAATTGGTTAATTTAAGAAGACCCCCAGTGTTCCTTAGCCACAGATGCCGTGTGTCACTTAGGACGTCCCTCATTGTTGTTCTCTCGAGGATAACCATTAAATAACTACGAAAAGGATCTGACTGACACAATTTATTAGCTTTCAGGATGTCTTTCAGTACATTTTTTTATATTGTTTACCTTTTTACTAATGGAATTTAATTTATATTTCAAACACATCAGTTTAGTATAATTCAAATTAATTTAAATATCAAAATATATAGATAAAAATTTGTTGCAAACAGTGTCCCCACAAAGCGTAAGTCCTCCGAAAGTTAGAAAATACTTACACAATGAGTGTAAAATACTTTAAGATATATGGTTAAGTTATAAAATATTTATTAAATTTTAGGATAATTTTAACTTAAAACAAGTGCTATTTAACTTGATGTTAGAAAATATTTTCTTATTTTTAGGGAGTTAAGTCCTAATAAACTTAAGTATAATTTAATTTTTCTTAAAACCAAGGAAACATTTCCTAGCTAAAAGTAAAATTTCTAATAAAAATTTAGTTCTCAATAGTAAAATTTTTCTATAATTTAGAAATTTTTTCGTTACGATTTACGATGTAGTTGGGTTGAGTATTCTGTATCTCCAGCACCGCGATCAAGTAGATCTATTGTGCACCCTCTAGTGTTTCCTCAGTTTTTCTTCAGTGCAGCCTTGAGTAGCAGTACAATATTCTTCACTTCCAGTTTCTTGTATTGTTCATCCATAATATCAGGTCTGCCAAATGTGATAAATCGTAGGTATGCAAAGGCAGGACATTTAGCCATTAATGTTCGGTAAATTAAGTACAAAAAGTTGTTGCGATATAAATAATATTAGCGTATAACAAATGGACCCACCAAAATATTATTCGTTATATCGGGGTTTGACTGTATTGAATTTTTGTTTTTTTTTTCTACAAATTTACAGGAATTGTACATCCTCAAGAAGTAGGAGCGCTTGTATGTGGTTTTATTTACTACATAACCATTCCATCAATGTATATGCTGCTACTCATCTATTCAATTTTCAATATGAATGATGTTTCCTGGGGTACGCGAGAGGTGGCGCCAAAGAAGGTAATTAATTGACAAAAACTAAATCTGAAAAACAACATTCATGCAAGCGCATGAAATATGTATTATCAAATATGATTTAATTTAAATCCATTGTGAATTCAATTTTTACACTGTCTTATAAATCTATTCCAACATGGTTACATGTATAAAGAATACAATGTTTTATATGAATTTCAATAAATACCTTTCTTTCTTACAGGACGATGATAGTGAATCAGTACATGACGATGATAATGATAGCAAAGAAAAACATTATATTCCCGGCTGGATAAATGATCCCCTACTTGTTGACTCTGAGCTGGGTGAGATATCTTTGCGTGAAAAACGTTTTTGGAAGGATTTAATTAAATTATATCTAAAGCCAATGTTTCACACAAAAGAAAAGAAAAAAGAAATTGCCAATAGCCTACGAGAATTGAGAAACATGTTTGCTTTCGCCTTTGTTATGATTAATTCAATTTTCGTCCTTATTGTTTTTCTGCTGCAACTAAAAAAAGATTACTTACACTTGGAGTGGCCCATTGACCCGGTCGACTTTATAACATACGATGACACAAACTCACAAATCTATATTTATCGTCGCTATAAGGAGCTTGACCCTATTGGTCTATGTTTTGTTCTTTTCTTTGGTGTGATTCTCATAATACAGTTTATTGCAATGTTTTTTCATCGTTTTGCAACAATTTCACAGTTGTTGGCTACAACTAAATTGGATTGGTTTAGAGCATCAAGCACGGTAAAAAAAACTTGCAAAATGCATACATATTTATACTCAAAAGATTATTTTCTACAGTCAAAAAAGTTTGTCTGTTTAATCTACTGGAAATGACAGATAAGACAAAGGTATATGCAATGAAAATGTCGACAAAGGTATTTACGTTTTAAATCTAGTTATTTTAAACTGTTGAAAAAATAACAAATGCGGTAAAAATAACTAACAATATCGTAAGAATATCTGACCAATCTTTGCTTGAAGAATATTGAAATAACTGACAACTTTTCAAAAAAAATACTGTTTTTTACAAGTATATTTTCATTTTTTTAATAAAAAAAAATATGTATGTTTTTTTTAATATGAAATAACTTCATCATAACGTATGTATTTGGAATGAAATATGAACAGATCTATGAACAGTTATAAAAACTTTTGTTCACACGGATGAACTACGTACGGCGTAGCCGCGGATAACATTTACATAAAATAATCTTTAAAAACTAAATGGCATTCATTTTTCTCCCCCAAATAAATATTTCATTCCCTTTTGCAAAGTTTCTGTGTTTTTTTTTCAATTTTCAAAATCCAAACGGTTAAAAAATCACCCTTTAATAATAGGTGTTCCATATTTTTCATAGAAAAAGAACTAAAATTACTGTTAAAAACAATAACTACTGGTTATTACACAAACAACTGTCATGTAGTATCTGCCAAACTTTCTTGAGTGTTTTTCCTATTTCTTATGTGTTTTTTATGCTTCTTTGTATATATTTTCTTATTTTTTTTTATTTAATTTTTCTCGAACTCACTATCCAAAATGTAAACGATTTTCTCACAGTGTTTTAATACTATTACTTCATTTAATCGTAGTTTTTTTCGAATTTAGACGAAATATTATTTATTCATGTATTATCTAAAATTTTTCTCAAAGCATAGGTCCTTTGTACTAGTATGCCAAGTCGGCTGTGGCCCTCCTTCTCAGACGCTGGTGGCCGCGATTTCCATGTAGATTACGCGCTAGTTCATTTGGATGAATCTCCAGTTTACCTAAATAGCTTTGGGTAGATTTCACGGCCTCATCTATAACTAGAGACACATTCAAATCTGAGTGTATATTTGAATTTCTTACATACTAGGGAGCGCCTGTTATTAATCGTAAAATGTTGTTCTGCTTTCTTTGAATTCTCTGAACATTAGAATGGGAGGCCGTTGCCCAGAGTTGGATTCCATAACACCATATGAGTTTTATTATCGAGTTGTACAGCAATAGTTTACAATCGAGGCTGAGTCTGGAGTTTCTTCTGATTAACCAATTGATTTCAATGATTTTTAATTTCATTAAATCGCAGGATTTTTAGAAATTCTTAGGGAGGTCTCCCACTTGACGGCCTGCCCGAACCTCTAAAGCTAGGAATTTGAAATTTGGTATAAAGGTTTCTTCTTGAGCGTAACCATCACCTAAGACGGAATTTTTTTAAAATTCTACAGGGAAGTTGAAAAAGAGGAAACTCACTTCTTGACGGCGTCGGTTTACTGCCTGAGATAGGAATTTGAAAACGTAGCTATCCTCATGGACGAGCGAAAGTGGTAAAAAGCCTCCTTAACGGCTTGGCTAAACCGCTGGAGCTAGGAAGCTCAAATTTAGTGTGAAGATTCCTACTCCGGCGTAGACATAATCAAAGACGAGATGTTTGGAGAATCCTAGGGACTGCCAAATTTTTAAATGAAGGCTCCTCCTCCGGCGTAGACATCCGCTAGGACGATATTTTTGGAAATTCCTACGGGGGAGGGGGAAAAAGTTTCCTAAACCTCTTTGCCTTGAAATTTAGAATATGTGTGCCATGTAGTATTGGCTAACTCATTGAATTTTTGCAAGGGACCCGCTAAGAATGGAGGTTGAGAAAGCGCGAAAATCCTTTCTCTAAATGGGCAGCCCAAACCGCTAAAGCTAGGAAGTTTAAACTTGGTATGAAGGATTTACCCCCCCCACCCCAAATTAGGGGGAGGGGAAAATTCTTCCTCTTGACAGTCTGCCAAGACCGCTTGAAATTTTGCATATAGGTTCCCCTTCCTGCGTGGGGGGGGGGCGGGAAAAAAGTGCAAAAGTCTCTACCTTGAAGGCCTGTACAACCCCCTTTGGGTGGAAACCTAAAATTTTAAATACATATTCGCTAAACTTATCCCATACTCTAATTGGAAAGATAGAATTTTTCCGCATCAATACGCGGGTGGAAAAGAAGGGGAAACTTCACCTTGACGCTCTGCAGAATCACCTTTGGCTGAAAACTTGAAATTTGATATACCTGTTTCGTGAAGTATCCCTGCGGGAAAAGGACCTATCCCAGAACACGTCAAGTGACCGGTTCATAGTGATAGGAATTGGTTACGGGACCGGTCACTTTAACATGGGCTTGTCCTAGGAGGGTCTCAATTGCCCCCCGTGACATGTCAAAGGACTGGTATAAAAGAACATGTCATGACTTTTTAACCGGTCACGTGGTAGGTACTTTAGGAACCGGTCCTCTTTTCACCTAACCAACTGTTCTCTTTTTTACCGGAGGGATTGGTTAACTACTGATTTTTGGAAATTTCAATATCGGGAAACATTGTTTATACGCCTAACAACCTAACGGGATTTACCCGCTTGTATCTTTCAAGAGGTGTACGACGTTCAAATTTATTTGAGTAGTCCAATAAACTATAAACTTTAAATTAAACCATTGTGCCAAAGAACTAGAAATCCTGCATTCGATAAAGATATTTCCATAAACAATGTAAAGATTGAAATTGTTCCCACAGTTGAAAATTAGGATTTATTTTGAATATCACATTAACATGATTAAACCACGTCAGCACTAGGTCACTTTGGTAAACTCAATATTTCACTCCTAAAAAAGTTAGAATGCTTTTTATCAAAGCTGAATTAATTCCTGGCCTTGTAAACGGGTGTGAACTTTTTTTTAAATGCAACACTATAAGCACAAGAAGTTTAAACGTTGTTAAAAGATCTAGTGGAACCTCTTCCTATTCCAAACAAGGTAGTTTATACCAAAAAAGCCTAAGAAACTTCGTTTTAATATCGAAACAAACATAGAAAACAAGCTATTTCCACCAAGTCATCGTTATCTCGTTAGCTATTGCAATTCTATAAAATTAAGTATTAAGTTAGGATTAGAATTAATATCCTCCTCCTAACTCAACAACTAAACAGCAACGCTAGAAAATTTAAGAAATTCCTTATTAAAAATTATTCTTCTATTTAATTTGACTTTTAATATCTATTAATTTATAATCTATGTGATTATAACATGTTACTTTTTATCAAAAAAAGATTAACTCTTGTTGTACTGGAATGGAAAATAATTAACGAATTCAATTCAACCCAGTTGTGATTAAGCTCTTAGTTAATGAAATTTAACGGGTATTTTATATGCTATGCACTTTACTGTAAAGGTGAATTATTTACGTTAATAAAATAGAGACTTTTCTCTTAATTAACCATTTTTAAAATAAATCTGCTTACCCGATCATATATTGGTTTTGCGGAACACATAATCTGTATTTTTATTAAAATATTAAATTTTATAGAAAAAAAGTTTAAAACGTGTTTTTAAGTTCATGTTTTTATCAGCATAAAGTGAATGTTTAGAGCATTATTCAGGCTTCCCTGGTGATAACTCTTAATATTACTCTTGTCAAATTTATATGGGAATACCATAAGTAAACTTTAAAAGCCTGCCGAACAAACGCAGCTATTTAAAATTTCTGACTGGGCAACTACAATCAAAAATCACCTGCATCGCAACATTTTAGCAACAAAAAAGTTCACACAAAGTTCTGCTTAACAATTTTGTTTTTTTTTTTGGATATTTGTATTAAACTATAATACATCAGCCTTTAGCGTAAAAGTTGCGGAAGAATGAAAATACACCAACATAATGTGTGCAAGTAGGAAAAATTTAAGAGTTTTGGGCAACATTTCAAATTGAATTAAAGTTTTTTTTCGTTCCTTTCACTTGTAAAAAGTTTGTTTCCATCATCACCTGGTGTAACAAAAAAAAATAATTTGCAAAGTTTTTTAACAAAATATCCAAGAATCGACATACACTCTAAAAAAAAGTTTTTTAAATTTACTATTATAAAATTAGGAAAATTTTGTGTGATATCACACAAATTCAGTTTATATAAACGACAAATGCGTAAAACTGTTTTGTATACAATTTCATACACAATCATCAAAGTCCTTAAATGTGTGAAATATTCTCATTGATATTTTAATTTTTTTTTTTTGTATTAAATTTTCTTTTTTGATTACAAAAAAACATTAAATTTTTTATATTAGTTATAAATGCAATGAAAACTTGAAAAAAATATTTTTTTTAGTTTGAAAAATGTGTATATTGTTTAAATTAATTCTTAAAATATATGTAAATATATTGTATTTTAAGTGAAATCGTAAAAATTAAATGATTTTATGAAGTTGTATTTTAATTTTGGCATCCCTTAGACTTTCTTTGACTCCGTTTTTAAAAATGTAGAGGTATTTTCCAAATTTCCAAGAAGCCTTTGTTTATTTCAAGGAGAGAAATTAAGTAATTTTTTGAAATCACGAGAAAAGCGCTATAAATAGACGAACGAAAATTATTAATCAATAGTCACGAAAGTGGCAAATCATACACCCAACTGGACACAAAAACAAGATATGAACCAAAAATTAATTTCCTTTAAAATAGTTTCAAAATTTTCCTCAATTTAAGTCAAATCTTTTTAAAACTTAGAAAAATTTTCTTAAAAGAATAATAATTCCTATGTTTAAGTAAAAACTAAATAGTTTATATACTCGGAAATAGCTCATATTTTTCCTAAGTTATATTTCTTGATTTTAGGAAACAAAAAACAAGTATATTAAATAAAAATTTATCAATTTTTAAGAAAAACCATCTTAGTTTTACGAAATTTCCATTCTAAAATATAATAAAACTAAGTTTAGTTAAAAAAATATAGAACGTAATTTACTCCCATTTAGTTCAAAAAATGTTTAAAACATAAAATGGGAAAGTATTTGAACTTAATGTGTGTTACATTTTTTTGAGCGTAGTAAAATTAACTAAAGTTTTAGAAAGCCCTTTCAAAATTTAATTTTTAATTCCACCACTTTCTAACTTTTAAGAATTGTTTTCTAAAAATTAGTTCAGGCAATTAAAAACAAAAAGTATTACATTTTTGTTCTTTGTAATAATAAAAATTTATAATAAAAATTTATTTAGACACTGATGAACTATTTGTAGGGAAAATTTACATGCAACTTAGTTCATATAAATTTTAAAAATGTTAATAACATAAAATATATTTTTTTCAAATAAAAGTTTTCTAATTTTTGGGAAATAATATACATAGACATGGGATTTTCCTAAATTTCTTCAGATAAACTAAATAAGAAGAATTGAGTAAAATTTTCTTAAATCGAGGAAAAATTTAGTTTCTGTGGGAAAACGTTTAACTTATTTTGAAATATTTTTTTTCAAAAACAAAATAAATTAAAAACAAACTAGTTAATTTTCATAATTTTTAAGAAAAAAATATAATTTTAGAAAACAAATTAAGGTATCCATTAAAAAAATATAGTGGATGATTGTAATTTTCGAGCGTGAGCCAAAAATCGCTCGTCTTATATATTGAACTTAAAATAGATTGAAATATATTTTTTAAAATGTTGTTAGCAAAAGGCAAAAAATTTAGAATTCGCGCTTTTATGCAATAATTTTGTTTGCTGACTACAATAACAAAATATCGCAAGCACATTTTATACATTACTGCATAATAGCTTTCCTATAATTGACGTTGCGCCTATTAAACTTTATATTTATCGAAAGCACCAAAACTATTTTTTTTTCATAACCATAGATCCCGTGTTTCACTTAGGGCGTCTCTTTTTGTAATTCTCTCAAGGAGAACCATTATCACAATTTATTACATTTCAGGATATCCTGCAGTACATTTTTTAAATTGTTAATAAAATTTAATTATATTTTAAATATATAAGTTTTGTATAATTCAATTTGACTTAAAGATAAAAATATATAGCAAAAACCTTGTTCAAAGCAGTGTCCTCACAAAGCGGAAGTCCTCCGGAAGTGAGAAAATACACAATGAGTGTAAAGTACTTTAAAATATATGGTAAAACTAGCTGACACGGCAAACGTTGTTTTGCCCTGAAATATTTTGATTTTGTCTCCAATTATTTCTTTTTTTATAAATTAATCTTAAGTAGCAGTGCAACATAATCAAGATGAAGTGAAACTCTTTCTGTTATATTTTAAATATCGTTTATTTAAATAAAAAAGACATGACCTTAAAAGGGTGTTTAAGAAATATCTGAAACATTAAATTATTAATACTGAAAAAGACAGATATTAAAAAGTATTGAAAGACATTGATTAATTTGTTTCTAATTTGGTTTAAAAAATCAAATGTTAACCTGTTTGTGGATTAGTTTGTTTGATATTAATGTGGTATCCATCATCTCCTTCCCAAAAAATTAATGGATATTGTAAAGCATCATATGACCGATGTGAATCATGTATGACTTGAATAGTGTTGCTTCTACGCATAACTGTAATGTCTCGTTGTTCAAAAGTATCTCCTACCATAACTACTGCAACTGTATTGGCCGTTGGAGCATTGAATCTGCGTGTGTATTCTCCTAAAGGAAGTTTATCCGGTTTGATTACAATCATGTAATTATCAGTAATCATTCTTTCAGATGCATGTTTAAATAATTTAATAAGTGAATTTTAATCGGCCAGAAATGTTTCCAAGGACGCTACGATAGATCGTTCTTGGATTCGTTCAATATGATTGTAGTGGCATTTTAAACTCACTTGTTCTTCTTCATCACCCAAAAAATAAATTTGCCAAAATTCATTTGGTAATGAATATAAACCACCAATCTTATGGTGTACTTGTCCTTGTATTTTAAAAGTTGAAGCAAAATTGCGACCTTGTAATAATTTTTGTAATAATTTTTGCCCCAAAAGAAGTCATTTGGAAGCATGAATTAAATTTTCTGGTATTTTTTAGAAAAATTTTGGAATCCGCACTTTCACCCAATAACAATGTTTTCAGTGGTTCCGGCGGTGAGTTTAGTGGTGGCAACACAACTTTTCCGGAACAACAGCACATTCCGGGTGATTCATATTTAAATTTGAGTGCGTGACAGTGATTACATTCATTGGACATTTCACCAATAGCTATTTTCTCATGAGCACTGTAATTTATGTCTGGTTCGTAAGCGAAAGCCAGACGGTTAAATGAAGTGATCGAAGCAGCTCGGGTTATACGCATTCGTTCGCGATTTGCTAATCTATTATTATCGGTATTGCGTTGTCTATCAATAACTCTTCGGGTCTCAAGATGTTGAGATCGTTCTTCAGGTGTTTGAGCAGCACGAATTACACGTACTCGGTTTGAAAGCTCGATATTCTGTTGTAAATGTTGATCATGTGTAGAATTTGCTCGTTGATCTCTTTCGGTTCGGGCGCGTCGAGTGTACCTGCCAATGTTTCCTCCTCTAGATCGGATCGGCATTATTTTAAAACAAATAGGATTTTCCGGAATTTCGAATTATTATTATTTTTTATTGAAACTTAAATTATTTTACAAATTGTTTTAAGAACATTTTTAATATATTGACAATTTTTTATTTTTGAATGCCCATAAAAGAAAAGGATACTTATTTTTGTTTAATAAATATATTTTGTGAATTTGAATCGTACCATAAGTAAAAAAAAATTGAAATATTATGACAATAGCGCCACCTATCGTTGTTAAACTTAAGAGAAACCTGGCTCCTGACTGAACTTATATATTGTCCAAGTTTGGTGTCAATCGGTCCAGCGGTTCTTGAGTTTTTGTAACACGTACCCGGCACAAACGTTTTTATATATTAAGATATAGAAACAGTATCATATTTTTTGCAAAATTTTTATCATAACTATTTAAGATTCATTTTCACTTAAAAGAGGTGCTTTTTAACTTATATTAGAAAATATATATATTTTTTTTTTTACTGAGTTAAGTCCTAGTTTTTAGTAAAAAAAATTTATCTAATAAACTTAAATAAAATTTTTCCTAAAACCAAGAAAACATTTCCTAACTAAAAGTAAAATTTAAGATGATATATGAACTAATTAAGACAAAATTTTGCAATGTTTTCTGATACAAATTTAGTTCTCAATTTCCATGTAAACATACATGATCATACATAGGCTTGTATATATGTAATCATGCATGATCTCATATATGACCATATATCTTCGGATCCCTATATGGCCGTTATAGTCATGTATTCGATATGAGCACACATGAATAATATACATATGAGCATATATTTTTATATATATGACCATATACGGCCATATACCCTCAAATTTCGGATCCAAAGATATACAAGGTGGCGCAAACGTAATCCTCCTATCAGAAAATACTATAAATTTTGCGATTGGCCCCTAATGTCAGTTCTGTTTTGAATTTGTGTAGTAAACACATGCGAAATACACGTTAACAAACAATGATACGCTACACTGCTCCAGAACGCGGAATATTGGTGACTATTTATTTGAGCAATAATGAAGATGATTGTTCATCAAAAATAATCATAAGTGATGAGGCCCATTTCCATATTAGCGGGTACGTAAATAAGCAAAATTTACGCTTCTGGGGCACTGAAAATCCGCGCGTAACCCACGAAGAGCCATTACACCCGCTCAAAGTCACTGTATGGTGTGCTGTTTTCGCTGGAGTTATCGGACCTTTTTTCTTCGAAGACTTCGCGGGCCAAACGGTTACTGTGAATGGTGAGCGCTACAGAGCAATGATCAACGAGTTCTTTTTGCCGCAACTTGATGAATTGGGATTGGAAAACATGTGGTTCCAACAGGACGGTGCAACGCCACATACTGCACGTGCCACAACCGATATGTTGAAGGATGCATTACCCGGGCGCCTAATCTCCCGTTTTGGCGATTTGCACTGGCCAGCAAGATCGCCTGATTTTACCGCTCCAGACTTTTTTTTGTGGGGCTTTTTGAAGTCGCGGGTTTATGTCAACAAGCCTCAGACTCTTGCAGCTCTTAAAGACAATATCCGTCAAGAATGTGAGGACCTATCGCCGGAAGTTTTGGCCAAAGTGATGGAAAATGCCATAAAAAGGGCTCAAATGACAATCAACTGTGGAGGCGGCCATTTACATGACATCATATTCTCGATTTGATGTAAAAAAAATTAAAAGACCAAATAAAAATAATCCACAAGAAGAATCAAAGTTTTTCATTTTTTTTTTTTTAATTACAGCCAAAAAATATCGGAAGGTTATTTTTGCGCCACCCTGTATGGTCATACATGAGATCATATATGGTCATATATTGAGCCATATGTGGACGTATATGACCATAAATTCCCATGTATGATCGTATGCAAGCCTATATCTGATCATATTTGTTCGTATATATTTCGATTTTTACATGGTTGTAAAATTTGTCTACAATTTTAAAGTTTTTACAAAATTTTAAGTAAAATTTGTTTATTAATATCAAGGAAATTTTCGTTTAAAGTATCTGTGGCGCCGTTTAGATTTCAGTTTTTCCTCCAAATTATTTAATTTTTCTAAATTATAGTTAATGTGTTTTATTTTTTTGAGTGTGTATTTTTTTCCATTTACACACAGAGTAGGTTTTTCCAATTTATAGTGAGAGTTCATTTTCCTACTGTAAGTTGAGTAAATTTCAACAGAAATTAATTAGAGTGTACATAAAATGCTTAGAAAACTTCAAATTAACTCTAGGTATATTATTATTGCTCTGTTGCACTCTGTTTAATTTTTATTTTCAGATAACGGAAGAGGATGCAGCTCAAGAAATACGTGGCAATGCAGTGCATATTGCACGTCAACTACAACGACCTAAACGTCTTGACGATGATGATGATGACGGCAACATTTGTGATACCAACCTCAATAAACTGAACGATGTGGTTGAACAGCATTTAGTACGACGTCAGACTATATTTAAGTTACATGAAAATCGAAATAAAAATCAATATGAATACAGTGATTTGCCGCGTAATTTTGAACGACGATTTCTGGGCGATGGTAAATACAGGATGGCGAAGAATGAGCTATGTTATATGGTTTTAATTGCTTATAACTTTTTTATTAAAGCGATATTGGGGATATTTTTTTTTTGTTGATTATCTATGTAATTTTATATCCCGTACGTAGTGGTTATTTTCTGCTTCCCAAAGAAAATAGTCAGGAGCTGTTAAATCCTGTGAACGTCAAAGCCAGTTAAAATCGCTTGTGCGCGAAATAAAATAATGCGTCCCTGATTTGAAAAATTCAATTATTTTGGTACATTCTTTGATAGTGTAGTGTTCCCCAATTCTTATTTACAAAATGCTGCAAAAAGTTAAAAAAAAAAATAATAATTAAAAAAGTTATCAACAAATTGAACCATATAGCTCATTTTGCTCTAGCTTATATTTGACGAATCGTAATGACATTTTTACACAATTCTATTTTTTTTTACAGATGATATTAATGTTAAACACATTTCGATGAGTCGTAAATCCTTAATGATGCTGAATGAAACTCGTTTTGTTGCAAAACGACGTTTAACTACACAAACTCATCGAAACACTGATTTCAATAAAAATCCAATGAAAGGCTATTATGATAATATTGCTTTTGAGAATTCGAATGTGTAAATGATATCAACAAGTAACATATATAATAATACTGTAATATATTACGAGTAAATAAATAATAAAATATTCAAGTACATATAATATTAAATAATTTACATTCGTTTTTAAAAAGGTTGCACCGAAAAAATTTTCAGTTACTCAGTGTAAGAATTTATCAGTTTAAACCTAGGTGACGGCGCAGAATAACAACGTGATGTATTTTTCCATACAAATTGACAATTAAAACGCGCCGAGCGTTGCAATTGTGAAATAGAATATATTTTATACTCAGCACACTTCGTAAGCTTGGTTTTAAAAGCTAGGGGTGTCTACTCAATTTAAATGCTCGTGCATTTCGTTGCAACAATGCCTTATTTTTTAACTTGCGAAATTCGACCGTAACTCCCCCTATAAATGTTCCTCTTAGCGAAAAACTATATTTTGCAAAAAAAAATTAGGCTGTTCGAATATCGGGAAGGCGTGGCTCAAACGCCCTAAAGTTGCTAAAATATCTGAAATTTAAATAAAATATGAACAATTATTAATTTTGCGCTACGCCTATGCCACAAACTGAAATATTTTAAGATGGATCATTATGCAAAATTTTACGCTGAATCCGAATCTGTTAAATAATTTATCATAGCGCGTCATTAATCATATACGCGTAATGTTATTTTTCATAAAAAGATACCTTTTTATGCGGCTTTCAATAGCATACAAAATTACATTACGAAATGTAACTAAGTCAAACCATTTTTTGTAATATTCAGATTTTCACAGTTAGGTTCCAATCAAAATAAAATAATTACATAAGAAATTAACAGGGACTGAAACCCTGAAAAAAATAGGTTCAGGTTCGCGTTCGGGTTAATCGAAATAAAAAATTCAGGTTTGGTTCGGTTCAGGGTTCGGGTTCAAAAAAAAAAGTAAAAATGTTTTATCAAATGGAAATTTTGTATGTTTCTCAAATAAATTTTCTTTTAATTTTATAATAAATATATTTTTTAGTTTTCTTCTTTTAAATTTGTTCTTTGTGGCGACAAAATGAATTTCAAGGCTGAAAAGGCCCTCTCATTTGAAGAATTTGATTTAGAAAATTGTGCCTTCTTTTTTAGAACTTGTTCTTCTGAAGAACAAGATATTGATTCTCTCATAAAATTCTCTTATTCTCTTTCCATTTGCAATTTTTTGAAAATTTGAATTGTTTTTTTAGCATTTTGAACATCTTCGGGACTTAGCATTAACTTAAATCTGCTATCTAGATATAATGCTGCAATCAAAAGTGGATTATTAATAAAGTGGTTTTCACCTTTTATAATATTTAAATATAATTCTTGTGAAAATGTTTTTGTTTTGTCATCTTTTTTTAGCTCTTATTTAAAACTAATCCAGATTCTACAAAAATCTCCTAAAGTCATCTGTTCTTGTTGTAGTTTTAGCGTTAATTTAGTAACAGGTTCAAAAACTTCTACGAATTCTTTACAAATATTCCAAATATTATCATTCATATACTTACAATATTATTTCGTTAAAAATAATCTAAAATACATATTAAATTAATCGAAAATTCAATCAAAAAGAGGACTACTGATTTCTCATTATATTCATCCCATTTTGTTGTTTATTTTCAATCATTTTCGAAAGTCGTTAAACATAAGCATCAATTTTTAACTGACAAAATGTAGAAAAAATGATTTTTGTGGTTTCTTTTTCAAATTAAATTTTTTTATTTGTATGTAATTTTATAAAACACAACACACACATCTATATTTGAATAATTTCTTATAATTTAGCTTTTTAGTTAAATTAGAAATTTTTGCTGTTTACAATTTTTTGCAAATAGCTCTGCATTAATCAAGTATTTGCTTGAAAGTACTAGATATAGTGTCGAGCACTGCAAACTGGAATGCAAAAAAAAGTAATATTTTTTATGTTTTTTTTATCAAACATTTCTCACGCCATGAACAGCAAGAATATTTTTTTTTATATTTTTGAACCCGAACTTGGTTAAATTTTTGGGTTCAGCGGGTTCGGGCTCAAAGTTTTTATAAACAGCGAACCTGAACCCGTTTGGGTTCGGGTTCAGTTTCAGTCCCTTATTATTGCGTATACAAATTAATAATGTCGATTTGGACAACAGATGGCATAACTATCACATATTATTTGTGTCAATAATAACAAATATGGAGAGTAAACAATAGTCATTATAATTAAATTTTCGATAGACGCCAAAATGTAAACACTGTTTATTTTCAATCGCTAAAATAATGTCGAACTTGTGCCTAAAAAAGATGTTTTGCGGGAAAGTCTGATTACCTTCTTTCACTTTAAGAAAACGGCTGCTGAAAGTTATCGATTGTTGGTAGAAGCTTACGGTCAACATGCAGCACCTTAAAAATTTTGTGAACGATGGTTTGAGCGATTCAAAAATGGTGATTTCGACACAAAAGACAAGGAGAGGCCTGGTCGACCGAAAAAGTTTGAAGATGAGGAATTGGAAGCATTACTCGACGAAGATTGTTATCAAATGCAAGAAGAACTTACATTACATTATCATTGGGAGTCACACGTTTAAAAGCATTCAAAAGCAAGGAAATTGGGTCCCATATGAATTGAAACCGAGAGACGTTGAAAGGCGATTTTGCATGTCGAAAATACTGCTTTAACGCTACAAAAAGAAGTCATTTTTGCATCGTGTTGTTACTGGTAATAAAAAATGGATACATTACGATAACCCCAAGCGCAAAAAACCATATGTTAATCCCGGCCAACCAGCTAAATCAACGCCGAAGCCGAATATCCATGGCGCCAAGGTAATGCTTTGTATTTGGTGGGATCAGAAGGGTGTTTATTATACGCTGTTGAAACCGGGGCAGACGATCACACAGGACCTGTACTGAAAATAATTGATTCGTTTGAAGAGAGCAATCAACGAAAAGCGACCAGAATATTCGACCAGACACGAGGCCATAATCTTCCATCGTGACAACCTTGGCCACATGTTGCAAGACCGGTCAAAAACTTTTTGGAAAACAATGGGTGGGAAGTTTGGCTCACCCGCATTATACCCCAGACCTTGCCCCTTCTGACTACCATTTGTTTCGATCGATGCAGAACGTCCTTACTGGAATACGCTCCTAATCAAGGTTTAACTTTATTTAAAGCAATAGGTCTGTACGAGGTAATTTTGAGTAAAGAGTAAGCAAAAAATTCTCTCACAATGACATTAAAATACTGCGAACGCACAAAACCACATTTTAAAATAAACGTCAAATTTATTTTTATTTAAAACAGTTTATTTAATAAATAACATATATATTAAAATTGCAAAACACTACTTACATTTTCAAATGTATTTTCCATTATTACGAAGAAAAATTCTTTGTTGTAAATTTTTTATTTAACTTTAAGTTTTTTCACAATACAAAACAGTTGATTTATAAGCAGCAAGTGTGGATTTTACCCAAACAAAAAGTACGGGTAAGTTCTGTTAAAAATTACTCTCTCATGAACGCTATCATTTACCCAATTTTTGTTACAAGAAACGCTTTTTGGTAAGATTGGGTTCCCGTGGGCACACGCGATAACGTACGTCGAACACAACTATTATATTCTTACAATTCAATTGTTGAAAATATAAGTCGAGAATTACTACGCAAATGTTGCAATCATTTATGGTATTTATCACCAGAATCTGCAGCTCTGGCTTTTTTCGATGATAAAATTTCTTATGCATCAAAAAAACTTATGGTAGCGGCTTTAAATCAATCCAATGATAGTGACAACAAAAAATTGACAATTCTTCCCCATCAAATTAGCCAGCACACCGATAAAAACATTGAGGATTTTATTTCGCAAAAAGCAATAAACTTTTTTAAAAGATTTTCTATTTCAACGGGATTTCTAAAGAAAGATCCTAAGGAATGGAAAATGACATCTGTTATAATATTTGTTTGGGCTTAGTAATCAAATTGAAAGTTGTTAACGACTCAGCAGAACGGGGAGTAAAACTCATGGATGACTTTAATCACGAGACGAAGAAGAGAAGCAATTGATAATGCAAATTGTGGCAGATTATAGGAAACAATATCCTGATACAACCAACGTCTAATTTATGGTCGTCATAATCGTACTAGCAGATCAACAATTGAGCATCTAGTGGAAAAATTTAAATCCACAGACACAGTACAAAATGTTCCTGTGCCAGTGAGACAAAGAAGTGCCCGTAGTGTCGAGAATATTGCTGCCGCTGAGGCTTCAGTTGAAGAAAGCCCAAATGTGTCTCTCACACGTCGTTCTCAAGCGATGGGCATCTCTGTGACGTCGTTGTGGCGAATTTTGCGAAAATATCTTGGCCTACATCCTTACAAAATCAAATTGACGCAAGAACTGAAGCCGCTTGACCATCAGAAGCGTCGTATGTTCGTGAATTGGGCTGAGCAACAACTTGAAAATGATTCGGATTTTCATCGAGAAATCATCTTCAGCGATGAGGCTCATTTCTGGCTGAATGGCTTCGTCAATAAACAAAATATGCGTTATTGGTCAGACAGCAATCCACACGTACTCTATGAGTCATCATTGCATCCCGAAAAAATTACGGTTTGGTGCGGTTTATGGGCCGGCGGCGTCATTGGGCCGTACTTCTTCCGTGATGATCAAGACCGGCACGTTACTGTGAATGGGAATCGCTACCGTTCAATGATAACCGAATATTTTTGGCCCCAAATTGAGTGACGCCGTTAGATTAGATATGACGCCGTTAGACTATTTCCTGTGGGGCTACGTCAAGTCTATGGTCTATGCCAACAAGCCAGCGACGATTGATGAACTTCGTACGAATATCAAACGTGAAATTGCAGCAATATCGGCCGATTTATGCTTGAAAACCGTCGAAAATGGGGTTCAGCGTCTGGACTTCTGCAAGCGTGCCCGTGGTGGCCATGCAAAAGAAATCGAGTTCCATACATAATGGCATCGAACGTACTTTTACAGGAATAAAGAATTTCATTGATATCCAAACCCGTTTTTGTTTTATTTAAAAAACTTTTGTAGCGCTCTTATTGAAAAACCCTTTACATAAATATAAATATTAAACACTTATTTTAATTAGTGAACATTTTATGTAGACATAGATTTGAAAATAAGAAATAAACTTTAGAATTGTAATGTTTAACATAATAAAACAAGTAATAAATAATTTTAAAATAATATTAATTTTGGTGGAAACTAATTTTATTTTTTATATGAAAATTTTAAAATTCAAGGAAGTCCTTTTGTCAAAAATAAACGTATTCATTTTTGTGTAAAATGATATAATGTAAAACATTTCAATAAATAATAGCGACCCTTGAAGGAAGATAATTTTTTAAGTATTCGTAATGGAAGGTTTTACTGTAGGATAAATTATTTTGTATTACGTTTGTAAAAATGTGCATATTTTTAATGCTTACATACAGCAGAATCTTTGTTTTTTTTTGCCTTATTACCTTTTAAGAAGTTTTCAAAAATCAATTTGTTCAAATAAAAAATATTATAACTCGAAAAGTTAAAGGGTTATGAAAATTTAACTGGTAGATTCTGATTCAGCGAAACATTCTATATTAGGATCCACCTTAAAATATTTCAGTTTGTTGCATGGGTGTAGCTCAAAATTTAAATATTTGCAAATTTTCTTTAGAACGTTTGAGCCACGCCTTCCCGATATTCGATCAGCCTAATTTTTTCCAAGATGTATTTTTACACTAATAGAAACATTTCTAGGGGGAGGTACGGTCTAAATCTCCTAAAAAATTTTGGCCCATATAACGAAGGCGCACCCTGATGTACACTGTGTGACTTAATGAACTTGAAAACACTTATCATTTACTTGGCAGTTGCCCTATTTTCTCTTATTATAGTTTAACTTTTTTTGGAAAAAGATTCCTAACAGTTGAAGAGGTTCAAGAAGTATTAAATGGCAAAGTGCCAAACTAGAAAATTTGGAAATGCAAGAAAATTAGCTTTTTCTATATCTCGGTTCACACACAGCAACTTTTCTTTCATCAATTTTCTTAAACTCTCTTTTGAACTTGCATTTGTGTCCACCCAGCGAGATATTCGCAATTTTAGTTTATTTTACATTTAAAAAAATACGAATTTGAAAACACAAGAGAATTGCAAGTACAAGCAAGTCGGTACCTCTTTCCGTTCTTCTTCCTTTTCTCTCCTATGAACTCAGAATTGCTTCAATATAAATTACTGAACAGTAATTGTGACCTGTCATTGTTTAATAATCAACGCAAGTAGTAAAAACAATCGAGTGTCGTTTTAAATAATCATCAATTTTTAACTGACAAGGCGTTAGAAAAAACAATTATCGTGGTTTGGTTTTTAATTTTTTTTATTTGTATGTAATTTGTTGCGGATGGGCTCTCCCATTTGTAAATATGGGTCTTACTCGTTCCGTATGCTGGGCGACCATTCAACATGCTAGTTACCTGTGATGGAAGAGTAAAAATAAAAAATATAAGGTATGATTTTTATTGGGCAGTAATATGTATCGGATGTGGCAGATCCTATGGAAAGGGCTCCGCGGAATGTTTTTCCCGGTCACCGGCAGCTAATATTTTAGGTTAGGGTCGTGCCCCGTTTTATGTGTTTTTTCAGGTGTTATATTTTATTTGTGTATTGTGTTTTTCTATTTATTGTAATGGATGTGTTGTTAGTTGTATGGCGTGGTTTACTTACCGGGCTAAAATAACCGCCAAAGATAATAGAATAAAAAAACAGTGGCTAATCGGGGGGTTTTTTTAAGTGAAATTTTATTTGTGGCTTATTTTTACGTATATAATAAGGATATTTGAAATAAAACTTACCTGTGGAGAGCTAGTGGATTAAACGTTAGTGCGGAAAATTAGTAGCTTTTGGTGGTTAAACGTCATCAAAGGTGCGATATGGTTCTTATTATAACCCACTTTTTTGTATTTAGCTGGAGGTTAAGGGGTGTTTGCCGGACTGGTGTGCTTTTTCAACAAGTGGCGGAGCCAACTACGTATCAACCGGGCAGCCAGGTATATATCAGCAGGTGACCCGTATAGCCCACGAAAACCAGTTCCCGTATAAAGCAGAAAGTTCTCCAAAGTTAACTTCCAGACATTGTATTATTATATTTGTGGTATGGTAAAAAGTAACTAACCTGTAAGAGTTAAGACTGCAGCCATTTTTTGTTGTTGGGTGTATCAGCCAAGTGCCGTTGGGCACTACATGTAAATACCCATAAGCCTTTTGTTTCTACATAGAATCGTATTATTATAAAAAAGAAGAAATTTATTAGTCCGGTAGGGAATTTTGTTATGTTAGTTTCTTTTATATAGTTTTTTTTATTTCTTAGTTTATTTTTTTTATCAAATTCAGAACTTTTATTAACTTGTTTTTTTGTAAGAAAAATATTTTTTTATTTGATTTTAAACGGCTTGATGGCCAATTTTGAAACCCCAAAGCCAGCTCATTTAGAAATTTTTTGATTGTCTTTTTTATATAAAAATCCGTTTGTTTTTATTTTTTTAAATGGAGTCAGAGAAGCGTTAAACTTTGTAGGCTTGCGGATTGTCGATAAGCTAGCGGTTTAAGTTGAAGTCATTTGTATTTTAGTGCCTTTTTAAATTATTGTTTTTATTTTATTTTTTTTTTTTTTCATCATTATTATTTTTTTGTATAGTTACTTGAAAAAGAATTTGTTTCATTTATTTTTTCGAGTAAAACTTTTCCTTTTAAACGGTTGTTTGTAATTATTTTTATTTAAAATTAATTCAGTAACCGTTTGTTTTTTTTATTTTTTGGGTTACTTATCCCGTTTTATAACCTTTTTTTTTGTATTGTATTAGGCGTTAGATATATATGGTTATAGCGGTAAGTGTGGGTGTGTGGAATGTGGGGTCATCATTGTAATTTTATTTTTGGAGTTCTACGATGACCATGGTAGGGAGGGCAAATGTGGAGGAGTTTGCCATCATATCCTCCCAGTGTTTAGTTTTTTTTCTGTTTTTTTTTTCTATAATTGTCCCTGAGCTGTAGTGGTGGGTTGGAACCAATACCCCAAAAGATGCGTTATGAGCTAGCTGGCATCACCACTACAGTGCCATTGGGGGTACGTAACAGTATGGCGTCCAAATTAAATGAAAAGTGGAACCGAATAATCGGTTCAGTTTTTAAAAAAGTATATGTATCACCGAAATATACTAACTACATAGTCTAGTAGCTTTTTTTTAAAAGCCCAATGAGAGATGTATGCTTGCGAGTATCCTAAAATTTTGTTGCTTCAGACCTGCAAGGTCTAAATCAGAGAGTAAGTCTCGGATTTTAGAAGAGAATCGAAACGTAAGGAAACTCAAAAACACACAACCTTTCGACAAGTTCGCGGGACATTATAAGCCGTTTACGTGAAGGCTGTATAAATAAAAGCGCTTCATCGAATAATTATTTTGTCCATTTTTAATAATTTTTTAGTATATACAGTTTTTTTAATATAAATTTGGACCCTTGAACCTGAAACCTTAAACCTGAAACCTATAGGGCCCAAGTCAAGTATGGTATTTGGAAACTGAAAAGCCTGCCAGTCCTTGAGTTCGAATTTTTGTTTTGGAATGTATGTCCGTAGATCCAGAGGCCCACGGGCAACTGCTCTGAACGTAGAGTTAAGGAGCAAGAATATTTCGCCAGTGCTTGGGCTTTCCGCATGCTTATCACTTGAACTGATGAAGATGATAATGATACGGAAAGACGCGAAACATTTGTCTATCAATTTCCTCGTAAATAGTAAATGCTGTTTGAATGAACATGTTAAGAGGCCTGAAAGTCAGCCACATGATTTTTATACCCTCCACCATATATGGTGAGGGTATATATCAGTTTGTCATTCCGTTTGTAATATGTCGAAATATAGGTTTAAGACCCCATAAAGTATATATATTCGTGATCCTTATGCAATTTTAAGTCGATTTAGCGATGTCCGTCTGTCTGTCCGTCTGTCTGTTGAAATCACGATCACGACGCGAAGACGCAAGCGGGGGTGCCTATTTTTACCCAGATTATTGAACATCCTCCCGAGCAGTTTGGTATTTAAAATGAGCAAAATCGGTTCGTTCAAAAGTTATGAGTGAAAATGTGAAGGTACCTCTAAATTTTCCATACAAATTTGTACAATTTTTCTGTATCTATTTTTTTTTCTGTTAAGTAAGTAAAAATGTTATTAAGTCTTCTTATTGTTCGATTAGATTTATTGTCTTACATACTATGATAACTAAGTTAACGTAAAAATGAACAATGTTAAAGTCGCTAACAGAGCAGACCTCTGTAAATAACATTGCTAAAACTAAATAACAAAAGTTCGTTACATAAATTGACAAAATATATTCATATTACAGTTCATGCAAAATTTAGTATATACGTATATCATCTTCATCCCCTTTGGTGGAGGGTATTCAAAGATTCGGCACAGCCGAATTTAGCCCGTTTTTTACTTGTTTTTTTTTTGCTGAGTCCATACACGCACCCATTTAGAGTCACACCAAACGTTTACGAACCCGTATGTGTGATATTATATTTTGTGTTCAGTCTGATTTTTGTTTTTTAAGTAAATTATAAGTATTTTTTGGCATTTAGAAAAAAATTGTTTTTAAATGATTTTTTTAGTTTTTTTTAATAATAGCAAAAATTTTATAAAAGTTTAACAAAAGTGAAAAGTTTTGATTTTTTTTTTCTTTTTTTCCTAGATTACCAAAAAAAAAATAGTTTTGTTAATCAATTAATACAAAAGAGAAGAATATTATTATTGGATTATATCCAAACATCATTTTTTTTTTGCATTTCGTTTTAATTAATTAAATTTTTTTTAAGTCCAATTTTTTTTGATTATCCTAAATTAATTTAATTATTATAATTCGAAATATTTGTTTTTGCTTAAATATATCTATTTGGTTTGGAAATTCATTAGATTCAACCTAATAACAATTTATTTTTGGTAATTTACTCGCTAATACAGTATTTTTTATTTTTTTTGTTTTTTTTTACACCGTATCCAAACTCCCCAGCAAAACCACACATTACCAAATAATGTGTAAAGTAATGTGTAGCCAAGGGGCTCATGGATTACTTTACACCTTACTTCACTGATGAATTATACAGGCGAGGCGATAAGTCTCAAAGTAATGTACATATATACCCATTACTTTAGAGGTGATAATTTAAGGGGTTACTTATATGGTTACGAGAATGGAAAAAGTAATGTGCCTAAAAATAGACTTTTAAAAAAGAAGAATTTTTATTAAAAAAAATTATTACAAATATTTTAAACGTTATTAAAAATATTGTGGTCATGATGGGAAACGAACCAGGGAACTCTGGTTGCCAGTCAAGAACTCTGCCCACTGAGCTATCGACGCATATAGTATTTGATTGCTTCGATTTTTTGCTAGTGTTATCAAAACAAACATGCATTAGCCTTTTGCTTACAAAAAAACACAAAGTAATGTATATAAAAATAGATTTTCAAAAATATTTCAATTATTACTTTACATTTATAAATCATATATTACGTAATCAATAATGAGTAACTTATTACTTTATGCTTGTAAATAATGCAAAGGTAACGAGCTATCATTACAAGGTAACGCATGAGAATATCGCACCCATAACCAAAGTTTTGCTGGGTCTTTTCATTTTTTTCTCATTATTAGATCGATTTAAAATTTGATTTAAGTTTACATTGTTCTGTTTTTCATTTTTTTTTTTTGTTATTCGAGTTTTGGTTTCACATAAATTTTATAATTTGTTTTTTTTTTCGGTTTTAGTTTTAAATGTGCAGTTAAATTTTTTAATCGTGTGTGCCAACGAAATGAAAAAATAAATTAATTTAGTAAATTAATTGTATAAATATTTTCGTTTGAGAATAGTGAAGTTAGAAGCTCTATCAACTTCGATTTTATAAAGTTTTTTTGCAATTTGCTGTATTTTTTAAAGTTGGATTTGAAAGTTGTACTCCTACTTGCTTGCAGTCTTGTTGTTATTGCCGCCATTTAAAGTCTTAAGTACTTTTTGTATATAAACAAAAAAAATAGAAAAATTATTAATTGTTACATATACAGCTGTGACTTCCAGAACCAAAAGTTCCAGCACTCTTTTTGGAAAAGAAACGATTTTGGCTAGATTTAATTTTTTTGTTTTCAAAAATATTTATAAATCAAAAGTCAATTGTTATATTTGTGTACATCAGAGGTAAAAAACTATTAATTCTTAAATTGTTAAATCATGGCACCGCAAACGAAAATATATCAATGTCCGGAATGTAAAAAGAACATCAATAAAATTAATCCTAGTGTTGGCTGTGGATATTGCAATAATTTTTACCATTTGTCTTGTGCTCCCGAAGCATGAATATAAATTTCTATTAAAGTACAAAAATGTTATTTATAAGTGCCGAAAATGTACTTCACATCCTGCAATATATGATATTCGAGGTGAACTTCGTAGTGTATTTGCTGAATTAGTTAAATCGATGGAAGAAAAGCTGGGGGAATATCGAGAGCTTATGAATTAAAAGTTAAAGCTGACAATTTCAACACTAAAGGATGAATTTACGAAATCAATTAATACTCTGCGAAATGAAATAGCATCGGAAATAAAGGAGGTTAAATCGGACGTTTAAAATTGTTATTTGTTTGTTAAGAAGGTGGATTAACATACAAATGATAAAATTAAAGATCTGGAAACTACATGCAGCATACAACAACGCAGATTAAATAGAGCGGATATTGTGATTACGTGTATTCCCAAGGGAATTACACATTTGAGAGACCCTGTTAGAACTATTGCTTCACTTTGCAATGTGCAAATAACTAATCAGGATATACAACATGCTACTTATTTTGCGCGGGGAAAATCGGTGTTGCTGAAAATTAATTCCGTATATACTCGTGACTTAATAAAGAGAAATTATATTAAGTCTCTTAATAATTACTTAAAAGATGTTGTGGGAGGTGAAGCTAATAGTAAAATATATCTTAATGATCATCGTACACGGGCTTCGGCCAACTTGTTATTTAATTGCCGTAAACTTCGGAAAGTAGGAAAAATAAAAAAATATACACTTATTAATACAAATGTACCTTCAAGGTAATATTTGCTAATAACGAAGTTAGGAAAATAAATCTTCAAGATTGTAGTGATCTTCTTAATGCAGTTCCTACCAACTCAACTGATATTTTTAATAACATTGTTTTAGATTAACCCAACATTAGCAGTTAAAAGAACAATATTATTTTTTTTCTCTTAAACGTTTTGTGTAGTGCTATAATTTATAATGATTGTATGCAGGTAAAATCAACAATTTTTGCTTGATAGTATTTAGTTACACTTTAAGTCAATAAAAAAATACAGACAGAACAATATCAAATTTATAATCAGTGTGTAACTCATCATTAAGGTGGTGTTCCCAGATGACGTTTTGCTCAGACTAACAAAAATACAATAACAAAATAATACAAAAAAAAACAAAATACACGCAGTCACTCATTTGTCTAGCGACTCACGTCTTGTGGAAACTCCATATAATTTTATCTTTAAACATATAATTTTTAATTAATTTAATTTTCAATATTAAAATTGTTGATTTTTTTTGTTGGCCAATTCAAAAAATATTTAAATATCTATTTATAATTTATATGCCTGTTTGTTTACATAATAATATTTACTATTTTTACTAGTATTTTTTTCATAAATTCATTATTGTCGTAAAATTTGCTATTTTTTAAAGAAATTAATTTTTGGCAGTTCTTTCGTACTTTCTAAGTTTACTATTTTTTACAAGAAATGTAAACAAGCAGGTAATTTCTCTTTTCTTTCATGATAATTGAAATTGTTATTATTTTATTTTATCTTGGTACATATTTTTTTTTATATGATTTTTTAAGTCAATTAAGTTTGGCTATTTCTCTTTTTTGTCGTGATACTTATTATATCCTCCACCATATATGGTGAGGGTATATATCAGTTTGTCATTCCGTTTGTAATATGTCGAAATATAGGTTTAAGACCTCATAAAGTATATATATTCGTGATCCTTATGCAATTTTAAGACGATTTAGCGATGTCCGTCTGTCTGTCTGTTGAAATGGCGATCACGACGCGAAGACGCAAGCGGGGGTGCCTATTTTTACCTAGATTATTGAACATCCTCCCGAGCAGTTTGGTATTTAAAATGAGCGAAATCGGTTTAGCGGTTCAAAAGTTATGAGTGAAAATGTGAAGGTACCTCTAAATTTTCCATACAAATTTTTACAATTTTTCTGTATCTATTTTTTTATTTTCTGTTAAGTAAGTAAAATGTTATTAAGTCTTCTTCTTGTTCGATTACATTGATTGTCTTACATACTATGAGATTAATAATATTCTTAGAGCTATATGTGTGTTACTGTAATTACTAAGTTAACGTAAAAAGCAACATTGTTAAAGTCGCTAACAGAGCAGACCTCTGTAAATAACATTACTAAAACTAAAAAAATGTTATTTAAAACTAAATAACAAAAGTTCTGTTACATAAATTGACAAAACATATTCATATAAGAGTTCATGCAAAATTTAGTATATACGTATGTATATCATCTTCAGCACCTATGATTGCTGGAGGCTGGGCTCATATAGAATGAGGTAAGGTCCAGAGGATCTGGATTGTCGTTAATACGTCCATTGATGGTGTTTTTCTCGTTTTCGTATATTTGGCTGACAAGCAAATTATCGTGTAGCTCAAGTTTTTCAACAAATCTGGCTTGCAAAGACATGGCGTACCTACAGAAGGGTAGAACATCGGCATTTACATAGACGTAACTATTTGAAAATCGTTTTATGAAATTTTCATCATTTTTTCCGATGCATTTTCTTAGGATTTTCTTAGGATTTTCCATTTAAAATATCTCCAATTCTTTGACTACTATAAGAGATATAGTAAACCTAATTGGGTTTTTCTGTTAAGCTTTGTTGGTTTTTCATTTCATTCCATAAAATGTATTTTTTGTTTTTGTAACCAAAGACATTTATATCTAAAGAAAGAGCAAAATACATAATTGCTTTAGTGCCGCAACTTTTGAATAGGTGGCACCCCATGGCGATATAATCTTGGATTAGGCTTTCAATTAATTTATTTACCAAAAATATTAAATTAACTACAAACGTCAAATTCTAATGCATTAAGATGTTACTAGTAGAATTATTACATAATTTTAAAGTCAAATTTTCAAATGTTTAACGTAATAAAAAAGTATTTTTTTTATTCCATTTGCATTTTTGAGAATTGAGGGATTGGCAAATGCATATAAATATGCATTTGCCAATGTTTTAATGTTTTCTTTCATAAAAAAATACACATGAATAAAGTGCAATATTGGGCTCTTAAACATCTAAATGAATATTGATTTAATAAATTAAGGTATAATATGCACATAAAACATATATTTTTCATAGTTCTTGGCAAATATTCATTTATGTTACGAAGAAAATAGAAAATCAATAATACTCTACTGCATATTGTAGCACAATATGGATAATGGAGACTATCTCTGCAGCAAAATATGCCTTATGGAGAGAATGCACCTTCTGATGGGCTATCTATGGACAAATTAATTTCTTTGATGTATTCACTCCATTAGACAAACACACTTCAATTTTTTAAAGAAAGAATATTCGTTGCAACTATTTGTCAATGCGTGGCGCATCAGAAAGTACATTCTCTCCATTAGGCATATTCAGCTGCAGAGCTAGTCCCCATTAGCCGGAACAAAATTAAGTATTTGACAAAAACTATGCTTTAAAATGTTTTTTTTTTTTTTTTTTTTTTTTGTTGTGCAGTCCATGGTTAAAAAAACTAGTGAAAATGTAAATGTGCCCTTAGTTGCCCATACAAATTTAGTACAATTTCATAGTAGCGACTTGTACATAACATATTTTCTCATATTTTTTTCATCAGTCGCTTAGCAGTAAATATTTTGTATTCACCTCAAACATTTTTTCACCACTAAAATTTTTTTTCACAACAAAAAATTTTTTCACCTCAAAAATTTTTTTCACCTCTAAATTTTTTTTCTTCCAAAAAAGTTTTTTTCACATCTAAAAAAGTTTTTCACCTCAAAAATTTTTTCGCCTACATAATTTTACTTCAAAAGTTTTCTTAAATTATTTGTATCAAAAATAGTAAAGAACATCTTTTTAGGATATTGGTGAAGGGTATTCAAAGATTCGGCACAGCCGAATTTAGCCCTTTTTTACTTGTTATTATTTATTATTATTATTTTGTCTCTCTTGGTACATATTTTTAATATATTTCTTCTTTCTCACTTGAATCTATTAAGAATTTAACTATATTTTAATGAATTTTAATGAAAATATTGGTAATGTAGTTCAAAATAACACTTTTTTGCAATCCCAATTTAGATCGAATACCCATAAAATAAACTTTGCACATTTTAATATTCAAAGTTTTAATCCTAGTCAAAATACAACTAAACTAGATCAGATAAGAAACTTGTTTGTGGGAAGTTATCTCGACGTGGTTGGTATTAGTGAAACGTGGTTAAAGGCACCTATATTGTCTAATGCGGTAAATTATGCTGGTTACAGTTAATGTCGTAATGATCGACCATTGCCTGATAAGGGTGGAGGAGTTGCTTTTTTATTTCCAAAAGGATTAATTTCAAAGTTGTTTTTGTTGGAACTTTGTATGGTGTGGCGGAACACTCACCAAAAAAAGTTTGTAATGGCAACTGAAAATTTTGTTGTTATTACGGGAAATTCTGCTAATTTGAGCCCAGCGGTATTTTTTGCTAATCTTAGCAACACATGTCTGCTGACGTGTAGTACAATAAAATAAGTAGAAAAATTAGAAGCCGCTACTAAATTTTAGTAGACTTTTTGTAAAGTGGAATTTAAAATCTGTTTGTTAAAATCAGCAAAAAAAATACTAAATTTTATTAATATTAGTAAAAAGCTCTGATTTTTTTTGTTATCGAGCATCAAAAATTTTTAATATATTTTTTTAAAAACGAATTAATCATTTTGTTTTAATTTGGTTATTTCTGTTTTGAAAAATATTTTGGTCAATTTTTTTTTACTTTTAAGGTTAAATTTTAATTGTTTTCAGGCCGGATTTTTAGAACTAAAAAACCTTTTTAGTGCTATTTTAAGTGGATGTCCTCTTTTTAGACATCAGTCGGTATCTTCGCTTTCGATCCCTTTTTTTAATATATGTAACATTTTAAGGAAATTTAAGTTTGTAGGTGTAAGTTTTAATTAGAAATAACATTTCCTCCAATAACCACTTTTTTAAAATTAGTAATATTTTTTGCTAATTTTAGCAAATCGGTTTTCAAAAATTTGTAAAATGATTTCTGAAATAAGCAACAAAAACTTGTAAATATTCTGTAAAAATTCTGTAATTTGTAAAATGTAAATAGCAAAAAGATTTGCTAAATAATAATTTTTTACTAAAAAAAAGTACAAAAATAGTAGAGTGGGATTGAAAACCGATTACAAATTTTTCTACTAACTTTTTTGCTAATTTCAGAAATCATTTTATAAATTTTTGAAAACCGATTTGCTAAAATTAGCAAAAAAAATACTAATTTTAAAAAAGTGGATATTGAAGGAAATGTTATTTCTAATTAAAACTTACACCTACAAACTTTAAAGTGCCTTAAAATGTTACATGGATTAAAAAGGGATCGGAAGTGAATATACCGACTCATGTCTGAAAATAGGACATACACTTAAAATAGCACTAGAAAGTTTTTTTAGTTCTAAAAATCAGCCCTAAGCAATTAAAATTTTACCTTAAAAGTAAAAAAAAAATTGAGGAGAAGGAAAAAACTTAATAAAATCCGTAAAATTGTATATACAAAAAAAAGTTTAAATGCAATTTCCAAAAATGTGTTGTCTCTTTTTATTAAAAATTGCATTTAAACTTTTTTTGTATCTAAAATTTTACGTATTTTATTAAGTTTTTTCCTTCTCCTGTCAAGTTACAAAAAATCGAGTTAGGGCCTTTTTATATTAAGTTTTCTACTAATTCCATTGTACTACACGTCAGCAGACATGTGTTGCTAAGATTAGCAAAATATACCGCTGGGCTCAAATTAGCAAAATTTCCCGTAATAATAGCAAAATCTTCAGTTACCATTACAGACTTTTTTTGGTGAGTGTGGTTTTTCACATCATTCACTTCTATATCTTTCTATGTATGCGCCTGTTGTAAGAGTAGATGGAGTAATTGAATACATACTATGATTATAATTCTGTTGATGTTTCGTCTCTGGAGACTTTTGCGTTGTCTGCTGATTTTTCAGCCCTCTATACTACGACTAATGTAAATGAACAACTGAGTGTCTTGTATCAAAATTTAGATACAGCACATTCAGTAGTTAATTTTATCAGACGTAAAATTGAACCTAAGCGTGATTCTTGGTTTAATTCGAGAGATATAACATATGCAGTTTCAATAAGAGATTTAGCTTATGCAACTTTTAAAAATATTGTAGATTAAGAAACAAGGCAAAATCGTTAATAAGGAAAAAAACGTATGGCTCATGCCCAGTTATTTGAGAATCTTGATAGTAAAAGTATGTGAAGATTGTTGAGAAATAATGGTATTCTAGAAAGTGAATCTTATGGCGATCACCCTGAAGCTACGGCTTTAAATGAGCTGTTTGTGTCTAATCAGAGTAATGAGGAGATGCCTTTTGATCTTAACCTAACTTCATGCTCGAACAACGGATTTTCATTTAGATGTGTATTGCTGAGTGAAATATTTGATCAGTTTTTTGCTATTGAGTCTAATGCTAGGGGGTGTGATGGATATACGGTAAAATTCTTGAAATTAATTTTACCATTTTATGGTAGGCATATTCTTCATTTAATTAACACGATTTTAACTACTTGTGCATTTCCGAATATTTGGAAAATAGCACGTATAAGATCAATTAGAAAACATGGTTTGTCTAATAATGTGGAAAATTTGAGACCAATTTCTGTCCTACCTGTATTGTCGAAGTTTGTGGAGAGACTGATGAAGGCTCAGATAACTGAATATTTGGACTAAAATAATCTTTTGAGTAGCTGTCAGTTTGGTTTTTGTGAGAAACATAGTACCACTTCGCTTTTGGTGGACTCACAGATACAATAAGAACTCATGTGAATACTGAACATTTATGTGTACTGCTGTCACTTGACCTTACTAAGGCATTTGATAGAATATGTCATAAGTTACTTTTAAAGAAACTTATTGAAGTTTATAATTTTTCAAGGACAGCAGCTGCATTAGTCTTTTCATATCTCACAGATCGTAGTCAGTTTGTATCCTCGGGTGTTGATGTTTCTGATGTTATACCAGTCAAAAGTCGTGTCCCACAGGGATCTGTTATTGGTCCCCTTCTGTTTACTATGTTCGTAAATGATTTTTTTAATATATTGGATGTTGGAAGATGTTATCTCTTTGGGTATGCGGATGTTATTCAAGTTTCGTTTTGTGGAAGAAAGGATAATTTAGATGTACTTCATTCAGTCTGTGTTAAATTATTCTACAAACTGTATTTCAAATTGGATGACTAATAATTACTTATCAATTAATACAATGAAGACAAGGGAAATGTTATTTTCGACCTCACATAATTATGTTTAGGATGTATATTTATCTATTAATGGAACTAATATTGAATTTTGACACCATTTATCTATCTTAGGTGTAGTTATTGACTGCAATTTGACATTTGAATATCATATTAGATATCTTACGTCAAGGGTATTTTTTGTTTTGAGGAGATTATATAATACAAATCTTATTATTCCTGTTTATGTCAAGGAAAGAATTGTTCACAGTACTATAATGCCTCTTTTTCTATATTGTTTGGAGGTATTTTCTGGTACTTAGTGTTATAACATTAGGGACATTCAGTTGCTATTTAACAGAGTTATAAGATATGTATATTCAGTACGAGTTCGTGAACATATCACAGAACATGTTATTCGTTTTCTTGTAACATCGTTTCGTGATTTTATTAAAATACGTCTCCTATTATATTTCTATCGAGTTTTTAGTATAAATTGTCCTTTGTTTATATCAAATTTTTTTAGATTTACTAGATCTCATAGTCTAATTGCACTTTTCAATTCTCCTTGGGTATGTCGGTCTTTTCATAGGCGTGTGGTTTTATTATAGTTATCATTAGACCTCGGATTTTGCATATATGCATATTTTTGAAGGATAAAGATAGGTAAATTCTGCTGACAGCAAAGTTCGTTTCGTTGAAAATGGAGTTGAAAACGATATGCATATTTTAAATTTTTTTTGCATATTTGCATGAAATGCATATGCATAATAAATGCCGAAATATGCAAACTATGCAAAAAATATGCAAAGTATGCAAAAAATTTCCTATGTTAAACAAATCAAAAAATAATATAAAAGCGATTCAGAGAGTGGTATACATATTGAAATTTAATATTTTATTGTTTTAAAAATTATTCAAGATAATTGGTACTACAATACACAACCATAATTTTCTCTAAATTAATCGAGAGGCTTTGACGTTTCTCTCCAAAAACCATTTTGTAAGCGGAAAAGCTTCTTTCAACGTCACAGGAAGTAACTGGAGCAAATTTATATTTAATGATATTTTCATTTTTGACGGGTTCAAGTCCATACAAATCTTCAGCATTGAGATTTAAAATATTATTTATTTTAGAAATAATATTAAAATCTGGATTTCTTTTCAAAATCGCTTCAAATTTTTCTTTTAAATCAATTCCAAAATCACCAGTTATGTTATGAACAATATTTTCAGCTTCTTTTAATAAATTCATTGATTTTGCTAATTGTAGACCCTTCCCTTCCAACGAAGTTATGATTTCAGCAACGCTCTCGAAATTCGATTTTATATATATAAATTCCCGATGTAGTTGGGGATTTTTTATCAGCTCTTTTGCCACCTTTATACGTTCAGCATCTTCTGGGTTCAGTGTTTCGAGAACCTAAAATGCAAATTTAGAATTTTATTCTTTACCAAACTAAAGTTAATGCATATTGTCGTTGTCCAAAAATAATGGGTTATCGGATGTTCCATTATTTTGCAGGAGAGCCAAAAGTGAGTCCAACACCACATTATATGACAGAAAAAGCTATTTAAAATGTATGGTTTGGAAAATTAAGTCAAAGGTAGATAATCGAAACCCCGTTTTCAGAGGAATAGTTTTGGCATAAAAAGGATTCTTATAATGGAATAAAAAAATTTTAAATTGATCGATGACCCACTTTTTTGACAACGATGCTCTATTTAAAATGTTGTTTGTTGATAAAAAATGATCTTATCTCTGTTATTCCCTCCATGTTATCTGCATAAAATGATGCCGCCTTCAACCATGTACCCCATCTGGTTATGATCGGTTCTGGTGGTAACGCTTTATTCAGTATTTGCTTGTAGCGCTGTACTCTGAGCGGGGCTTTTATGAAAATTTTTTTTACACACGATATGAACGAGTTAGCGACAGGAAACGATGCTCTTACTTTTTCAGCTATTAAATTTAAACCGTGTGCCAAACAAGTTATGTGTATTAGATTCGGATAAAAAACTTTTATATTTTTAACAGCTTTGATCATATATGCCGCAGCTTCCGTTAAAAGCAACAAAACTTTTGACTCATTCCAAGTTATGTGTATTAGATTCGGATAAAAAATTTTTATATTTTTACCAACTTTGATCATATATGCCGCAGCATCCGTTAAAAGCAACAAAACTTTTGACTCATTCCCGTGTGGCCACAATATACGAATGCTGTCGTTCACAAATCGAGAAACAGTTGCATTATTTACTTCTTCCAACTGTTTACACGACAATAAAAATGAGCATGAAGATTCATTTTCGCTCAATGTTCCTACAATCAAATTCGCGACATATCGCCCTTGTTTGTCCGTTGTTTCGTCTACTGATATCCAAACGCTTTCGCCTTTGATACTGTCGCGAATTTTTTGTATTGATTGTAGCATTTATCCAAGTAGCTCTTTCTGAGAGTACTTTCATCTGGAATTAGTTGCCCTGTGTATTTTTTTAAAAAATTATTAAATGTAGCATTGTTAAGCACATTCCATGGTATATTTCCCGCAACCAACGCTTCACATAAATCCATTTTAAATTCATTGTTGGAATTGTCGGAAAAGTTGCTGGAGATGTTGCTAGAAGTATTCGCATTTTCGTTGTTGTTGTTATTGGATACGTTTGACCTTCTGTGAAGTGAAGTAGCAATATGCTGCTTCAATTGAATTTTTTTTCACAAGGAATCTAAAATATTAAAAATATTAGAAGTTTCTTGTAATTTAACAATCAGGCTTACTGCAAATATATATTTCGATGAACAAATAAAAAATTTGAAAATTGGTTTGCATAAGCCAGAATATTTAAATTTTACCTTTTTGTCACAAGTTGTACAAATTATATTGTTTCCATCAATTTTAAAGCACTTTTCGGGAAGGCTGTTAAGCCATTTTCCTATCAAATTTTGCTTATATATGTTGATTTTTGGCATTTCACTACACTAACTTTATTCAACTTAAATTTATTTATGTGATAATTTTGCGGCTTATCGATTGAGGATTGATATGACAATGGTAATATTCTTGAGCAATTAGAAACATAATAGCTTGTTCTACAAAATAACGGCAAAGATCAAACAGATAAGAAATTGCACTAACAAATATGTTACAAAGAGCCTTCAAATAAAGAATCTGCACCTGTTATTTGATACACTTTGTCTGTGCTTAGCACAGCTTTGATGATGTCATAAATTATAAGTGTTAAGTCATGCAAGCAAACCAGTTTTTGGGTGCACTTTCCTTTGCATAACAACAACAAAAGCTTTGCTCTAGCTTTAAGTCGGATTTGCCATAAGAACAATACAACAATGTATGGTAAAGCGTTGGACAGGGGAAAGTGGTATATGCTTCTCTTTATTAATTCTTTTTAAAGCAAGAAAAATATTCTTCTGTATTGCTTGCAAATTAATATTTAACGGGTGGAATTCAATTTTTCGATGAAATTGGTTTGCATATATTTTGCATATTTTTTGCATATATTTTGCATATTTTCGATATGCATTAAAATTTGTTGTATTTGAACGATAAAACGTCTAAATACAAAGTTTGGTACCAATCTGATGAAAAATAAAAAATATGCTAAATTCCGAGGTCTAGTTATCATGTTTATAAAAGAAAACTTTTAAATACATAACTTTCAATAATTACAACAATTTTCTTACCTTTTTGATAATTTTTTATTATAACATGATTTTTTTCTCATTTCAATTTGGGATAGCAAAATATTATATATTTTATTTATACAGTATCGAATAAATAGTTATCAGGGTTTTAATTAATAAATTTAAAGGTAACCTTAAGTTAGTGGAACATTGTAATTTATTAATTGGCATCTAGGCTTTGAAATTACAAAATGTTGAATAAAAAAAAAAAATATTTGCGTTTTTTACCTTAAGTCATTTTTTCTTCTTAAATACCTAGTTTACATAATATATTTTTCAAAATCATTTATATTATAAGTTTTAGTGTTATAAGTTTTAGTAGTAATAGAAGTTTCAGTAGTTTTAGTATATTAGTACGAATATATTTAAGGTTTTAGTCTAAGTAACATAACAATTAGTCGATTTATAGGTAAAAAGTAAGTGTTTGTTTATTTGTATTTACAGTTTAATAATTTAGTAAGTTTTTTTGTGCATAGTTTATTTTAGTTTCAATTTGTTCTGTCTAAACTCGCGCTTAGACATAATTTATTAAATTGGAATTAAACCCAAAATGTATTTTTTTACATTAGAATTGAAACCCACATGAATTTTTTTATAAGAGAAAAAAACCTGAACTAACATGTACTACCTTAATTAAGTTAACTGAAAAATAACGAATAATGTACGGGAGCTTTCCAGTATTCTTCGGGTTTGTCATAAATTTAAAATCAAATTATCACTTCTTCTTTGGCAACAGGCTCAACGAGTTCAACCATTTTCTTGCGCAGCAAAATTGCTGTAAACCCCGTACCCTTGCAAACAACTCAAACTAAAAAAAGGTAATATCCCCAAATAAATTTTATAACGTTTATGAAAAGAAATCTACCAAATTATTTTTATTGATAACGTTTCTTTCTTCACCTCTCTATAATTATACTCGCTCATTTGAGTGACTACAATTATAATCTTCCTCCCTAAGATTCAGTTCCCAGTGGTTCTTAAGTCAAATAATTAGGAAGACGTTAAACTATCTGTGGTTCCCATACACAGTACGTTCGTGTTCTTTTTAATATATTTAAATATCGATTATTTCTTTTGAGTTTTATTTCCCTGTTTTTTTTTTAAGAAATTCCTAAATATCAATAATTATAATTGCATTTTTGTTTTTTTATAGATTTGGTTTGTGGTATCGAACGAATCCCACTTTTACAGATTGAAATCCCTATCCAAAAACGTAGAGACTCGTTCACAAGAGAAGAGCAGGAAAAGAGGGTTACAACTGTCGTTTGATTTAATTCGTTCGCATCAACACACAGTTCCTAAACAAAGAAAGTATATTAAATCAAATAAAATATCCCAAGCAAATTAACAGAACTCTCAGCAAGGTTACCACGATTATTCACAGCGTAAAATGAATCACCCAGATTTGGCAGTTTCTAGTCAGCCAGTAGTGACTGGGAACCAGTTGTTAACTGGTGGGATTATTCAGGAGGAGAATTTGGATCCGGAAGTTAGGGAAATGGTGTCATGTGAGGCATTGGTCGTCCAACGCGAATTGGAGCAAAAAATGAAACAAACGGTACAGAAACAGATGATAGGAGTGACAAGAACACTCCAAATTGAAACGGCAGGCGTCAAGAAAACAATGGAAAGTTTGGCAAATAGTATAGTAGAGAGGCTTGCAAAGGCATCACAACGAAATCAAACGGTACCAGTTTTGGTGAAAAACCCGACGTATATGGTTGGAGATGCCGGCGGCAATAATACAGGTTGGTTGAAAAGTTCCTGCGCTCGAAATGAAAGAATACTGTTTTTATTACGAAATATATTTTTTTATTCAATATAATCTCCTAAAAGCTCAATACACTTGTTCCAATGATCTTCCAATAATTTTATCCCATCCTTATAATGGTTTTCCGGAAGCTCTGCAAAATAATCGTTAACGGCTGCTATGGCCTCTTCATTCGACGGAAAATGCTTTCCACGAAGGAATTGTTTGAGATTTCTGAAGAGATAGTAGTCACGTTCAAGCAATTCGTACTTTAATTCTTTGAATTTAGCCATCGTCAAAACACTTGTGAGCAGGTGCATTGTCTTGATGAAAAAAGATTTTTTTCTTCTTTAAACCAGGTCTTTTCTCACGAATTTTTTCATCCAGCTGATCCAAAAGGCTGCAATAATATTCAGAGTTGATTGGTTTACCTTTCTGAAGATAATCAATCAACAAAGTTCCTTTTGCATCCCAAAAAACTGATGCCATAACCTTCTTTGCTGATCGTTGTGACTTCACCTGCTTTGGAGCTGAACAACCAGCTTCCACTGTAAACGTTCTTGTTTCAATTTAGGATCATGATGGTAGATCCAAGTCTCATCCATAGTTATAAAACGACGCAAAAAGTTGGTTTTATTCGGCTTAAAACGCTCCAAACTACGCTGAGAAATTTGTTTTCAATCCAGTTTTTGTTGAATTGTTAATGTGTGCGGCACTAACTTTCCAAACAGTTTTTTCATACGTAATTCTTCATGTAAAATATAGAGTACTCGTTCGTCTGAGATGCCTATGGCATTAACAATTTCACGCTTAGTCAAACTTGGATCTTCACTAACCATATTATGTACCTGCTCAATGATTTCTGCTGTGGTTGCAGTTTTTGGTCGTCCTTCGCGTGGATCGTCTTCAAGGCTGGTACGACGACGTTTAAATTCACCAGCCCAAAATTCAACGGTGCGTTTTGAAGGTGATGACTCCTTATACACTTCTAACAATTGTTCATAAATTTCCTTTGCTTTTAAACCCTTCAAAACAAAGAATCTAATGACTGCACGATATTCAATTTTTTCGATATTGATTACACGTCAACTTCAAATGGCTTGTAAACAAAGAAAGAATTGACAGAATGACTTCCAACTTTGCATGTGTTCTCAGGACAGTTATACCAACTTGAAAAAAAAAAGTTTGGAGCTAGCAGTGCCATCTCTTGGTGAGCGCAGGAACTTTTCAACCAATCTGTATGAACCTTTTTCCTAACAACCCGTTTAATGGCAGGAGTTCGAATAATTGTAGTTTTCATATTACTTCGAGGGTTTCGTTTATTATTTGTAGTTTATAGCGAGCTTTCAACCTCCGTATATTTACAAAAATAAAGCAAATTAACGATTTCAAGCTAGGTCGATACATGTATTTCGATTTGGCAAAAGATCTCTTCAGAACCCAAAGTTTAAAACAAGCTAGAGCCTCAAAAAGAAGGCAGAGCCTGAGCAAAAAACCTATTAAAAACGAATATTTTGCTTCAAAATTTATTTTAGAGTGTTTCCACTTGTGGCAACTATGGTACTAACAATTACCAGTCCAATAATCTTTATAGAAATACTGGCGTACCTTTAGCGGATAGAGAGGGAAATTTCGGTCCAAGCGTGTCATTGGTCAATTTTTTTGGGAAAAGTAGTGGTCAGGCCACTTATAATTTTACAACTCCCTATCAAAAGCAGGTTAGGGCCGGAAGTGCGACTCAGGGTTTAGATCAGAAACAGATTGGGCTTGACAAGTTCGGAGTAATATTTGACCGCAACGTGAATAAACTTAGCTTTGAGGAATTTATATTCAGAATCGAACACTCACGAAGTCTCACTATAATATGTCATGGGGAGAATCGTCACGAGTTGCTGAAGGGATCAGCGAATGATAGGTATTGGTGGTATTTAATGAACCACTGCAAAACGGATTGGGAAAGTCTTCGAAGTGCTTTAATTGGTCAATACCGTACTAACCGTTCGAATTTTGAAATGATGAGGGATTTGGTAGAGCAAAAGCAACAAGTTATTGAGCCAATAGATTATATTTTTCATACCATGAATCGGTTACGTTCCAGAAAAATATTAAAGAGAAATCTTAAGGAAAGTGTCAGTCGCATTGTTTATCCGATGTAGGTTGCTTCAGTCGAGCAGTTACGAAATGAATGTAACGAACCTAAATTTTAAACAAGCTAGAGCCTCTAAAAGAAGGCAGAGCTTGAACAAAAAACCTATTAAAAGCAAATATTTTGCTACATTTCTGTCTTCTTAGCAATCACACATGTGGTTAAGTTGTTTTCCTAACGGGCACAACATTGATACTAAAATTAAAAAAGACCAAAAATGTAATATTTATAAAGAAAAAAATATTTTTTTTGGTTATACTCGGGCTCAAGTAATAATTATTAGTTTTTGTTTTGTAGTTTTCATATACTTCGAGGTTTTCGTTTATTATTTGTAGTTTATAGCGAGCTTTCAACCTCCGTATATTTACAAAAATAAAGCAAATTAACGATTTTAAGCTAGGTGGATACATGTATTTCGATTTGGCAAAAGATCTCTTCACCCAAAGTTTAAAACAAGCTAGAGCCTCTAAAAGAAGGCAGAGCCTGAGCAAAAAACCTATTAAAAACGAATATTTTGCTTCATTTTACTTACCGGGCTAAAGTAACCGCCAAAGGTAATAAAATAATGTGAAATATTATTTGTGACTTATTTTCACATATACAATAAGGATATTTAAAATAAAACTTACCAGTAGAGAGCTAGTGGATTAAAAGTTAGTGCGGAAAATGAGTAGCTTTTGGTGGTTAAACGTCATCAAAAGTGTGATATGGTTCTAATTAGAACCCACCTTTTTGTGTTTTTACTGGAGGTTAAGGGGTGTTTGCCGAACTGGTGTGCTGTTTCAACAAGTGGTGGAGCCAACTACGTATCAACCGGGCAGCCAGGTATATATTTGACTGAAATGAAAACATTTTTTTTAATGTTAATTTACAAAAAATGAATGAAAAAAATGTTTGCATTTCAGTCAAATGGTTATAACGTTGGAACGGTAATACCTCTGGGCTTTGTTTAAGGCACTTTGGAAAGGTAAGGGGTATGGCTATATTTAAAGAGAAAAAAACATGAGTTACCTGCCATCTGGCTGAGCAAATTGAGGTTATGTGCACGTTCTTATGTCTTTTTTCCCTTTCACTTTTTTTAATTGCTTCTTTATTGATTCTGAAAGGTCTCCCAAAGACCTTTCCAGAAAGCACAATCCGACCACTTGTTCAGAAGTTAGCAATATTACCCTACTACCCTCCGACCACCAATCCGAAAATTTTCAAATCGCTGCCATTTCGCGCACTTACATTTTCAGGGATGGTCGTAATGGACATATTTTCATGAAATGAGCCATGGAATACGCTGGTGTAATTCGGCGGGGCATGACTGAATCGCCCTGTATAAGTTAACGCGGAAAATATTTACTTCATGAGACGCCCTAATACTTCACGGGACTCACTAATGTTATTTCTTTTTACTTTTGTCTTATTTTGCTGAGTTGCGTCTTTTAAGACACGCGACGTCTGCATGTTAATTTATTGCAGTTTATTTAATTTAATGAGAACGTCTTTTTCATATTTTTAATGAGAATTCAGTTTTATGTTCGTTCAACATTATTCTTTTTATTAAATATTAAAATTGCTGACAATATGTCTATGAATTGTTTTGCCATATTTCCATATAAATTTACTTACTTTATTTTTTACACAAGCAAATATAATTATTACGATTAAGCATTTTTGTATTTTATATTATGAATTTTAAATAAAATTTCCTCAGTCGTAGTCAAGTACTCGAAATGTAAAAGTCTTTTTATTAAAAGAACTCATTAACTGGCGCCCAACTATAGAAAGAACCCTCAAGTAGTGTTTACAATATAAAACCCTCAAGTAGTGTTTAAAATATAAAACCCTCAAGTAGTGTTTATAACATAAAATTTTAATATAAGTGACAAACACAAATTAAACAAAATTCCAAACTTATAACTTAAAAGTGAACACAAAGAAAAAACACTTAATTTAATTAAATAAAATCTAATCCTAAAACCAAATACTAATTTAAAACTAATAATTTGAACCAATGTGAAACATTTAAAGTTATCGTAAAGAAAAAACACTTAATTTAATTAAATAAAATCTAATCCTAATACCAAAAACTAATTTAAAACTAATAATTTGAACCAATGTGAAACATTTAAAGTTAAAATATTGAACAATTTTAAATAAACTAAAAACTAATGGTAAATACTTACACAAAAAAAAAAAAAAAAAAAAAACTATAAATTGAAAATCAAAAAAAAATCTAACATTATAAGGAACAATTAAAATAACAAAAGAAACGATCAACAAGGTGAATAAACTCATCAAAACAAAATAATTTTCTTACAAATTAAAAATGACAAAATCTAACAATACAAGGAATAATTAACAAAGTGAACAAACTCACCTTTTACCAAACCATTAGAATTGATCTACTTGGAATTAAGTCACCAGGCAACGATTTTTGCCTGGGCAGCGAGACGAAAATAATTCAGCAGCATTTACAACAAGGAAAGACGCATAATATCCACAGGGGACAACAACAGGTTAGCAGCGAGTAGCAGCAATATTTACAACGAATAAACAACATAAAATATCTACAGAAGACAGCATGACTACAATTAATACAATAATTCTCCTGTAAGCCAAACTATTAAATTTTTCTTTTATCGGAGACCCAAATTAATTTGTAAAAAGAAGAAAAGGGAAAGATTCAATTTTAAAATCACAAATGTTAAAACAGCTTTTAGAAAATTTTAGAATTAAACAACTTCGTAAAAACTTTTATAACTTTTATTTTAATTTTTAAAATAAAACTCAAAAGTATAATAGCTATTCTTCGAAATTTAATTCTTAACAATTTTTTTTTTCAATAAAAGTTATAACTGTTCATCCCTGTTCATAATACAAAATTAGTAGTAAGAAAAGTAATTAAAAATATTTTATACTTTATATTTCTATACATTTTAAAATTTTTCAAAATTTCACTTAATTTGTAGACATAATTTTTCCAAAAAGAGAAAATATAACTAAAAAGAATTTCAAAATTTGACCACGAAAATCTGTTTGTTAAAACCAAATAATTTACCTAAAGAGAGAGAATAATATATCAAATTCCCAAAATCCTAAGATCAATCCCAAAATCCTTATTCCCTGTAAACCCACAAATTTTTCCCAACGTTAAATAAAAATGTCAAACCCCAACAACTTGCTTAGACCTCCCCTATTGAACGCAAACACACGTCCCAGAACCCAAAAATCCAAAGGAACTTCAACATCGAAACGGAATGTGAGGAAAACTACAACGAATTTGAAACAGACTATTATAAGGAAATGGCATCGTACGAAGACGAGGAAGATTTACAACCAATTCAACAATATATCGATCAACAGGAACAACACGAATCAGAGCATCAGGTTGACCCAATCGGTGATCAAGAATTTGCCGATATCCATTTTTTAGAATAACAGATTCGTCCCTGCCATACTTTGAGGCAAGGACAAAAGACGGGGAGATCCTGAAAATTTTGGTAGACACGGGATCTAACAAAAACTACATCCAACCCGCACTTATGAAATCCACCATCCCCAACGAACAAAATTTTTATGCAAATTCTGCCGGAGGAAAGACTCTGATAACACACCATACTTTCCTCAACCTTTTTGGACTGAGGACTCATAAATTGAAATTTTTTGCACTACCTACTCTTACATCTTTTCATGCAATTTTAGGCAACGATAGTCTGAAAGAACTCTCAGCTGTTATTTACACAGCGGAAAGTTTAATGATTGTGATGGACAACATTAGAATTAAGTTGAGACAACAGATATCACAAAGCGTGAACAACATTTCAATCCGAACGGACCATATGACAACAAGCCAGAAGCGGAAACTAGACGGACTGGTAATGGAATTCCCGAATCTCTTTGCAGAACCAAATGAAAAACTCACCTATATAACGAAAGTCAAAGGCGAAATAAGAACAACAACGGATAACCCAGTCTACTCCAGAAGTTATCCATATCCCATGCAACTGAAAGATGAAGTTGAGCAACAGATTAAAGAGCTACTGGACCAGGGTATCATAAGGCCCTCCAGATCACCATACAATTCACCCGTATGGGTAGTCCGGAAAAAACTAGACGCCTCAGGCAAAAAGAAATACCGAGTAGTCATCGACTATAGAAAATTGAATGCAGTTACAACCCCTGACCGATATCCTATCCCGGAAATCAACGAAGTCCTTTCTCAATTAGGAAAGAACACATATTTCTCTGTTTTAGACCTTAAAAGTGGATTCCACCAAATCCCTTTAAGAGAAAAAGATATTGAGAAAACGGCCTTTTCTATAAACAACGGCAAATACGAATTCACCCGACTTCCTTTTGGATTGCGGAACGCACCATCGATATTTCAAAGGGCATTGGACGATATCTTACGGGAATACATCGGCAAGATATGCTACGTCTACATCGATGATATTATCATCTTTGGTAAGGACGAGAACGAGCATTTCAGGAACATGGAGACAATATTCCGCACCCTGGAATCAGCCAATATTAAGGTTCAGCTCGATAAGTGCGAATTTTTAAAACCCGAAGTGGAATTTTTGGGTTTCCTGATATCGACCGCGGGATTAAGAACAAATCCGAGGAAAGTGGAGACGATAAATAATTTTCCAATCCCCGAAACACTTAGGGATCTAAGATCATTTTTGGGCATTTCAGGATTTTATCGCCGTTTCATAAGGGATTACGCAAAACTTGCCAAACCCCTAACGGCTCTTTTGAGGGGGGAAGAGGGACGAATGTCCAAATCTGCCTCGAACAAGATACTCATAAAATTGGACAATGACGCTCTGGAGGCATTCGACAAAATGAAAAGGACGTTGACATCGGAAGACGTCATGCTAGCATATCCAGACTTCGAAAAAGATTTCCAGCTAACAACAGATGCCTCGAACTATGCACTGGGAGCTGTGCTGGAACAAAATGGCAGACCTATTATTTTTATTTCAAGAACTCTAAATAAAGCCGAAGAACACTACGCCACAAATGAGAAGGAAATGTTGGCTATCGTTTGGGCTCTTAAGAGTTTGAGGAATTACTTGTACGGAGCGGCTCGAGTAAAAATTTTTACGGATCATCAACCCCTAACTCATGCTTTGGGCAACGGAAACACCAATAGTAAACTTAGACGTTGGAAGGCGATCCTAGAAGAGTATAACTACGAATTATGTTATAAACCTGGAAGGACTAATATCGTTGCGGATGCATTATCTAGACCCCCGCAACAAGTATTTCAGATAAATTCGACGGCCGCAACACAACATAGCAACCAAAGCTCACCTCGGAATTTGATACAATACACAGATACACCTATAAATGTCTTCAAGAACCAACTTATCATCGAACCGAGCGAAACACAATCCTATGAACTTCAAATTGTTTTCCCGACGTATCATAGACATGTTATTCTGGAACCAAACCTCACTGGGAAAAGATTAGAGGAAATCTTCAGAAAATATCTAAATCCGTCGGTAACAAATTGCATTAAAACAACAGATAAAATATTGGGAAAAGCCCAGGAAATATACTCAACGGATTTCCACAAACACAAAGTCCTTTACACAAGGAAGATGGTTACCGATATTCACAATGAGTCTGACCAGGAGGTAGAAATTATAAATGAGCACAATAGAGCACACAGAAGTGCCAACGAAAATAAAATTCAACTTCTGGAGAAATGTTACTTCCCACAAATGATGGCGAAAGTGAAACGAATCACAAAGGCGTGCAAAATTTGTAGGGAAAACAAGTATGACCGACACCCCAATAATATTTCGTTACAGGAAACCCCTATTCCCCATTATCCCGGCCAAATAGTTCATATCGATATTTATATAACGGAGAGGACAGCAATTTTAACAGCAATTGACAAGTTGACTAAATACGCTCAGGCAAAGATCCTGAAGTCGAGGGCTGCAGAGGACATAAGGAAACCACTACGGGAAATTCTTATGAATTTCGGCATGCCTGAGACAATAGTGATGGACAATGAGAAATCATTCAATTCCAAAGCAATAGTATTCATGCTGGAGAACCAATTTAATGTTAAAGTCTTTAGGATTCCACCATATGCCAGCACTGTCAACGGACAGATCGAAAGGTTTCATTCCACTCTGTCGGAAATCATGAGATGCCTGAAATCTGCTGGAACCCAAAAAGATTTGCCTGAATTGTTGGACAAATCAATCTACGAATACAACAACACAATTCATTCAACGCTGGGGAAGAAACCGTTGGAAGCATTCTTTGGGAGGAAATCATACGGAAATGCTGCTGAACGTGAAGAAGATAGAGTCCAAATGATCAACGATCTTAAGAAGAAACAATTATCCGACCTTCATTATCACAACCGAAACAGAAAAGAACCAACATCTTATAATGTAGGCGATGTAATCTTCGTTAGACAAAATAAAAGGCTAGGTACTAAACTGTCAAAGACCTACAAACCAGAGGTGGTCAAGGAGGATAGACACACTACTGTGCTTACGAATAATGGAAGAATTGTTCACAAGAATAATATCCGCAGCTGAGGAAATCCAATTTGAATTTCTTTCTCTTTTCAACATCCGAAATTAGGGAGGGAAATCTTATTTTTGTTTGTTTTGTTTTTTGTTTTTTTTTTGTGTGTTTTGTCTGCCCTTTCTTTTTACTACTTTATGTTTTTATTATCTTTGTTTTGTTTAGCTTGATATTAGTGGGAGCCATCCTGAGCGAGGTTAGAATTTTGGATTACACCAACTCGCAAATAGTATCGATAGACGTGGGTTTTGCTAGGATACAATCGGGTACAGTCAGACTGGTACACATTGTCGATTTGGAGAATTATGAAACATTGGTAAATAATATCGATTCCGCAATAAGGTCAAACGTGAGCACATCCCATCCCATCCATCCCTTCCTTATCCACGAAATCCAACAAATTAGAAATCACCTAGAATACCTTAAGCCTAGAAACAAGAGATCTCTGAATTTCATTGGTTCCGCGTGGAAATGGGTTGCTGGAAATCCAGACCATGACGACTTTGCCATAATAGAACAGAAAATTAATAATGTTCTCGGGAATAACAATAGACAAGTTATTATTAATAGAATGTCTCTCGAGAAAATTGACGAAATTACTTCGAAAACCAATGAAATTCTGAAATTCACTAAAAGTATGGACTGGAAAGATTCTTTGATAAATAAGCTGAAATATAAACTAGATTTAATAAAAGATGAGATTATTAATTTACAATATGCCATTCATTGGGCAAAGGTAGGAGTCTTAAACTCATTTATCTTGTCTAGTGACGAGATGAAATTGGCAAAAAATCTTTTTGATACAGAGAATATAAATTATTTCAATCTTGAAGAATCTTTCGAGTTCAGCGAAATTAAAATAGCTACCAATCACCATTCTCTCCTGTACATTATAAGTATCCCAACGACTAAAAGAAAACCCTGTAATAATGTAATTGTAACTCCTGTGAAATCAGGGAAAATTAGCAGTAAAAGTGAGTTTAATAATATTTTGAAATGTGAAGAGAAAATTTATGGTATTAAAGAAAAATGTAAAAGCTATAATAAATTAACATTGTGCAGAGACGACCAAATCGAGGATATCAGTGAATCCAAATGTCTACCTAATTTGATACGGAGTAAACCCTCCAATTGTACCTTGATAAGTAATCACCGATTACCCATGGTACAGGAAATATTACCGGGCTCTCTTTTGTTAAACCAATTTAATGGTACAATTCTTATTGGTCACGAGTTTCACGACCTGAACGGTACTTACCTCATAAAATTTAATAACGAAACGGTGTCTGTGAACGATAGGACATTTAGCCTATCAGAGACAATCTTTTCAAATCCTCTACCAGCGGTAGTACAACCGAAAATGGACAATCCTTACATCGAGGAGGTCCTTACCTTGGAATCTGTCAAGGAAATGCATGTCAATAATTCAAGGGCAATTGCCCTCTTAAATGATCAAAGTAAATGGGGCGACGTTATAAGTTACTCTTTAATGATTTTTGTCATAATCGTCATAATTTTTGTCTGTCCGAGGAAGAGTTGTAAGTCTAATAAAGAGAACTATCCTGTGAATCTCAATCTAAGTCCTGGCATACCAATACAGAATGTCTATTCAGGTGATGCCGGACTGAAGGTTCACCCAATATCTAAAATTACACAGATTCCCTATTTTTGATTTAACGATCGGGACGATCGTTTTATGGGGGGAAGAGTTAACGCGGAAAATATTTACTTCATGAGACGCCCTAATACTTCACGGGACTCACTAATGTTATTTCTTTTTACTTTTGTCTTATTTTGCTGAGTTGCGTCTTTTAAGACACGCGACGTCTGCATGTTAATTTATTGCAGTTTATTTAATTTAATGAGAACGTCTTTTTCATATTTTTAATGAGAATTCAGTTTTATGTTCGTTCAACATTATTCTTTTTATTAAATATTAAAATTGCTGACAATATGTCTATGAATTGTTTTGCCATATTTCCATATAAATTTACTTTATTTTTTACACAAGCAAATATAATTATTACGATTAAGCATTTTTGTATTTTATATTATGAATTTTAAATAAAATTTCCTCAGTCGTAGTCAAGTACTCGAAATGTAAAAGTCTTTTTATTAAAAGAACTCATTAACTTATATGTAAATACCCATAAGAAACACTACATAGAATCGTATTATTATAAAAAAGAAGAAATTTATTAGTCCAGTAGGGAATTTTGTTATGTTAGTTTCTTTTATATAGTATTTTTTTTTTGTTTATTTCGAGTAAGACTTAGTTTATTTTTTATCAAATTCAGAACTTGTTTTTTTGTAAGTGCCATAATTTTTGAGTTTTTTTTATCAAGATGTAGGGCTGTACAAAGTTTTATTTGATTATAAACGACTCGTTGGCCAAATTGGAGAAACCTAAGCGAGCTTATTTAGGCAGTTTTTTTGTTTGTTTTTGTATAAAAATCGGTTTTTTTTGAGACTCCAAAAATGGAGTCAGAGAAGCATTAAAGTTTGTAGGCTTTCAGATTGTCGACAAGCTAGCGGTTCAAGTTGAAGCCATTTGTATTTAAGTACCTTTTTAAATTATGGCACCATTTTTTGTTCTATTTTTATTATTTTTTTTTTATATTAATCATATAATTACAAATTATATCTTAATACCCTAACCGAGCATCGGCTCGTTGTAGCGACCCCCGCACTGATAAGCTAGCACGCTACCAACTAGCCTACCGGGGCTACTTAAAAAACAATTTGTTGCATTTATTTTTTCGAGCTATAGTTTTCCCTTTAAACAGTTTTCTGTTATTATTTTTATTTACAATTTATCCAGTAACCGTTTGTTTTTTTTTTTTTTGGGTTACTTATCCCCTTTAGTAAATGTTTTTTTGTATTGTATTAGGCGTTAGATTTTTAAATAAATATGTATTATTGAAATAATTACACAGTTCAACACAGAAAAAAATTACGGAGTTCCGACGATTAATTCTTGTTAAGGAGAGTAAACAAATATACGTGCGTCGTCGTTTTGATAGTTTACATCGGAATTTCATTTTAGAGGCGGTTAAAGTTTACCAGCTCTGGGCTGTTCTAGCAGCATATCGGTATATAAAACTATGTTTTCTTTACATCTGAGGTATAGGATATGTTCAGCAACTTTGTAGATAATGGAATTATAAATATTTTTGTACATATTATCCCTCTAACTCCCCCTGATAACGGCATTTTTGGCCTTATTCTCACAAATTGTAAAAAGCACCCCGAAAAAGGGGAAGGGCGGGGATGAAATGTTCTACAAAAATGTTGGCCATAAAATTCTAGTATATATGTCAGAACACACCAAAACCCAAAACTTAGCACAAACACCAAAAACCAATCAAATTGAAGATTGCTCATCAGATTTCTAGTCAAATTTTGGGATGACCAACATATTATAAGTTAGATTTTGGGATCACCTACATAATATTTAGGTAATCCCAAAATCTGACTAGAAATTTGATGAGCAATCTTGAATTTGGTTTGGTGTTCTGACATATATAGTATAATCTAATGGCCAATATTTTTCTAAATGTGTGTGTGAAATGTGGGGTCATCATTTTAATTTTATTTTTGGACTTCTACGATGACCATGGTAGGGAGGGCAAATGTGGAGGAGTTGTAAACCGTATCCTGCCTCTGAGATGTACAGTGTTTAGTTTTTTTCTGTGATGGGTTGGAACCAACACCCCAAAATATGAGTTATGAGATGGGTGGCATTACTACAGTGCCGTAGGGGCACGTTATAAATTACAAAACACAACACACACAGATGTATATTTTTGGATTTTCTATGTGTGTATGTATATGAATAATTTCTTGTGATTTTTATTAAAATAATTTTGTATTTAATCAAACTATTTTGAAAAAAAAAACAAAAAAGAATTTCTATTTTTAAAAAGAAGACGTAAAATTTTACATTTAAAAGAAAATATCAACTCCTACTGAAAATCTGTATTTATCATAGTTTGTTTTTTAAATGATTGATTCAAATAGTTAAAAATATATATTTCTATGAATTTCAACTGATTCTTCATTTAAAAACAAACTCTACGTATTACTTTTTAAATAAACTACAATCGGTGACGAAAAATACATTGTGAGTGTAGTATATTTTGGTTACCTAAAATACAGTGTTGCCATTAGTATAACTTAAAACTATACAACTGTAGGTCAAAATTATACAAAACATAAAATTACATATATAAATGTATACATTAGGGTGTCCCGATGATGCATATTATTGTGCTGAATACGAGAAAATAAGAAAAAAAATAAGACGAGGTGTTCAGTTCATGGGAGCGTTTGAAGTTTCCGATATTGAAGCATATGCTTGACAAAATCCAAAATTGCTTAATGACAAGGCCACTACAAAAATATTTTTATAAATATTATTTAAATAATTTTGGTTTGCTAATTCTTCGTTTATGATAAAAAAACATGCTTGAAAAACATTAAAGTTCATTTCTTTTAAACTTTTGGAGGCAAATATGGATTCTCCGTCGAGCATACAAAATTAATATTTTTGCCAACTCACAATTTTTAAATCCTATTTTGTCAGAAAGTTTAAAATTATTTTCTTATAACAAGCCCGTCTTCAGACTTAATACCTAATAGTTTTTATTAACTAAAATTCACTATTATCTGAATCTTCATCAGTTGAGTACTTCGTTGTGAAATGGTTGAAGTATTCCATTTTACAAGGAAATCATTTTTAAGAACAGCCTGATACACTTAATAGGCCCTTCATCCCAGGCTTTAACGAAATTTTTGGCTGATCAATAGCATATTTACAATAAGTTTAACTCAATCAAGCATCATTTTCACTACTGCGAGTTTAACAAATGTTTTCGCAAAAGATTAAGAAAATGAAATCTTCTAAGATACGCAGACATCGACATAGGAGCTGTTATTGTTGTTAATGCAATATTTGGAGTCTACTCCTTTTCCAATTGTCGATTGTATTTCAGAATAGACAATTGTATTTCAGAAATAGTCAATTGCATTTCAGAATAGTCAATTGCATTGTATAAATAGTGATTTGTATTTCAGAATAGTCAATTGTGCTTCAGAAATAGGCAATTGTATTTCATAATAGACAATTATATTTCAGAAAAAGTCAATTGTACTTCAGAATAGTCAATTGTATTAGAAATATTCAATTGTATTTCAAAATAGACAATTGTATTTCAAAAATAGTCAATTGTATTTCAGAATAGTCAATTGTATTTCAGAAATAGTGAATTGTATTTCAGAAATTGTTAATTATATTTCAGAAATAGTCAATTGTATTTCAGAAATAGTTAATTCTATATCAGAAATAGTAAACTGTATTTCAGTTCGCGATGTTAAAAGCTTTATTTTTAAAATAAATTTTGTGGAATGTGTTTCTATTAGTAGAATATCTATTTTTAGAATGTCTATTTATAGAATATTATAATCTATAAAAAGAAAAGCAATCAATCATTACAATAAAAATTCAGAAATTGTAAATAACATTCGGTTATTACAACAGTATTAAAAATTAATAAGAGTAATAGTACCTGCACCCATAAAACTCATTCGTGCTGACAACCGAATTAGTAGTCAATCGAATGGTTCAGTTGCAGCAACCGATTTTTTTTTATCTCGGGTCCTTCTTAATGTATTTGAGCAAAGGCAAGTGCGTTGTTTTTTAACAACAATTCTAAGCACTGCCTAGAAAGTGTGGTCATTGCTTGAATTAACTAGCATTACCAGGGAAAATAATTTTCAGGAAAATTTTAAGTATTCCAATTATAAAACACAATAAAAATTGAAAAATACTTAAGATTTATAAACAAAAAACTGATCTTAGAATCTGTGATAGTAAATTTAACAGAAAAAATGACTAAGAATAAATTAAAAAGAACCCTACAGAAAAACTTCTTAAAATGTAAATATTGTTTGCTTAGTATTAGAAAGATAGTAGGAAGTAACAGCAAAAATAGTAGGATATAACAGCAAAAACTGTTATATTAGATATAAAATGTTTGAGTTAAATTTTAGTTAATAAAAATAAATAATTTGCCCTTTTTAAGTCAGCAAAAAAAATTTTCTGAATATTTACAAACCAAAAACATCACTATTCTTGTGCTAATATTTCTGGAGATTTTAGCAGGATAAACTGTATTTTGCATTCAGTTATTTTAACTAAATTATAACTAAAGATATAACATTTTTTAGCCTAAATTGTTATTTTTTATTAATTAAAACTTAACTCAAATTTAACTAAATTTAACATTTTAAAATTTTGGTGTTCTTAAGTTTCTAATAGAAAAAAATAAGCTAATTTTAGAAATTTTTTTCTGCACGGTCTTTTTCAACTTATTTTTACAAGTTACCAATTTCGTAACTCTTTGGCGACATTCTGTAATGAAATAACAGCTAATTGTTGGCTGCGGTCACCAGAAACAGTTTATTAGTCAATACCCAATAAACATTTTTGCTGGAATTAAAGCCAAAGTCAAGAGTTATTCAAGTCATATTTTCCAATTTAAGCCTTGGTTTATACTTTAATTAGACTTTAATTCAATAGCATAGTCTAGCAAAATAGACACTGGAATTTAAGTCGAACATTACAGTGAGAATATACTTTAATTCAAGCCATGAATCACAGTTCAATTCAAGTTCAAACAACATAATAATTACACTTGTTTTCAAGCCCTAACTTCAAGCTTTAACAAAGCCATAAAAACACGGAAATGATTGGTTTTGGTAAAATTTATTAACTCCTTTTAATACACATACATATATTTTTATAATTTTAGTTTTGTATTTAATCTTAATTTTTGTTTTTCGATGTTTTTTTCACTAATCCTTCTTTTATACAGAAGCATAGAAATTTGTAGCATCTTTCTGAAATAAGAAAAAAGATAATGTAAGGTTTAAGTGTTTAGCTCCAAATAAATTTGGCTTGGCTTTTCGTGAAAATCCATGGAAGAAATGCACAGAAGAATTGTAAATTTGAGCAAATGTTTTAAATTTATTTTAAAATATTAACAATAAACAAAAGGCATAAAACAAATTATTTTTATTTGTATGAACTTGATTTTTACTGTAAAAAATCACTTAAAATAAAGCACAGTACAAGCAATATTTTAAGCACTTGAATTTTTAACTTTTCCATGTTTATTGGGTAGAGTTACAATCATATTCTGAATAACATGATCACTAAGCGCTCAGGTAGCGCTGTCATATAACTTGCGGGCAAAGCCCGCTACTTTGTTAGTGTAGGAAATGGCTGCCCTGGCTAAAGACCAGGATTGCACGGGCTAACGCGCGGGAGTATACGGATTTCCCAAATAATTACCCGGTGTCCCATGTCCCAGAACAAAATTCTAAGATGTACCTCAATAATGAGTTAGCCCATACTTCAAGTAACACATATTTCAGATCCATGTACCTGGCTTAAATTCTAAAATGTAGCTGATCAATGAGTTAGCACATACTCCAGTTAACACATATTTAAAATTTCAGGTTCCTGGCTAAATCGGTGTGGGCAGCCCGTTAAGGAGGTGACTGTTCACCTTTTTGCCCCTCCCCGTACACATTTCCAAAAATCCGAACTAGATGAATGTCTACACCGGAGGAGGATCCTTTGCACCAAATTTCAACTTCCCAGCTCCAGCGGTTTTGGCAAGTTTGAGAATTTTTCCCTTTTCTGTCACTCCCCGTTAGATTTTCCAAAAATTACGTCTTAACTGTTATCTTCACTGGAGATGGAGCCTGCATACTAAATTTCAACTTCCTAGGTCCAATGGTTTGCGCAGGCTTTTAAGGGGGAGACTTCATCGATGAGTTAGCACATACAAAAAGAAAAGTATATTTCAAATTTCAGGTTTCTAGCTATAGGGGGGTTTCTCCGTTTTGCACTTCCCCGAAGGAACTTCCAAGAACCCCGTCTTAGCGGAAGTCTACGCCTGAAGGGAAACCTACATAGCAAATTTCAGCTCCCTAGCTCCAGTGGTTTAGGCTGGGCGATGTTGAGTCAGTCAGTTACGTTATTTCTTTATATATAGAGCTAAATATAAACATACAAACATAATTTGAAAGCAAAAATTTCAAAAATAAAACTATACAAATTTTTCATTTCAAAACAAAACAAAGGGTGTGTTTGTTTACATTTCTAATAAAAAAAATAGTTATATTAGGAAAAATATTAACCTTAGAAAGAATTGTCAAACATTTATTTCAATTTAAGTAGAATGAAATATGAATAAAAGCAAATTAGAGAAAAAAACTAAATGTGAAAAACAGGAAAGCGCTATAAGTCACCGGTATCAGCTTTAGGTTTTTCTGCTGACTTCTGCTGATATCGTTTCAGCAATGCAAGTGTTAAACATTTTGTTTTGCTTCAGTATTATATGGGGTTTAAAACTTATGAGCACAAGTTTATTTCTGTAAATGTAAAATAAATAGAAATCTTTTAAAAACAGAAGAAAGTATTAAGCAGATTTAATATTATTTTAGTCATAATAATAATATTTTATAAAAATTTTAAAAGTTTAATATTGTGACTTAATTATATGATGACCATAATCAAGTTGCATTACGTACATCAATGCTGTCTACTATAAATTATTTTCATCCTTGTCATCCGCATTGTTTTTTAAATTACAAGCATCTTCCATTGTAGTTGGCAAAGACTTATTTGCAGTTTCCGGAAAAAATAAGGTTAAACAACCGCTAACTAATGCGAGTCCGGCAAATATCACTTGAGGAGCATATTCATAATAGTTGGCCTATATAAGGAATAAATAAGCAAATGAATATTAAATGAAATTTTCTTCTAAACTTAAATACGAAATTAAATTTTCCGTTTTATAGAGTCCGGAGAAATAAATGTTACAAGAAATTGCTTGTCTGATTTTCTCGAAAATATTTTGTAAGCTCCTGCCACAGGTATAAATATACAACGTGTATTTGAGTATTTGAAGGTGTTGCCATATTTTAAAAATTTATGTCGCATGCCGATATTGTTTTACCGAAATGCGACAGTATGTCTTTAAATCAGGTATTTTTTTCGTTAGCTTATTATTGGTTGAACTCACTGACCATATATTATAAATATTCTCTTTCTCATTCCGAAACCCGTTTCTGGGTATCTTGTATCATATCTAAGATATCTAGCATCGACTTAGCTCTACATCCGTGATTTTAACATATATTTCACAACAACGAATGTAAATCAAAACAAAAGTATAGAACTGCTTTTAGGCGCACATATATGTATGGATAAACAGCATTTAAAAACATAAGTTGATATGCAGTCCAAAACGAGAAACATAACCCAGCAAAAACTTGGTATAAATAATAGGGTTTTCCAATGAGGGAGGGTAGATGATATCGTGGCGTCCGCTGTATGGCACATAGCGCCATCCTGCTGGAACCACATGTCGTCTACGTCCATATCAATTTGGGCCAAAAGAAATGTGTTGATGGCCTCGCCAAACGTCGTTTTCAAAAAAGAACGTACCAATGACACAGGAATTCCGCACCAAACAGTAACCTTTTATGGATACATTGGCACCTGTTGAACCTTATGTGGTTTGGCATCGTCCCATAAACGGCAATTTTGCTTTTTACCGAAAATTCGCCTCTTCGCTAAAAATGATTTTACATTTCTTTTTAAATTTTCTTTTTCATTTGGACGTGCTGCTGAATCGTGTAACTTGTTATGGAGTTTTTGGCATTAGTAACTGAATAATAAACAGCAGAATAGACAGAAGACACCAAAACAACAAGGCTGTCATAAGCCGCCAACATCTACCCGCGCCAATTGCAAAACCATTTACTCGCCTACCTACTTCCTCGCTTAATTACATTTGTTCGCGATGTCCAAAAAGTAATGCGAACTCTTTACTTCTTGGTGTTTTTTATAAGTAAAAAGATAATGACAACTCAAAAAATTTGGGACATCGCGAACTTAAGTAATTAAGCGAGTAAATAGGCTGGTAAGGAGTTCAAATAAACCATATCGAAATACATACTCAGCAAAAACAGACATTACCAAGTAATAAAAACAGTAAATTGTGCACAAAGGGTTTCACTAGTTACCAAGCTTAGTTGTTTTTGTTCGCGATGTCTTTATTTTTCAGCTCCGTACTCACTCACTCTGTTTTGATCTACTATTAGTTTTTAGAATCCGTTATTTAGAAAAAAATAAGAATAAAAATCAACACACGAAATAAGCTGTGACATGGGAATTATGTGTTTGTTTAGATTTTTTTTCAATAAATCGTTTAATGTTGATATTTTTGTAAATTTTCTTGTTGTTTTATATTGAAGACTAAATTATGCATAATTTATTTGTAGAGTTCAGAATAAAATTTTTTTTTTTTGTCCATATTTTATATTATTTATTGAATCTTCACTTTTAAAAAACTGTGAACTAACAATAATTATCCAAATCTTAAAACTAAATATTAATTGTTAAGTCCAGCCAGTGCCAGACTGATGTTGTGTGGTTCAACTGGGACCATTATTTCCCCTTATTATTAGCGGACCAGATCCGCAGTGTCCCTCCTCCTAAGACGCTGGTGGCCGTGATTATCAGTTAAGTTACGGGCTAGTATGTTGGGGTGTGTTTCCAGTTTTGTTAAATAGCGTTGACAGTGTCTAATAATTTCATCTTTGACCAGGGGTACATTCAGGTCTTTATGTATGTTGTAATTCCTAACATACCAGGGTGCGTTCGTGATCGTCCTCAAGAATTTATTTTGCATTCTCTGAATTTTCCCTATATTGGACGCAGAGGCAGTACCCCAGAGCTGAATTCCGTAGCACCATATGGGTTTCATGATCGAATTGTAAATGAGTAATTTGCAGTCCAGGCCTAGTTTAGAGTTTTTGCCAGGAAGCCAAGCGAGTTGAGCAGTTTTTAGCCTCATCTGAGTTATTTTCGCATCTATATGATTTTTCCACGTGAGTCGACGGTCAAGGTGAATACCTAGATATTTCACACATGTGTGTTGGGGTATATTCACATTATTAATTTTAATGGGTGGACACGTCTCTTTTCTCAGTGTGAAAGTAATGTGGATACATTTCTGTTCATTCACCTTAATTCTCCACTTATCCAACCAAGCTTCCAATTGTGAAATGTGAGTCTGTAACATTCTAGACGCTATTTTTGAGTCATCGTGGACGCTTAAGATTGCAGTATCGTCAGCGAAAGTCGATGTGTGGGTATTAATATCTAATGGCATGTCTGAAGTATAAATGATATATAACAGAGGACCCAAAATGCTACCTTGTGGAACTCCGGCTTGTATATCTTGAGGAGAGCTGACAAAACTTTTTTCAGCAAGAGTGAATTTTCGATTTGTTATATAGCTTTTGAGTAGCTTGTGAGTATTTGTTGGTAACAAAAGTTTTATTTTAAACAGTATACCTTCATGCCAAACCTTATCGAAAGCCTGTGAAACGTCGATAAAAAGGGCAGAGCAGTATTTTTTCTCCTCGAACGTTTTTCTGACAACAGTAACCAGCCTGTGGGCTTGCTCAATGGTGCTGTGTTTTCTCCTGAAGCCAAATTGGTGTGATGGAATACAGTTGTTTTGTTCCACATAAACAGTTATCTTTTCCATTAGGATTTTCTCGAACAGCTTTGACAAATTGGATAATAGGCTTATAGGCCTATACGATTCCACTTTTGTGTAATCTTTGCCTGGCTTGGGTATCATTTTAACGAGTGAAACTTTCCATTCTGGGGGATAGTATTCAAGGCGTATAATAGCATTAAAAATAAAGAGAATTATCTTTAATGCTATACGGGGTAACTCCAAGAGCATCCTGTTACCGATTCCATCGATACCAGGAGCTTTTTTGGGGTTTTGTTCAAAAATAGCCTTTTCGACCTCTCTCATCTCAAACGTTAATCGGGTAGCTGCTCGGTGCTGGGGTAAAATCGGTGGCAACTCTGTTACAGAACTTGTTCAGAATAAAATATACCAATTTTTCAAAAATATTCCACATACGAAATAATCAGTGATCCACTGTAGGTTAACTCAATAAGAAGCTGACGATATGCCACTGTCGAGATTATTAGAGAATTTTTAAAATAAAGAATAGTTACATTCAAACAAAGTTCAAAAAAAAAAATATTAGATATATAATAGTTTCCGCAAAATTCCAGAACAAAGTTTTACAGAACTGCCACTACTTACTGACACTTTTGCTTTATAGTTTGAGCTTTAGTCATCTGTTTCTTCTTTAGTACCACGATTATTTTTTGGAAAAATATATCATTATAAGTTTTTTACAAGGGCTGTGCTAAGTGTTGTAGATATGTGTTGTATTGTGTTATTGGAAAAGGAGTTGTTAAAATTTAATTTTAAGATAATACAACAATAGATGATAGTGCGATACAATATTTGTAACTATGTTTGGTGTGCTAACAAAAGGAAAACTTAACAGAAAACCGTCGTTATAGAGAAATGACAATTTTAATAACTCTGTTTATTAATACAACGATACAACACTTAGTACACCTTGCATTATAAGCAAAAAGAATCAAAATCGTAATCAATTTTATTGTAGAAATTTATTGAAACAATTTGTTATTTTTTAGTACGTGTTTTTTTGTTGTTGTGTTGTGGACTAAGAACATTTGCATAACACTGTATTTCATCAAATGAGAACGGTGTCACGGAAACATTTTAAAAAAAACGTGTTTTTAGTTATGCTATCATTCTGCTTTAAAATCTCAATGTTCATAAAATGTGAACTTGACACGTTAATACACTAAGCTAACGATATGGATAATCATATACTTCCAAATAGGTCCATATACGACACCCCTTTGTAAATGTGAAACAACATATACCTAGTGTTTCCAATTCAGTTAATCGATTAACCGATTCCTGGTTTAATCGTCACAATTTCGGTTAATGTCGAAACTGAAATAATTATTCGACCCGAATAATCGATTAAAATAGGTCGATTAACCGGTTGAACTTTTAATGAGTTTTTCTGTTATTTTTCTTAAAACTTCCTTGAAACTTTGGCACGAAAATTGTAGAAAAAACATCAACCAAAATACGATCAAATTAGGAATTATTGATAGACGATTTTTATTTTTGTTTTAATTCCTTTAAAAATAATATAAAATTACATTTTCATGTATTTTGAGCTCACAAAGATCTCATCAGAACGCTAAGTTTTAGAAAAGCTAGAGCCTCTAAGCAGAAATTTAACAAAACCCTTTTAAAATATATATTTTTCTCCTTAGAAATGGTTTGATTGTGACTAGGTATAATCCCAACAAGCACTATGACGTTACTTATGTTACAAAATAATAATTCAAAATTGCTTTAAATTCGAAAACTGTATTTTCTATAAAACAGTTTCATTTAAAATTCTATGAAAAAATTTATAAAAACTAAAAAATAACATGGAATTTTGTTTCTAATTTGATTTATCAACAAATTTTGATGAAGTAGGAACTTCAGTAGAATTAAGTTGTTTAGTCAAAAATATTTTAGAATTCGCTATTTTGAGTTCTTAATGCACAAACACAGAAAATCGGTGAGCACTATTTTTATTTTTCTAGAAGATAACCTCTTTACCTCTTAATCTTAAACCAGGTAGTGAAAGAGTCAGGGAACCATGGCAGTTCTATCAAACTTTGTTTGTGAAACTTTGTTTGCAAAAAACTATTTATACCATATTTTTAAGAATTTGTTATTGAATTTTTTTGAAGGCAGCTTTTGTTTATTTGGCCTTTTTTTTTTTTAATCTGTAGAGTGTCATATAGAGAAAATAAAAACCAACTTTATCGACTATCTACACTGCGTTGTTAAGGGTTTACTTCCACTGAACACGTCTGACATTTTCTTTTTAAAGTGTCGTCAGATTCCTCTGAAAAAATCAAAATTATAAGGCATGATTTTTTGAAAAATCTTAGGATGCTTTGAATTGTCCTAAACAAACATTTTAGAAACCAAAATCTCTTTGTGTTCTTATTGATGAAAAAATACATTTATTTTGCATTAAACGATTAATCGCCAATTTTTCCGATTAATCGATCCGAATAACCGATTAATTAATTTTCTTTATTTTGATATTTACAAAAAATGTTGCCAAACGTTATATCGTTAATGTAAATCCATATATATCCATACAAAAGCCGTATTTGTTGATATGTGCCCTTACGTAAACCATATATGAACATCCCAACAAAAACAGACATTGCCAAATAATGAGTCTAGTAATCTAAACTCCAAATCAAAATTGATTAGATTCGTGAATCAAAAAAAGAATTATTTTGATCCTCGAATATGATTTGATTCACAAAATAAAATATTTTTTTTTTAAATCACGGTTAATTTAATTTTAAACCCGAAGGGTTTCATGGAATTTCATGGATGTCTTCCGGACCTGGCCCAATTTTATTATCGTAGTATATTAAAACTCTAATGGAGCAAACATTTTGTCAGATTTGCCCTATCTCACTTTAATTTCGAGATACCGACCATTTAAAAATACTGTCATTTTATAAAATGGCGAATATCTTAGAAACTAAGCGAGATAGCGCAAAACGTATAAAATTTTTGCTCAAAAAGCTCAAAAAATATTACCCTTCGATAGAGTAGATTCGATATGTCGCCAAAGGGTTTCCTGGAATTTTTATAATAGAAATTTCGTTTCCCGTTTCATTTCGTTCGTATAAAATTGGGTCACACTGTGGCTTTTTATAAAAATAGATACCCCGTTTTGCCTATCTCGCTTAGTTTTCGAGATACCGGCAATGTTGAATATCTGGAAAACTAAGCGCGATTTGCAAATCAATTTTAATGCTTTTTAATTTTGTTTTAATTCGCAAATCAAATCAATTTTTTTTTAAAACTCGAATTAAAAAAAAAGAATTATGTTTGAAATGATTTAATTCAATTGTATCAAAAAACATTCAAATAAAATTGATTAATCAACTATGATTTTAAATCTGATTAAATAAATTGAACCAGCTTGCTAATTTACAAAAAGACCCAGCAAAGAAAAAAAGACCTTGCGAAATAATGGGTTTTAGAACGGGCAGTATCTTATTGAAGTTTGCCTACTAAGCTCATTATTTTAACATAGCGATGTCATTGGAGGTAGTTAATGGTAAGGTTAAAATAACTTTTTATAGGTAACGCAAAAATAATTAGTTGCAATTCATATAATAAAAACTGATGGTTTGAAGCTAGTTAATAACTGGTTGCTTATAAAGGGCATAATAATACGGTACATAAGGGGTGCAAATAACGCATTATCAATATGTACTGAAAGAGTGGCTACATATAATGAGTTTATAAGTCGTTACAGAACTGATAACAAGGAAGGAGCTAAATAACTACACCATTTGCTATTTTCATAAACTATTTATTTTATTTCAGAAATTAATATAATAACTAAAATTAAATTAAATATGTGAAATTAAATTGTTATCATCTGAAATGAAATTAATAACTTATGAAATTAACTGATAAATCTGAATTTAATTGAAAATTTCTTAAATTGGAAATGGTGTAATGGTGTTTACAGAAGTAAAAGGTTTGTTTTTTTTGAATTTTATATCTATATCTATAAATACTTGTAAAGAAATGTAAATAGTACCTGGCTTTTCTTTATTTTTTGTATTTATTTACAAATTTGAGCTTTTGAGGCCGCCTTTGTACGAAAGTTGGTTTTGTTTATGGACTTCGCCGGAACGCGAAATTGAGCAATTATATTTTTTGCCCAGCTCCACCTTTTCTTACAAACACATTATTCATTTGTTAGATTTGTTATTTTTAATATTTTATCAAATGAAAAATTTAAAAAATTTTAAACGTTAGCAAAACTAACGTTTAAAAGAGAAAAGCCAATAATTTCTAAGACTTGGCAGTATTTTTTTACATTCTTAATTGTTAAGAAGCTATATCTACTAAACTAGCCTATATCTACTTAAATTTTTTTTCTAATCTTTTAGATTAATTCACTTAAAATTCCAATTCAATTGGAAAAATACCATTTTCAAATCAAAATCATTAAAAAACAGAAATATTTAAAATTAAAAAACTATTTTTTATTATGTTTCAAATTTTTTCTATCAGTTTTTTATTTGCTTTTAATTTGAATTGATTTTTGATAACAATTTAAAAAAAATTAAATAACAAAACCAAAAATAGATTTTAACTGCCAAAAATAAGTAGTTATTGCATTGAAAGTAATGTAGTATGCAAGGAGCTGATATGGAATATCAATGGCTGTATAACACATTATTATTACTCATTATTTTCACTTGCAGTGGGCAGGGGTAGGTCATTATTGGTAATGCAAAAAGCAATGAGTTGCTGTTATTACATTTTTCCTGGGCTATTGAACAACACAGAGGAACAAAATTTTCGTAGGACATAGTCCATTCCTTCAATTTTTAGAAACATCGAGATATTTAGAATTGGTTAACTCCATTTCTTACAGGATACTGATACAATTTTGGACATATGTATCCCATGGGTCGTCAAAGGTCAAAAAGAGGAAGTTTTTGCTTAGTTTTAAACATTTTTTGTGAACATTGAAGTTCAATTAGTTTTTGTTTTATTTTTATAGATTTTTCCCCTGATTCCAAATTTGGAATCATATAAAGGATATTTCGTAACTACAGTTAAAACTCCATTTTAAAATATTTGACATATTCGTGATCTATATACCATATAATTAATTTTATAAGATGTGTCATAACACAAACAAGTTAAATTAAATTAATTCGATACTTCTGTACACTAATTTGTAGGCTTTTTTCTGTTCACGTATATGTTAATTTAATAATATTAAATTTAATATTAAAACTCTCATTCACATTAAAAAAATTTATTCAAACTATTACCAATGACTCATTATTATTTATATTATAATAATATAATATGTAAGCCATTGCAGGTAACTAATTATTATTTAATTCAAAATAATAAAATAAGTAACATATTATAGGTAATACATTATTTTTATTTTGAAAATATTGCTGAATGTAAGGAGTACTCATTACAAAGTAATGTATAAGTTAAAGTAATCATATGTCATTACCATATTTTTGCTGGGATATTTAAGCGTATACGAACATTTTCACCGGTAAGGAAATTGAGCTTGTAACGATTAATCCTCTGCTTAATTTTTTAACCTCAAAAAAATGGAAAGAAAATCACTAACATTAAAAATTTTCTTCAGGAGAAGAAATGCGATAACGGGTTGTAATACACCTGATGAAATCTTTCTTATTATTATTTCTATAACACTTTCAGAAAAACGCACGGAAATTATATTTCAAAGTAATAAATTTACACTTACCAGCAATGGAGTTTGAGGCGCTAACATAGAACCAATCCGGCCAATCATTGAACACAATGATAAAAGACTATTGCGAACATTTGTGGGAAATATTTCTGATGTAAAGAAATATAAAACCTGAAAACTGCAAGTTATAGCAAATTTGCCAATTAAAAATAAAGTCAGTTCAATAGCATGACCATCTGCAAATGAAAAAATACATAATTATATTGTTATTTCAATACTATATAATATTAATAAAAGTCAAATGAAAAGTTTTTAAAGTTTACATTTCCGCTTAATAACGTACTACACTTGGACATAACCAAGTAAGATAAATAAGAACATTTTTACTTTTTTGTCGGAAATGTGTATTTAAAAATACTTTCACAATAACGATTTGTCTTACTTTTTCCAAAGAATATCGTGGCTGTCATACACAGAGCACACACTAACATGGAAACACATAGGGAAAACCGCCTTCCAATCGAATTCATTATAAAGAGGGGCAGTATTAGGCCTGGTACTTGAACCAGACCATTTAACATAAAGTTGTTATATTTATTGCCACCTAAATTAACCGAAGTCAAACTTAAACCCAAGGTAATCAGGGTGTTTGTAAACCAACATAATGAACAATTGGAAATTCTCCAGAAAAATGTTTTTGCAGCCAACCAAATAGGATAATTACTCTCGTTAGCCGATTCCAATTTAATTTTATTTGAATTAACTAGATTTTGTAAACTGCTGTCGGGAATCACTTTTCGATTAATACGAGCTGCTTTCTTAAGAATAGTTACAGCTTTATCTTCTCGACCTTGACTTAAAAGCCATCGAACACTTTCTGGTAAAAGTATTAAAAAGAATATATGTAATGCAGCTGGAATATAGAGTACTCTCAGAAGAATTCTCCAGTTTTGAAATTGTCCTGCTAATACACCCAACAAAGCTTCACCTAATGAATAGAATATTGTTATTATCGTAGCAGCTGCAACACGTCGTTTAGGTCCAACCAATTCTATAGCCAATAAAAATGACGTTGGAAATAACGTGCTTCCAACTACCATGTCAAGTAATTCAAATGATAGGAACATATAGTAATTAGTTGAAAATGATCGTATTATGCCCATGATTGAACTTAGAAATCCCGCAATAGCTAACATTGTACGACGACCGAATCTGGAAAAAAATTAAAGCATTACTTAATAAGAGATTTATAGTGTAAGTGGCATTGAAAACTACTTAAGGTTTTTACGATTTTGTATTAAATTTTCTTTTATACATATCTAGAGTATAGTAAATTGTTTTTCTTATTCAAAAATTTCACTTTATCAAGCAATTGAAGTTGTAAAAATTAATAATATTTTTTTTTTTCATAAGAAAGACCCAATCCCAATTAATCCAAAATCTAATATTTTCACAAAAAGAAAATAGTATTTATTAAAGTTGTGTGAAAACAAAATGTAAACGTAAAGAATAAATGTTTTTTTAAATTAGTACAACAGTTTTTTAACGTGAAACTAAAACCTCTTATTATGTTTTAAATATTAAAACTTATTTTTATATAACGATAACGGTTGGTTACATACACTGATAAAGGGAAAAAACCATTATTGTGGATTTCAATATATTTTTTATAAATATCATTTGATATATGTGCATTAAATTGATTTTTTAGGATGGAAATCCCAACAGGTCCTCCCACTTTTTATACCCTTCACCATATATGGTGAGAGTATATATCAGTTTGTCATTCCGTTTGTAACATGTCGAAATATAGGTTTAAGACCCCATAAAGTATATGTATATATCGTGATCCTTATGCAATTTTAAGCCGATTTAGTGATGTCAGTCGGTCTGTCTGTCTGTTGAAATGGCGATCACGACGCGAAGCGTCCGCAAGCCAATTTTTACGCAGACTGAACATCCTCCCGAGCAGTTTGCTGTTGAAAATGAGCAAAATCGGTCCAGCGGTTCAAAAGTTATGAGTGAAAATGTGAAGGTACCTCTAAATTTTCCATACAAATTGGTATAATTTTTCTGTATCTATTTTTTTTCTGTTAAGCTTTGTTGGTTTTTCGTTTCATTCCATAAAATGCATTTTTTGTTTTTGTTACCAAAGACATTTATATATAAAGAAAGAAAGAGTGCCGCTTCTTTTGAATAGGTGGCGCTGAATTAACAAAAGCAATACCCTGCCCCATGGCTAGGTCCAAAGAAATTTATATAAGTTAAGGCAATATTTATTTATTTCACAATTTTAATACGTTAACACAATATTTTAATTTCAACACAGTACTTATTTATTGTGATTTCGTAATTTCCCACATTAATTATTGCTAACGTTTGCGTCTGCACTTTTGTTCAAAACAAAAGTGCCATGTTCGCGCTACACGCGCAACCATTTTTTTGATGATTCAACGGGAATTTTATTAAGCTGTGAAAATAAAATAATAATTTTGTTTCTTTTGTAGTTAGTCTTAAGTTCGTATTATTAAGGTACAGAATAAAATAAAAAGCACATAGTGCTGTAATAAAGACGATTAATTAAAAACCAAAACACAAGTGGTTAATTGGTGCCCGAGCACAGGGACCCCTAAAAGGAGAACTAATATTAAACTGTAATCAGTAAAGATCCTGTAGGGGCAAAATTAAAGCCTTGGCGTGGCTCCTCAGTAGAATTCGGAAATTCAAACGGGTGCGTACGTATTTGTCGCGGCCAGTCAAGCCCGGTAAACGGAACTATTAAAAAAAAAATTAAGTAAATAAAACTAGAAATAACTAAGAAATAAAATTCATCTAACGTATCATAAAAACAAAAAAAAAAAGTGATACAGAAATAAAACTGAAACAAGTGAACCTTAAGTATAGTGAAACTACAAAAGAAAACATTTTTTTAAGCGTAACAAATAAAATTCTAACATTTTCGAAAAAACAAAACTCAAACAAGCCAAATAAGTGTACCAAATAAATGCGTTTAATGAATTATCGAAGTTTATCGAAAAAAACCGGAATCAAGTGAACTTTAAGAAAACCTTAAAAAAAGAGGAATAAAAGCCAAAACCTTAAAAGGAAAGAACGGAAAAACATAACAAACGCAATAAGTGAACTGTGACTGGAGGACAAACAAACCAACATCAACAACAGGAGACTAACCAACATGATCCGGATAATATTTTTGTAAGATTGAATTTATTATTAATTAGTTAAGAATATTGAGTTGTGCAGGGAATAGGGAATCAAATAGATTTTTTCTTTTTTATTCCTCATCGATTTGAATTATATTAAGTTAGTGCTAAGGGCAACAGGGAGATATAGAAATTATTTGATAAAATGAGCCAAGAGGACCAATTATCGGCAACTTTGTCGAAATTAAATTTTGGTGCATCCTCAAGTAGTTCTAGTTCATCATCTTCATTTACTAACAGTCAGAAAAAGGAACTTGTGAATTTAATATCAGCAACGGTTACTTCTATTTTAAATCCTGTGGCAGAAGGGGAAGAAGAAATTACAGTAGATTTTAGTAGAAACCCTGAATTGTCAGAACGTGTGCCTGACATAGTCAAATGTCTGAGAGAATTTTCTGGGAAACCAGAAGAGTTCAATTCATGGAGAAAGTCCGTAGATCGGATACTCCTAATGTATGGACAGAATAGGAACACACCTAAATATTTTGCTACCCTACACACAATTAGCCACAAAATCATAGGAGAGGCCGATGCGGCGCTCGAATCATACCGAACGCCACTAAACTGGGAAAAAATTAAGAAGTGTTTAATGCTTCACTACGCGGACAAGAGGGATGTCGGTACCCTCGAATACCAAATGACGACTCTTGCCCAACGCGGCAACTCCGTTCAAGAATTTTATCGAAAAGTCTACCAATACCTTTCTTTGATTTTAGACAAGATTGATTGTCTCGATTTGGGAGAGGAAGCTCTGTCCGCAATGACTGCAGCGTACAGAGGAAAGGCTCTAGACACCTTTATAAGGGGATTAAATGGCAATTTTCCAAGTCTTCTGAGCGTAAGGGAACCAACGAGTTTACCGCAGGCTCTACAAATGTGTCTGAAATTGAGCAACTTGAACTATAGGACAGTCCATGCCAATAGTATGGAAAGGGTTCGACCAAATGTTAGATCTGTTGGTCAGCAGCGATCTCCCCCTGTGGTACGACCATTTTACCCAGAACTCCTAACCTACATGCGAATTTTCCTGAGGCAGTTAACTACTACCCATATAGACAAAACAGAGTTGGTCCAAATTCACCAAATTTTTCACCACCTCTACCACCCAAACCCCCTGTACCAATGGAGGTGGATAGATCAGTTCAGACAAGACAGGTCAATTACCAAAATGGACCTGCGTATCAGCAAACACAATATTTGGGACGGCCAGTCTGGCAAAATCCCCCTAATAATTTTCCCCAAGCTGGTGGTAACCAGGCCGAGAAAAGGCCACCATCACAGAACACTCCACAACCCAACAAAGTTCAACGTGTATTCAACACGGAAGCAGCGGAATTCATTCCGTTTGAGTATGGTGCAGATGGAGAGGAATATTACGAGGACTTACAAAATTATCCTCTTGAATGTGAGGTAGAGAACATCGAAAGTGAGCAAATAAACCCTGCTACTGACGATATCATTTTTTTAGATTAGGCTCTTCCTCACTACCGTATTTCTTTTTTAAGATGAAAAACGGCAATGAGTTGAAATTTCTCTTGGATACCGGATCTAATAAAAATTACGTCAAACCTGACTATTCGAAATCCCATTCCGAACAAACCTTTTTTTGCCCATTCAGTAGGGGGAGCTGTTAAAATCACCCACCATGCAAATATTAGTATTTTCAATAACGAAATAGGTAAACTTAAATTTCATCTGCTACCCAATCTTAAGACTTTCGATGCCATAATAGGCAATGACACTTTGAAAAGTTTGAATGCGATTATTTTTAATAAAGAAAACTATTTTACATTGTTAAATAGATATCGATATCTTATTCACCAATTACAAATTAATTCTATAGCGCATACTACACTGAGATTGAATCACCTGTCTCCAGAGGATACCGAAAAGTTAAAGCAACTCTTTGAATCCCATCCAACCTTGTTTTCCGAACCAGAAGAAACAAGATGCTTCGGGCGAAAAAAAGTTTCGTATGGTAGTTGATTATCGTAAACTGAATGAAGACACCATACCGGATAAATATCCGATTCCGGATATTACCACTATTTTAGCAAATTTGGGATCAAATAGATTTTTCTCAACAATTGATCTCAAGAGTGGGTTTCACCAAATTGCTCTAAATGAGGCCGATATTGAGAAAACTGCCTTCTCTATCGCCAATGGAAAGTTTGAGTTCACTCGGCTTCCATTTGGGTTGCGAAATGCTCCCGCTATTTTGCAGCGCACCTTAGACGATGTGCTTAGGGAACACATTGGTGTTCGTTGTTATATTTATATCGACGATATAATTATTTTTAGCAAAACTAAAGAGGAACATTTTGAAAATTTGAATATTATCTTTGACACTCTGGAGAAAGCTCGCTGGAAAGTGCAGTGCGATAAATGTGAGTTTATGAAGGAGGAAACCGAATTTCTAGGTATCATTGTTTGCCAAAATGACATCCGCACTGCATCAAAAAGGACAGAGGCTATTATGAATTTCCCGAAGCCAAAAAATGTTCACGATTTGCGTTCATTTTTGGGAATGATAGGTCATTACCGCTGATTTATAACAGCATGCGCTCAGATTGCCAGACCTCTTACTGAAATACTTAGAGGAGATTTGGGAAGAATACCCAAGAATTTGTCTAAAAAGACACAAATAAATTTCACGGAGCAACAAACGGAAGCTTTTAATCAATTAAAGAGATGTTTGACATCAGATGATGTAATGCTTCATTATCCGGACTTCGATAAGTCCGGATAAGTGGGAGCCGTACTTTCCCAAGACGGAAAGCCAATTAGCTTTCTTTCTAGAACTTTAAGTAGAGCCGAAGAAAATTTCGCAGCAAATGAAAGGGAGATGCTGGCGATAATTTGGGCTCTACAGTCCCTCAAATGTTTCCTGTACGGATCAAAAGAGGTCAAAATTTTCACGGATCACCAACCTCTGACTTTCGCTCTCAGCAATAAGAATACGAATGCTAAAATGAAGAGGTGGAAGGCACAGTTGGAGGAATATAATCACAAGCTTATTTACAAACCAGGCAACACGAACATAGTGGCAGATTTACTCTCAAGGCCACCAATAACAAATGTTAATTCTGTTACTGTCCACAGTAGCGATAGCTCGTCCGAAGATTTGATACCATCAGTGGAAACACCTGTCAATGTTTTCAAGAATCAGATTTTCATATCGGAAGACACCGACAGTTCATATAAATTCGAAATTATCTTTCCTACTTACCATAGGCATCTGATATCCGAGGAATCGTTTTCCGAGGAATCACTGAAGGCGCTTCTGGAAAAATACTTGAATCCATCGGTTATAAATGGTATAAAGACCACGGAACCAATAATGCTGAAAATCCAAACAATCTATCCAACTTATCTCAGAAATTATAAGATTCGTTTTACACAACAAATGGTAAAAGATATTACCAATGAAGAGGACCAAGACAGAATTATAATTGAAGAGCATAATCGTGCTCATAGGAACGAAAAGGAAAATAGACTACAAATACTCGAACAATTTTATTTTCCCGCTATGGCAAGGAAAATTAAGAGAATCACGAAAATGTGTAAGGTATGTAGGGAAAATAAGTATGACCGACACCCAAATAATACAAAATTGGGTGCCACACCTTTACCGTAATACCCAGGTCATACAATTCATATTGACATTTTTTCATCAGACAAAACACAGGGTACAAATTCTCCAAGTTGGTTGTGGTTAAAGAAGTGGATGGGAAGAGTATTCAAAATATAATGAAACCATTAAGGGAAATAATATTTTACTTTGGAGTCCCAAAGGTAATAGTTTGTGATAACGAGAAGACATTTAGTTCGCAACCAATAAAGTTTATGTTAGAAAATGAATTCAATATTAAAATATTTACTGCACCGCCTTACAAGAGCTAGGTGAACGGACAGATAGAAAGATTCCATTCGACCTTGGCAGAGATTATGAGGTGCTTAAGGCATGAATACCCTGAGAAAGGTTTTAGGGAACTTCTTGAGTGGTCTGTAAATGAGTATAATCACTCCATTCACTCTGTCACGGAAAAAAGACCCGTCGATGTATTCTTTGGCAGAAGCACTTTATCTGATCCCAATAACATACAAGAGGTTAGAAAGAAAATATTCGAACAATTAAGAGCGAAACAAGAAAGGGACTTAAAGTATCATTACAGGAGATAGTCGATTACGAGGTAGGAAAAAAAATCTTTGTCAAACAAAATAAAAGATTAGGGACTAAGCTTTCAAAGAGATTCAAGGAAGAAGTAGTTAAGGAAAACAAGAATTCCACAGTCACAACAGAATCAGGGAAAGTAGCACACAAAGACCATATTAGAAGCTGATTAAACCATATATTTTTTTTAGAGCATTCATTTCTTTGAATCTTCCTTTCTGCTACGGAGGAGTTGAAATCTTGGACTATTCTCAGGCCGAAGTCATTAATATTGGAGATGGCACTGGGAAGATCCAAACGGGGACCTATAGAATTCTGCATACTATCAATCTAACGGAATATTCCTCACTGATAGAGGAGCTGAAAACTGATTTTGGCAAAAACATACCATCATCTCATCCATTACATCCATTCATCTCAGAGGAAATTAACAACATAATCATAAGCATTAACAACATCATTCTCAAAAGCAAAAACAAACGTTCATTAAACTTCATAGGTTCCGCTTGGAAGTGGATTGCGGGAAACCCAGACCACGACGATCTCGTCGCCATAGATAGCAAGTTCGAAGAGGTAGTAGATAATAATAACCGACAATTTGTAATTAACAAAAATATTTTCGAGAGAATTAACAATGTCACCCGAGTAAGTAATTCAATAATAAAGGCACTAAAAAGTAGAAGCGAATTTCAGACTGTACTGATACTCCAGTATAAATTCAAAATTGACATTTTACGGGAAGAAATAGAAAACATTAACAAAGCAATTCACCTCACAAAAGCTAACATTATTAACTCATTCATGTTATCAAATCAAGAGGATCATAGAATTAATACTTTTCTTATGAAGGAAAATATGCCATTTGATTCCCTAGAGGAAGCACTAAATTTCGCGGAAGTTCAGATTGCTTTTAAAGAAGATATATTGATTTATGTTATAAAGTTACCAAAAACGGGGACTGAAATTTGTAATTCTTTTAAAATAAAGCCACTGAGTAAGAATGAAACAATTTTAAAAATAAATTTTTAAGATGCATTGAAGTGTAATAAAAAATACTATGGTATAAAAAATAATTGTAAAGTAATAAACAAGATAAAGATTTGCAAGCAAAATGAAATTGTTGATTTGGAAAATGAGTATTGCATAAGAAATATATTACAAAATAAACACACTGTCACACTGTCACAAACACTGAACATATTGAAAATGTAGTAGAAATAAGAAATGGACTAATTTTATTAAATAATTTCAAAAGGAAAATTGAGATACAGAATAATACAAAATGTTTAAATGGTTCATATTTGATAAACTTTTTTAATGAAACTGTAATTATCGATAATTTTACTTTTACGGCTTTAGAAACAACAGCTTGAGACCATTGCCTGCATTAATTAAACACTGGAATTCTCGTTCACAATTCGAAGAAGTGTTATCACTGAAATTCATGAAGGAGCAAAACATCAAAATCAAATCTAGCATGGGTACATATTTTGGGCTTTTAGCCCTTATATTAATTATAATTGGGATCTCCAAGTGTAGAAACCGCAACACAGCGGAAATTGTTAATAAAATTATTGATCCTCTCCAGGTGCCGACTAAGTCAGTTCCAAGGCACATCAGTCTAAACGACATCCCATACTTTTAAACCAATCGGGGACGATTGGAATTTAGGAGGGAGGAGTTAAGGCAATATTTATTTATTTCACAATTTTAATACATTAACACAATATTTTAATTTCAACACAGTACTTATTTATTGTGATTTCGTAATTTCCCACATTAATTATTGCTAACGTTTGCGTCCGCACTTTTGTTCAAAACAAAAGTGCCATGTTCGCGCTACAAGCGCAACCATTTATTTGATGATTCAACGGGAATTTTATTAAGCTGTGAAAATAAAATAATAATTTTGTTTCTTTTGTAGTTAGTCTTAAGTTCGTATTATTAAGGTACAGAACAAAATAAAAAGCACATAGTGCTGTAATAAAGACGATTAATTAAAAACCAAAACGCAAGTGTTTAATTTATATAAAGAAAGAGCAAAATGCATAATTGCTTTAGTGCCGCTACTTTTGACTAGGTGGCGCAGAATCACATTAAAACAATACCCTGCCCAATGGCTAGGTCGAAATAGTCTTGGATTAGGCTTTGATTTAATTTATTTACCAAAAATATTAAATTAACTACATACTTCAAATTCTAATGCATTCAGATGCTACTAGTAGACTTATTACACAATTTTAAAGTAAATTTTTCAAATGTTTGACGAATAAAAGCATTAGTTTCACATTTTTATGTCAAAAAAGAAATTTTCATAAAAGAAAATAGTATTTTTTTTATTCCATTTGTATTTTTGAAAATTGAGGGATTGGCAAATGTATGTTTATGTTAATTTTTTCTTTCATAAAAAAATAAACATGAATAAAGTGCAATATTGTGCTCTTAAAAGATTTATTTAAAAAATTAAGGTATAATATGCACATAAAACATATATTTTTCAAAGTTTTTGGCAAATATTCATTTATGTTACGAAGAAAATAGAAAATCAATAATACTCTACTGCATATTGTAGCACAGTATGGCTAATGGAGACTAGCTCTGCAGCAAAATATTCCTAATGGAGAGAATGCACCTTCTGATGGGCCATCTATTGACAAATAGTTACAACTCATGTCCTTTTTTTAACAAATTAATTTCTTTGCTGTATTCTCTTCATTAGACAAACACACTTTAATGTGTTAAAGAAAAAATATTCGTTGTAACTATTTATCAATGAGTGGCGCGTCAGGAAGTACATTCTCTCCATTAGGCATATTCAGCTGCAGAGCTAGTCCCCATTAGCCGGAACAAAATTTAGCATTTGACAAAAACTATGCTTTAAAATGTGTTTTTGTGCAGTCCATGGTTAGAAAAACATACAAATTTAGTACAAACATACAAATTTAGTACAATTTCATAGTAGCGACTGGTACATAACATATTTTTTCAAATATTTTTTTCACCAGTCGCTTGGCAGTAAATATTTTGTATTTTTCACCACTAAAATTTTTTTTCACCTCAAACAATTTTTTCACCTCTAAATTTTTTTTCCACCAAAAAAGTTCTTTTCACATCTAAAAAAGTTTTTCACCTCAAAACATTTTTTCACCTACATAATTTTACTTCAGAAGTTTTTTTTATATTATTTGTATCAAAATCAGTAGAGAGCATCTTTTTAGGATATTGGTGGAGGGTATTCAAAGATTTGGCACAGCTGAATTTAGCCTTTTTTTACTTGTTATTGAAGCGGTTCATAAAATATCTTTTATATCGTATATTAAGTATAGAGCTTGTTAGCTTTGTTAGACCTTTTTCCGAATCCGTTCATTCATTTCAAATGTGTAGTGTTCGGTCGATCTAAACACAGCACTACAATTCGTTCCTTTTTAATATTTACCTATCTGCCAGAAGTCCTCCAAGGGGTATACCAATAAATTGACCAAAATTGTTAATTGTACCGGCCATATTTAATTTCCATTCATCCGAACAAAAGAAACCAAACTTAATAAATAATAAAATAAATTAATCAGTAAATAAATAAATGTAAATGTTTGCAATGTGCTTATAATGCTGAGCCAACTCATAAAACAGACGTAATTTTAGTATAGTTGAGCATTTCCATTTTATTTCAACAACAATTTTTTCCATAATTTTCGAACATCAACGAAATTTAACAATTTGATATTTATCCTTTAAGGGATAAATTCAATAAGTCCGTGACTTTTTTAATTAAACATAGTTTTTTTTTTGCAAAATAAAAATATTTTTCAACATAATCTCCTTTTAGCTCAATACACTTAGGCCCATTATTATAACTTGCCGATAGCTAAAGTGAGGATGTTAACGAACAGATTATTAGTTTTTCGTTATTATAAGTATACTTTAACCTAAAAGTGACCGATAAGCTAAAGGTAAGTTCATCTTACCTTTAACTTTTAACGTAAGGTTTAAGCATTTGAAGTTGCCACATTTTCTGCTCTGCAGTGTAGTTGCCGTGTAGTTTTTAGACTGTATCTTTGCTGTTTGGTTTATTTCTGTGTTCGGCGTCGACAATGTAAATTTTTTACAACAAACATTTTTATTTTTTACACAAATCGAAGAAATTTTGTTTTTCGTTTGTATTTTTTGTTTGTTGTAAGTAAATAAATAAATAAAAGTACATCGTTGCCACTACGTATTTTTAAGAACCATTTTAATTTGTCAAAAGTAATCGGTTTTTGCTCTGGTAATGCTATATTTTCAAAAAACTTAATTTTATTTTATAAGGAAGTTGTAATAACCAAAAAAGTTAAAGGTCACTTTATTCCTCACTTTAGCTAAAGTTACCTTTAACTAACACGCACCTTAAAGGCAAGTTATAATATTGCGCCTTAGTCCAACGTTTTTCCAATTTTTGAATCTCTTCCAAAAAATAGGATTTTTTGAGGTCCATAAAATAGGCATTTGTTTGATCAATAATTTCACAGTTGGAGCTAAATCTCTTTACACTGAGCCATTTCTTTAGGTTTGGAAATAGGAAATAGTCACTGGTACCAATTCGTAGCCCAATTCGTGGAATTTTGCCATTGAGACTACACACGTGTGCACCCGTGCACTATCTTGATGAAAAATAACTTTTTTCTTGGCCATATAGGGTAGTTTTTTTAAATCCTCGTTAAATCGGTCCAATGAGTTGGCATAATATTCGCCGTTTATTGTGTTAACCTTTTGAAGGTAATCGATGTGGATTATCCCGCGTGCATCCAAAAAACTGTTTCCATCACCTTATTGGCCGTCAAACTTAATTTGGCCTTCTTCGGAACCGGTTCACCCGGAAAAACCCATTGTTTAGACTGCTGCTTGCTCTCGGGAGTGTTGTTGTGGATCCCTGTTTCATCCACAGTTACAAAACGCAGCAAAAACTCATTCGAATTGCGGTTAAACAACTCCAAACAATCCTTTGAAGTTGTCACACGATTACGTTTATGGTCAATTGAGAGAAAATGCGGCACCCATCTCGCAGGCAGCTTTCTTAAATCCAACTGATCATTTAAAATCGAAACCACACTGCCATATGAAATGCCTATGGCATCAATAATCTCACGCACTTTTACTCTTCGATTGGTCAACACCATATCGTGGATTTTTTCGACATTTGTGGGTGTATTGACCTCAATTGGCCGTCCAGAACGTTCAGCGTACTTGTGCCACCACAACGAAAGTCAGTAAACCACTTTTTTACCATTAAAATCGATGGAGTCCCCATAGTATTTATCAAGCTTTTCTTTGGTTTGATTGACACTCAAAATTCACTTTTTTCCATTTTAAAAAAAGTCCACGAGGTTGTATGTTTTGACCAGCTGTTAAACGCAAAATAAATGACGAAACTTGCTCAAAACTTGACAGTAGTCTATTAACAGGTGGTGCATTTTATATAACTACAAGGGAAGTTTGAAAAGTCACGGACTTATTGATCTGCCCTCGTACTTTAAGAATTACAGTTCAAAACAAAACTGCAAAAAATAGAAAATAGTTAAATTTCATTGATGTTAGTCTAATTGTGTGTTGTTTTCGGGTTTGTTAATTTGTTTTCAACACTCAATATAAACTTTATATTATAAAGTAAACAATCATCAAGCATTTACCCAAAAAGGGCATGTATAATGAGGATGGTTGTTTGTGCTGGCTCTACTCGAAGTTTTTTAATTTTCTTAGTAAATTTTCATGTTTATTTACATTTGAACATTTCATAAAGAATATAATTATATGAACTAAAATCCAACTAAATATCATTAAAAATATAAAAATTGTTTTTTTTTTCAAAATATAAATTTGAAATTTTTTTAATTGTTAAAAAAAAATAAATTTCTTAAACCCAAAACATTTACAATTCCAATGCAAAAGCTTTTCAATATCTTGTATACAAAAAAAGTTATGACATTTTAACTGAAGTCCTACCCTGTAGTTTTCAGTATTTCAAAGTTACAGGGTTGTCACAGTTTTCAAATAAAAACAAAAATCGTTTAATGTATATTATACCGTACCAGAAAAATAAAGTTGTCTCTGAGCAAAACACTTGTCAAAAACATCGATATATCATACTTTAAGATCCAACTGTAAATGACGAAAATATAACGAAAAATTTAAAAAGGCGACCCCTACCCCGAAATTGCCTTATAAAAATACTTTATATTCGAAGGTGTGCGACGCATTTTTTTTCCTGTAAGGTGGTATGGTCTTATGTACATGTATACACTTCCACAAATATTCACCAAGTTTTATCACAATCGGAAATTATTGAAGATATTTTCAAAACAAAAATTAGCAAAAGTTCTTTTAGTTTTCTTCGATCTTGTTGATTTGTATATTTATTTTTAATTGAGCTCAAGATCTCAGATTAAATTTTGGAATTATACCTTACTAACGGCATCGGATTAAAAATGTTAAAGTTGCCTTTAATTTCACTATTTTGTCCCTCATACTTTTATACCTATTGATTTCCTTTCTTACTTCTGGGTTTGTTTTATAGTTGTAGTAATTAATTTTTGGTTGGTCTGATGTAATCTGAGATTCTTGAAAATTCTTAAGCTCATTTAAAATTAAATATAATAAATATACAAAAATTAGCAAATTAAAACAAAATAATAAATTCATTTGTTTTAACTATTTTTCAGATCTTTGAATTTTTTTTTTTTTAAATTTTGTCTAAAATATTTTTGGAAAAAAAAATAAATATAATAAAAAAATGTTGCTCGATAAAAAAAAATAAACTTGTATTCTCGAATTCGTAAGGCAATTTTAAAACAAATTAGCAGCTTTAAAGTGTAACTAATGTATCCAAAAATAATTCTACAATTCATTGAGTTCAGTTCACTAATATTTATCAAAAATTTTTATTTATTCGATATAATTTATTTTAATCAACTTTGTCCATATTTTTACCAATCTTTAGTAGCGGTTATTAACATTCCTTCTATTTCCACTAACATTTAGCAAAATTTGTTGCTGATTTTAGCAGATATATTTGAATTTGCAGTTTACAGCAATTTACCAAAATTTAGTAGCGCTTAGAAATTTTTATACTAATTTCATCATACTAATATTAATAAAATTTAGTACATATTTTTTGCTGGTTTTAGCAAACCCATTTTAAATTCAACTTTACAAAAAGTTTACTAAAATTTAGTAGCGTCTACTAATTTTTTCTACTAATTTTATTGTACTATACGTCAGCAGACATGTATTGCTAAGATTAGCAAAAAATACCGCTGGTATTTTTGGTGAGTGTATTACCATTTTTAAAAATAATCATAATGATTTTAAGAGTATGAATCCATTGATCAATCGTAATGGTTTAAATTCCATTGCAATTAATATTTAATCAATTCAAACCAAATAGTTGCAATTGGCAGATAAGCTTTTAAAAATCTTTAAAATAGAGATAAATTTCTGATGTCAGGGATGAATAAAGATCGCTCGCTCGCTATAATTTGAACCATATAACAATTTTGACATAATTTGTTGTGCTTGGATTTATTTACATGTATTTTTGGTTTAAATATCTTATTAGCCAAAAAAACACATTTTCTAAAAATTAGATTAACGCTTTCGTATTCAAATTTGCTGAGATTATAAGTGAATCGTGAATTTCTAAAAGGGGTGATTGTCAGCTTCTAAAATTCAAAGTGTTCAGTCGAAACAAAAAAAAAACTAAATATACATATCTATAACCATTTGACTTCTTGGTACAGTATTTTTCTAAAGTTATTAGCTTCTGTTTATGTTATAAAAATAAAAACAAAACTTCTTTTATAACACGATAACGCGATTCAATAACATGCAATTTCATTTACATATATATATGTGGGTTTACATTTATAATGAATTTAAATATTATATAAAACACCTTTATATTTGAGAAACCCAAAATAAACTTTTATTAACATGTGTATTTGTTTGAAGAACTTAAATCATGAATTAATATTTTTAATTAATGTTTTTGTTCCACAAAGCATTTTTCGCATTCCGCCATTATTTTGCAATTTTTGAAATTCAAATACCCATATCTTATAGCAGAACTTGGCAATTTAGTAATGATTTGCCGAAACCATAAGAATAATGAAGAAAATTCATTCACAAATTGTCTTTTGCACATAAATATTTTACACTATCATTTTTTAAGATTGTTCGAATCCAATCTTATTAAGTGCTATACAATACTTTAAAGAGGTTATTTCCATGGAGTTTTTAATTTTCTTTTAATATCCAAAATGTATAGGTCACTGGATGCAAATACCACCACTCGGATGTTTTTTTTTTTTTAAATTTTTCACAAAATTTAGAAATATATATTTTATTTTTCATCAGAGATGAAAATAATTTTGTACTTTGTTTATAATATTAGAATTGATATTTTAAAATTATTTCTTTGAACAGAAAACAAAAAATAAATAAGTTGACGAAGTCAAAAATATCCTCAAGTGTACAAACGATTGCTTTTAATTGTGGAAAACATAAAATAAAATGTTTTAACAGTATTAATATGGGGTGTGTGAATATAAGTGTACAAGTTTTTCTTTTGTTGACTGAATCTAAGAATAAATAAATATAAATAAGGCAATTCCAAACAAAATTAATTAAAACATAATTTTAATTTAAAAATATGCTATACAATTTAAAAATATTAATTTTTAATTATTAAATATGAAAAAATATGCAATTATAACAAAATATGCCGCAACAAATTGACGCCATTTTGTTGCAAATTTTTTGATTAGGTAAAGTATTTGGTCAAAATCGTTTTTGGGTTGCTGAATACAAACATGAATTTGTATGAAAGTCGTTGCCATGCTGATGACTATATTTAAATGCGTTTATATAACATGGAATGGCATGCAAAAAAATTTAACATAGAGCCAATTTACACGGTGATATTTTATGCAAACAAGTATTGCGTGCAGATCTTATTTGTGGCGAACGGGATAGAGAAGCAAGAGGGGTAACAAAAAACACGGTTTTTGTTTTTCGTACATGTTTTTGTTATTTCTCTTTCGCACTCATATGTTGCCTTATTCACATTCGGTTTTAGAGCAAAAAAGTCACTGTATAAATAGACATAACTTTGGAAGCAATTTTGAAAAGAGAATTGAGAAAAAAGCATGCAATTAATTGCATCGTATAAATTGGCAAAGAGTTTATAAAGTAAAGAGAATATTATACTCTCAGTTACTGAAAGAAAAATATTTAAAATGTTGCTGCAAATAGGAAATAATTTTTTTTAATGGTGCTGCTGATAGTATTCATCATATTTATTAAAATTTAATACCCTTATTCCGTATTTATTTAGTTATTCAATACGTTAAAATAAATGGCAGCGTTAGTATTTTATTTTTTAAGACTCTAATTGTTGTTAATCCATAACATGTATTTTTATGTCTTGACATAAAAATATTATTATTTCTAAACTATTATGTGAAATCTTAAGCTCTTTTTTGTTTTTAGAATATGATCCTTTTAAATAGTTATTATGAATTATTCAATATATTGTGATGAAGTAATTTTTTTAGTGTAGAAAATAAAAATATACATGTTATTGAATTAAAAATTTAGGTTTTATCACATTACAATAATTTTCAAAATTACTTATCATCCAATTTGACAAGTGACATGTTTACCAACAACAGGATTTACTGTTTGCAGCCTCAAGGTGTTAGTAGAGGGTGAGAGAATTGCATAGCCATTGACGAAATAGTTCATAATTTGTGTGCAAGTAAAAGTTGTGACTATAAGAGAAAAGTACTGTAAAAACTGATTATAAAGAATTTCCTCCCTAAGCCACCTTTTTGAAAAGTTATATTATACATACAGTTTTTTCAGTTTAAAATTGTAATTTTGTCATCTCCATATTTCCTTAAATGTAAAAACATTTCAAAAATATTTCTACATATATTCGATATGTAGAAATTCTAAGCATTTCAATGACATAAATTTTATAAAGAAATATTTTAGGTTTTGATTTTTGTCCTTAAACAATTCACTGTGAACCCTATCCACAGTCTACCCTATTTAAAAAATTATTTTTAATATTTGCGGTAGTAAAATTTTAGGCCATACAAAAAATTTTACTAATGAAAATGTTCTGTGAGTTGGCTCGCCAAACTTACCTCATTTGCAACTGTATATTCCGCATCACGAAATTTAAAATTGTTTAAACATTTTTCCACCTGAAACTTGCTAAAATTTTCTTCAACACAATCATAACTTGAGGGTAAAGAAGAACGATCTGGTAACAATTTAATAAATACATAACAATTGCATTTCTCTAAACTTTTGTCTTTTAAGGGAATTGTATAATTAACCCATGGTTCCCAGTACTGACTGGTTGGACTATCACACTGTGTAATGCTGCACCTAAAATAATTTACAAAAGAAATTCATTCGATTAATTTATTTGTAATCTTTACTAAGATTTTACCTGTATACCACTGGACTGGCTGTAAAAACATAAGATATCGACTGAAATGCATTAAAAATCATTGGTATACAAAGAAGAACATAATTAAACATTTGATAACGTCCGAATTCACCAATCCGCACTAATATTGAATCCAACGTATTATCTTTATTCTCATCATAATGTTCAAATTGTTCAGTAACAGCACTTGTTTGTCGCTCATGATCACCGTCGACAGTCATAATTCGTTGTTTTAATTTTTAATGAGCTTCACTATTAAATTTAAAATGAAAATGATTAAAGTAAAAAATATATAAAGAGATATAGTCAAAGAGCGCACAATTTGTTAATAAAATGTGTTTGTTAAATTTTTAGTTTTGTTGTTATGTTATGTTTCGTAAACAATTTAACAGGTGGTTAAGCTCTTTCTATATTTATTTATTTACTATTGTATACTAAGCAAAATTCAATTAGCGTAATCTTTTTAGAGATAATCAATCAGTTCTCCATTTGTATTTCTATTTTTTTTATTTTTTAGTTTTTGGGTATCAAATAAAGCTGACTCCATCGATACATAAGACATTTCAGAGACTTTTAAATTACCTGTATTCGTGCAATCTGCAAATCAACGTTATCCCAAACAGTTTTGACAGCAGAGAGCCAGAATACGTCATAAAACTGTCAAAATCGTTCTAGATAACCTTAGATAGAAAGTTCCAAAGCACAGCTAATTTTAAAAAAATGTATACCTATTACTTCTTAACGATATTTCGAGTTACAGGAAAGTTATCTAACTAGTTCCAAAGCATTCGACAGCACATTTTGGTAAACAATAAATTTCATAAAATATTTCAAGAATGTCTAATAATATTATATAGGAATCTCCTAAGATCTGAGAGTCATAACCCAGGAAATATCATTGTAAGCCACATTACCTTATTATATACTTTTAACTTAATATCACTGAGTGTATGAGAATTTACATAATAAGTTATAGTGTTTTTAGATTATAACGGTATTAGTATCGATTTTTTGTTTGATTCGGTATTGGTATCAGTATTTTATTCGGTATTATCGTCATCATCTTTTGAAGAGGAAGGACGTGTTTTTAAATTATCTACGCAAAAGATTTGTAATAGGTAAAAGATTTGTAATAGGTAAAAAGAAGGAAAAAAAAATTTGTTATAGGTAAAAAGCAGAACACAATAAATAAAAAGGAAAAATATTTTTAATAGGTATAAAAAGAAAAGAAAGTGCATGAGTGGCTCTCACTCAGAAAACCATAGGATTTCTTCAAATGGTAGAAATGCTTACATTTCAATAAACCAGTCGAGTGAAAATAAAAACCTCTATGACAAAGAGTACAATAAAAACTATCTTTCAACAAAGCCAATTGAGAGAGCACGATCTCTTTCCCCCTCGTTAAACTCAGTTGAGGTCACATTTGCGCAAAAACAAGCAAATGTAAACACTTGTGCAGAGAACTTAACAAATGAAAATATCAATAATCAAACTGTTAACTCAGCAAGTGAAGGCAAATTAGACCCACGCATGCGGTCTGAAAATTCAATGGTTGTTAAAAATAAAAATTGCAATGAAAATAATAATAATGATAATATTAATACTGATAATTCGATTAATAATTCATTAGTTATCAATAATAGAGTGCAAACAGGTATTGACCGTTATTTTTCCATTGCAAAGCGTAAGTCGAGCCCTACGACTTTACGCCAAGAGCCTTTCCACAAGCAGCCAAAAAACAATAGTAGTTCTCAAATAGAAACAATGTCGGTAAGTCAAAACCGATTTCAATTACTCGCTACCACTGAAAGCGATGATCAGGCTAGTGGCCCAGTTAAGAAATATAAACCGCCACCAATATTTCTACGAGAACAGACAAACAACGCCTTAGTTAACAGTCTGACTCAGTTAATTGGCAAGGACAGTTTCCATGTTGTATCTATTCGTAGGGGAAATGTATCCGAAACAAAAATCCAAATCTATTTGGAGAAAATTACAGAAATGTGATTCAAAAGTTTGACTCGTGTAAAAAGAATTATTACACATATCAATTAAAAAGTGCTAAAGGCTTAATTGTAGTTATTAAAGGTATTGACAGCTCCGTACCTATTAATGAAATAAAAAGCGTTCTTGAACTTGAAGGCTTTGAAGTGAAGTCTATTCACAATATTCTTAATAAGAATAAAGTTCCCCAACCTCTTTTCCGGGTAGAAATATCCTTCAATTCTTCCCAGTTGAAAAAAGGTCAGTCTCACCCGATCTATAATCTAAGATATTTGCTCCATCGCAAAATAACAGTAGAAGAGCCTATTAAGCGCAAGAATCCTCCACAATGCTTAAATTGTCAGGAATTTAGCCATACCAAATCCTACTGTAAGTTACCGACGGTATGCGTTATATGCGGTGACGTTCACAATAGCAAAGAGTGTCCCAACTCTAAAACAGATTCAATTGTTAAAAAGTGCAGTAACTGTGGTCAGAATCACACTGCCAACTATCGTGGCTGTCCAGTGTTTTTACGACTTAAACAAGTAGCTTCATCACGCAGATCTTCTCCTGCTCAATACCAACATTCTTACTTTCCAGCCCTTCCAACAACTAATTCTGATCGCACGGGAGCCAGAACACAACAAAATATTCCTCCTCCTCAGAATTTTTCATATGCTCATATGCTTAAAGAAAGCCCGCCAGCCCAATCGAATGATTCTCAAGGCTCAATTGAGAACCTCATTAAAACAATGAATAACTTTATGTCTAACACGCAAAATATGTTCCAGGAGATGATGAGGAACCAAAGCATGCTCATGCAAATTTTGTTGGATAGAAAATGAATCTGTTGAAAATATGTTTCTGGAACGCAAACGGCCTTAGCCAACATAGAAAGGAAGTAGAACATTTCCTGCAAGAGCAGGAAATTGATGTACTATTAGTCTCTGAGACCCACTTTACACAGAAAAATTGTTTTAGAGTAAATGGGTATTCAATATATGATACTAAACACCCAAGTGGTAGAGCATGTGGTGGTACAGCAGTAATTGTGCACAATAAAATTAGGCATTTCCCAATACCAGAATTCGGAAAAGATTATATTCAGGCAACATCTATTAATCTTACCGATTTTAGGGTCACATTGTCTTCTATATATTGTCCTCCGAGACATAACATTAACCGAGATCAGTTTATCGATTTCTTTGCTACACTTGGTTCAAAATTTATAGCAGCCGGTGACTATAATGCTAAACATACTTTTTGGGGATCACGCCTTATCACACCCAGGGGCAGACAATTATTAAGTGCTATTTCTTCACACAGTCTAGATGCTTTATCCAGCGGTCACCCAACATACTGGCCATCCGACTTGAATAAGATTCCTGATCTTATAGACTTTGCCGTCACAAAAAATATAAAAAGAGAGCAAATATCCGTGAGCTCATCACTGGATTTATCTTCTGATCATTCACCATCAATCATATGGTTGAACGACATTCCCACTGGAGTTCAGGAAAGGCGTCATTTCTATCCAACTAGAAACACAAACTGGTTAAAATTAGAAAGGAATGTGAGTTCTCATCTTCCATACAATATCCCACTTAGAAATTCATCAGATATTCAATCTGCAGTGAACATATTTACTGACGTTCTAACTACTGCAGCCTCAGTCGCAACTCCTATCTTTACACCCAGAAGTAGGGTAGCTCAATACACTCCAGGAAATATTCAGTTCCTTGTGAATGAAAAGAGAAAATTAAGAAGACAGTGGCAAGAAAGTCGATCTCCAGCTATAAAAAGCCGACTTAATCGATGCCAAAGAGACCTCCAAGCCGCCTTAAAGAAAAACGAACAAAACCATCTTGCCAATTACCTAAGTAACCTTAAACCTTTTAAGGAAACAAATTATAGTCTGTGGAAAGCTGTCAAACATATGCAATGCCCTATATCATATGAATCCCCAATACGACTCGAAAATGGCACTTGGGCTAAAAATGGATGCGAAAAAGTTAACGCTTTTGCTAATCACTTAGAAAAGGTGTTCACTCCAAATGATACGAGCTCTAATACAAGCCCTTATATTATAGATGATGTTGTTCCTTCGCCCTTAAAATTCCGTTTCCCATTAATAATGTCAAGTATTCAAAAACTTGATCCAAAAAAATCCCCAGGTATAGACAGAATTTCATCGTCTATGATTACTAACTTGCCTATCTCAGCTCTTAAATTATTGATGTACATTTACAACGCCATTCTTCGCTTGGGATATTTCCCATCGTCTTGGAAAGAATCGGATATTGTTATGATTCCTAAACCAGGTAAAGATGTTAGCCAAGTTACATCTTATAGACCTATAAGTTTACTATCAATCCTCTCGAAATTGTTTGAAAAACTACTTATTAGTAGCCTTAGTACATATTTAAACTCAGGGCATATTATTCCCGATCATCAGTTCGGATTCCGTGAAGGCCATGGCATAGCTGAGCAAGTTCACAGAATAACAACGCTTATTAGGAAGGCATTTGAGAATAAGCAATATTGCTCTGCTTTATTTATCGATATCTCACAGGCATTTGACAAAGTCTGGCACGAAGGTCTTATATTCAAGATTACAAACCTGCTCCCTGCAAGTACACATAAACTTTTCAAAAGTTATTTATCTGATAGAAGCTTTCGAGTACGGTCGAAAGACGAACTTTCTTCTTCCAGAAAAATTTCTGCTGGAGTCCCACAAGGTAGTATACTAGGTCCCTTGCTATATATTATCTTCACAGCAGATATGCCAACCAATGCTCTTACTTACACATCTACTTTCGCAGATGACACAGCTTTTATGAGCATTAACTCTGATTGTAAGGTTGCTTCCGCGCTGCTGCAGACTCATGTTCATGAGCTTGAAAAATGGCTAGACAAATGGAAAATTAAAGTTAATCCGACTAAGTGTGTTCACGTAACTTTTGCCCTAAGAAAAAATAATTGTCCTACAATTAAAATAAACAACATAAACATCCCTGAAAGTAGTCACGTCAAATATCTTGGTGTTCATTTAGATCGACGCCTTACATGGTCCCATCATATTGACTGTAAGGTAACCCAGATGAAATTGAAATCTGCTGAACTTAACTGGCTCATTGGGCCCAATTCTGCTTTAGAATTAGATTACAAAGTCCTTTTGTACAAATCGGTAATCAAGCCCATATGGACTTATGGTATTCAAATATGGGGAACGGCTTCGGCTTCGAATGTTGCTAAATTACAGAGAAGACAATCGAAACTTTTACGATTGATAACTGGCGCTCCTTGGTTTGTCAGAAATGACAATATTCATAGGGATTTAAATATTTCCTCAGTACAAGAAGAAATCAAGCGGTTCTGTACAAAATACATCACCAAGCTTCAAGTTCACCCAAATCATCTTGCAAGACAACTCCTGCTCTTTGAAGGACATCAGCGATTAAGAAGGATGGATACTCTGGATCTGGGCAGCTAGGCCCTTTTCTATCTTCCTGTGCTGTGCTTCTCACATTGCTCAATTATCTAAGTATTAAGATTTGAATAATTAAGAATGGAATTGCAATGGCAACTTCCATTAAATGTATTTAGTTTAAGATTTTATTACTTATTGTTATTTTCTTATAAGAAAGATTCAATAATAAAAAATCCATTTAAAAAAAAAAAAAAAAAAAAAAAAAGGTATTATTAAAAATTGGGTTAGCACAATAAATAATGTGTAGCTGTAAAAACACATAATATGTATTGCCAACTCAAATTAAAAGTTGTAAGCCATACGACAAGTTAAAGTCGGATCACACGATCGTCGCATTGCACCAATTTTACACAATTTTTATTGTGCCGAATTGGGGTACAATAAAGATATAGTGCCAATAAAACTTTCTGTAGTCACACGATTGCACTATTTTACATAAATTTGATTGTCGTAAATTGGCGTAAAACGGTTCAGTGGCAATAATTGCCGCATTCCAATCACACGATTGTTTTAGTATACAGCAACTCTAAGAAACAGCTGTTGTCCTAATGGAAAATTTTGTTTTGTTTACACAATATAAATGATGCATAATTAAAAAACAAAATTAATCTGTTTATGGATATCTTTATTAAAATGCCATTTTAACATTGGCTCATTTGGCTTTACAGTCTTCCACCGAATGCCCTGGGAAATTTTCTTGAATTTCGCACCATGCCTGCTCTCGGAAGATTATTTCCAAACAAGAGTATTCCCAAACAAGATGATGTTACACTTTTCTTTTTTTTTGGCACTGGTGTTTGTGGTTGCTCAGAGAGGGAGCAGTAAACCAAATCGGTGTTCATGCAATCGTCGAATTCTATGCAGTCATCCAACTAAATTTTTAAACGATTTTAATAACCACAATATTGTTGTAGTTTGATTGTGAAATCCTACGATTTGCATATAAAATATAGCGAAAAATTGGTGCATCATGTGATCCTACCTTTAGTAATACAAACTTTTATTATCGAATATCGATAAAGTTAAATATTGATAATGTCGGATATTTTGTGATAAATAAATTAATTTTTTTTTGCTAAAACGTAAAAATACTGTTTTTGTTATAAACCAATTCTATTCCAATACGATACAAGTATTAAGAAAAAAAATTTTGGAATATCCCTATTTATAAAAATCAAGTGTTTTAAGCGGTACTTAAATGTATCGGTTGCTAACCTTGGTTTAATACACGCTAGCACAAAGTAGTTGAATATGTATAACAAAATATGTAGCGATATTCACGATCTCCCAGCAAAACCTTTTATTACCGGGTAATGAGTTATATAAGAAGAAATAAATTTAGGTAACTGCTTTATTGAGTCGAAGGCCTCAGCTGCTAGTACTCTTTTCCTCTTTTTAATATTATATCATTTATTCTAATAAAATAAAAAAAAACTTCTTTATTTTATATTACAAGCAAAGTGAAAGAGAAACTAATTTGGCTTTAAGGAGAAATGTGTTACTACTTGTTACTCTTTTTTCAATGTATGTTATATGCAGATCTTTAAAAACTTAACTCTTAAATAAATTTTCAAATCTGATTTAATTTTGACGAATTAATTCGCGAATTCATTTTCCTGATTGAATTATTTATTACAATGATTAAATTTTTATCTTATTGGAAGAATAAAATTGATTAAAATAATTCTTTTGCAGGCATAATTTTTTTATTTGAAAATCAATTTTGTTTTAATTCGCTAATCAAATCAAAAATTTTTTGATTCGCGACTTAAAAAAGAATTATGTTGAAATGATTTGATTCAATTGAATTAAAAAAGATTCAAACGAAATTGATTAATAAATTATGATTTTAAATTTGATTTTCAGTCAAAAACTCTAAGGTCAATTGTAAACGCTCCCTGGTTTGTATCAAATAAATCGATTCATGACGATCTCTTTATTCCAAAGATTATAGATAAAATCAGAAGATTCAGTGATAACTATTTGAAGAGATTAAGTAACCATATCAACCCGTTAGCTATAGCCCTACTTGATGACACAGAAGAAGTTAGAAGGCTTAAAAGATTTCATATCCTAGATTTGCCGTTTCGAAGTTAGTTCATAATTATCTTGTATTTACGTACAAATTTGTTAATATTTTTTAATTTTTTACTATCTTTATGATTTTATGCACATTGTTGTTCTCAATGGAGTTCAGCAATAATGTTATTTGTTTTTATTGTTATAAAATTTACTTATTATCCTTAAATGGATAGATTGTAAATAAAAGAATTGAAAAAAAAAATAATAAAAAATTTGATTTAATCACTCACAATATATTTTCCGTTACCAACTGAAGTCTATTGAAAAAGTATAAGTAGAGTTTTTTTTAAATGAAGAATCATTTGAAATTCATAGAAATATTTTTTTAATGTTTTTTATTTTGTTTTAATTCGCTAATCAAATCAAAAATTTTTTGATTCGCGACTTAAATAAAGAATTATGTTTGAAATGATTTAATTCAATTGAATTGAAAAAGATTCAAACGAAATTGATTTATAAATTATGATTTTAAATTTGATTTAATCACTTACAATATATTTTCCGTTACCGACTGTAGTCTATTGAGAACGTATAAGTAGAGTTTGTTTTTAAATTAAGAATCATTTAAAATTCATAGAAATATTTTTTTAACTATTTGAATCAGTCATTCAAAAAACTATACAAATTCATATACATTCAGTAGGAGTTGATATTTCCTGTTAAATGTAAAATTTTACGTGTTCTTTTTCTAAATATGTACATCTGTGTGAGTTGTGTTTTGTAATTACAAAAAAAAAAATCAATTTGAAAATCAAACCACAAAAATCGTTTTTTTTTTTAGTTTGTTTTTAAATTAAGAATCATTTAAAATTCATAGAAATATTTTTTTAACTATTTGAATCAGTCATTCAAAAAACTATAAAAATTCACATACATTCAGTAGGAGTTGATATTTCCTGTTAAATGTAAAATTTTACGTGTTCTTTTTCTAAATATGTACATCTGTGTGAGTTGTGTTTTGTAATTACAAAAAAAAAATCATTTGAAAATCAAACCACAAAAATCGTTTTTTTTTTCTAACATTTTGTCAGTTAAAAATTGATGGTTATTTTTAATGACTTTCGATTGCTTTTATCACTTTTGTCGATTGTTAAACAATGATTGAAAATAAACCACAAAATGGGCTGAATAAAGTAAAAAATCAGTAATCTTCTTTTTGATTGTATTTTCTATTAATTTAATATGTATTTTAGTAAAGCAATCTAATATTGTTAGTGTAGCTGATTTACAATAAGACTTATTTTTAACGAATTAAATGGAAACTAATGAGGGGGTTAATTTTTTTAATTGGCAACACTCCCAACATTAGCGATTTTGGTTTCTCTTGTAGGTCTACTTTCTTTGTTAAAATTATTATTGTCATATAGCCAGTTTTAACTGTTTTTCCACTTTTTTGGGATGCTTAAAAATGTTACTATTTTTTATGAGAAAAACTGTTTTTTCCAATTTATGAATTTTTTGCAGTTTATTTTATATTAAAATAGCATATTGTAGCATTAACTTATTTGTATTATAGATACAAATTCAAACATAACATTGTGACATGAAAAGTATTACAACTTTTATTTTATGCGAAATAGTTAGGGATACATGTCAAAAAAATGATACGCCTAAACCAGATAGTGAAAGTGCCAGTTCTGTCAAACTTTGTTTTTAAATTTCGCGAATACTGGCGAGTGTTTTTACGAATTTTTTATTGAGTTTTGTTTGAAGAAAGCTCTTGTTTATTTAAAAAAGTTCTGGTTTGAGCTTTTATACTAAATATAAAAAAATATTTTTTACGATAACGAAAGTATATGCAATTTTTTTTGCTCTAAAAAATGTTTTCCAGCAAAAATGTTTTACCAGTTCAAAATGATAAAATTGAAGATATTTAATCCAAATCATTATTAAATTTATTACCCAAGCAAAAAGGGTTATCTATTATTTAATTTCCATAAATTATCATATTGAAAGAGATCAAATTTGATCCAGTTCCATATACAATGTAAAATTTAATTTTTAATTTAATTACATTAAATTTTCGCTTAAAATTTTTTTAAATTTTTTAATGTTTTTGATTTATAAAACACATTTTCCCAATATCTGTTGTATATTCTCATTTAAACCGCAGTAACTTGTTCGGATTTTATGTGAAAAAACCGTTTACACCATTTAAAAAAATGGGTTTTCACGATAATAAATTTCACAAAAAAGTTCAGTACAATTTATTTTCACGCAAATTTTATATACAGGACTATTATTTTTCTATTAAAAAAATCACTCAAAAACAATAACTAAGTAGAAAAATTAGTAAAAAGGGTTGAATATCGAGCATGAGTTTTTTTGGTGCACATAAATTCTTACGTAATAAAATTACATTTCCCTAATGATTTTTTAGATAAGACTGAATTACCTTCGTAAAAAATTACTTCCATTTGACAGGTTATTCGTATTGCAAATGTAGGACCGTAAAAAAAATTACACCATTTACAGTCTAAAGAATATAAAAATTTTCACTACATTTGCGGATATGCAAGAGAATGAATTTTCAATGATGAGACTTAAGTATAAAAATAATTGAATGCTATCAATTGAAAAATGGTTTTTTGATTTTTATTTCGTAAGTCTGTGTTATTTAGATAATTTAACAGCTCAAGAAATTCCTATTCTAATTAATTTGGATTAATTGGAATTTTTAAAGGAATTGAAACGAAAGTTAAAAATTTTCTATTGTATTTGAGTTGCTTAAGAAGCTATCGAATCCTTAAGGATCTCTTTTACTCAATTTAAAAAAAAAATCCATTGTATTTTAGTTATGGTTTTTTTCTGAAATTTTCTTGGCTGTTTTTTTAACCTTAAGTTACAAAATTAGCAAGTTTTAAGAAAAAATAACTGACAAAATCCATATTGAAAATTTAACTCGCGTCGAATTATTATTTGAGTTTTAAGTTATTTGTTTCGACAATAATCGAAAATGATGTGATTAATCGAGGAATCGGTTAATCGAATAACCGAATTGGAAACACCTGTATTGTATAATTATTTTTAGCACAACTTGTGCTGAATGTTAAATTTTTTACTAAAAATTAGCCCAATGATTTTCACCAACACGCTTTTGCTGACAATTTTTTGCAAGCATCTTCTTGAATAAAGTTAGCTGATTGACTTTTTTACAAGGGCGGATCAATAAGTCCGTGACTTTTCGAACTTCCCTCGTAGTTATATGAAATGCAACACTGCTCCCATCAAGTACCACCTTTTAATAGACTACTGTCAAATTTTGAACAAGTTCCGTCATTTACTTTGCGTTTGCTAATTTGATATATGAGAAGCAATTGTGTTCACCATTTTTCGGATTAAATTGTATCTCATTGGCAGGGCATGCACAAAAAATCAAAAATATGCGCTTAGAATATGCATTAACAATGCAAAATATACGCTAAATATGTATTTAAAAGACAATATAAAAAACATCCACTATAAATCCAAAAATATGGACTAGAAATCAAAAAGATGTTTACTTAAAATTTGCCGATTTTTGTAAATTATATTTTTTACTTGAGAGCGTTTGCTTAAAAATGAAATTCAATATAATTATCAAAGTGTGTGGCAATAGAATGCTTCTTGTTTTAATATGTGCTATGTCGAGTCTTACAAATTCTGCTTTTTGCTTATTTCTAATTAAAACATAACTTTAGTTAAAAAAAAATACGCATTAAAAATCAGTAAATATGCACTTAAAAACCAAAACATGCAAAGGCATGATTTTATAACAAAAATATGCAGCAACAAATCGATGCCATTTTGTTGCAAATGCTTTAATTCGAAAAGCTATTTGAGCAAAATCTTTTTTGGTCTATTAAATACAAATATGACGCAATATCGTTTTTAAATATATTTTTACAAGTTTACTAAAAATGTAATCGTACAAGCCCTACTAATTTTCTGTAAAACGAAACGTTTTTAAAACTTTATCTGGAAAAAATTCCAAGTATTTTTTTTACAAATTTTTGAACTTTTCCTTAAAACAACTCCATTTGTCTTTCTTTAAAAATTTTCAATGGGAAGATAATTTATTACTCTTAAAAAAAATAAAAATTTTTGGGACACTTGTAGAATTATGGAACTATTATATGTGGTAAAGATAAAAATATCTTTATTCTCCAGCAATCTTACTGGGAGAAACATGGCTCTTGCAGAATTTTAAGTGTATTTTTAAACAATTTCTAAGCCAAGTGCTATACTTTGTCTTTAAAGTATTCCTATACAACAATACCAGGTCGAGTACTCTTTTTAGTGGGAAGATTATGAACACCGCTAAAATGAAATTATTTTCATTGTACTTAATGAAATGATTTCTACGTATTATTTGTTTTTTTTTTTTGTTTAGTAGGTATATGAACTATTATTCCATAATTTTTTTAAACGCTTTGTATTTAAATGAGTTAAAGTTAAATAACAAACGTATTATTTAATAGTTTTTCATCCGCTACTCGTAAACAAATCAGTCCAAACTCACTACACAAACTAAAGAGTAATACATTTAACTCATCCATTTAAAATATATTTAGTTGCTTATCCGTTCTCTACACCATTTCCACCTGCTAATTAAAAAAATTATACATTAATTAAAAAAAATCAAGATTTTAAAAAATCAAAGAACAATTCTATCTCAATTGTTTATTTATAAAATTATAAGTTTTCATATCCAGCTGCGATATCAACGTTTCGGATGCTGATAGGTTCAATCTTTTATAATAGCACCATAACCTTTCTCGTTCTACTTGAAGGCTTTTGATTGTGTCAACTAGACACGTATTTTCGTGATCGCTCTCAGTCAGTGGCTGTGGAAGCTTCAACATCAACCCCGTTGGCGGTGTACCACAGGGATTTATTCTGGGATTACTTGCGCTTTTATATTAATGATTTACCTGATCAACGTTTGCATTGCAATATATATATATATATATATATATATATATATATATATATATATATATGTGCACAGCACATCGAAATCGGGTCGATTTATTTTTCGACAATTTCCCTATGATTTCCGTATTCTATGGGTTATTCCATGAAAATTTGCCGAAGGAACCATACCTCTATCGTTAAAATCGAGTCCCCTACTTTTTGTTGGTAGATTTTTTCCCAAATTGACGTTCGTATGAAATATTACCTACACGTTCACATCCATAACTCAAAAACTATCCATCGGGTTTAATCGCCAGTAGGAAAGGTGAGCTCATTTTAATAAATTTACAAAAAAAAAATCTCCAACATTGGTCCAACGGTTCAAAAGTTACGGGCATTTTTGTCCAAATTTTGGAGCCTTTTTCCATTTTTTTTCATGATTTTGTCCAAGAATATTACTTTCATGGCCATTTTTTTGGCTCAATCCATTATTTAATTCAATTTACAATTCAAAACAAAGAGTTTAAGCCCAAATTTATCGAATTCGGTTGATTAATTCATGCGATATTGCTAAAACAAAATAACACATAAAACCAACTTTTTGATTTTTTTTCCCTTTTTATTTTTGCTCTCTTTTTTGGGTTTGCATACGATTTATAAAGAATAATTCTTCGCTGACGTCATTTTGACAACAACAAATACACAGCAATTCTAATTGGACGAAACAATCAGCTGTAGTTGGCGGGGTGGGGATTCCAGTGTATGCTAGTTTTGTTTGAGCGTCATTTCAGTGAAGTGTTACTTGAAATAACTAACAAATAATCAAACTATTTTGAAATTTAGAAAAGATTTAAAGGTAAGTGTAAAAACATTGCTAACTATTATAGTTAATAGTTATATTATTATTCTATGAAAAACATATATAATTCTTTTAGTGACGGTTTAAAAAATGGATTCAGAGCCTGGTTCATCGCAAAATCCAACAGATACCCAACGCAGTAGTTTGCAACATTTGGTCTCTCATGATGTTTTTTCTTTTGGCGTGGGCTGTGAATTACCTGATATTAATCTGTCAACTAAACGAGTTATATTGAAGTACTATTTTTTCTTGGCCGAACGTTCAAAAGCCCAAAGCAAAATGTTTTCGTATAAAAGATTTACTCCCCAAGTAGCAGACAGATTGTTAGAAATTTGGAATCAACTTAATATTGAACTTATACTCAAAGGTAGCATCATTAGAAAATTGAATAATTTGCTTGACGCATATAGTAATGCAGATAAACAACGAGTAAAACGCGCGACAGAATTCAAAAAATTCGTAGAATCAACAAACCAATTATTCAACATTGAAAAATGTAAATGCAACTTGAAAGAAAACGACTGCTCATGTGGATCTATCCCAGAAAACTTAAAAGATTTCATGCGCGATCAATATAATGACAGAATACAAACGATACCGGAACACGATAGTGGAAGTGAAGTGAAGAGACGATATCAACGACTATACCAACAATCCCAGTGAGCAACGATCCTACATACGAACCACATTATGACGAAATGGAAGTTGATGTGAGAGGAGGTTCAGAATTAGTTCTACCACCACAAACATACACTCCCAGATATAATACTAAAAACTATGCAATGATGTGTGACAGATTTGGTGTGCATGATAGAATGGGATCAGCATTGGCAACAGCTCTGATGGAAGACCTGGGCGTAAAAGATGCTCATGGCAATCTTGTCATCATGGATAAAAGTAAACTTCGTAGAGAAAGAGAAAAATGGAGACAAGACGCACTTCGTAAGCGGTATGATGGCTCGAATTTGATATCATTTTCATTCGACGGCAGGAAAAATGATGCTCTAACTGTAGAAAAAATTTATGAGAAGTTGCATCCAAGGATGGTTAAAGAACCTCATCTAGTTGTTTTGAGGGAACCAAATTCTCAATTGATAGGCTACACAAAACTAGAAAGTGAAACTGCGGCAAGCAAAGTCAACAAATTGATCGAATTCTTCCAAGAAAAGCAATTGTCTTTCGATTCATTAATTGCCATATGCGCTGATGGTGAACCAACAAATACTGGCGTACACGGTGGAATTTTGCGACTATTCGAAAAACAGTTAAAGAGACCACTGCACTGGTTTGTGTGTCTTCTGCACTTTAACGAGCTTCCGTTTAGACATTTGTTTGACACTTTAGACAAATCAACCACCACTGGACCACGATCAACTACCGGAAAGTTGAGCTCAAAAATTGCTGATTGTGAAAATCTTCCGGTATGTAATTTTTATAGCTAATTCTTTACCATTTTTTATTCTATTTTTTAGCTTTTATGTTTTCTTTTCAGGTGGTAACCGATTTTGAGGAAATCGCTTTGGAAAATATGCCTCCTGGTGATTTAAATCCAGAAGAATTATCTACTGATTCGAGGTACTTGATGTTAATGGCCAATGCAATTTCTAATGGTGTGGTTCCTGCGGATTTATCTCACATAAAACCAGGGCCAATTGCACATTCTCGTTGGCTGACCAAAGCCAATAGATTATTACGGTTGTATGTGACAACTAATAATCCAACTGAAAATTTAAAAATTCTGGCTAACTATATAATAAAAGTATACACGCCAATGTATTTCAATGTTAAGTATTATAGCTCTGCCGCATACGGTAGTACATTACTTTTTAAATTTATTACTTGGACACGATTTTTACCACGGAATTTACTTGGAATTGTAAATACAGTAATTCAAGATAATCCATATTTTGCACACTCAGAAAATATCTTGCTATCTATGTTGTTTGATGATAGAATGGAAAAACGAAACATTGCTATAAAGAAGATTTTACATTACCGAAGAGATATTGTCGACCCAACGGAACTTAGAGTTTATAAAAAATCTCTTATAAACTTTAATTGTACGGAATATACAAATATGATTGATTTAAATGACGATACCATTTTATTCGAACCACCGTTTACGCAAAGTTATTCGTATGAACATTTGGAGGGATATTTAAATTACGAAGTGCCACCGTTCGATTATCCACAAATTCCTTTACACATTCAAGGAACGGAAAGACATGTCCAATTGCTTGCTGCCACTGCTAAACGAGTTGCAGGAAAGAATGTAGTAGGCGCTATGGCGACGACATTAGAGAGCCGTACGAAAACACCCAGACTTGAAAGCAAACAAGACTTTCAGAAAAAATAATGTTTTTTTTTCACATTTTGTCTTTTACTACACTCAAATTGAATATTTTTTTTTGATAATAGGTTGATAGATACTTTATTATCTCTTAATTTGAATTTTTGTAGAAAAAAAAATAAAAAGGGAAAAAAATCAAATAGTTGGTTTTATGTGTTATTTTGTTTTAGCAATATCGCATGAATTAATCAACCGAATTCGATAAATTTGGGCTTAAACTCTTCGTTTTGAATTGTAAATTGAATTAAATAATGGATTGAGCCAAAAAAATGGCCATGAAAGTAATATTCTTGGACAAAATCATGAAAAAAAATGGAAAAAGGCTCCGAAATTTGGACAAAAATGCCCGTAACTTTTGAACCGTTGGACCTGGCGATTAAACCCGATCGATAGTTTTTGAGTTATGGATGTTAACGTGTAGGTAATATTTCATACGAACGTCAATTTGGGAAAAAATCTACCAACAAAAAGTAGGTATGGTTCCTTCGGCAAATTTTCATGGAATAACCCATAGAATACGGAAATCATAGGGAAATTGGTGAATTTTTTCACTCCCTACAAATCGACCCGCCCTAATATATATATATATATATATATATATATATATATATATATATATATATATATACATATGTCTTTTAAAATCGTTGATTTATTCAATTTAAATAAATCGACTTCTTTTTATACTGCAAATAATAAACAGTTTAAATTTTCAATAGCAACTCTTTATTTACACAAAATCTAAAAACGAGACTTTATTGAAACTCTTATTAAGTTAGACCTTAACAGATTACTCAATTAATACAAATAATCACTAATGATGCTTCTTCGGCGTTTTATTATCAACAAAACTGACATGGCACATTGCTGACGTATTTATATGTGTGGCGAGAATAACTAGAATGTGGCAGCATTGTCCGGAAGTTGTATACCGGAAACGTCGATTATGTTCTTTGACGTTGATAGAAGGAACACACTAATGCAACACTAGTCGTGGTGGAGAGTTGCCATTGATGGCAACTGTTTTACATTACAGGACTGTCATATGGGAATTTATGTTTATATGAGTATATGTAAATTGATTGATCCGTAACAATATATACGCCGATTGTGTTAAAATACATATAAGCTGCAAAAGTAAATTGAATTATGAATGTACTTGGAAGCTTAATAATCACCTTAAAAAAGAGATAGACTTCATCTTAACCCGTAAAAGTATAATTTTCTCTAAGAGATCTCAGAGAATACCCACTGAGATTGCAGTTGAAGTTGGATTTGTAGGATCTACTAGGAATCTTGGTAATATTTTTAATAAAGAACTTAAGTGGAGTTCTTATATAAGTGCTGCTACGTAACTCTGCGATTACACGTACAATTTCTCTCATATTCTGTATGTCAAAATCTCTCGAATTGAAAGCTGTGACTTAGGCGCACGCAATTTGAATACAATTTCGTTTCCAAAACGCCTTTATCAAGAAAAAAAGGAAAAATTGTTTTAATGTGGCATAGTTATTTTGTGGCAAAGTATTTGAAGAACGAAACATGAAAATTTATTTACAAAAATTGTGATCAGCTGTTAAAATTGCTTTTCAGATTGCCTGACGTATTGAATGAGAAATTGAATACCATCCAGTTTTCAATTTCAAAAAGTGTGATTGTGTTATTAAAAAACTGTGAGTGTATTGAAAATTGAGAGAAATTGAATTCAAGAAATTAAACGTGTAACCCCCGGGTAAACTTCTTGGCAAAACCTTTATTTATCATGCCTAAACTATTATATGGCGACGAAATTCTTGCCAGCTCTGACGTTGTTTGTAAAGGTAGACTAAATGTGGTTTATAGTGCGGTGTTGCTTTATGTTATGTCTACGGGATGCATATATATGATGGCATCTTCTCATATTTTAAATCCTTGTATGGAGTTTGTTTTGACGACTGGCTTAAAATTAAAACAATAATTCTTCTCCACAAAATAATACATATCAAAGAACCAAATTACCTTTACAGTCGTCTCCGTTTTTGCATTATCCTGTAGAACCAGGACTATGATTTACACCTTTACTGGCACTAAAAATTCTGATTGGCAGTTTTTAAAAAATGCTGAACATCTTGGAACTCTCTTCCCCTTTACAATTTGAAAATAAATTATTTTCAAGTCTTTAAAATAATCAGTATGTTTAAAATTTGTTATCGTATCTTATCTTTATTTGACTCTCATTTTATTTCGAAGTAACTAAATATATATATTTTTAATTTTACTTCTGTTGTATTATTAAGTTTTATTTTACCATTTCAGTTTAAAGCTGTTACATAACAAATTATTATTTGCATTATAAGATCACACACTGCTACTAAAAATATTTTTATCATGTTGTATGTGATTTTTTCATAAATAAATAACAAAGTACAACACAAAAAATGCATCATAAATTCTAATAGATTTTTATAGATTTTAGAATGTAGATTACGAATGTGAACACCAAATTTTAAAATTAGCTTTAACTTTTACCGAACCTCAAGTTTTTATACCCTCCACGATATTTGGATATAAATCAGCTTGTCATTCTGTTTGTAACATGTCGATTAATGTATCATGTTAGATTAATGTGCATCAGAGAACTGCAAATGCTGATTGCAAAACGTTCATACGCAATCAACACAAGAATAAATATGTGTTTGCGTTCAAACGTTGAATATACTCCAACACACATATTTGTTGATGATTTTAAATCAATCAAACGACGTGCAAATTGTTGTCACTCATTTATAATCATCGGCCGTTTTTATACCATTGATTTTATTCTGTTCGTTTGAGTCAACAATAATTATTTTGATGTAGAATAAATCAGAAAATGCAATAAATAACGCGTATGTGTGTATTCATAATTAAAACAAAATAGTTTGTTATCTATAAAAAGGGGGTGGTTTTGTAGAAACACATTTCATAAATAAGGGTGGGTCTAAAATCCATTTTTTTAGGATTTTTATTAGTAATACCAAAAATATTGTTCTTTGTGATTTTTTTTAATTTAGGTCGATATCTCAGGCTCTCCCAATCCGGTTAAAGTTAAATATTGCCTAATTTTCCAATCAAAATAGATGAAAAAAAATTTAGACAATATTTAAATGTTTCCGGATTAGGCAAGCCTGAGGTATCGACCTAAATTTTTTTCCAAAAAAAATATGTTTATTTCACAAAGAAGAATATTTTTAGTTTTGTATTACTAATAAAAAAATTCGAAAAAAGCGCATTTAAGTCCCACCGTAATGTACACAATATCATTTATGAAATGTGTTTCTATTTTGTTTTAATCATGAATACACACATGCGTTTTTTGTTGTTTTTTCTAATTTATTCAACGCTTACTTTTTGTTGAGTGATTAAATTTGCAGTAAACATAATCGACAGATGATTCACACTGATCCCAATTACGCGTTCAGTAACATGATGCTGATTTTATTCTACAGTGAATTTTGTTGAATTATTAAATGTGAACAAGATTTTTTGTGTATGATTAAATCAGTTCTCTGATGTGCATTCATCCGAACAGTTATAATGATATGAGTGAAAATGTGAAGGTACCCCTTAATTTTCCATGCAAATTGGAGTATTTTATGTTAGTACAATTTCATAGCAATTATCGTTTGGTACATAATATATTTTTTTATATTTTTGCACTAGTCGCTTAGAAGTGAATATATTTTGTATTCACCTCAAAATTTTTCACCTCAAAATTTTTTTCAACACTAAATTTTCTTCACCACAAAAAATTTTTTTCACCTCAAATTTTTTTTCCACCAAAAAATTTGTTTTTAATTCAAAAAAGTTTTCCTCCATAATTTCACTTTAAAAGCTTTATACATTATTTATATCAAAAACCGTATAAAACATTTCTTCAGGAAATCGGTGAAGGGTATTTAAAGTGTCGGCACAACCGAATTTAAGTCTTTTTTACTGTTTTTTAAGTTTTTTATTAAGTTATATACCTGATGTAGGATAAAAAATGTACAATACGAATTCAAAATTTGTACATCATTTTTAAAAGCCCATTAAGTTTATTAAGCTTTATATAATATTTTTAGTTCAAAAATATCTTAAATAGTACAAGGTTTTATCAAATTGTCAGCCCTCCACTTGAGTAAATCCTAGATTAGGCACTGCTGTGCAATTACGAGTCGTTTACTCATATCATGGTCAGCATAGGGTTAATTTATAATTTGAGAGTTAATTTTTTACTTTAGTAAGGAAATACCTTTAAATATTATATGCACAGAATATCAGAAAAAATATTTGCTAAAGTTTTAAAAAAAACTTTTGAACACTTTTTTAACAAAAAAGACCCTGACCCAATAGTTAGAAAACCGAAACCTTTACTGTCATATGCATAGACATTCTGTTGATTTTTATAACACATATAAATCAAATTAACATGTAAAACAAAAATTAATTTTCCTTATAAGACTGTTATAAGAATCAACTAAATGCCTATGCATATGGGGCTTAATGTTTAGATAATATTATCTTTAAACAAATGTCACTAAAATTTTAGCACCAATATAGGTAATATTCAATAAACATTACTTGTATTGTGCTTTATTTTAAGTGATTTTTTACAGTCAAAATCAAGTTCATACAAATATAAATAATTTGTTTTATGCCTTTTGTTTATTGTCAATATTTTATAATTAAATTTGCTCAAATTTACAATTTTTCTGAGAAGATTTTTATAAAATCTGAATTTCTTTCAAGGAATTTCAACGGAGCTAAATACTGTATTAAATAATGTCCTCTTTCTCATTTCAGAAAGATTATACAAATTTTAACGCTTCTGGATAAAAGCATTAGTGAAAAAGCACATTTGTTAAAAATATATGTACCAAAATCTGCTGGAAATCCCACATTACGCAGAAACCAATTTGAAAACTACGAACACTATAGCTTTTGTTCCTACAATAATAGTATAACGATGTTGTATTTTCAAGTACTTTTTAAAGTTTTTATTTAACTATTTCGAAATATACGAGGGCGGATCAATAAGTCCGTGAATTTTCGAACTTCCCTCGTAGGTTTATGAAATACAACACTGCTCCAATCAAGTACCACCTTTTAATAGACTACTGTCAAATTCGGGCAGGTTCCTTCATTTAGTTTGCGTTAAACAGCTGTTCAAAAATACAACCTCGTGGCTTTTTTTTTAAATAGAAAAGTGAATTTTGACTGCTCCTAAAAAATTATTTTTTGCAAAAAAAAAAACGTCAAGGAAAAGCTTGATAAATACTATGGGGACTCTGCACCATTGATTTCAATGGTAAAAAAGTGGTTTACTGACTTTCATTGTGGCCTTCCAAGCACGGAAGATGCCGAACGTTCTGGACGCCCAGTTGAGGTCTCTACACCCAAAACAATTGAAAAAAAAATCATAATGCGGTGTTGGCCGATCGGAGATTGAATGTGCGATAGATTGTGGAAGACAAAGGCATCTCACATGGTTCAGTGGTTTTTATTTTGAATGATCACTTGGGTATGAGAAAGTTTTCCGCAAGATGGCTGCCGCGTATGCTCACAATCGACCACCAACGGAATCGTGTGACAGCTTAGTTTCCATGGCAAAAATCCATGAAGTAGACTACAAATTGCCCCCTTTTTCGCTTTATTCTCCGGATTTAGCCTCCAGTGACTATTTCCTATTTCCAAACCTAAAGAAATGGCCCGGTGGAAAGATACTCAGCACCAACGATGAAATTATTGATAAAACAAATGCCTATTTTATGGACATCGTAAAATCCTTTTGTTAAACGCAAAGTAAATAACGGAACTTGCTCAAAATTTGACAGCAGTCTATTAACAGGTGGAACTTGATAAAAGCAGTGTTGCATTTCATATAACTAATGAACTAATTTTAATTTTTTAATCTTCAAATAAAAATTATTGAAAAAGTTATAATTAGAAATATCACTTTATTAAAAAAAATATAGAGTATTGCTGTTTAAAATTATACAACTAAAATTATAATCACAAATTAAATAATATTGCATATTAAAATAATTATGAGTATCAATAAATATTCGGTTAAATTATTTAAAAAAAATGTTTTAAAAACTGTAAAATTCAGAATACATAAAATGGAATGATGCAATTTAAAAATAACTTAGTTAATAATAATAAATATTAATTCATTATTGATTTAAAATTATTATAAAAATATTTGTGCAAATATAAAATAATTATAAAAAATACTACATCGTATTGATTCAATTTGAAAATTTTTCAATTACTGAATACTAAATTTTGTAATTATTAATTATTATTTATATTTTTTTTTTTTTTGCTAATTTAACAAAAGATCAATAACAATTATATGTTTGTGTGTACTGTATATGTATGTACTACAATGGCAATCATATATATGGAATTCGTTCTTTAAATTGTATATTCAGAATAAATGTTATACTTCTTTTCTGGTTTTGTATTTAAAATTTGCAATTATAAACAATTAAGGAAATGTATTCTAACTAATTCGAATGCTTTTTAATAGAGATTTCTTAATTTTTTTTTTAATTTTCCTTAAAGATTATACATAGGATTGCTTGTAGCATCAAATAATTGTTTACCAGTTGATTCGATCATCGAACGTAATGCAATGCTCCGTTGTTTTGAGACAGCTTTGCGTAAAGTCAATTCAAATACATTATTTTCATCAACATTATCCATGGGTAAGTGATCACGACTCATAGTTTGGGTCACTGGCACAACATTATCATTTTGTTCTTGTTCGAATATAAGACCGCCAATATTCGCATCAATGGCTGTTACACATTCAGTATTAAATTCTTTAGTCCACAACTCAATGCTGCGATTATGTATGACTTCATGGGGAAAACATTGTAAGAGTTCTTCAAAATTTAAATCAACTACCAAATTATTAAGGATTTCTAAGAAAATTAATAGAAATGGAAAAAAAAATAGAATTATGATATTTATTAAATTTTTATTTGCGACTAACGTCCGTAATTTTCTGCAATGGATATCTACCAGTGCTTAGATACAGAGTAGATATCTAAGCACCGGCAGCTATTTACCAGGATATTTAGTTACTTGACATTTTATTTTAATCGTTAAATCGTACAAATAATTATACGCATTTTATTTCTTAATAGATTAATCGAAAAAATAAATTATGTAAAATGATATAACAATTTTTTGTATTTTTTAATCATGTTATTCAAAAAAGGAACAAAATAATTTCAGTAACCCTTAAAATTCAAAATTAATTCATATTCGGTGGTGTTCTGGAAAACGAATCCACATACATAACAACAACATGTAATTTTTTATGAAAATTTATAATTTTATGTTGATTTGTTTTATTGTAAACACTATATATTTTCTGACTCTTGTCTCAGATATTCAAATTTTATCGAAGATCAGATAACCTCCCGCCTGAAATATTTGATTTCATTAAAAACGTTGTGGTTTGGTCAACATTTTTTACAAGGCTCAATTGGTTTCTAAAAGACTCAAGTGTATGAAAAATTATTCAGTTCTGATTATATACTATTTTTACTAAAATCTTGTAAACAATTTATTTATAAATTAGTTTGTTTTATTTTTTCAACTGCTTTAAAAAAAACCTTTTCAATTTGAAGATAAAAAATAATTTGTTTTACTTTAATTCGCCCTTTATTAACTAGAATCTTATGACTTTATATAATATCTCGTATTACATTGACTATTAATTACACTGCGCTCGAATTTGCAGCTTTTTTACTTGGCTCTGCAACGAAATATTATTAATTGAAATCAAAACGACGCCAAAAACACTTTTTACCAAAATTTAATAAAATTTTCCTTGAAATTAAAGCTGCGGGCTGGCTAACTTGAAGTTAAACTAAACTAATTCTTCCCCTTTCAGAAATTTAGGCTAAAGTGTGTGAAATCCCAACTTGACAGTACATTTAGATCATCATCCAGAATTTATAAAATAATTTGAAACACAAAAAATTTAAAGAAATTGTTTTTCAATTTTCAAAACAAAACATTTAAGTTTTCAAAAACTGACAAAACATTTAGTTTAGGTTTTAAAATAATTTAGTTCACATAAGATATGCTCTTAATTGCGTTGCCAACTTTTATTTCAAAAATATATTAGTTAAGTCTTAATTTAGCCTAAGAAACAAAATTTACTTAAAATTTGGTAAAAATTTCTAAATTATACAAAAATTTAATTTTTAGTTAGCAGATGTTTCCTTGGTTTTAAACAAAATTTTATTTAATATAAGTTTATTAGATACAATTTTTTACTAAAAGCTAGTACTTAACTCCCTAAAAATAAGAAAATATTTTCTAATATCAAGTTAAATAGCACTAATAATTTTCTAATAAGTATAAAACTGCTTCTATGATAAAGTACATATATAGGGTCCGCCATCTAACTTTTTTTTCAACTTTCGTGAATGGTAACACTTAGCTCATGTCTGATTTGACAGATAATTAGTTTTATCCTTCCGCTGAACGAATATGGTTGTGTATACGCTTGAACAACGCTGGGAAATATTGCGACATTACTTTGAAAATCATGGTAATGTTGCAGAATGTCATCTTTTCAATGTCATTTTTTCAGATGAAGCTCATTTTGATCTTGGAGAGTATGTAAACAAGCAAAATTGTCGCATTTGGGGCACAGAAAACCCGCACGCATACATTGAAAAGCCGATGCACCCAAAACGAGTCACTGTTTGGTGCGGATTTTGGTCCAGAGCCATAATTGGGCCATTTGTCTTCGAAAATGAGCAAGGAGTGGCCGTTACAGTCAATGGCGATCGTCATAGGGCCATGTTGAACGAATTGTTGTTCACAAAAATTGAAGAGGAGGATATTGGCAACATTTGGTTTCAACAGGACGGCGCTACGTGCCACACAGCCGAAGCTACACTCGATGTTTTGCGCCCTGTTTTTGAAGATCGCATTATCAGCTGCAGAGCTGATGTCGTTTGGCCACCTCGGAGCTGCGATTTGACACCGTTGGACTATTATTTGTAGGGTGCCGTCAAAGATAAGTGTTACGCCGACAAGCCAGAGACAATTGACGCTTTAAAGGACAATATTCGTGAATACAGCTGCACACATTCGATAATGTGCTTAAAAATTGGACCGATCGTGTAAGCTACTGCATGGTCAGCCGAGGCAGTCATTTGAATGAAATTATTTTCCATTATTAACCGGAAGGATTGTACTTTCAAATAAAAAAAGAAATTTGAGAAAATATTCAGCAGTTTTTTTTTATAGCATTTTCAAAAAAAAAAGTTATTTGGCGGACCCTATATTTAACCATATATTTTAAAGTACTTTACACTCATTGTGTATTTTCCCACTTTCAGAGGACTTCTGCTTTGTGGAGACACTGCTTTTAACAAGCTTTTTGCTATACATTTTTGTCTTTAAATGAAACTGAAATATACGAAATTCATGTACTTAAAATATAAATTAAATTTCATTAGCAAAAAGGTAAACAAATTAAAAAATGTACTGTAGGATATCCTGAAACGTAATAAATTGTGACAAAGTCAGATCCTTTTGTAGTTAATTAATGGCTCTCCTTGAGAGAACTACAAAAGGAGACGCTCTAAGTCAGACACGGCATCTGTGGCTAAGGAACATTAGGGGTGCTTTGTCTTCTTAAATTAACTAATTTAAGGAAATTGTTGCAAAATTACAAAATATCACAGTTACATTTCTTCATATTATTGGAAAATAGAAAAATGTTTATTCGTTTTTTTTTGTTATGTAGTTTTTATATACTTCGAGGTGTTTCGATTTTTTTTTCTAGTTTATAGTAAGCTTTAAACCTTCGTATATTTACAAAAACAAAGCAAATTAACGACTTTTAACTAGGATGATACATGTATTTCGATCCGGCAAAAGATCTCTTCAGAACCCAAAGTTTTAGACAAGCTAGAGCCTCTAAATAAAGGCAGAGCCTGAACAAAAAACCTATTAAAAACGAATATTTTGCTTCATTTCTGTCTTCTTAGCAATCACACATGTGGTTAAGTTGTTTTCCTAACGGGCACAATGTTGATACTAAAATTAAAAAAAAAAAAAACAAAAATGTTATATTTATAAAGAAAAATATTTATTGGTATACTCGGGGTCAAGCAATAATTATTAGTTTTATTTTTGTTATGTAGTTTTTATATACTTCGAGGTGTATCGTTTTTTTTTCATAAGTTTATTTTATGGCATTTTTAGCTTAAACTTTAATTGACAAAAACAAATATTACTTAAAAATGCAAATTCGAAATTTTTTACCTTTTGCTAACAAAATTTTAAAATATATTTAAAGCTACTTTAAGTTCAATATTTAAGACTGTTAAGATTAGAGATGGGTCGATCCAAAAATTACAATCGTGCACGACAATTATTTTAAATGGATAATTTAAATTATTACCTGAAATAATATTTTTTTCTTTAAAATTAGGAAAATAAACCACATAGTTTGTTTTTAATTTATTTTGTTTTTGGAAAAAAATATTGAAAAACTAAAGTTTTCCCCAATTTTAAGAAAAATTTACTCATATTTTTTTTTTTTTTTAATTTATCTGAAGAAATTTTTAGGAAAAAAATCCTTTACCTAAGTTTATTATTATTAGAAAACTTTTACTTAAAAAAAAATTATATTTTATTAAAATTTTTAAAATGTATCTGAACTAAGTTGCATGAAAGTTTTCCCCAGACATAGTTCATCAGTTTCTAAGACCAAATAAATTTTGATTATTACATTAGCTCTGTTCCCTTACTTTCTGGGTAAAGTTCGGTAAAATGAGAGTAAGCACAAAATACTCTCATAAAATGACAAAATTACCCAAAAGTACGGGAACGCAAAAAACCACTTTTCTAGCCCACAAAAAAATGTCAAAATGCATCAGTGATGCCAAATTTTTAGGGGCAATTAGTTTAACACAACAAGTGAAAACGCGCTAATGGAGAAATGCGAAAATTGAAATAAGACTCAAACAAAATATATTAAAATTGCCCGCCGTTTACAGTGGCAGGAAATTTCGAGATTTTGATATTTTCCTCTTTGAAAAAACACACATAGTTATTTCTAATAAATATATTTTTCTCATAATTTAATGTTTATGAGCTTTTTTCATTGTTTTTTCAAAGTGGTGTATATAAAAATCTCGTGATTTCGTGCCAATGTAAAAGAGGGGGTTACAATTTTCAAAAAAAAGGGGTAAAAAAAATTAAAAGGTGCCGATCTGTCCCTTTTTTATTAACAGAAAATATTTGCAGTTTTTAGAAAGTAAAAAACCGCTTATTGTAACACGAAAAGGGCTAAATAAGCATCGCTGAAGTTCCTTAGTTTTATTTTTTACAATTATAAAACAGCTGTTTTTGTTTATCAACTGTTCTTTTGACAATTTACCCAATTTACCCAAAGAAAAAGTTTGGGTAACTTTCGGTAAAAAGAGAAACACTAATACACTCTCATAAACGCTCTCATTTACCCAATTTTCGAGTACGGGAACGCTTTTGGGTAAGTTTGGGACCCGCGGTAACGTACGGGAACAGACTTATTGGAAAAAAAATTTTACTTTTTGTTTTTAATTGGCTGAACTAATTTTTAGAAAACAATTCTTTTTTAAATTTCGTTAATTGTACTACTTGCGAAAAAAATTAACACTTATTTAGTTCAAGTACTTTCTCATTTTTTTAACTAAATGGGAGTAAATTATGTTCTATTTTTTTTTTTTAGCTAAACTTAGTTTTGAAGTTTATATTTTATACTTGATCTTTTTAATACTTCTATGTATGAAAATGTATTTTTAGTTTGGTTCCTATTTTTTTTATTTAGTAATTTTATTTATTAAAAATATCAACTATAAAATATAAACTTCACTATTAATTGTTTACACATATGTTAAAACAATTTTAAAAACACATGTCTTTAATATTAGCTAATAGCTAATTCGGACATACGGTAAACAAAGGAGAATATAAAAAACATAAAAATAGTAAATTTCATCTTAACTCAATAATAAAAATCAACTGTATGTTAGCATAAATAGCTTTTTCCGTTGATTTGTGAGTTAAATAGAAATATTTATAATTGGCATTTCGGCACGAAGAATCTTGATGAAAGTCGTAGCGGGCCAGAAAATACATTCCATTCAGCTTGTGTCTAATATTTTTTTCTGTGTATTCTCCATGATTACTAAATAAAAAAATAGGAAAACGTTTTTCATTTGGGAAAAAATTTTCTATGATCTCGAACCAAACTAAAAATACATTTTTAAACTTAGTTTAATTATATTTAAGTATGCAAATTTCTTAAAACTTAGACGTTTTTCTTAAAATATAACTTTGGAAAGATATGAACTATTTCTGAGTATGTAAACTATTTCGTTTTTACCCAAACATAGGAATTTTTATTATTTTTTAAGAACATTTTTCGAAGTTTTAATAAAAATATTTTAAACTCTTTTAAAGGAAAATTTGGATTTATTTATTAGTTCATGTCATTTTTTTTAGTGTTCCCTGGAAATCGTCCATTTTTGTTAAATTAATGTACTTTTTCATAAAACTTTATGAAAGAGTAAATTTTAATCATTAAAAGTTTCATACTCGTCGAATAAAATTCTTTCTATTACTAGCAATTTACTTACCTGTAATATATGTTTTCCAATTTGGCAAAAGCTCCTTTTTAGCAAGGATTTTCTTAAATAATGATTCCCATTGTTTTGGTGTAAAATTATTAGACTTTAAATTAAAGTAATTAAAAATGTTATATTAAAAAGTTATGCATTAAATAGTTTATTTATTTACCTTGCCATATTGCCATAAATATTCTGGACAAAAGTTAAGCATATAATTGATGGCTAAATGTTTTGGTAACACGATTACCAAAAAGCTATCAATACCCAATAGATTTGGTGTTTTTTGTACAAATGCTATAAATTCCTCAACAATTTCCTGTTCAATTTTCGGAGAAGCCAATAGAGACTGAAAAAAAGTTGTCAATAACGAATTTAGATAGTTTTTGTTGTATTCATTTTTAATTAATATTAATTACACTGTAAAACAGTCGAAAGACCTCCTCTTGCAATACATCAATTCTATATCATTTTGGCACGCTGAATACAAATCTGGCAAAAATTTTAAAATTAGTCACTTGATATTCTATTGATTTTAGTTTGAATTTTAACTTTTTGTATACAAGTACAATCAGATTGTTCATAAGGGGTGTACTATTTGTTGTATGTGTTGTATTGTGCTTTTGGAATCAGAGTTGCTAAAATTTAATTCAAAAAAATACAGCAATAAACGATACGACACAGAATTTGTGCCTATATTTAGTATCTACATTTAAGTGTGCTTACAAAAAGAAAACTCAGCAGAAAGTCGTTGTTATTGTAAAATAAATGTTTTAACAGCACTGTTTTTTAATAAGACAATAGAACAATATAATAAATACTATGTACACCTTTTGAATTCCTTTTATATTTTTTATATTTATTTGGACTATTGTAAATAAGTAGTCAAGCTTTGAGTTTCGTCTAGTCACTTCCTGGGCCCCCAAATATCAATGTACAGGGTGTTCCAAGCAAATGGTTTTCTTTAAAAAATCTTAAACGGTACAAAATTTTTTAATATTATTTTATTTCAGAAAAATTTGGTTTATAACAATTCTGTATGAAATATAATATCGGCTAAATGTTGTTCTTTAGTATTTAGTACCCTCAAAGGAAGTATACGGGGCAGTCAAATCAGGAGATCAAAATCCCCTCTTTTTGACATAATGCGGCCGGGAAAAAGTTCTCGCAAAATGCGAGGGTTTAAATGTTGTTGATGTGTCAATTGAGGATTTTCAGTTTCCCAATAGCTGCTGTTCTGTTTATTAACAAAGCTAGCCAAGTCAAAATGTGCCTCGTAGCACATAATGATTTTTCGCCAAAACTGAGGATTTTTATATTTGTTTATGTTTTAAAAACTTCAACACGTTGTTGGTGCGTTAGATGCTCCATAATCAATTGTTATCGACTACTCTGCACAACTATCAAATACAAACTGACAAATGTCAACCAAACAGAAATGACGGTTAAAAAAATTATGAAACATAATTTGAAAAAAATATATAAAAAATCCGATTTGGTTTGATAAAATCTGAAGGATTGTATTAGAACCCGTTAGGGTATTACGATAAAAGAAATGTTTTTTTTTCTTCGAATTTTATATAAATATTCGATACAATTTATATAAATATTCGATACAATATAATTTTACAAGATCTAGACTTGCTAAGTAGTTACATATAGATATTGCTGCTTAAAAAAAGAATTTATAAAAATGCTTCCCAGTCTTGGAAATTTCTGGCTTTTCTCTTTTAAATGTAAAAAAAAAACTAATTTTAAGAAAAATATATAAATAGACAAGTAAAAAGGTTTAATTCGGCTGTGGCGAACCTTTGATTATACTCCAACAATGTCTTCAAAAAATAACGTCTCAAAAACCAACAATAATTGTTTTATACCCTCCAACATATATGGTGAGGGTATATATCAGTTTGTCATTTCGTTTGTAACATGTCGAAATATAGGTCTAAGACTCCATAAAGTATATATATTCGTGATCCTTATGCAATTTTAAGTTGATTTAGCGATGTTCGTCTGTCTGTCTGTTGAAATGGCGATCACGGCGCGAAGACACAAGCGGGGGTGCCTATTTTTACCCACATTATTGTATATCCTCCCAAGCAGTTTGGTATTGAAAATGAGCAAAATCGGTTCAGCGATTAAGAAGTTATTTGTGAAAATGTGAAGATACCTCTAAATTTTCTTACCCATATATTTAATACTGTCCTTATGACGAATGTGTATCCCCTTAGCTGGAAATTGGCTCGAATAGTTCCAATACCGAAGATTAGAAATCCTAGTTCTTTTTCTGATTATAGACCCATAAGTATTTTACCTATTTGCTCCAAAATAGTGGAATGTATCATGAAAGACAGGATAGTGAATTTTTTAAATCAGAATAACCTATTATCACCGTATCAGTCAGGTTTTAGGACTGGTCACAGTGCAACAACCCTTGTACTAGATGTAGTGGAGAGAATTAGGAAAAGTGTTGATAACGGGAATGGATCGGTGATCGTTTTTCTGGATTTCAAAAAGGCGTTTGATTCAGTGAATCATATTTTGTTGGTGCAAAAGCTAAATTTACAATTTAGTTTTTTACCAATGGCATGTAAATTAATTGCTTCATTTTTAAGTGACAGAATGCAATTTGTTAAGGTAGGAAATAGAATATCTGAATCCATTAGATTAAACAGAGGCGTACCACAAGGGTCCGTTATGGCTCCAATTTTGTTTATGATTTACATCAATGATGTTATACAATCTTTAAGTTTCTGCAAGGTGCGTGTCTACGCTGACGATATACAGCTTTTTGGTTGTATGGGTGATAACATTTCTTATTCAGATTTTTTCCATTTATTTAATAATGACTTAAACAAAGTTGCCCAATGGTCGGAAGAAAACAGATTGGTACTTAATCCCCTGAAGACGTACGCGATAAGATTTGGCAATAACACGGCGTACTTTCCTCCATTACTGCTAAATGGTTTAAATATAGAGTATGTGTCTCATCATAAGTCTTTGGACATCTATTTGGATGATAAACTTTCATTTAATCATCATTTAAATATGGTCACATCTAAAGTTTCGTTTACCCTTTGAAAAAAAAATAATTTAGGCTATCATTTTCCTTTACATATTAGAAAGCTGATCGCGAAATCTTTCTTCATGCCAATATTTCTTTATGGGTTGGAAATTTTTACTTCTACGTCGGAAACAAATATTGTTAGGCTGAGGAAATGTTTTAACAGAGTTATAAGATATGTTTATGGTTTAGAGTTTAACGCACATGTTTCGGCTGAATTGAGAAATTTTCTGGGATTGAATTTTGAGGATTTTATTAGCTTGAAGGTGATGATGCTTTTCTATAAAACTGTGAAATTTGGAAATCCTCGCTACTTGTTGGACCTATTTGAGTTTTCACATTCAGTTCGAACAGCCATTATCAACTGTCCACCAATTCATACACTTTTTAGCATCGTTCGTTTGTTGCAAGAATTTACAGACTTTGGAGCACGGTTTTACCGTACAGTGCACATAATTTCTCTTTAGGACTTAATGATTTCAGGAATCTTTTTGTAGAGCAAATTTAATATTGAGGCTGGTTACTGCCCATTTGCTGTTGTTAGTTGTTATAAATAATTTTGGTATTACATATTCGTGCTATAAATATGTAATGAACATTGGTTATTCATATAAGTGTATTTGATAAAAATTATTTTTAAATTAATTTCAAGTTATATAAAACCTACTCATAATATACTATGTAATCGTTTAGGCCTTTGGGCTTTTGATTATAAATGAATTCAATAAATAAATAAATTGGTGTATTTTGGTACAATTTCATAGTAGCGACTGGTTTATAATATATTTTCTCATATTTTTTCACCAATCGCTTGGAAATGAATAATATTTTGTACACCTTAAATATTTTTCACCTCAAAAAATTTTTTTCACCTAAAAAAAATTTTTTCACCTCAAAATTTTTTTCACGTAAAAACTTCGTTTCCACATCCAAAAAAGTTTTTCACCTCAAAAAATTTTTTTAACCTCCATAATTTTACTTCAAAAGTTTTTTACATTGTTTTTATCAAAAACAATAGAGAACATTGATGGAGGGTATTCAAAGATTCCGCACAGCCGAATTTTAGCCTTTTTTACTTGTTTTTATTTTTGAGCTTAAAATAGTGCGTTTTAGATAAATCAACTCTTACGCCACACAAACCAAATAATAAATACTGTATACAATAAAAATACTGTATACAAATTCAACACTGAATATCAGTGATGAACGATAAGAATATTCAGAAAATTTACCATATATTAACAGACAACTGTTTCCCAGAAAATCTTATAAAAAAAACTAATAGAAAACGTACGCAATCGAATGAAAAATAATATTCAACACAACCCGGCCAGTGATGAACATTTTTACAATGTAATGGCGTTTTCTTTTCTGAAAAAATGTTGCCTCAAAATGTTACAGGGCGGGAGTCAATAAGTGCGTGGATTTTGTAATTTCCCCGCATCTTAACTGAAAGGGAAACATTGCATCTGCCAACAGGCATATGTCAGTTGACTCCTGTCAAAATTTCAACAAGTTGCATCATTTAGTTTGTGTTTGACACCCATTGATCGCAAACTACCGAGTGATTTGAGGGAAAATAGAAAAATAAAATGGAAAAAGTGAAGGCACCCTGCGGGAAAAAAGGCGTCAGGTGGAAATTGAGACCTGTCTCGTGATAGGTGAAAACTAGACCGGTTCCGAAAATACATATCACGAGATAAGTGAAAAGGTGACCGGTTCCTAAAGTACCTACCACGTGACCGGTTTAAAATTCATGACATGTTCCTCTAGATTAGACCTGTGAGGGAAATTGACCCCCTCCTAGGACAAGCCCATGTTAAAGTGACCGGTCCTTATCACAATGAACCGGTCACGAGACGTGTCCGGGGATAGGTACTTTTTCCGCAGGGTAACTACACAGAAAAAAGTACACAAAGTTTTAAGTAATTAAAAAATTTTTTAAAACTCAAATTCGATTTCTAATAATTTTTTGTTTGAAATGTTTGTAAATTGTTGTTTTTTATATAAAAATTCTTGGAAAATAAAAATTTAAGTTACAAAAAAATAACAAAAAGCGCCCCGGTAGGCTAGTTGGTAGCGTGCTAACTTATCCCCCGGGGTTCGATTCCCACCAGAGGCTCTGGTTTGTTTTCGCTACAAAGAGCCGATAGCCTTTGTTGCTAGTGCTCGGTTAGGGATTTAGGACATAATTTGTAATTATATGATTTATCCAGAAGTTTGTTATTTAGATAGTAGCTATGTAAATGAAGATTAAAAAAAAAAAAGTTTTTTGTATTTACAAATTCCATTTGTTGATGCCTTTTTAAAAAAAAATTGTTTATATTTTCAAAAATATTCTATTAAAGTTGTTCAATATTATAAAAAGGATTTTGTAATTTTATTCTGTGTATGTTGAAAAATAAAATGATTTATTATCCAAAAACCTGTGTTTCATTCAAAAAGACACGCCCTCGTACCTTTTTTATCACAATAGAACCAGAAATATTCCCTTTTTAGTCTTAAATAACTTTATTTGCACATAAAACTGCAATTATTATTTCAATTTCAATTAATTTTTAAATAACAATAAATATATTAAATGTAAAAAACACGGAATATTGTGCTACAAATTTGTACAAATGTTTACTGGGTGCCGTTCGTTTACACAAATGTCAGTTAACAGAAAGAAAAAAAGAGAGAATAAAGTGACAGTTCGATGTTGAGAGTTTGCAAATTATTACTGTCAGCAAAAAACATATCGCTCGTTGGCGAGAAGACTGTCATAACTCAAAAAAACACGGTTCTTGAGTTAATGATGCAGAAATGAGGGTTATACAATAATCTAAAACACTTAAAAATGGTATTGATATTTCTTTCCCTCATTAAATGGCGACCAAAAGTGTTTTGTATTTTACTCAGCAGTTAGGCTAAATTGAAAACTTTAAATGCAATTATATCGAAATCGATTTTTTTTTAGTTATGCCAGTCTTCTCGCAAACGAGCGATATGATAGAAAAACATATGATGAATTTTTACGAGTATATGCAAATGCAAAGCAAGAAATAAATAAACAAATTGTAAAATGAATTATGGAAAAGATAAGAGAGCTGCACCATGACGATGCCGCTCAAGTAGTAAAAAACGTTCTCTTGATTTTTTTTATGTGCAGGTTACAAATGTTCGGCATCTTTCCTAATCGGTTTTTTTTGCAATTTCTTTGCGATTCCAATTGATTGTATTTGCAAATCCATTTAGATTTTGCAGATTTCCCAATTGAATTTGAAAAAAAGGTTTAAAAAACAAAGAAATTTGCTCAAATTTTTGCAGAATCTGGGATATTTGCTCAATTTTCCAGCTTCTTTATAAAATTTTATTTGGCCGCTGCCGGCGTTGCAATCTCTATATTATTCTTACTCTATGAGAAAGCCTTCTAAAATGTTAAACATCAAGAATCCTCTTTTTCCATATCGACCAGTTATAATTTATTTTTGCATTTGGTTTTACAATCAGCTGTTAAACAAACTTGTAACTAATTGCAAAGTTTTCGTTCGCGTACTTTTTTAGATATTTTCTTTACTCTATGTTACAGTAAGGGTCTTCACTCTTGGTAGTAAAGTACCCTTGTAAACCTTGTAAAGGTTGTAGATTTAGTAAAATTACTACCATTTACTACACCACAACAACAAAATGTATAGAACTAAAATTTACTACGTTGTGGTTAAAATACAAGACAAAAACGTAAAGTAAATGCATAATGTACATTTACAAGACTAAACATCTGATCGTTTAGCCACCAAAACTATTGTTTGACTTTTTTTATTTTTCATTTTGTGGCCACTATTAAAATAAAGTTGAATAATGGATCAAAATAATGAAAAACCCAACTTATACGAAAGCGTGATAGTGAAATTCAGTAGCTATTGTTTTTGATTATTACAAGTAATACCTTCTGGGTTTGCAGAATATTTGCAAATTCTATTTGGTCAATTGCACTTTGCAATAGAAAATTCGAATTTTTTTGATATTTTAAGTTTTCAAATTGATGAAAAAGGAAAGAAAATCAGCTGATTCATTAATTTACAATAGCTGTGTTTATGTGGAAAACAAATACACGAAAAATCGTTCACGCTTTGTAGTATAAAATCGTTGTATATATATGAGTTATAAATATACCACTAGTATTAACAAACATTAAAACGCCAATTACCAAAAGTCAACAGAGCAATATTGTTATCGAAGTTCAATGCAAAAGAAATAATGATAAAAACTACCACCTCATCTACATTGGCACGACGAAGAGAACATTAGAAACGAGAATGGGAGAGCATAAAATGGACTTCACATATATATATTAAACAGGTCACACAGCTTATTTGGAAAACGTCAAAATACAAAATTAGGATAATATTGAAAGGAAAAGGTTAACAATGGAAAGCTTTAGAATTCAAATAAAAAGAACTATGAACCATAAAGATGAATGAAACAAAAATGACAACACAACGACAGTCCACAGAAATTTTTGTAAAATAAATACTGGGAAAACGCTTTTTGCGAACGCTGGTAAAGCTTTCCAAAAAAGTGTTTTGCCAGTAATTAGTTTTTAATTTCACGGGTTCCCAGTGGATTGCTAGTACTTACTTTTTGTACTACTGGAAATTTCTGATCTAAAGTAAAGTTTTTACTCAATAGCACTTTTTCCAACATTCAGCAAGAGCGAGCTGATTGAAGAGTTTTAAAAATCCTACTGCGAGAGACAAAAAAAAAAAGGAAATTATTCTCTCGGAAGTTCAAATTCTGCATGTAAAGAAATTTTTATTAAGCTCATAATCTAAATAGTGAGATGGAATTTTTGAACATCTATACGGGGAGGGGTAAAAAGGGGATATCTCCCCATTGATGGCCTGCACAAACCCATTTGGCTAGAAACCTGAAATTTTATATACTGACTTTTCGAAATTTCTACGAGGATGGAAAAAGTCCCCTTTGTGCACTCTGAAAAAAGATATCTTTTGAACCATTTTCATCTGAGGAGTTCGACAATACCGGCTTTAGACCGTGCAACATTGTTTCTACGCTAACAACGTAGCGGCTTTTGTCCCCTAGTGTTATATAAAAAAAAGTAGTATTGTGTCGGTCAGTGTAATTTGATAAAATTATTTACTTTGAACTTATATTTTATGAACCAAAACTTTTTAAAGTTATAATTTTTTTAATATGAGTATAAAATAAAAATTATTTAGAGTTTTTGTACTAACTGTTAATATGTTTTTGAAATACATATTAGAATCAGCAATTTAGTTTTTTTAGATTTTTGGCATTAAAAAAGTTAATTATTTTTCAACATGAATTTTGTATTTACCTATTTTTCCATGAATTAATTACGGAGAATAATTGGCAGCCAAATTGTTGGGTTTTAAAGCCTAATAATGAACTTTTATATTGAGGGTGAAAAAATATACGACAGGCTTTGTATATTGGATATAAATATAAAAGACATATTTGTTAAAATATGCGACATAATTTTCATACACATACCACTAAAATTGTTGCAGCATTTTTAATATATGTGACCTTCTCCGAGAAAAGGGACCTAGTGTGTCAAAAAATGGGTTTGGACTTAAGAGTGGATTCTGGAACCTAAAAGGGTGTAGAATAACATGAAATAAGTTAGATTTCTGATAAAAACTTATTTACCCCATAAGAACGTACAAAACGAACTTGGGAAAATTGATAAAAATGAGAATGACTTCAGCTTTCTTTTTCTCGTGATCCGGAGCTTCGATTATTTATTTTCTTGCTGGCAGGTTCAGATTTATTTTTCGATTTTTCTTTCGCTTTGGGTTCTCTTGGTTTAGGAGCTACAAAATCCCGTTTCTGTGAATCAGTATATAAGACCCTGATATTCTCATACAAATACCATTTGCGATCTAACGATAAACCGCTTTGTGCAATGAGCGGCGGTAATTCGTTTGGTAGCTCAGCCGGTAATCACAGATTAAATATTTCTTCTTCCGAGTCCACAAGTTCTTTACATACAATTTCGTTTTTTTTTTAAGTCAAAGTGGTGGTACTTGGTAATACCTCAAATGCAAACGTTTACAAAATTAATTGAAATTAATTTGAAAAATTAAAATTACAAAATCGTGACAGTTTACCTGGTAATCTTTTGTAAAATCCTTCGAAATGAGTATCCTATGTTCGCCACTCTATTTCACTCCCATTCACAGCGTTGTTGAATTTATTACCGCTAGATCTATTGACCACATCTTCAAAATCTTGGTAATAATCTTTCTTATAGTTATTTTTACAATGTTCTTCGTATTAGTATACGCACATCAACCCTTTGCTGAGAGCGAACAGATAGCTGAGAACGAACAGAGCAGCAACAATAGCAAAGGTATTGTCACACTAAAAGCGAAAAAAAAATACGTCACCACATAGGCATGACGTCACCAAAGTCGGCACCCAATCATAACTAACCATACCAAATCGCATCTCCCAACAGAAGGTGTGTTCATAGTGATAATGCGTTATGAAACTTTAAATGCGTTTTTCTCGAAACTTCATTTCACACACTAGGTCCCTTTTCTCGGAGAAGGTCACATATATACTAATTACTTATATTCACTTTTGACGGTGTTTGAAACTTACCAAAAAAAAAAAAAAGTACAAAACAAATATACCAAGGTCAAAATAATGAAACGTGCGATTTTAAAATCATTTGAAAAAGATTTATTGCAAGATGAAGTCCTTCCAAAAATATAAATTTATCTAAGAATGTTACCTGTATTTTTAAAGTTAAAGTCAATAGTTCATTATGCCAACCAACAAAATGTACCTCAGTTTCACCTTCTTCTTTATTGGGATAACTGAAATCTCCACGTTTAAATGGTGGCAAACGATTTAAATATTGTGGTCGATCCAAGAGACATGGTATAGGTCGAACATACGTTCTAATATGTTGTTCAAAATCTTCATCATTTAATTTATAGTCTGGAATAAATGGTACATAAACCAATTTTTGTTCGTTACTGCGCATTGCGCTGCCATTGGAAATTTTTCCATAATATAGTTGACTTGTATGATTTGGACCTAACTGATGATTATGTTGCTGTTGCATTCGTAGACCCTGCAGATGGCGTATCATAAATGTTATGCATTCCATGCGTAAAGTGAAAAAATCCTCATTCAATGATTGTTGTTCAACATCAGCCGATTGTAGATCCGTTATCAGATCACTTAAGGCTTTTAAACGACCCATATACATACGAAATAGTATTTTTAATCCTTTACTGTTGATTTCGACCTCATCGGCATTATATTGTTCTTCGATATTTAATAGCGACGCATTTGAATTACGTTTAAATGGAGATTGTTGTTCCTGCAATTGATCATAGACTATACGATTACAATGACCAGATATACGTTTGTCATCAATCGATGAACTTGCTGCCGAATTTGTATCTCCAATAGAATTTGCAATAGATTCACTATCACGTTCACTGTTACCCTTAGAGAAACCTTCGTCATAATCATCGTCCGTTTGTGGTGGTGTGTTATTGGTAGGAATATCCGGATTATTATTTAATGGATTAACATCAAATAGGTCATAGTAGTATACCTGGATATAATAAGATAATAATATTTATTAATTACAAAAGTTGTTTATCTTTACTGTAAGACGTAAATATTATATATTATTTGTTTTAAAGTTTATGCTAGGGTTCGCAATAGATGAATTGAACGCAAGACATGCCCACAATTGGCACAGTTAAGAAAAATAAGTATCGGGAATTATTCATTGTAGGTTACAATGGAGATAACCGTTATAACCGGCTGTAAATTAAAATGGTAGGAGGGGTTCAAGTTACAACACTCATCGATCCAGTAGGAGTGTTTTGAAGAAATTTGGTAGAAAAATGCTTTATGAAGTTTTTATACTTTTAGTTAAAATTCAAATTTTGATATGTGCTTAAAGGGCTAAGATTTTTCCAAACTTAAATTTTTATTTATTGCTTAATGTGCATTCATACTGAACTAGGCTTCCCAAGTAAAAAAGTTTAGATATAATCATATGTGGCCTTATCTAATAATAAATTATCATATATAAATACATGTCAGTATGCATTGTCATATATAACACAGTGCAACACATAAATTGGTTCCTCTTTCGTACCCAGTTTTTTTTTAAGTGTATATCGAAACTAAAAAAAATCCGCAACGGACTTGGCCAGATTACATCGAAATTTTTTTTTATGGACACCCTAAGTTTTTGCACCCAAACATGATTTTTTTAAAAAAGGAAAATTTTTATGGAATCCATATATCATAAACCGTTCGGAATTTTGTTTTTATGTCTTTGGCAAAGTTGTAGATCCAAACCAAAGCAAAAAAATTCTCACATGGACCGACCCAAAAAAATTGCATCCACTGCATCAAAATTGCAAAAAATTGGGAAAAAATGCTATTTTTTATGATTTTTTCATGATTTTGTCCTGAAATGGCTTAAATACTGGGAATTTAAGAAATCTTTCTTCAGCTAAATTATATCTAACAACAATATAAACAACTCTCTAGTACATGTCATCTTAATACGAACATTCCTTAACCCTAGAAAGCACATCTTTTTGCTCACACTTATTTTGCATAGCCAATGTTTGTCGTTTCGACAAAGAAAGACTATATAGGTTAATGCCGTTTTTGTTGTTACTTGTTTTCAAATTTACTATTTAAACATTTTATTGTTGTAATGCTGATATGTTTTTGAAAAAATTAATATATTTATTATATTTATTATATATATATTTCCATATTATCATGAAAAAATAGCATTTTTCCCAATTTTTTGCAATTTTGATGCAGTGGATGCAATTTTTTTGGGTCGATCCATATGAGAATTTTTTTGCTTTGGTTTGGATCTACAACTTTGCCAAAGACATAAAAACAAAATTCCGAACGGTTTATGATATATGGATTCCAAAAAAATTGTGTTTGGGTACAAAAACTTAGGGTGTCCATAAAAAAAAAAATCGATGTAATCTGGCCAAGTCCTTTGCAGGTTTTTTTTAGTTTCGATATATACTTCAAAAAAAAACGGGTATGAAGGAGGAACCACACGATGACCTTAAAAATGCTGCACTGTGTAATTATATATTACATTAATTTTTTTTTAATTACCTAATATTTTGTCATATGTAAACACATCTAGTTACATATATATTGGCCTTTATGAAATTAGATATAAGTTATATGATAAGGTATTGGTATATGTTACATCATATAAAATTATATATAACATTATATATTATTATATGTGGCTTACACGGGACTCTTATACATTTATATATGAAATATACAGAACTTCCCATCCACTGTTTTCCAAATAGTTTTTGAACGGTCTTGCAACATATGGCCGAGCGTTGTCATGATGGAAGATTATGTGGTCGCCTCATGTCGAATATTCTGTTAAATTTTTCGTTGATTGCTCTCTTCAGACGAACTAAGTGTGTTCCGTACAGGTCCCCTGTGATCCTCTGACACAATTTTAACAGCTCATAATAATAAACACCCTTATGATCTCTCCAAATACAGAGCATTATTTAGCTTTGGCGTTATTTAGCTTCGGCGATGATTTGGCTGGTTGGCCGGGCTTTACATATGACTTTTTGCGCTTGGGGTTATCGCAATGTATCCATTTTTCATCATCAGTAACAATACGTTGCAAAAAAAATTACTTCTTTTTGTAGCGTTCAAGCAGCATTTCGCCTTTCAACGTCTCTCTGCTTCAATTCATATGACACCCAAATCCCAATGCTTTTAAACGTATGGAAATGGCTTGTTGTGTGAATCCCAATGATAATGCAAGTTCTTCTTGCGTTTGGCAACAATCTTCGTCGAGTAATGCTTCCAATTCCTCATCTTCAAACTTTTCCAGCTGACCAGGCCTCTCCTCGTCTTCTGTGTTGAAATCACCACTTTCGAATCGCGCAAACCATCGTTTACAAGTTTTTTGAGTTGGAGCATTTTGACCGTAAGCTTCTTCCAATAATCGACAACTTACAGCAGCCGTTTTTACAAATGAAAGAAGGTTATCAGACTACCCCGCAAAACATCTTTTTTATGCACAAAATTCGACATTATTATAGCGATTAAAAAAAATGTGTGTTTACATTTTGGCGTCTATCGAATACTGGATTATAATGACAAATGTAAACTCTCCAAAATACCATATTTGTTATTATTGACACAAACCATATGTGATAGTTATGCCATCTGTTGTATTATCGATATTATTAACTTATATACCCAATATAAGATATAATTTAATATATTTATGGGAGATAATAATATGTCAATACTGGCTGCTCAATTTATAAAACTTTTTCGTGTGTTCACATTGTCGCTCGCGCGACAATGGACAATTTGAAAGAGGCGTTTCTGGGACGCCTAGTGTCTCGTTTTGGCAATTTGCAGTGGCAAGACTACTTCAGACTTGTTCCTTTGAGGGTTTTTGAAGTCACTGACTTGTTGAGCCACAGACTCTGGAAGCTTTCAAAGAGAATATCCGATAAGTGAGATAACTTTTCGTCCGTAGTTCTCTCTAAAACAATATTAAATGCGTTGAAAAGAGCACAAATTGCGTATAATATTTAACAATTATTAAAAAAAAAACTTTTTTTATGAAAAACGTCGCCTTTTGTGTAACAGTCCAACACGCTAACCATTACACCAAGAATCGATGCACTGGCAGAGCAATGAATTTATGCAAATAATGACGGTTTGTTAAAAAAAAAGGTTTTGTAGTCGGAAAGTTTCGAGTTCAAGTTACAGCCATAAAATCCAAGAGGATTTTTTAAAAATTTTTTTTAATTAGTTCCGTTATATCATCGCAGCCAATATTTATCCAGCAGATATTATTCAATTATGTTTTTACCTATAAAGTATTATATATCTCGTTAGCTAAGTGGGTAGATCTCTCGTCTGACAATCTGACGGCTTGGGTTCAAATATCGGTATAACAAAAATAACCTAATTTATGGTTGTAACATCGTTTTTCCAACAGTGAAAATTATGTTTCCCCAGTGCTTCTCCGAAGCTTTTTGAACAGACGGGCCTTTTGTCTTGAGATGATATCATTTAAGTATTGGGAAAGTAAATACAGTTTGTCAACTAATTCTTTGCAAAATAAAAAAGGTCATAGTTTTTCTTTTTGAATTAAAAATTTATTAACAAAAACAAGTTTTCTTTCACTTTTTCTTTCATAACTTAATAAGGGTAAATATAAACTGTTAATATTAATACCAAAAATGGTAAATTTCAATATAAAACAAAACAAAAAACAGCATATATTCACTTGTCAATTAATTCTTTGCAAAATTCAAACAATGCATTTAAAACGTAAACTTAAAAACTGTAGTGGTATTAGTAATAATATTTGGTATGGTGGCCACTAGCATCCATGACTGCCTTCAGACGTCGCGACATTGACTGTAAAAGAAGGCCATTAAAGACATTTAAGACATAATTATCTGGAATTTTCTGCCATTCTTCATTTAATGATTTTATTAAAGCGTTTTTATTGGTGGGACCCCGTTTAGCTACTTTCTTCTTCAATAAAGCCCACAAATTTTCGATGGGATTTAGGTCAGGACTTTGAGCAGGCGTGTCAATAACTTTGCTGCAATTATACAGCAGCCAGGTCCTAGAAACCAACGATTTGTGTTTGGGGTCATTGTCATGATACAGCTTGTACTTCAATTTATGTAACTTTTGAGGATCAGCACTCCCGAAACTAATCGTGCTCCTTTTCAATTCATTTTGTAGGATATCCAAATAATACTCCTTCTTCATAATTTTATTAAAAATACGCACCTCACTAACGCCATTTGATGAGATACAAACCCACACCATTACAGAAAGAATGCCAAACTTAACAATTGGAATTATATTCTTCTGCTGGACGGCACTGTTTGATTTTCTTTAAACTTTGATGGGTCCATCATGATAGTACACATTATTTTTGTTTCATCACAAAAAATAACGTCATTCCAGTACTCTGCAGGGTTGTTAACGTTAGCAATAGAAAAGTTGAGCCGCCTCTCAATGTTAATAGCAGAAAAGCAATGGCTCTTTTCTGGCTACATGTGATGAGTAATTGTGCATTTTCAGAACTTTTCTTACAGTCTCGTGGCTCACTTCCACTCAATGCAAACTGCCTCCAGGTTGTTTACGGATTATCTCCAATCTTTTTTTTTAATTTTGGAATGATCGCGTCTGGTGAGCTTTGGTGGTCTGCCTACAGAATTGTTTAGGTGCAGACGATTTTTTTTTCCGCACGTCGAATAATGTTATAAATGGTCCTCAATTTTATATTAAACATTTCAGCCAATTCCTTTGCCGTTTTCCCCTTATAATAATTGTAATAAACTTATTGAATTAAGTTTTCGTCAATTTCCAGGCATGGTTAAAAACGCCGAATTTAGTTAAATGTGCACGTGTCCAAATATTAAATCTTATTAAAAGCAATAGATTAAAGCATACCAAAGAAGGATATTTGATTTTTTTTTAATTTAATGTACCGTTAATTAGTTTTGTGTTTCTTTTTGACCTGTGTATGAATTTTGCAAAGAATTAATTGACAAGTGAATATATGCTGTTTTTTTGTTTTTGTTGTTTTTCGTTTTGTTTTATATTGAAAATTACCATTTTTGGTATTAATATTAACAGTTAATATTTACCCTTGTTAAATTATGAAAGAAAAAGTGAAAGAAAAATTGTTTTTGTTAATAAATTTTTAATTCAAAAATGAAAACTATGACCTTTTTTATTTTGCAAAGAATTAGTTGACAAACTGTATTTGTTTTAAGTTTAAAAAATTTACCAGTTCCCGTTTCCCCAGCCCTAAGAAGCCCTTGTCCTATTCATATCCGGCTCATCCCTCAAGACTATTGTAATTGCACCAACATTATCCGAATTCCAGATCTTCTTGTGCATGTTGGTAAGCCATTGTCCAAGCTCCGTTTTCGTCATTGCAAAAGTCTCGCATTTTGAAGGTTAACAGAGGCCAGGTTCGATCCATCCCTGGCGACGTCGTCAGCCTTCTCATTCCCCTCCACTATACAGTGTCCGGGTACCATATCAACCTTAGACGACACTGTCAGAATAAGCGTGACTATCATCGAATGTACTAGGTAACAGCTACAACCTCCGCCTGAAAACCCGTGTTGTGGTCCGTAAGTCGGAAGCACATTTTCAATCCCAGATCTCCATAAAGGAAACCTAAACTAGTTCTTCCGTCCAGTTTGGAGACATCAGTGTAAAAATAAATTTCATTGGTACACCCCAAAAAAATTAATTAGAATTTAGAAAAATTAGTTAGGAAATGTTTCGTTAGTTTTAAGAAAAATTATATTTCATTTAAGTTTTACTAAAAACTAGTACTTTAAGAAAATATTTTCTAACATCAAGTTAAGTGAAAATTATCCTAAAATTCGATAAAAAAAAATTTTCTAATAAATATGAAACCGTACCATAGAGTAATAGGCCTTTTACACTGAACAACATCTTTGTGAAACGCGTGGAAGATGTTGAATACGTGAAACATGTGTTTACATTTGCAACATCTTTCATCTGTTATATATTCAGCTGTCAGAAAAATAAAAGAAATATACGCATAATTTTTGTTATATAAAAAAAATGAATTTAGAGAAAGCATTAATTATTGGAGTAGTTGTTGCTTTGCAAGACAACCCCGAATTTTAATGCAGTACAATGAAATATTAAAGGCCATTCTGGAAGAAGGTGATGAAGAATTTTTGGTAGACATAAGTATAAAGTTCTTAAATGTTCATTAAATGCTCATTTCCCCTTGTTGAATAAATTTTTTTTTGTTTATTTTCTGCAATCTCAGTTTGCTAGGGACAGCACAAAGAAAATCGATTTTTTTGTAATTTTTTTAGTGATGAGACTTAAAATAACGAAAGGTGTAAGATGGAAATAACGAAAGATGTAAGATGGAACAAAATGAGAAAGTATAATCTTTTGTAGATGTAGAAAGATGTATAATTTTTGGCCTGTATAATTCTTATGGGAAGATCTAAACATCTTTGCAAATCGATGAAAGATGTAAGACGTAGCTCAGTGGAAAAAGGCTATCAAGGTTATATATTTTACAATATATTTTAAAGTACTTGGGTTCAAATACCGGTATGACATTGTGTATTTTCCCACTTTCGGAGGACTTACGCTTTGTGGACAATGCTTTTAAAAAGCTTTTTGCTATAAATGTTTGTCTTTAAATTAAACTGAAATACACTAAGCTCATATATTTAAAATATAAATAAAATTTCATTATCAAAAAGGTAAACAAATTAAAAAATGTACTGCAGGATTTCCTGAAACGTAATAAATTGTGACATAGTCAGATCCTTTTCTTAGTTAATTAATGATTCTCCTTGAGAGAATTACAAAAAAGGTACGCCCTAAGCGACTAAGGAAAACTGGGGGTCCTTTGTCTTCTCAAATTAACTAATATAAGGAAATTGTTGCAAAAAATACAAAATATTAAAGTTGCATTTCTTGATATTATTGGAAAATCGAAAAAGGTCATTATGTCATTTTTAGCTTACCAATACCAATATTGCCTTTTTTATTATTAACTGAAAAAAAATAGTCGCAACGTCAATTATAAGAAAGACAATATGACGTATTGTACAAAATATTTTTACGATATTTTGTATTGTAGTCAGTAATTAAAATTATTACATAAATTCGAAATTTTTTACATTTTAAAATATATTTTAAGCTCTTTAAGTTCAATATTTAAGACTGTGAAGATTAGACGTACCCATAAGTAAGCGATTTTTGACTCACGCTCGCGCATGATCACGTACCAAAAATTACAATCATGCACGATAATTTTTTTTATTAGTTTCCTGAAATAATGTTTTTTTGCCATTAGGACAACTAACTAATTGGTTTTTATTTATTGTTCTTTTTTAGAATGGCTTCTAAAATTTAGTAAATTTTACTAATCGCGAAAAAAAAAATCAACACACATTAAGTTCAAGTACTCTCTCATTTTAAGTTACACATTTTTTGAAGTAAATGGGAGTAAATTACGTTATAAATTCTTTTTTAAGTCGTATTATATTTTAGTATTTAAAATTTTTTAAAACTAATATGTTTTTCTTAAAAATTGATAAATTTTTATTTAATATACTTGTTTTTTTTCTTAAAACTAAAAAAATATTACTTAAGAGAGATATAAACTATTTCTGAGTACCCAAACATAGGAATTTTTTTAAGAAAATTTTTCGAAGTTTTAATAAAATTTTACTTAAATTGAGGAAAATTTTTAAACTATTTTTAAGAAAATTTTTTATTAATTTTAAGTTCTTTTTTTATTGTGGGCATAAGCTATCCAGAGTTGTTAAAATATTTTTGACACTAATATAAAAATACGATGTTTTCATGACGTTACGTCAACTGGCTATATAAAAATTGCTCTTAAAACAAACTTTGAAATACAAATTTCACACAAGAGCCCATTTAAATGGACGGTTAAACATCATAAAAAATTGTGCGAATAATTAACCATTAAACATCTCAAATGTATTAAGATATTGACCTAATTGAACTTATGTTACTTTTTAGTTTTTTTAACGGAAATAGTAAAAAAAGAATAATGTGTGATGCGGTTTATTTTTCAGCTGGGGTATTGCTCAGCTATCCAGATTCGCCAAAGTTCTGTTTCCGTTGAGGTAATTATAAAATAATACACGATAACCCAACCCTTACAACGATGGCGGTTCCCTTACTGAATAATACGACTAACTTCAAACGAGAATAAACAGCGGTTCTCGTTTTCAAATAATACGGCTGGCTAACGACAAGATTGAACAACGGTTCTCGGGTTCAAATAATACAACTAGCTTATAACGAGAATAAACAACGGTTCCCGTATTCAAATAATATAGCTGGAGAACGACCAGAATAAACGGCGGTTCTCGTGTTCAAATAATACGACTAGCTAGTAACGAGAATAAACAACAGTTCTAATGTTTAAACAATACGGCTGGCTAACGACTATATTAAACAACGGTTCTCGGATTCAATTAATACGACTAGCTAATAACGAGAATAAACAACGGCTCTCGTGTTCAAATAATACGGCTGGCTAACGACGATATTAAACAACGGTTCTCGATATCAATTAATACGACTAGCTAATAACGTGAATAAACAACGGTTCTCGTGTTTAAATAATACGGCTGGCTAACGACGAGATTAACGAACCGTTGTTAATCTCGTCGGGTTCAAATAATACGATTAGCTTATAACGAGAATAAGCAACAGTTCTCGTGTTCAAATAATATGCCTGGAGAACGACAAGAATAAACGGCGGTTCTCGTGTCCAAATAATACGACTAGCTAGTAACGAGAATAAACAACGGCTCTCGTGTTCAAATAATACTTCGGGCTAACAACGAGAATAAAAAGCGGTTCTTGTGAGAAAATAATACGGCTGGGTAACGACGAGAATAAACAACGGTTCTCGTGTTCAAATAATACGGCTGGCTAAAGGACGAGAATAAACAGCGGTTCTTGGGTTCAAATAATACGACTAGCTAATAACGAGATTAACAACGGTTCTCGTGTTCAAATAATACGACTGGCTAACAGCGAGAATAAGCAACGTGTAGGGAGGCAGGAATCGGTAGAGAAATCCGGTTCTGGCTCGCCTTACAGCCTTTAACTCTCACACTATATGTAAATAATTTTCCCAACTTAATGAGAATTATATAAGGTGTTGTACGATAATAAGTAGATTTGTAACGGTACGTTACAAATGAAACAATGTTTTCACTAAAAAAGTTCAATTTAATGACCCTTAGCGGATATGATTCTAAAAATTAATTGGCGAAAGCTGAGCAAAAAACCATTGGCAACGAGTGGCTTGACCTCAGTAATAGCCGACTTTGTATATTTAAAAAAGTCAATAATGGGGTGGCAAACCAATAAGACACTAAATAAAATAAAAAGTAAAAAAAAATAGTTATTTGAATTTTTGACAACCGTTCAAATATATTGTCAAGTTTGTCCTACAGCATAAACCCACCTTAAAGTAAAAATTTGCCGTCTTTTAATTGAGCATATCATTTTTTTTTTTTTTTTTGTAATATTTTACCCACCTGCAATATATTAACAAACACCTTTTGTGATGTTTGATAACCCTTCTGTCCAATATGGGATGCAATATAGTTTAGAAACAATTGTAAAATAGTTTCCAATGTTATACTGTGTTCCACACATAAGGCATGTATAAAGACATCACTTATAGCTTCAATAAGATCATTTTTCTCAGTAGCCAATAGAATAGTTTCAGTAAAGTCAGAAAATGAAACAACTTCATGTCCAGCTGATGATGTATTAGCCAATAGAGAGTTTTGTGAAGTAATCTGTGTTGATTTACGTTTACCTTCTTTGCTGCGAGGTGATGAATGATGTTGGGTTTCGGGTCTCGACAAACCACTTGATTGATAATCTTCAGCTTTATTACGTTTTTGTTTTTGAAATAATGTAGTAGTATCGTCGAATAAAACATTTTTATATTTTATTAAGGCAACAGCCAAATCGCGCCTATTTGTACAAGATACAGTTTCTTGCGATAAAATATAATTTGACATACGACAAGCTGTAACAGCGAGTAAAAGATTATCATCAGGATTTCTAGAATTGAAGAAAGAAGTAAATAATTATCAAAAAGTATTCAATAATTATTAAATTTTACTTACAAAACATCTAAAAATTTTAAATAATTTATAATTTCTCCACTTATTGAATCAGCTACTACAGGTGAACCCAACATTACTTGTGGTATATCTTGTGGTGAATATTTAATAAATAAATTTAAAAATTCTAATGAGAGAGGAACTTGTGTAAAGCCTTTCTTTACAACACGACTTGGTGTAAAAAATGGTTTTACCAATTGATTAAGAAAGAAGGCCTTTAAACGATCTGTTCCCAAATTCATTAGAAATAGTTTTACTGTATAAATTAAACCAAAAAGTTGTTGTGGTTCAATCGAGTCATCGTCTCCCGGCGTTGGTGTTTCTTGAGTACCACTGCCGCATTTTTCATCTTCATCAATGTAAAGAAAATTATTAATATAATTTTCATATATTTCGGACAATTGTAAGTTGCACATTTTATAAAATCCAGAAGCCTGCATATGGATTTCTTTCTTTTTAGATCTTATTGAAAAATCAGCCAACTTACGACAATTTGTCATAAACTTCAAACGCAACTGCGATTCTCTAACTTCGTCGAGCTTATTGAATTGTAAAGAAGTACTCATTCTTAACATGACATGAGCTTCTTCCATGAGATCGTAGAAATTAGAACTACTAGCAGAGCGAAAAGTTTCCGCTATAGTTTCTAAATCATCAACAACCTGCTCGACTGGTGGCACTTCTAGGTTATACAAAGTCCATTCATTTGTAACGGGTTGTTGATTTGAATAACTATTACGCAACATATTATGCCTAGCTTTGGCCTCAGCTATGAAACGGGCTGCTATATTACGCTTTCCTTCGCCCGTACTTCTTCGTTTCATAGCTGTATTGCTGCTATCATTTAAACTTGAGGCAATTAAAGCACCATTACTAATTAACACGACATTATTACGATTTACACACACATATTGTACATGTATAAATGAACATAAACCCACCACTGCAATGGGGGCACTAACATCAGGACTGGACTCTTCTGGAAATAGTTCAGCCAATGAGGGATATTCAAAACGATTATTAAAGAGTTTATGCCCAATTCGGGAAGTATGAGTTTCAACAGATTCTGTGGTTATGGCATAAATGACATAATCATTAATATGAACTTGTAAAATTGGAGCAGTAAATGAATAAGTTGCTATAGGTTTTTCATTTTCGTTGTACCATTTTCCTAAAAATAGAGCAAAAAATAAAATACAATTCCTAATGGTATCCACTTCACAAATGTTTTTCTCTGCCAACTTTTGCCATCGAATGCAAATCTTGAAATTGCATTTCGCATGTTTTTCCAATCACCTTATAAATTTTTTAAGTAACTAACCTTGTGCGCAGAATTGGTAGAGATAACCGTCAACACTACTGGCGACGAGTAAAGCAAAACCAACACAGCTCTGATGTTTGTGAGATTTTAAGGTGCGACGATTAACATGCTTGGATGTCGTTATAGCACCCGGTATCTGTTGATTTCCCATATCATATTCAGGATCGTCAATATCTTCACAATCGTTATCAGTGCGTTGATAAATGGCTTTTAAATCGATGCAACGTAAAATATCAACAACACGACCACCACCCGGTTCTGATGTCTTCATACAAATCTGCAATAATTTTCGTATATCATATTGTACCATATTTTCCTCATTGTAAGCCGATACAATTTTTCCATTCGATGAAATACGCTAAATATTTGAAATATAAATATATACATATTGTACGTATAACTAAATAACATATATGTATTTACTACAAAATAACAATTTTAAATAGTACCTGCACATTCATAGCTTTGGCTTCATTGACTAGTTTAATTTTGATTTCATTTGCTTTTGTTGGTGTTATAACTATTTCTTGGGTATCACAGGTAATATTACATTTACCACTGTTAGCACCGCAGTTGTCATTGTCACTCTGTTCCCATTGTGATTTTATATCAACTTCGAATTCACGACCACATGCTGAATTCACCATTCGTGCTACATTAAAATCAATCGGCGTACGTCCTGGAAAACCATTTAAAAGACGACCACTTGCCGTTGTTTCCAGAGAATCAGTTTCGAAGCTATTGTGACTATGTGAAGAAGGTCCAACGCTTGTCTTGCTAGCCATACTCGATTCAGAATCCGATATGATATCTTCAACTTCTATATCTGCATTTTCATCCATATCATATCCAGCATTGGCATATGCTGATGTTGCTGTGTTGTTCACACCTCCGACATCACCTGCTGTACAGACATTGCTTGCCAGCACATCAACCACTCGAAATGCTACACAATAACGATTATTCATGCAAGCAATGACATTTTCGGCCAAATTCAATTTTAACGGTATAAAATTTAAGTTGACAAAAAACTTAAATGGTAAAAAGTCAATGTATTTAAATCGAGGCTGGGTACTCTCATGTACACATTGTGTATATTCGTAAAGATATATGCGTTCTTTACTACTGACGATTATGTTGCCGGAAGTCTGAAAAAAATTATTACATTATTAACTAAAAATAAAACTTTTCGGCTCGGGATTAGGATAGCCGTGCCGGATAAAAGATACGCTGATTCCAATGGCGTCCATTATTTTTATACCCTTCACCACAGGTGGTGAAAAAGGGTATATATAAGTTTGTCATTCCGTTTGTAATTTCTACAATATTGATCTTAGACCCACCCTATAAAGTATACATATTCTGGGTCCTTATGAAGAGCGAAGTTGATTTAGCGATGTCCGTCTGTGTGTTGAAATGAGTTTTCTGAAGACTACAGACATGATGAGGACTTGCTTGCTATATATTTCTGTAACATGTGATCAATTTCTGTTTGCTATTAAAATTCAGCCAGATCGGTTTATAAATGGCTGAGATATGACCAAAAACCACGACTAGCTCTAATTTTTTCTGTAAAATCCCTTTATTTAATATGTATGTTGAATTTTACGCATAACAAATACATCCATTTGTTGAACTTCTTTTCTTTCACCTATTCACCTTTTATACACAAACAACAAACACATACAAAGATTTGGCATTTAAAAACCAAACAAATCTGTTTTAAACGAAAACAGTTTATTTACTTCTATTAACGACGATTGCGTATGTCCTTAAATGGCTCAGTGGTCTAAGCGCTTTGTCACAAATAGTTTTTTCTTTTAGTCGTGCGATTGATCCCCGCCTATTCAACTTTTTTTGTATAATATTTTTATATTTTCTTAAGACTTTTTTTGTTTTTTTTTTTTTATTTTTTTTAACATAACAAATACGTATAGCACAGTTGACTTAACGATGTCGGTCAGTTTTTCTGTATATTTGGAAAACGGAAAGAGGAAATGTTCCCAAATAAGGTACAAGCATCTTGGTTATCAATACACAACATCTGACCAAATGTGGGCGGGATCCGTGAATTGGGCGTGGCACAAAATAGATCAACTTATATCTTAAGAACGGTAAGACCGTAATTAAATACTCCATAAATGGGCTAAAACATCAAAATTTTAATAAAAACTAAAATTTTAGAGCTGAATATGACCTATAGATACGTCTTATATATCAAAAGATCGAAAATCTTTAGTAGAACATATTTGCAGAAAAACTCGGAAATATCGGTCCAGATACAAAAAAGTTATGACCAAAACTTAAATTATTTTTAAATACCTTTTTCAGGAAACCATAAATCTTCCCGAGTCCAAGTTGAATCCTCTTAAAGACGTCCGTATATAAATCTTCAGTTTTTTCCCAACCATCGTATATACCGATTCGGCATAGCCGAATATAGCACTCTTTCTTGTTTATGTATAGTACAGTTTTTCCGCAAAACCACTTTGATATTACCCAAGCTGTTTTGTATACTCTACAAGTGATAATGGATCTATTGATTTAGTTGTGGACCAATGTAACTCCACATTTAAGCAAAGCATAAGTCATGGTACCCCTAGTCTTACTTTTGATTTACCCGATTAAATTTTATTACAAAATTTATGACATCCAAGAAGCATTTGTTTATTGCAAGAAGCCAAATATTTTTTTAAAATGTCGAGAAAAAAAAGCTATCAAAAGAAGAACGAAAAATAATAATCAATGGTCACGAAATGGGTAAATTATATACCGAAACTGCTAAAATTTAAATCAAATCGGTTGGAATAATTGAAAATGAGCCGAGCACGGTCCCACCAAAGCTAGGTATTTGAGATGAACGAAAAATTGAAGCCATTATTATGAAGGACGCTTTCACAAGTGCACTTAATATAGCCACAGAGTTGTAGGAATCATTGGAGAAAGATGTTTATGCAGACACGGTACGTTGGTATATTAAGAAGGCCGGGTAGATTGCTCGAACTGCACGTAATCGAAAAATCATACGCTTGAACTTCACAACGTTGTATAAAAACAAAGTAAACGATTTTTGGGAAAAAGTCAGAGTGTGTGTAATTTCACTTTTTACAAAAATTTTAGTAAATTTTGAGCCAATAATTATTTATAATTTCTTTATTTACACATGAAACATCTTAACCAATGGCGATCGCTCGCGAATGCAGGAATCTGAGTCCCAGAGATTTGTTTATACATAAGAATTAATCATTTTTTAAATAATACATCAAAATTTGATGAAATTGAATCTGTTTTTTCTGGCTCTAATTTGGATTGGTATTTTTGAAACCTGGCTGAGGGATTCTATTTCTAGTTGCCGGGATACAAATTCTCTAGGAATGACCGTAATGGTGATCTTAGAGGTGGAGGTGTAGGTATTTATGTTTTAGACAGGATTAAATTTAAAGTAGTTTATAAAATCTATTTATTCAATATTGAATCTCTTTTTATTGAGCTTTTCTTTGGTGTTGTATATTTGCTGATTTTGCCAATTTTTAGGATCTTCACTCTGAACTATTTCTTAATTATTCTCGTATTATTATTGTGGGAGACTTTAACTTTTGGGAAGGCATGTTTACTTCGATCGTTTGGCACTAGAAACAATTTATCTGTAATTCATAATTCTAGGCCTACACACTATGATATGAGGCATTTATCAACATCACTTATAGATTTCTTTTTGATAAGTGATATATGTTTAATTCATTTTTCAGGGCAAGTTCAGTGCCCATCTATTTCACATCATGCTCTTATATTTTCATCTTTCAATCTTAAATTAGAAAGTATGAAGTCATTTATTGAGTATAGAGATTTTAAAAATACTGATTGGAATGGTATTTCGAATTATTTAGGTGATTTTGATCCCTCTTTTATGTTGGGTGGTGTTGACGTTGATTCTAATGTTTTCAGCTTAGTTCTCTAATTGAAAGACTTTACACTTTTGTACCCATTAAAATATTTGTTAGATCTGGTAGCAATGATTGGATGAAATTTAGGATTGTAACATTGGCGAAGTCTTTAAAAGATTTGGCCTTTTCTTTCTATAAATCTGATCCTTCTTATTATAACTGAAAAGTTTTTTGCAAATACCACAACAGAGCTAAATCTACTATTCGTAGGGAAAAGAGAAGGTATTTTGCTAGATTATTTGGAAATTAAGATACTCCCGGTATGTGGAGGGTACTTAAAAAATCTGGTGTTGCTGGGTCTGATAATTTTGTGTTTGATGGCAATGTTAACAGCATGAATGATTACTTTGTTCGTGGTTCTGGAATTATTAATGTTGAGATTTCCTCTCAGTTTAATTTCGATTCATTTACAGATTTTGGCAACTCTTTTTCATTTCATTCTGTAGATGAAAGAGATGTTGTACTTGCTTTAAGTAAGGTTAAATCGAAGGCAATTGGTATCGATGGCATTACCATTCAGTTTATTAAATCTTTTTAATTCCATTTTGACCACTTCGACTTTTCCAGTAATGTGGAAGAATGCGCGTGTAGTTCCGATTCCGAAGTCTGGTAAAATCAGAGGTCCTGAAGATCTGAGACCGATTTCGATTCTACCCGCATTGTCATAGGTTATGGAACATTTAATTAAAGAACAGATACTAGCCTTTGTGCGTACTGCTCTATTTGATGGTCAATATGCTTTCCGGGCAGGTCATAACACTACCTCCTTGTTATTAAATCTGATTGATACTGTTAGAAAATGTGTGAATGATAAAAAAAAAATGTCGTTACTTATTTCTCTTGATTTAACTAAGGCCTTTGATTCTAACATATATGTTACGTTACCATGATTACTAAACTTAGGGATAATTTAAATATCTCTAGTTCGGCGTGTAAACTTATCATGTCTTTCTTGTGTGGTAGAACGAAATTTGTTGATTTTCATGGGACTTATTCTGGAAATCTATTATTAACTTCGGGGGCTTCCCAAGGATCTGTTTTGGGACCTCTCTTGTTTATTTTATACGTTAATGATCTTCCTGGTGTTCCTGATATGGGTATATGTAAACCTTATTTATTTGCTGTTTAAAACTGATAATGCGTTTGCAGATGTTTTGCAAGTTAATATTAATTTTTATCTTGATCTTTAGCAATAAATCCTCGCAAAACAAGGGCTATTATGTTTGGTTCGACTAGCCGATATTTCTCAAGCTATGTTATTTCTATTAATGGTTGCCGCATTGAATTTGTGCACCAACATAGGTGTTTGGGAGTCATTATTGATGAGCACCTTAGTTTTGCCCTCCACATTGAGTCTGTGCATTGTAGAATTTCTGGTATTTTGCGTAGAATATGTTCTACTAATATATATTTACCTTTTAAAGTAAGATGTAAGGTTGCTAATGCTCTATAAATGCCTCAGATCTTGTATGGCCTTAAGGTGTACTCTGGTACTACTGCCACATATATTAAAACTCTTGAGCGTATTGTTAATTCGGTAGCTAGATACATATACAAAACAAGGAGGCGTGAACACATGTCTGGCTATGTTAAGACATTTTTGGGGTGTTACTTTAAGTATTTTGTTAATTTTCGTAATGTTTTTCTTAAGATTGGTTTAGTGGCGCCGTTATGTAATAAGTTTTCTTTTATCAACTCTGAGAGGATTCCCCATATTGAAATTCCATTAAGCAGATGTGCTACTTATGATTGAATTTTTCCTTTAAGAGTTGCTCATTGTTGGAACTATTTACCACTTGAATAACAAACTTTTTCACATTCGAATAATGCTTTTCGGCTAAAACTGTTAACTCATTTTTCAAGCTTGGTTTCGTGATTTTTTATTAATTTCTTTTTTTTTTCTATTCTTTGAGCTATTACTATAATGATTACCGGATTTTTATGTAATTATACTTTTTCTTTCGGCTGTGGAGCCAAATAAAGTAAATCATGTTTGAGTGTACTAATTTTTGTTTTATACATATTATATATTTTGTATGTATAGTTTCAATTAGTTTTTAGGAATTGTTCAGGAGTGTATTGCTATGTAATATATTTTTTTGGCCCTGAAGGCTTTTTGTATTACAATATAGATAAATAAATAAATAAATAAATAAATAAATAAATAAATAAATTCTGCTTTCATTGAATTATTTGCAACAAATCAAATCAAGGTTTACTCTACCCGGAGTTTAAAAAAAACCTTTTTTACGTTGGCATTAACTTTATTAACGTTTTCGTACAAATCCCTTATCCGTTTACAAATTCGATGAAGACCGTGGACAATACACATCACATGTGTTATCCTTAGATAAAACACTTCAATGACTTTGGCAGCTTTTACCATGTAGATGTGCCACATTTCTAAATGTTGCACCCGTAGTTTCGTCTATTAAAATCCATTTTTTATGCATTTACGTATATTTTCAATGCAATTTGTATAAAGATTTGTAGTATATTTCGACCGTTTTTTATATTTTATATTATTTTAAATATTTTTTTATATTACGCTTGACAAAGGGAGTAAATTCAACAAGTGTATGAAATGTTTTACGATACATTTTTTCAATGCATTTATATGTAAACCAACGAGCAATCCTAGCGATTTTGCAACAAATTTGTTCGTACATTTTTGTGGTTATAGTTTTTAGTCTTGAAAAAAATTAAAAAAAAATCACATTAAAAAAAAAATTTTAAGAGAAAAAAAATAAAATATGCTCAAAAATATGCTCAAAAATATGCTTATATTCCAAAATATGCTCTTTAAGACAAAATATGCAAAAATATGGTTTTGACAAAATATGAAAAAATATGGTTTTGACAAAAGTATGCTCTAACAAATCTATGCCAGAATTCTTAAATTGTTCTGAAACAGATAAATATTAAACTCTTTACTCAATACGGGGCTCAGGTTCAGGCTTTTAAGGTTCAATTAATTTTAAGAAAAAATACGAATTTTTCCTTAAAAACAATACTATTTCTTTTGTTTTAACATCTTTAGCAAGTGAATTTCTTATAGGAAAGTGATTGCCGTTGTAGTTGTTATTTGACGCCTGAAATAGTCTGCATATTTTTATACATATGGTTGCACCTCACAAACATATATTGATTTTTTGAATAAAAACCAAGGTGTGGAATTTTAATCTTTGCTTTATATTTAACTACCTAAGAGGTGCCCAACATTGTACATATCGGCGTATATCTGCTGCATTTTAAAATAGATCGATTAGTTTTTTTTGTAATTGTGGTAGTCTTTCTTCTTGTGAATCAGTGCAGCAATATTCACATTAGCTGTGTTCCCTTACTTTCAGGGTAAAGTTCGGTAAAATGAGAGTAAGCACAAAATACTCTCATAAAATGTAAAGTAAATTAACAGAAAATAACAATGAGGCGCCGTGTGACTAGACCATAGCGCTCCGAATAGCTTAAAATAATATTGAATAGCTTGAAAATTAATAAAGAATAAATATAATATGAATACAAAATCTTAACAACAAAAATATAAAGATCATCTGTATATAGCAAAGTAGGGAAAATTAAAAGGAATTACATAATTTTATATAGAATGAATACTGGTTTTATACATTTTGGATGCCATGTTTTTGAAGGAAGCTTCATATTTTCAGTATGTTCCTGTCGGTTGAGCAGTCTAGAATATCAAGTGGTAAATCAAGTCTCGTATCTGGACATTCCGTAAGGATCGGACCTTTTATAGTAATGTTGTGATATGAATATTGTTTTACCAACTCTAAGACGGCCTAACATAATACATTCTGAACCAGAAAGATCCTTGTTGGCAACTTGTCAACTTGTCTCTTGACGGCCCTGAAGGGATTTAAAATAGCTTTGTGGAAACATGGTGTCCAATTTATCTCATTTAGATTCATTGCCGGTTATGCCAATATGATATGTTTTCTAATTATATTTGTATTTCTGCTTGAAAATTCTTACTACCAAAAATTTGTCCAATAAAATTTTGCAAAATCACAAAATCGAACTCTCTTTTTTCTTTTTGTTTACTGAATATTTGTGTAAAGAAAAACTGTGTACAAATTATACATTTCTGGACAGAAAACTACAACGATTGGACTGTAAGAGGATGATAAACGCTTACTCTGGCAGGGGTCGTCTGAGGTTGATATGGATATCCGGACACTGTGGAGTGGAATAAGAGGGCTGACGACCTGGCCAGGGATGGATTGAACCTAGTCTCTGTTTCCGAAAACGAAGCTTGGATAATGGGCCACCAAAATGCCCAAAGAGATCTGGAATGGGATAATGTTGGTGTGATCACAAAAGTCCTATATGGTAGCCCGGACATGAACATGACAAGGGTTTTTTTAATGTGTGGGGAAACGGGAACTGGCCAAGATGATCGAAATTGTCACAGTCCACTCTTTCGAAATTGGGATGGAGTGACTCTATGGTTTGTAGGGCCTCTGGGGAGAACGATGAGACCCTGGAGCAGAGGCACGGGGACGTTATACCGTCTTAAGAGTGCTTGCGGGATTTGAGAAAACTGAACTGTAGACTGGAATGTTTTTTCACGCAGTTTTGGAGAGCGCACAATGCCGATTTTCTTACATAGGTGTATGTCACCCATTTTTGGGTGATCATGAAGAGCGAATGGGCTTTCCCCTTTTCGACGTAACCTAACCCTATCCAGTACGGCATATATAAGGTCCGTTCCATTATGTTACCGCGAGCACCAATGGTAACTCGAACATTGAATACTCATGAGAATGTAACATGAAAGTAATACAGATTTTTTTTTTTGGAAATTGTATGATTTTGAAAATTTTATTATTTTGTGACAGATTTTCTGCCTTTTCTCATTTAACTGAACTGTACCTAACATGTATAGTAACACAACTTTTTCTCTTTCGAGTTTCAAAAATATGCTCTTAAATAAAAAAAATTAAACTTTTCATCTCTTTTAAAGATGGCCCAAAACTGACGCAGGATGATGTTTATCAAAGTTTATCAAAATTACAGAATTTAAATTAAAATACTTTCTTGTTATATGAATATAATACTGACATACCTGACAACATTGAATTAAATCTGGTGGACTACGTAACGGTAATTCAATCACATCTATACTCTTAACCAATTGCGCCTTCGGTGTAGTCATCGATGCAATACGTATGGTAATGGGTAAATCAATTAATTTTGATTCTGGAAATTTCCAAAAATTAGCATAAATTCGAACAAACATTTTTGTATCATCTTCTGAATAGACGGTGGCATTGTTACTGCTACTGGTACAACTAATGCTAGATGAATTTGTATGTACCGGACTGCCAACAGTTTCCTTTTCCAAAGTAACCAAATATTTTCCTAACAAATTTAAAAAAGAACAATGGTTTTATAAGATATTTTGAAATTAAATGTAAAACTTACCAGCTTCACAATAAATTAAATTAACCACTTCACCCACAGTAGCTAAGGTGTACTTATTTGGTAACTTTTCATCGTTATTACTTAAGGTACTGGTATTCGCATCTGTGGCTGTTTTTGTAACATTATCATTAAGTACTGTTCCAGAATCTTTTTCTTCTGCAATAGGTTTCCGATCTACAATATCATAAATCTCAATAAATTGTTCGGCACTACTAATGGCGATGCGATTTGAATCGATTAGTGTTGCTGCCAATATATCACCATTTAAGGCAAATGTATTTTGCTTGGCAAAATTATATGCCTGCAGTATTTTTACCATTTTTACAAAAGATTAACTGCAAAAAAAATAAAAATATAATTAATAAATAAATTATTGAAAATGATGCAAAAACAACGCCCTTTTATTCTGAGCTAACGTCATTTATTCCCTTCCACTTACTTTCTAGTTTGTTTAAAAAGAAGTCTCACTTCATTTTAAGTTATAGCTGTTGTATCTATCTACGTTGACCGTCATATTCAAACTAAAAGTTGACATGATTTAATTCGTATGTATTTTCGTGTTAAGTTCTTAATAATGTTTCAACATATCATAATTTCAAACTTAACCAACTTAAGAAGAGCATTTTTGTAAGCAAATGTTTAAACATTTCTCAACGCCCTTTTATAATTAATTATTTTTTTTTAATATGGTTATTGTTAATGTGTACATTAGGGTGTCCCGATAAATAGCTTTTGTGAAATTATAATAGCACTGAAATAAGCAAAAAATAAACAGAGCAAAATTAAGTGGTGGATTTTTAAGTTCCTTTTGATGGATAAACTTTAGTCAACCATTAAGTTTGAAAAAACTCCTTGGAAAAATTAGTTTCAAAAGTTGAGTGACTGTTTGGTGCGGTTTATGGACTGGCCGCATCATCAGGCCGTATTTTTTTCAAAATGAGGCCGGTCAGGCAGTTGCTGTGAATGGTGTTCGCTATCGTGAGATGATAACGAACTTTTTATGGCCCGAATTGGAAGATATAGATGTGCACGATATGTGGTTTCAACAGGACGGTGCCACTTGCCACACAGTTAATAAAACAATGGCTCTTTTGCGCGACAAATTGGCCGTGTTATCTCACGTGGTGTCGATGTCAATTGGCCGCCAAGATCATGTGATTTGACACCGTTGGACTTCTTTCTTTGGGGTTATTTGAAAGAAAAGGTGCACGTCGATAAGCCAGCAACAATTCAAGAGCTAAAGGATGAGATAATTCGGCACATTAACGGCATAGAACCTCAATTATGCCTCAGCGTCATCGAAAATTTGGACCATCGGAGGGAGGTGTGCCGCCGAGGTCGCAGCGGCCATTCGGCCGATATTTTGTTCCATACATAATTGAACCATACGATTTTATCATAATAAAAAGAAATGACAATAATTTCCTAAATAATTTGTGTTTTATTCAAAATCAACATCGGCTCTTAAAATTTAACCACCCTTTATAATCCACGAAATTATTTGAGTGGTATTACTTATATGTATTGTTTAGTTTTCGGGACACCCCAGTGGACATACATTGCGCTTGTGTGTATTTTATAATGTTTGTTAGGCTTTTTAATTGTCTCTATGTCATATTATATATTTGCTATGCTTAATGTAGCAGTTCTAACTAATGATTGAAACTTAATTGGGTTCAGCAGTAGTTTACTATTTTTTTATAAACGTTTGAAATATAGCGTTTACCTAGAATATGTTATACCTACACTAAGGTGTGCCTACAATTACGAATTGTTGAACTTCTATGCAAACACCCTCAGTTTCGTTTCACTGTCTCAAATGTACGAACTTTTAAAAAATTAACCCATGCGGAATTGTGTTTAAAGATTCCAAATTTTAAAAAATTTTAAATAATTTGTAAATATCTTGCCACATATCGTTTCTATATAGTTTTGGATTAGCTATCACAAAATTTAAATTGGTCCAAGTTTGATTTTCACATAAATGCAATTTTTTTTTCTTTTTTTCTAATAGGTAAAAACCAAGATTTCATTTAAAAATGTTGCAGGAAATATCAAAAAACAGAAAACTATATACATATGAGTATTCAAATGGTGCTTGAATATATAGAAGAAAAATATGTACCATGAAACGTTAGATTTTTGGCATTTCGGGCATTTTTTCATAAAAATGTAATTACAGAAAATGTTTTGTTTGGCATGGTAAACGTGAGTGGTTTACCATAATCCCTTGAACCGATTATAATTTTAATATTTTTGTGATCATTATACAACTTGTGGCATGATATATGATAATTATTTAAATTTTTTGAATTTTTCGAAGCGTTTTTCAAAAAAAAAAAATTCTAATTACGTACATTTGAGAACAAATTGAGCTAAACTGAAAGATGTTAGCATCGAAATTCGTAATTAAATAAGCACCTAAGTATACACTACGGTGTTTTTAATATTGCTTCACAATAAAAATATAAATATTTTTGAATAGGACAGCCTCTTATTTTATTAAGGTTAAAATAAAAAAATTTATACAGCGTTGCCATTTTAGCATTTTTAATGCTAGATTTAGTTATTTTTACGATTTGGCATTTAAAATTTAAAAAATAATGCTGTATGCTAAGTTCTGTTTAAAAATTTTAAATTTTAAGTTTTTTTATTTAAATCTGTATTAATTTTTTTTGGTTATTATCATGAACATTTTTCCATTCCAAATGAATGGATAATACAAAGAAAAAGTTACTAGGCACCAGCAAAAAAATTGCTGGAGTTGAACGGGAAGGGTCAGAAGGTAAACATATCGCACCCTAAAAACTAAAAACTATGCAGGAAGCTTTCAAAGTTGGCATATGTCATTCTCATATGAATTTGACATAAGCCAACGTTTATTTAGAGTTATCGCTTAACGTTACTTATCTCAAATTTGTAAAGATATGACAGCAGACTACGTTGATAGCTTCTCGTATACACAGCTAGATTCACAACTTCAAATTATCCATAACTTACTTATTCATAAATTAAATCTCGAACTACTTCAAAAATTTCTTTCTCATAACTATTATCTTTAACTAATAAAATCTTATTATGTCTGTTTTTATATAAATGGCGCTGCTTCTGCACGATCAACTAAAGAATGCTATTTTTAGTTGTGTCAATGTAATCAATAACAACTGATTACTTTTATTACACATAAAGAGTGTTATTTTGAGTTTTGCCGCTATTACTGTAAAAGTGATAAATGTTGTGGTGTACACTCTAAAAAAAAATAATAGAAAAAATGGGTTTTATATATAATAGTTTTCAGCTTTTTTCGAAATTGTGTTTTCAGCAAGAACTTTAGTTTTATTTTTTTTTGTATTTTCAGCAAAAACTTTAGTTATATTTTTCTATCAATTAACTTACTTCGAACTTATTTTTAACTAAATTTGTTAGCTAACAAAATTGTGCTGATCAATGGCTCATAATAAATTTAAATAATTTCAAATGTTTGTCAATTCCCACGAAAAATTAAGTAATAACAGCTCAATGATTTTTGCATGACCAATAATGACCTATCCCTGCCAACTGCATTACTTTTAAAGTGAAAATAATGAGTTAGTTATAAGGTGTAATACAGCTACTTATATTCCATTGCATACTGCAATTCTTTCACAGTGAAAACATTGAATTACTAGTAAAGCGTTTTAACTAAAGGGTGTTCTTTCTTAAAGCCCGATAAAAATTAAATTCTAATCCAAAAAATCAAAAGAAAATAAATTTTAATCCAAAAAATAAATTCTTATCCAAAAAATTAAATTCTAATTCGAAGAATTAAATTCTAATCCAATATGTGGCATTAAATTTTTTTTTATTCAACATTTTGTAATTTGAAAGCCTAGAGGCCATTTAATAAAAAAAAATGATTTCGGGCATATGACCACTACGGCTGTATTTGACGAAGCCCATTCTGGACGTCCAATTTTTTTTCTTTCTTGATTTATTTTAAAAATGGTTTTGAATAAAACATGATAAGTATTATACATTGTTTTTAAGGGTGTTTTAAAAATCTACAACTCTGTATCAAAGTTTTTTATAATTTTTTCTTTTGAAGTGAAAAAATTGGCATTTGAATAATCTCATACCTAATGTCCAATTATACGTTTGAGCCACTGTACACATTCCTCTTTAACGTTGATCTTACTGAAGTGGTTTTTTATATTTGTCAAGTTTTTTTATTAAAGGGACCGTAAGTTCTTATTCGTTTATGTTCTTTTCCTTTTAATATTGTAAATAAAGTTAGTTTGTGAGGGGAAATACTGCGGTAAATACGTTGAATATATTTATTAAATATTTTTGTAACTTTTATATATTTTTTTATTAAATAGAAATAAAAGCACCGCGCACAAATAGAACCACATTGTGTTTATTTTGGAAACATTTTCCGTGTTGTTAAATTCGCTCCTTAGGACGAAAAACGTCAAAAATGTTTGTACTTATGATTAAACTTGTAAGACAAAATAAAATATTGAATTTAATAAGGATAAAATCGAAATTTGTACTTATAAACAAAGTATTTATCCTTTATGGAATTTAGCAAATATGCAGCATTGAGATAATTTCGTTTCTATTTAATTTATAATTATTTTTATATATTTTTACATTTTCAATTAAATCATGTTGACAATGCGGTCTGGATATTATTATATTTTACAAAGTTTTGTAAATTATTTTCATAATCACACAAAAAAAGCAATGGCTAGGTCTAAATTTTCATATACATTAGTATTTAGTATATCAGTTGATTTTATTTTATTTTCATAAACACAATATAAAAGTATTGCAAAACCTTCTTCAGAATAGACATTTTCATAATGGAAGATATTTTATTTTTAATAGAAGTTTATAAACAGTTTTTTGCCTTTCCCAAATATTTGGGAATTTTGAATTGTGACTCTTTTGTGTTTATGGTGCGATATGTAACAACTTAATTTAAAATTTACATTAGTCCCATTCCAAAAACATATGATATCTCAAAGGCCTCTAAAATTTATTAGATTTCGTTTTGATTTCAGCGAAATCTAACTTAAAATTGGATTTCATTTAAGTTGATTTCGATCATAATGTAAATTCGATATTTCTCTCTGTAAGTTTGTTACTGAGTAATTCTTACTGGACTTTAGAAAAGATTACACAGATAGAAAACAACTGATTTAATCAATATGGCGGCTAGAAAATAAGTAAAAGGAAATGGCAAATTTGTCGTGATATACAGAAAGGGATAGATACACCAAAAAAATATACCATATAATTGACATGGATTTTATTTTCTCTGCAAATCACTACAATGTAAATAAGACCCAAAACTTGTTTGACATGTGGCTCATTTGTGAGAAGACCGGTATAACTCAAAAAATGCGAGTTTTGAGTTAATGATGCAGAAATATTTATAATATATACCCTAATCTAAAACATATTAAAAATATGGTGTTGATATATCTTTCTCTCATTGAGCGGCGGCCAAAAGTGTTAGAAATTTATCTCGGAATCGCTTTTCTATCGCAATAGAGCGATATGTCATTAATAACCCATCTGTGTATTCTGTGATTTACAACAAAAAGGAAAAGGAAACAAACATACGATATGTCTTTTAATATCAGAAAAAAGAGATATCTACAATTAACACATAGGACGCGAAGAAAGTTGATGGATCAATGTAATCAATAACAACTGATTACTTTTATTACACATAAAGAGTGTTATTTTGAGTTTTGCCGCTATTACTGTAAAAGTGATAAATGTTGTGGTGTACACTCTAAAAAAAAATAATAGAAAAAATGGATTTTATATATAATAGTTTTCAGCTTTTTTCGAAATTGTGTTTTCAGCAAGAACTTTAGTTTTATTTTTTTTTTTGTATTTTCAGCAAAAACTTTAGTTATATTTTTCTATCAATTAACTTACTTCGAACTTATTTTTAACTAAATTTGTTAGCTAACAAAATTGTGCTGATCAATGGCTCATAATAAATTTAAATAATTTCAAATGTTTGTCAATTCCCACGAAAAATTAAGTAATAACAGCTCAATGATTTTTGCATGACCAATAATGACCTATCCCTGCCAACTGCATTACTTTTAAAGTGAAAATAATGAGTTAGTTATAAGGTGTAATACAGCTACTTATATTCCATTGCATACTGCAATTCTTTCACAGTGAAAACATTGAATTACTAGTAAAGCGTTTTAACTAAAGGGTGTTCTTTCTTAAAGCCCGATAAAAATTAAATTCTAATCCAAAAAATCAAAAGAAAATAAATTTTAATCCAAAAAATAAATTCTTATCCAAAAAATTAAAAACTAAAAAATTAAATTCTAATTCGAAGAATTAAATTCTAATCCAATATGTGGCATTAAATTTTTTTTTATTCAACATTTTGTAATTTGAAAGCCTAGAGGCCATTTAATAAAAAAAAATGATTTCGGGCATATGACCACTACGGCTGTATTTGACGAAGCCCATTCTGGACGTCCAATTTTTTTTCTTTCTTGATTTATTTTAAAAATGGTTTTGAATAAAACATGATAAGTATTATACATTGTTTTTAAGGGTGTTTTAAAAATCTACAACTCTGTATCAAAGTTTTTTATAATTTTTTCTTTTGAAGTGAAAAAATTGGCATTTGAATAATCTCATACCTAATGTCCAATTATACGTTTGAGCCACTGTACACATTCCTCTTTAACGTTGATCTTACTGAAGTGGTTTTTTCTATTTGTCAAGTTTTTTTATTAAAGGGACCGTAAGTTCTTATTCGTTTATGTTCTTTTCCTTTTAATATTGTAAATAAAGTTAGTTTGTGAGGGGAAATACTGCGGTAAATACGTTGAATATATTTATTAAATATTTTTGTAACTTTTATATATTTTTTTATTAAATAGAAATAAAAGCACCGCGCACAAATAGAACCACATTGTGTTTATTTTGGAAACATTTTCCGTGTTGTTAAATTCGCTCCTTAGGACGAAAAACGTCAAAAATGTTTGTACTTATGATTAAACTTGTAAGACAAAATAAAATATTGAATTTAATAAGGATAAAATCGAAATTTGTACTTATAAACAAAGTATTTATCCTTTATGGAATTTAGCAAATATGCAGCATTGAGATAATTTCGTTTCTATTTAATTTATAATTATTTTTATATATTTTTACATTTTCAATTAAATCATGTTGACAATGCGGTCTGGATATTATTATATTTTACAAAGTTTTGTAAATTATTTTCATAATCACACAAAAAAAGCAATGGCTAGGTCTAAATTTTCATATACATTAGTATTTAGTATATCAGTTGATTTTATTTTATTTTCATAAACACAATATAAAAGTATTGCAAAACCTTCTTCAGAATAGACATTTTCATAATGGAAGATATTTTATTTTTAATAGAAGTTTATAAACAGTTTTTTGCCTTTCCCAAATATTTGGGAATTTTGAATTGTGACTCTTTTGTGTTTATGGTGCGATATGTAACAACTTAATTTAAAATTTACATTAGTCCCATTCCAAAAACATATGATATCTCAAAGGCCTCTAAAATTTATTAGATTTCGTTTTGATTTCAGCGAAATCTAACTTAAAATTGGATTTCATTTAAGTTGATTTCGATCATAATGTAAATTCGATATTTCTCTCTGTAAGTTTGTTACTGAGTAATTCTTACTGGACTTTAGAAAAGATTACACAGATAGAAAACAACTGATTTAATCAATATGGCGGCTAGAAAATAAGTAAAAGGAAATGGCAAATTTGTCGTGATATACAGAAAGGGATAGATACACCAAAAAAATATACCATATAATTGACATGGATTTTATTTTCTCTGCAAATCACTACAATGTAAATAAGACCCAAAACTTGTTTGACATGTGGCTCATTTGTGAGAAGACCGGTATAACTCAAAAAATGCGAGTTTTGAGTTAATGATGCAGAAATATTTATAATATATACCCTAATCTAAAACATATTAAAAATATGGTGTTGATATATCTTTCTCTCATTGAGCGGCGGCCAAAAGTGTTAGAAATTTATCTCGGAATCGCTTTTCTATCGCAATAGAGCGATATGTCATTAATAACCCATCTGTGTATTCTGTGATTTACAACAAAAAGGAAAAGGAAACAAACATACGATATGTCTTTTAATATCAGAAAAAAGAGATATCTACAATTAACACATAGGACGCGAAGAAAGTTGATGGAGGTCGTAGCTAACTAGAAAATGCATTTCATTCGAAATGCCACATTATTGCAAAAATCATAATATTTCATGATCTATAACCGAAAATTTTTAATTTTCCCAGAGTAATATAGAAATATGTTAAAATTCCTTTTTTGTAATAAACAAACCTTATGTCTTGTGAACATCTGCATTCATATCGCGAGATTTCACAAAACTAATTCATACACATTTTTAAAAAGGCAATCGATAAATGAATACAAAAAACACTAACCCACACAAAGCTATGTATGCGTATATATTTTGTGCCGGATGAATATCATTTCGTGTGTTACAAAAAGAACAAAAATTGTGCGCTTAAATATTAGTTGGCTGATTTACAAGTAAGCTATGTATTTATATATGGCTATATATAAGATATATATGAGTAAGAATAATATACGTTTGAACCTTTTTCCAAATCCGATTGGAAAATCTGTTATAAACCAATTGGATGTTCAAAGATAATCAATTGGAATCGCAAAGAAATTGTAAGAAAATAACAATTAAAAAATATGCCGAACCTTTGTATCTGCACATATAAAAACCAAGAGTTCGTTTTTACGACGTGAGCGGCATTGTCGTGGTGTGATTATGAGCCAATTTAGATGGTGCCTTTTTTGCATACAATTATTGCGTGCAATTCTTGTTTGGAGACGAACGGGGTGGAGAAGAAAGCTGGGTAACAAAATAAGCACATTTATTTTGTGCACGTTCTCTTGTTGCTTCATTCACATTCGGTTTTAGGACAAGAAATTACCGTGTAAAAAAACATAACTTTAAAGCAACTTTGAAAAGGGAATTGAGAAAAAACATGGGGTACGTTCGTAAATGCAGTAAATTTGTGCATCACTGCGGCAGTTATGCCATGTTTTGTTGCTGATGCGTGATCAGCTGTTGCAGATGCTTTCATATTGCCCAACAACTGCACAATGTTTGCTTTTTAAAACGTTTGATGAAAAACATGCTCACAATAATATTATTGAAAACCTTGATGGTAAAAATGACAGCTTTTTGTTAACTTATAATAAAAAAAGAATTAAAAGAAAGATAAAACGTCTTATGATTATTAAAAATCAATTAAAACGAAAAAAAGGCGGATTCCTTAAATAAAAAATTAATATTGTTGGAAATCTTGACAACTTTTTAATAACTTATAGTAAAAAAGGCTTAAAAGAAAAATTAAACGACTTTTGATTATTAAAACGAAAAAGAAAACTGATTTCGCACTATTGCATCAGAAACTTTAATGATGCCATAGTTGCAAAAATTTGCGGCAGCACTGTCGATTTTTTGCATAAAAAAACGTTTGACGCAAATCAGTACTACCAAATGATGCTTTTTTGAACGTTTTACTTTTATTATGCTGCAGTGATGCGCAACTACTGCATTTACGAACGTACCCATGCTTTCAATTGCATCGTATAAATTGGCCACTGACCTACATCAATTCACTGACCTTCATCAATTTGCAAAGATGCTAACATCTTCCCAAAAGAATTATGTATATAGGCCAAAAATTCTACATCTGCAAAAGATGATCCTTCCTCGTTTAATTCCATCTTTCGTTATTTTACCCAGGGATTATACGTTCAATTTCCTGATTTCAATTTCTCTCAATTTGCAATATAATCACAGTTTTTTATAAACCCACACACACACTTTTTGAAATTGAAAACTGGATGGTATTCAATAAATGTGTTCCCGTACGTTACCGCGGGTTCCCAAACTTACCCAAAAGCGTTCCCGTACTCGGAAATTGGGTAAATGAGAGCGTTTATGAGAGTGTATTAGTGTTTCTCTTTTTATCGAAAGTTACCCAGACTTTTTTTGGTAAATTGGGTAAATTATCAAAAGAACAGTTGATAAACAAAAACAGCTGTTTTATAATTGTAAAAAATAAAACTAATGAAGTAAAAGCAGATTTGTTAAAAATTATTGCAAATTAAAATAAAAACGATTTACAATAATAAAATAATTAAATAATAAAATAATAAAAAATGTCAATGAGATCAGCGATGCTAATTTAGCCCTTTTCGTGTTACAATAAGCGGTTTTTTACTTTCTAAAAACTGCAAATATTTTGTTTATAAAAAATGATCGGCCCCTTTTAATTTTTCTTACCGCTTTTTTTTTGAAAATTGTAACACCCCTCTTTAACATTGGCACGAAATCTCGAGATTTTTATATACACACACAACTTTAAAAAAAAAAACAATGAGAAAAAAGCTCATAGACATTAAATTATGAGAAAAAAACTATTTTTTAAAAATAACTATGTGTGTTTTTTCAAAGAGTAAAATATTAAAATCTCGAAATTTCTTGCCACTGTAAACAGCGGGCAATTTTAATATATTTTTTTGTGTCTTTTATTTCAATTTTCGCATTTCTCCATTAGCGCGTTTTCACTTGTCGTGTTACACTTATTGCACCTAAAAATTTGGCATCACTGATGCATTTTGACATTTTTTTTTTGGCTAGAAAAGTGATTTTTTGCGTTCCCGTACTCTCATTTTATGAGAGTATTTTGTGCTTACTCTCATTTAACCGAACTTTACCCAGAAAGTAAGGGAACAGAGCTAATATCTCATTCAAGCCGTGAGGCAATCTGAGAAGCAATTTTAACAACTGATCACAATTCTTGTAAATAATTTTTCATGTTTCGTTCTACAAATACTCTGCCACTTTTTCCTTGATAAAGGCGTTTTGGAAACGAAATTGTATTCAAATTGCGTGCAGCCTACGTCACAGCTTTCAATTCGAGAGATTTTGACACACAGTATATAAGAAACATAAAAGCAATAATCTTGTACGTGTAGCCGCAGAGTTAAGTGTCATCACTAAAAAATGGCAAAAAATTGGTTTTCTTTATGCCATCACTATCAAACTGACATTGCAGAAAATAAACAAAATAAATGGACTTCAATATTCCAATGTACTACATTAAAATTCGGGTTAGTTCTTGCAAAGCAACTACTTAGAGTATTCTAAAAACCGGCCTTTTGGAAAAACCGGTTTCGGTTTTCTTCGAAAAATCGAATTTTAAAAAAACCGGTTTCGGTTTCGGTTTTTGCAGAAAAAACCGGTCAACCGGTTTTTTCGGTTTTTTTTAATTTGAATAAAAAGCTTATATAATTCGTTGTTTTAATTACAAAAAAAAAAGAAATTTAATAAATAAAGTAATAAAAATAAAAAAATACATTCTTTGAAAAAAAAAAAAAAAATATTTTATAATATTTTTTTATTGTATTTCATTTCAACATTTAATTTATTGGTTTTAATATTTTTTAATATAATTGTTCAAACATGGTTTGCACAACCACATTATTAAAAAATATGTATTATTATTATAAGGAATCGTCGATTATAAATCCATGAATATTGTAATTATTGTATGAATTACTTAAATCCGTATGAATCATTATGAATTGTATCAATTTAACTAATTTTCAGTCAATCATGGTGAATTTATATCTATTGTGAATTATTATTTTTATAAATTCCCAGATTAATTTCTACTGAACAATAATTCAGTGGGAATTACGAAAAAAACCGAAATACTCTTTACCGAAATCAAGGGGTCCTTCCGGTTTCTTTCCTTTTTTCTTTTTTGTACACCACGAAGGTTAACACATGCTTTTTTTTATCATCAATAAAATCAGACTTATCGTCACTAAAATTGAAAAGTTCCTTTTCTTTTTATTACCATATTAGTTGTCAAAAGATACAATTAGTCTAATATTAATTTCTTTCCGAAATTAATATAGTTCGGATATAATTCGTCAGAGTTATGCAATAATATTTTTAAAATTAATATTATAAAACTATATTCATATCAAATGAATAGATATCATTAAGTTGGTAAATTGGGTAAAACTAGCTACGTTAGTAATTTGAACGTTTGGCATTAAATAAGTTCTTTTAATATTACATTTTAAATATGTAAAAAGAAAATCTATTTTTCACTTCTAAAATAATATTTTAGAAATAACATGCAATTTAAATGTTTTGTTTTAAGACGATTTTTTTGTTTGCTTTTGATAAAGCTAGAAGTGGAAAATTCTCTTTCACTAATAGCAGATGTTGGACAAATAGTCAAAAGACAATTACACTATGGAACATTTTTGGGATTATTGTCTGGGGGGGTGAGAAATTCCAAGTCAGGGTGATGGTACTAGGTCAGTATAGTAAAACCATCAAAGGGTTTGGCGTTCGTGTCAGTTTTTTTTATGACCTTTTAAATTTTTTCCTTATCTTGATGTTTTTTCGCTTAGTTGTAACATTTTGGCAAAAACGAAGTTTAACATAACTCGAGAACCACTTGTCCGATTTTGCTAAAACAAACTCAAAAAAATTTCTTTCGTTCATATAACGTTTTTCTTTATAATCAACAGTTTTGCTGGTAAAAATAAATTTGTGGAGAAAAAAAAATATTTTTTTGCCTAAAAATTAATTTTTTTTTTTTTAATTCATAAAAAATCCAAAACGGAAAAAAGGATCAAGTGTTATTAATTCCATGTAAAGTCACATAACCTATAAACAAAATGCGACATAGATCATAGAAATCGATTAACGCGTTCTGCTTTTATTTACAATTAAGTGAAGGTATCCCATTTTGACAAGAATATTGATATTTGTTTTTATTTAAAAAAGTGTCATTTATCGCCTTTTTTATAAATTTTCCCCAATAACTCCAGACTTCTGGCCATAAACTACTAAAAAAATTAAGTAAACATTTTTATAATTTTTTATTTTTATTTTATTTATTTATTTTTATTTATTTTAATAAATATTGCCTAGACTTTTTCGATGGTGGTTGTTCGGGACTAGTGGCATCGCATTCATCGCTTTTATCAGTTTCTGAACCACACATAATGTCAATGTGCGACTCCACTGTTGGCCCTTCTGCATCTCCTGAAAATTCTTTATCATCAAGATCATCCTTGTCTTGCCACACAAGCTTACTCCACCAGCAAATTTCCGCAATTATTGCACTCGGTGACTTTTTGCCTCTATATCTGTAAGTTTTTGTTTTATTAAAATGAGTTTGAAAAAATAAAAAATCAGTATTACCTCATTTCAAATGGCATAGCAACTTGATGATAGCGTTCACCTTGTTCATTAGATTCGGTAGCCAATTGTTTGCTGAAGTAGTCCAGATGATGATGTAAATAATGGATTTTCAAGGACATGTGGACACTAATTTCCGAGAACGCTCTTAACATCCTTGCGACAGAAACATCGTAGTTGTTAGAACGATGCTTTCCCAACAAGCCTTCTATTACTTCTTTGATTGCCTGCCATGCATTCAATTCAGCGTCAATCAAAATATTGTTGAATGCGTCACTTTTAATCAGCTTTCGTATATCTGGACCATTTACTACGCCTGATTGGAAAAAATTAATTTGTTAAGATGGAAAATCATGGGAAATGAATGTGATATTATAAGTTACCTTCTTTAATTTTACTTTCGCTGAGTCTCGGGTAAATTAGTTTCAAACACAAGAAAACTTCATCTCTTTTGGCGACAGTTTTGATAAAATTCTTAACAATTCCAAGTTTAATATGCAGTGGAGGCAGCAATATCTTCTCCTTCGGCACTAGAGGCTCACGAATAATATTGGCCGTTTGTAACCTGCTTTGCTCTCTGAGTTTCCATCCGTGCCATGCATATTGGTCACCGGAAAATCGTGTGTCCCAATCGCACAAAGAGCACATATATTTTATATAGCCGCTTTGAAGATCGCAAAGCATTGCTACAACTTTTAAATCGCAGCATATGCGCCACATATGTTTGGCGTAGTTAACCATTTTTAAAATATTTTCCAGTGCATCATATGTTTCTTTCGTTTCTGTACGAACTGAAGGTTTTTTATTGGTCTTATGCAGTAAAACCGCCTTCAAGCTGAGTTTGAACTGTCAATAAATAATCTCCAGTCATCTACTTCATATTTTATTTCCATTGCGTCCATCAATTTTCCTACATCCGGGCAATATGCAGAAGTTTTTTCATCATTCACAAGGAATAAACTTTGGAGTGTTGCCTGACGACTTCGATAAGCTGTGACTTTCACACCGGGTGCCAACAAATTGTTTGATTTCAAAATGGAAGCCAGCTCTTCCGATTTATGCTGTGTTAATTCCAACTTGACAACAATTGAATCAAGCTTATTTTGATTTATTAAAATTGGCTCATTGGATACTGATGGCTCATATGGGGGATCATCACGTGCATGATATGTCGGAGCAGTCGTAGAATAGAAAATATCTGGGCTAGAAGCTTTTGGCACAGGAATGTGGTCCGAATGAAGCAATGGTGTTGCGGCACTTGCAACACCAACGTAGTTATACGATTTTCTTATCCTTTTTGCGGCTCCTTTATTCGCACATGCATAGCAATTCAATGGATTGTGACCTTCGCCAGGATTAGTCCAAGTCATTGGGATACCGAATGGCATACTTTCACGTCTTCTATTTTTCCAATCCATTAGACGGTTGTAGCAGCTTTTACACACTATATTTGGTACCCAATTTTCGTTCACTATAACATTTTGGTTGAAGTACATCTCGTATGTTTGAACAAAATCAGTACTGAAATTTCCCCTTTTTTTATGTGTTGAGACATATTGACCACAGCAGTAGCAAAAGCTATTTATATCTGGCTTGCACAGTTCCATATTCTGTTCAGTTTTGTTCACTTTTAAAAAACTGGAGAAAAATCACTTTTACTGTTCGCGTTCGTCGGCACTTGTTGAATGACAAAAATCACAGAACCAGTGTGAGAAAGAGAAGAAGCATAATGACAATGAATGTTTTATGTAAACTTTACAGAACCAGTGTTGCCACATCAATATTTCTCTTTTAGTACAGTAGAAAAATATGAGAGTTCGGCTTGTGAGTGTCAATGTTTTCTCCAAATAATGTTGTGCATATCTGGAGCAAATTTTTGAAATTCATACATTTACCTAATTGTGAATAAATGAGAAACGCGTGCATCGATTTTCATGATCTATGCCTTTTTTTGCTCATGAGTTATGTGACTTTACGCGAAAGTAATTAGTTTTGGCATTTTGGATTTTTTATGAATTTAAAAAAAAAAAAATATTTAAATTTTTAGGCAAAAACTACTTTTTTCCCTTCATACATTCATTTTTAACTTCGAAAGTGTTGCACATATAGGAAAACGGCATAGAAACAGATTAGAAATTGTAATTCTTAATTTTTCTAAATTTGTTTCATCAAAATCGGACAAGTGGTTCTCGAGTTATGTTAAACTACGTTTTTGCCAAAATGTTACAACTAATCGAAAAAACATCAAGATAAGGAAAAAATTTAAAAGGTCATAAAAAAAACTGACACATACGAACGCCAAACCCTTTGAGGGTTTTACTATACTGACCTAGTACCATCACCCTGACTTGGAATTTCTCACCCCCCAGATTGGCTGTTGTACTGTGTTATATAAATTGTCCAACTTTTCAGTTCTTTCGTCGCATTTATCAAGATATATGAAATCATCATATGTCACCTTCTCCGAGAAAAGGGACCTAGTGTGTCAAAAAACGGGTTTGGACTTAATGATGAAATGAATTAGATTTCTGATAAAAATTAATTTATAAAAAATTTTGTTTTCCTGAAGATGCTAACAAATTGTTAGCGAAATATTGAAAATAAAATAAGAATTTTTATAAAAAAAGAAAAGATGAATAAATAAAATATTAATATTAATTAACCCCATAAGAACGTACAAAACGAACTTGGGAAAATCGATAAAAATGAGAAATACCTTAAAATTTCCTTTTTTTAATTTTTTGGTTTTAAATTGTCACTCTAAAAGCGAAAAAAATACGTCATCACATAGGCATGACGTCACCAAAGTCGGCACCCAATCATAACTAACCATACCAAATCGCATCTCCCAACAGAAGGTGTGTTCATAGTGATAATGCGTTATGAAACTTTAAATGCGTTTTTCTCAAAACTTCATTTTCACACACTAGGTCCCTTTTCTCGGAGAAGGTCACATATAATGATGAATGATTTTATACAGTCTATTTTTTAGGATTTTGAATACTGCTTATTGTGTTATTTAGATCAGAAATTAATCTATTTGAATTCATCGGAATCTATCAGACTTACGTCTAACCAAACAAACGATTATAAAAGTGTTCGGAAAAAATAAAAGAGACCAAGTAACCCAGTTGGTGATGTAATTAAAAAAACCGGTTAACCGAACAAAAAATACCGGTTTTCGGTTTTCTTCGAATTTACAAAATATTCGAAACCGATCGGTTTTTAAAAATAAAGAAACCGGTTGACCGGTTTCGGTTTTTGAATACTCTACAACTACTACTTCAATGATTAATGCTTTCTATAAATTTAAAAAATTATGCATGTTTTTCTTTTATTTTTTTGACAGCTGAATAAATTACAAATAGTGTTGCCAACATCTTCCACGCGTTTCACAAAGATGTTGTTCAGTGTGATCCGGCAATGGTAGATAAAAAAATTTAAACAATGGAGATCAATAACTCGGAATTTGCCGCCAAAAAAAAATTTTGTAGAACTCGGCAACTCAAAAAAGTTCTTTGTTTATAACACAAGGAAAACGTTCGGCATTTTTGCAGAGTTTAGTAGTGGTTTTGCTTGTCTATAATGAATTAATTCTGTTAAGGTTCTGTTTACTTTAGCAAAACAAATGAAAAAATCAATACCAATACAGGTCATTGCATGGCATAACAATGACTGGGTCAATTTAATTAAAAAATATGATATATAAATAAATAAAAAATAATCAACAAATTTTAATAAAAACATCAAACTATATCCTTCTATTAAACACAATTAAAACTGTATTTAACGAACAGCAATTTTTCCCTTCTATATTAACTTTTTTAACTTCTTATGTACAGCAAGAACATTATGATTCTTGCGAAACAGTTAATTGATTCGTTAAACATTTTCAAAAATATTCATATACATATTGCACTTTTTAATAAAAATTTTTTATTTAATTAATATAGTTTTATTTATATGTTGCTCCCACAGAAAAGCAAGCCGTACGAAGCGACTGACAGCGTTACATTGCCGCCGATATTTCATAAAATAAAGACCGCCGCAAGAAAAAAACAAAATTTGGCGGCTCAGACAATATTTTAATTTTGAATATTTATAGCTGTTTATATAACCAAAAATTATCATGGACTTAACATGCGTGTTATTTATAATGCAATTGTTATTCTCTCTGCTAAATTCATGTTAACGAACTACCAAAACAGCTGCTTTATGTCGGTAAATAACGTGAAAAATATACAAAAATTTTGCAGATCTTTTAACAGATTTTTTTCTTCCTTTTTCATAATTTCTTTACGAAGCATTTTTTAGATTGGTAGAAAAACTTAAATAAAAATTTCAACATCTTTACTAATGTTGACATTTCAGTTAAAAGGTTGTCAATAAAGAAAAAACACGATGGCATCACAATTTTTATAGTTGATCTACAAACCATTAATTGACAAAATATAAACCCTATGCTAACTCTCTACTTAACCTAATTGGTATGCTAGTAAGCAAATCGTTGTCTGCGATATATACACTGTGGCTACCAGAGAACTGCAAAAACAACTTTTTTCTTGATTTAATCATACACAAAAATTCTTGTTCACATTCAATAATTCAACAAAATTCACTGTAGAATAAAATCAGCATCATGTTACTGAACGCGTAATTCGGATCAGCTTGAATCATATGTCGATTATGTTTACTGCAAATTTAATCACTCAACAAAAAGTCAGCGTTGAATAAATCAGTAAAAACTACAACTACTATTCATAAAATAGAAACACATTTCATAAATGATACTGTTACATTAGGGTGGGACTTAAATCCGCTTTTTTAGAATTTTTATTAGTAATAAAAATATTCTTCTCTGTGAAATATAAATATTTTTTTGGAAAAAAAAATTTAGGTCGATATCTCAGGCTTGCCTAATCCGGAAAAATTTAAATATTGTCTAAATTTTTTTTCATCTATTTTGATTGGAAAATTAGGCAATATTTAACTTTTACCGGATTGGGCGAGCCTGAGATATCGACCTAAATTTTTTTTCCAAAAAAATATTTATATTTCAAAAAGAAGAATATTTTTATTACTAATAAAAATTCTAATTAATTTCGGTCGACATCTACCTAAATTAAAAAAAAAAAAATTTTCACAAAGAACAATATTTTTGGTATTCCTAATAAAAATTCTAAAAAAACGTATTTTAGACCCACCATAATATACATATAACATTTATGAAATGTGTTTCTACAAAACCACCCCCTTTTTATACCCTTCACCACAGGTGGAAGGCTATATATAAGTTTGTCATTCCGTTTGTAATTTCTACAATATTGATCTTAGACCCTATAAAGTATATATATTCTGGGTCATTATGAAGAGCGAAGTTGATTGAACGATGTCCGTCTGTGTGTTGAAATGGGTTTTCCGAAGAACCCAGACATGATGAGGACTTGATTGTTTTTTATTTCTGTTACATGTGATCCATTTCAGACAGATCGGTTAATAAATGGCTGAGATATTAGCAAAAAGCCAGGACTACCTCTAATTTTTTCGCTAAAATCCCTTTGTTTAATATGTATGTAGAATTTTACGCTTAACAAACACATCCATGTGTTAAAATTCTTTTCTTTCATCTCCACCTTTTATACACAAACAACACACATACAAAGATTTGTCATTTAAATGAAAACTAAACAAATCTCTAATGAACGAAGACTTTTATATATGTAACTCTATTGACGATGATTTTCTGTGAGCTTCAATAGCTGAGTTGTCTAGACGCTATGTCACAAATACTTTTTTTCTCTAAGGCCGCGGTTTCGAATCCCGGTCAATTCACTTTTTTTTGTACATTTTTTTTTATTATTTTCTTAAGACTTTTTATTTTTGTTTATTTTTGGTTTTTTTTAACATTTAATAATTTATATAAAATTTTATATTAATAACAAAATTTTTATAAAAACCCTCTGATACAAACAAAATACAAACGTTTTTATACCCTTCACCACAGGTGGAAGGGTCGCGGGTTCGAATCCCGGTCAATTCGCTTTTTTTTACATTTTTTTTTATTTTCTCAAGTTTTTTTTTTTTTTTTTTTTTTATTTTTTGTTTTTTTAACATTTAATAATTAATTTAAATAAAATTTTATGCTAATAATTAAATAATCCATAAATAGACTAAAAACATCAAAATTTTTATAAAAACCCTCTGATACAAACAAAATAAAAACGGTTTTATTTCTATTTTTTGCTCCGATTTAAAAGAATTTATAAAAAGATTTTTAAACCATTTTATTTCTCATATATTAAGAAAATTTTATACATTATTTCCCTTTGAGTGCAACTATTTTAGGTCATAACTTATAATAATTTATAAAAAAAAAACTATAAACTATTTTCCTTCAAATTTTTAAAATTAAGCTAAAGAAATTAAAAATATTTTTAATAAAAAAGCGAAATAAAATCCCAAATGCAAATTTGCCAGCTAAATCAAACGTTTTTATAGAAATAAAACACGTGCAGTTCTAGTGATTTCTTTTAACGATTTGTTGAAATTCTTTTCTTTCACCTCTTCACCTTTTATACACAAACAACAAACACTATTCTAAAGCTGTAATATGACCATGGATACGTCTTATATAGCAAAAGATCGAAAATCTTTAGAATAACATATTTGCTGAAAACCCGGAAATATCGGTTCAGATACAAAAAAGTTATGCCCAAAACAAAAATTTTTTTAAATACTTATTTTCTGGAACCATAAATCTTCCCGAGTCCAAGTTTTATCACCAAACTAAATGGTTAATTTCCTCTTAAAGGCGTCCGTATATAAATCTGTCCATTCCATATATGTCCATATATAAGCTTCAGTTTTTTCCCAACCATGGTGAAGAGTATATAAGATTCGGCATAGCCGAATTTAGCCGCTCTTACTTGTTATAGATAAGAAACTATTTTGTTTTAATTATGATTACACTCATACACGTTGTTTGTTGTTTTTTCTGATTTATTCTACATCAAAATAATTATTGTTGGCTCGAATGAACAGAATAAAATCAATGGTTTAACAACGACCAATGATTATAAATCAGTGACAAAACAATTTGCACGTCGTTTGATTGATTTAAAATCATCAACAAATATGTGTGTTTGGGTATATTTAGCGTTTGAACGCAAACACATATTTATTTTTGTGTTGATTGCGTATGAACGTTTTGCAATCAGCAAATACAGTTCTCTGGTGGCTACCCAATAGCAAAAAGCCTTTAGAAATAATTATAATTAGAAATTAAAATCGAAAAGGAGCCCTCGTGAAAATATTACTGAAATAATAGTTTAATAAGCTTATACCTACAATTGTAGAATAAGCTTATACCTACAATTGTAAAATCAGCTCATGCTTGCAATTGTAGAATAAGCTTATGCCTACAATTGTAAGAAAATCACATTTTATTGTATTTTTTAATTCACTTTTATTAAAATTAAAAATACTAAAATAAAAAACAAAATGAAAAAAAAATCAAAAATTAAACATTAAATTAAAAAAAATATAAAAGAATTAAAAAATGCTTAAAAACACAAAACTGAAAAAAAACATCAAAAACATATATGAAGCAATATTATGAATGACCATAAAATGACAATGCACGCGGTAAAAAATATTCAACAAATAGTTCAAATATTTTAGAAATTGTTGTTTGCAAGTCTTTTATAATCATACTTACAATGATGTTGAGAAATTGCAAAATATGACAAGCATGTTTATATATATTTATAGTGAATAATAGTATTATAAATATAAATTAAACCAAAACCGAGAAGTGGCGAAAAAATGTTAAGGAACATGAGACTTGAAACAAAATTATAATATATAAATATTTAAAAATATTGTGAAGGAGAATAGTTTATCAAACATACTTGAAAAACTGTTATGATTTTTGCTAATAGTAGAAGGAGTATAGTTTCTCAAACAAGATTGAGAAATACTTTAATATTTTTTTAAAAGCTTCTAAAGAACTATATTATACTTTACTTATTTTTTGGTCTCTTCGTCATAAATAAACACGGCCGTTAGTATTCAAGAAGCTCGTTGAGCTATACGAATCAAAATTACTTGTTTTTACCGTATAGTTTTACAGTTTTGTAAGCAGCATCCTTAAAACGAAATTTATTTTCGAAAGTGGACTATATTCGTCGACCGTCTTATAGAAATTTCGATATAACGACTCTGAAGGCGTTCGAATAATACTTCGCTGTAGCTGTTACGGCTGTAACAAACTAATTGAATTAGGAGCATTGATTAAAACACATTTGTTGTACAAACCGTTTATTTCTAAAAATTATACAACGTTATTACAAAAATTTATTATACCTACCACAATTTTGCACCTCCTTTCTCAGCGATCGATAGACAATTACAAAAATAATGGCGGTTTTAAATTATCTCACCAATTGATAAATAAGAAGACAAAGGAGAGCAATAATAAGTATGTTTACTGCAAATTTAATCACTCAACAAAAAGTCAGCGTTGAATAAATCAGTAAAAACTACAACTACTATTCATAAAATAGAAACACATTTCATAAATGATACTGTTACATTAGGGTGGGACTTAAATCCGCTTTTTTAGAATTTTTATTAGTAATAAAAATATTCTTCTCTGTGAAATATAAATATTTTTTTGGAAAAAAAAATTTAGGTCGATATCTCAGGCTTGCCTAATCCGGAAAAATTTAAATATTGTCTAAATTTTTTTTCATCTATTTTGATTGGAAAATTAGGCAATATTTAACTTTTACCGGATTGGGCGAGCCTGAGATATCGACCTAAATTTTTTTTCCAAAAAAATATTTATATTTCAAAAAGAAGAATATTTTTATTACTAATAAAAATTCTAATTAATTTCGGTCGACATCTACCTAAATTAAAAAAAAAAAAATTTTCACAAAGAACAATATTTTTGGTATTCCTAATAAAAATTCTAAAAAAACGTATTTTAGACCCACCATAATATACATATAACATTTATGAAATGTGTTTCTACAAAACCACCCCCTTTTTATACCCTTCACCACAGGTGGAAGGCTATATATAAGTTTGTCATTCCGTTTGTAATTTCTACAATATTGATCTTAGACCCTATAAAGTATATATATTCTGGGTCATTATGAAGAGCGAAGTTGATTGAACGATGTCCGTCTGTGTGTTGAAATGGGTTTTCCGAAGAACCCAGACATGATGAGGACTTGATTGTTTTTTATTTCTGTTACATGTGATCCATTTCAGACAGATCGGTTAATAAATGGCTGAGATATTAGCAAAAAGCCAGGACTACCTCTAATTTTTTCGCTAAAATCCCTTTGTTTAATATGTATGTAGAATTTTACGCTTAACAAACACATCCATGTGTTAAAATTCTTTTCTTTCATCTCCACCTTTTATACACAAACAACACACATACAAAGATTTGTCATTTAAATGAAAACTAAACAAATCTCTAATGAACGAAGACTTTTATATATGTAACTCTATTGACGATGATTTTCTGTGAGCTTCAATAGCTGAGTTGTCTAGACGCTATGTCACAAATACTTTTTTTCTCTAAGGCCGCGGTTTCGAATCCCGGTCAATTCACTTTTTTTTGTACATTTTTTTTTATTATTTTCTTAAGACTTTTTATTTTTGTTTATTTTTGGTTTTTTTTAACATTTAATAATTTATATAAAATTTTATATTAATAACAAAATTTTTATAAAAACCCTCTGATACAAACAAAATACAAACGTTTTTATACCCTTCACCACAGGTGGAAGGGTCGCGGGTTCGAATCCCGGTCAATTCGCTTTTTTTTACATTTTTTTTTATTTTCTCAAGTTTTTTTTTTTTTTTTTTGTTTATTTTTTGTTTTTTTAACATTTAATAATTAATTTAAATAAAATTTTATGCTAATAATTAAATAATCCATAAATAGACTAAAAACATCAAAATTTTTATAAAAACCCTCTGATACAAACAAAATAAAAACGGTTTTATTTCTATTTTTTGCTCCGATTTAAAAGAATTTATAAAAAGATTTTTAAACCATTTTATTTCTCATATATTAAGAAAATTTTATACATTATTTCCCTTTGAGTGCAACTATTTTAGGTCATAACTTATAATAATTTATAAAAAAAAAACTATAAACTATTTTCCTTCAAATTTTTAAAATTAAGCTAAAGAAATTAAAAATATTTTTAATAAAAAAGCGAAATAAAATCCCAAATGCAAATTTGCCAGCTAAATCAAACGTTTTTATAGAAATAAAACACGTGCAGTTCTAGTGATTTCTTTTAACGATTTGTTGAAATTCTTTTCTTTCACCTCTTCACCTTTTATACACAAACAACAAACACTATTCTAAAGCTGTAATATGACCATGGATACGTCTTATATAGCAAAAGATCGAAAATCTTTAGAATAACATATTTGCTGAAAAACTCGGAAATATCGGTTCAGATACAAAAAAGTTATGCCCAAAACAAAAATTTTTTTAAATACTTATTTTCTGGAACCATAAATCTTCCCGAGTCCAAGTTTTATCACCAAACTAAATGGTTAATTTCCTCTTAAAGGCGTCCGTATATAAATCTGTCCATTCCATATATGTCCATATATAAGCTTCAGTTTTTTCCCAACCATGGTGAAGAGTATATAAGATTCGGCATAGCCGAATTTAGCCGCTCTTACTTGTTATAGATAAGAAACTATTTTGTTTTAATTATGATTACACTCATACACGTTGTTTGTTGTTTTTTCTGATTTATTCTACATCAAAATAATTATTGTTGGCTCGAATGAACAGAATAAAATCAATGGTTTAACAACGACCAATGATTATAAATCAGTGACAAAACAATTTGCACGTCGTTTGATTGATTTAAAATCATCAACAAATATGTGTGTTTGGGTATATTTAGCGTTTGAACGCAAACACATATTTATTTTTGTGTTGATTGCGTATGAACGTTTTGCAATCAGCAAATACAGTTCTCTGGTGGCTACCCAATAGCAAAAAGCCTTTAGAAATAATTATAATTAGAAATTAAAATCGAAAAGGAGCCCTCGTGAAAATATTACTGAAATAATAGTTTAATAAGCTTATACCTACAATTGTAGAATAAGCTTATACCTACAATTGTAAAATCAGCTCATGCTTGCAATTGTAGAATAAGCTTATGCCTACAATTGTAAGAAAATCACATTTTATTGTATTTTTTAATTCACTTTTATTAAAATTAAAAATACTAAAATAAAAAACAAAATGAAAAAAAAATCAAAAATTAAACATTAAACATTAAATTAAAAAAAATATAAAAGAATTAAAAAATGCTTAAAAACACAAAACTGAAAAAAACATCAAAAACATATATGAAGCAATATTATGAATGACCATAAAATGACAATGCACGCGGTAAAAAATATTCAACAAATAGTTCAAATATTTTAGAAATTGTTGTTTGCAAGTCTTTTATAATCATACTTACAATGATGTTGAGAAATTGCAAAATATGACAAGCATGTTTATATATATTTATAGTGAATAATAGTATTATAAATATAAATTAAACCAAAACCGAGAAGTGGCGAAAAAATGTTAACGAACATGAGACTTGAAACAAAATTATAATATATAAATATTTAAAAATATTGTGAAGGAGAATAGTTTATCAAACATACTTGAAAAACTGTTATGATTTTTGCTAATAGTAGAAGGAGTATAGTTTCTCAAACAAGATTGAGAAATACTTTAATATTTTTTTAAAAGCTTCTAAAGAACTATATTATACTTTACTTATTTTTTGGTCTCTTCGTCATAAATAAACACGGCCGTTAGTATTCAAGAAGCTCGTTGAGCTATACGAATCAAAATTACTTGTTTTTACCGTATAGTTTTACAGTTTTGTAAGCAGCATCCTTAAAACGAAATTTATTTTCGAAAGTGGACTATATTCGTCGACCGTCTTATAGAAATTTCGATATAACGACTCTGAAGGCGTTCGAATAATACTTCGCTGTAGCTGTTACGGCTGTAACAAACTAATTGAATTAGGAGCATTGATTAAAACACATTTGTTGTACAAACCGTTTATTTCTAAAAATTATACAACGTTATTACAAAAATTTATTATACCTACCACAATTTTGCACCTCCTTTCTCAGCGATCGATAGACAATTACAAAAATAATGGCGGTTTTAAATTATCTCACCAATTGATAAATAAGAAGACAAAGGAGAGCAATAATAAGTATGTTCGTTTACTCAATAATTTGTACAAATTTTTACTGGATGTCGTTCGTTTACACAAATACTCAGTAAACATAAAGAAAAAAGGGAGAATAAAGTTACAGTTTGATGTTGAAAGTTCTTCTTCTTTCTGCAAATTTTTACTGGATAAATTATTGCCAGCAAGAATTTACAAGCAGAAAAAACATATGATTGAAAAAATGTGTTTAAATTTTTGTAAATACAAAAAAAAAAATGTTTTACAACTACGTTGTTTTATGCAAATGCAAAACAACAAATATTGTTAAATGAATAATAGAAAATATAAGAAGACCTTCTAAAATGTTTCTGCTTAAGATTTTAGAACAATACTATTTTTTTCATATTGACCAGTTATATTTATTTTTGCATTTGGTTTTACAATCAGCTGTTTAACAAACTTGTAAATTATTGCAAATTTTCTGTTCGCGCACTTTTTTGGAAAATTTTTATTTTGAGAGTAAATTTGTCTTACTCTCTGTAAATTTGTTACTGAGTAATTCTTACTGGACTTGACTGAGAAAAGTAAACGAATTAACCTAATGCGGCTTACAAAAATAATCATCAAAAAATATTCCATTTACGATATTAAACAATTTAACACAACTGTGCAAGTAGTACATTCAGGTGTGTTCTGGAACAATAGCTATTGATTCGTTATATGGATTTATCAGTGAAATTTTGGTATAATGAAGTTTTGAAGAAATGCAAAAAGAATAGTTATAACTATAGTTTTTTTATTCAATATCTATTTTACACGAAAATACGAATAAAATTCTATACTCAAGGTGTAAATAAAAAAAATTACACATTTTTTTTATTAGATTTAATTGCAATATTGTGTTATTTTCATTTGTTTTCGACAGATTCTATGCTACCGAATGTATTTTGGGGTTTAGAAACCTGTGCTCCAAGAAATGTTTGCAGTTTTACGACAATCATTTTAGCTTCTCTACCGGTTACAATATTTTCGATTTTTTTAGTTTCTTTTTCGCCATTTTATATTTTTCTTTATATCTTCGCCATTTACCGTCGGATCTTAAAGTGTTGTATATCAATGTTTTTTGTCTCGCGGAGACCGATGTTTTCCTCGAAGGAGCCATTGACCTCAAGTAACCCGTTCTAGTATTAACCCACCAGATCTCAGTTGCTACCACCTTAATGAACTACCCTAATATTTTAAAATGAAAGCTCGCAAAAAGGCAATAAACTTTTGCTAGAAAAGTATTCCAATAATTCCAGCGATACTATTATTTTATTTTTTTTTAATTTTTTTTGTTGCCGAATGTAGGGCATTTTTAATTTTTTTGTCATATCTTCTGTATTTACAGTCAGATCTTAAAGGGTTATATATCAATGTTTTTGTCGCAATGATACCAATTTTTTACATCAAAAATCATTGACCTCATCAAGCACCCTTTTATACCACTTAAGGGGTAAAACCTACGTAAATAGCCTATATATAAAAACTTCCTTTTTTTATTTTTTTATTTTTTTATTTACGGAGATGTGTTAACAAAGATTGGTTTTCACAAGATTTATGAAGGAGTACAAAAAAATATTTGTTTTACACAAAGTTTTACAAAATGATAGTATATTTAGTATAGAGGTCCATGGCACGCAGCATTACTTAATAAATTTTTGGTGGATTTCTCTGAAATTTATAATGCATATGGAAAACTAAATTATCTTTGGATGCGCGTAGCAGTTTTTGATAGGTCAAATACTTTTTGACTTAGAGCTGTTTCTTTACGAGTATAAAAAATAGATATTTTGACTTTAACACTTCGCTGTTTTGTCAAAAATTAATATACCCAAAAACTCATACGCTTTTCTTTAGATAATTTGGTTAAATTATAGGCATACGAACCATTGCAAAGGTCTCTGTAAATGGCGTTCCATTCTTACAATGACTCCATTTTTGTAGCCAGTGTTGGTAGGAGTTCCATCGCAACTAATAGCTATTAAGAAGTCCATATTGAAGTTCTCTTGACTCAAATAATACAGCCAACTTCAATCACGCCAAAATATGATCGATTAAAATTTGTGTTATTTTATAAGTGATCTACGGCACTCAGCATAATTTAACCAATTTTAGGTGGATCGCTCTGAAACATACACTTTATATAGAAAACTAAATTATCTAAAGAAAAGCGTATATTGTTCCAATAAAAAATGGCAAAATTGTTGAAACTAAGATTCAAGTTCAATGTGAATCCAATTTCAGAAAATTAGTATCATTTCTTGAATCCAGAAAAAAAAATTTTTATACTTACCAGTTGAAGAGCAGCAAAGGTCTTCAGATAGTCATTAAGGGTATTGAATCATACAATGACCCACTTGAAGTAAAGAAGGCACTCGAAATCAACGGCTTTAAAGTTAAGTCCGTTGTTAATATTAGAAACCGGGATAAGCTCCCCCAACCCCTTTTCCGAGTTGAATTAGAGCCTGGCGATATCAAGTTGAAGAAAAATGAAACACACCCTATTTATCAACTTAGGTACTTGCTACACTATAGAGTTACAGTTGAAGCACCACATAAGCGACGAGGACCTGCTCAGTGTACGAACTGCCAGGAGTATGGTCACACTAGGTCTTATTGTAGACTACATGCAGTTTGCGTAGTATGCGGTGAGCTGCATAGCACAGCTGACAGCACCAAACCAAAGACAGTAAATACTGAAAAGAAATGTAGCAATTGCGGTAACCCCCATACTGCTAATTACAGAGGTTGTGAGGTATATTTAAAATTAAAAAACTCAAATTTAAACAGAACCCGAAACCCCCGAATGAAATCACAGTTGGAACCCGAATTTTATATTCCACAATACCCACAAATTATCACCAACAGTGCTTCATACTCTGAAGTTCTAAGAGGACAACCACAGCCCCCAAAAACTCCACAAGCCGCACAAGTCAATCCAAATGCTCCACTTTCTCAATCTAAACCCCAGATACAAAATTTCAGCAGACTTGAAGCATCCATTGAATCCCTGGTTCAAACTGTTACTAACTTTACAAACTCAATGAGTAATATGATGCAAGAGATGATGAGAAATCAGTCTATTTTGATGCAAGCTTTGTTAACTAAACCATGAACAGTTTGAAAATATGTTACTGGAATGCTAACGGCATATGCCAACATAAAGAAGAGCTCGAGTATTTTCTCAGAAATCAGCAAATTGACGTAATGCTTATTTCTGAGACCCATTTAACCCTGAGAAGTTCATTTTCAATTCGCGGGTACACAATGTATGATACTAAGGACCCAAGAGGCAGGTCATGTGGAGGATCAGCTATTCTCATTAAATCTAGATTAAAACATTTTCTTATGTGTGATCTTTGCGAAAATTATCTTCAGGCCACTACTATATGTTTTGAAGAATTCGATAGGGACTTGGTGATTTCGTCAATTTATTCTCCCCCCAGATTCTCCATAACGGAGGATCAGTACACAGTCTTTTTCGAATCATTAGGACCGCGTTTTCTGGCAGCTGGAGACTATAATGCCAAGCATACATTCTGGGGGTCACGGCTTGTTACCCCTAAGGGCCGTGTTTTGTTTAATACAATTTCTAAGCTGGGTATGGATGTGATCTCTAGTGGAGAACCCACGTACTGGCCAACGGATCGTCGAAAAATACCCGATCTGATAGACTTTGGAATAACAATGTCTATTGCGAGAGAATTGGTCCATGTAGAACCATTATTGGATCTCTCATCTGATCACACACCTACAGTTGTTACTATTTTAAACCCCCGAGGAATTGTACCCCCCTCTGGTGACTTAGCACTGACAGGCAAAACAACAGATTGGTTGAAGTATAAAAAATTTATCAGTACACATTGCTCGGAAAACATACCGCTAAGAACACCGGAAGATATCGACCTCTCGATTCAAAATTTTGAACTAAATCTCAAACTTGCTGCTCAACTTGCTACCAAACCCCCCCGACACAACAGACAAAATATTATTTTGTCTGCCGATGTCGAACGACTCTTAAATGAAAAAAGAAGAGCTCGAAGAGAGTGGCAACAGCACAGATCTCCTCAACTTAAGGAACGGTTGAAAGAATGCACTAAAAAATTAAGAAAGCTACTTGAACATAAGAGAACTGCTTCATTAAACAGATATCTTGAAAATTTAGATCCAACATCAAGAACTGATTACTCATTATGGCGTGCAACGAAAAATTTAAAAAGACCTGTCTTATGTAAGCCTCCTTTGAGAAAATTAGACGGAGGTTGGGCTAGAAATGATACTGAAAAAGGAGATCTGTTTGTAGAACATTTAAGAAAAGTATTCACGCCAAATATAACAAGTTCTGTAACAGAGTTGCCACCGATTTTACCCCAGCACCGAGCAGCTACCCGATTAACGTTTGAGATGAGAGAGGTCGAAAAGGCTATTGTTGAACTAAACCCCAAAAAAGCTCCTGGTATCGATGGAATCGGTAACAGGATGCTCTTGGAGTTACCCCGTATAGCATTAAAGATAATTCTCTTTATTTTTAATGCTATTATACGCCTTGAATACTATCCCCCAGAATGGAAAGTTTCACTCGTTAAAATGATACCCAAGCCAGGCAAAGATTACACAAAAGTGGAATCGTATAGGCCTATAAGCCTATTATCGAATTTGTCAAAGCTGTTCGAGAAAATCCTAATGGAAAAGATAACTGTTTATGTGGAACAAAACAACTGTATTCCATCACACCAATTTGGCTTCAGGAGAAAACACAGCACCATTGAGCAAGCCCACAGGCTGGTTACTGTTGTCAGAAAAACGTTCGAGGAGAAAAAATACTGCTCTGCCCTTTTTATCGACGTTTCACAGGCTTTCGATAAGGTTTGGCATGAAGGTCGACTGTTTAAAATAAAACTTTTGTTACCAACAAATACTCACAAGCTACTCAAAAGCTATATAACAAATCGAAAATTCACTCTTGCTGAAAAAAGTTTTGTCAGCTCTCCTCAAGATATACAAGCCGGAGTTCCACAAGGTAGCATTTTGGGTCCTCTGTTATATATCATTTATACTTCAGACATGCCATTAGATATTAATACCCACACATCGACTTTCGCTGACGATACTGCAATCTTAAGCGTCCACGATGACTCAAAAATAGCGTCTAGAATGTTACAGACTCACATTTCACAATTGGAAGCTTGGTTGGATAAGTGGAGAATTAAGGTGACACTGAGAAAAGAGACGTGTCCACCCATTAAAATTAATAATCTGAATATACCCCAACACACATGTGTGAAATATCTAGGTATTCACCTTGACCGTCGACTCACGTGGAAAAATCATATAGATGCGAAAATAACTCAGATGAGGCTAAAAACTGCTCAACTCGCTTGGCTTACTGGCAAAAACTCTAAACTAGGCCTGGACTGCAAATTACTCATTTACAATTCGATTATGAAACCCATATGGTGCTACGGAATTCAGCTCTGGGGTACTGCCTCTGCGTCCAATATAGGGAAAATTCAGAGAATGCAAAATAAATTCTTGAGGACGATCACGAACGCACCCTGGTATGTTAGGAATTACAACATACATAAAGACCTGAATGTACCCCTGGTCAAAGATGAAATTATTAGACACTGTCAACGCTATTTAACAAAACTAGAAACACACCCCAACATACTAGCCCGTAACTTAACTGATAATCACGGCCACCAGCGTCTTAGGAGGAGGGACACTGCGGATCTGGTCCGCTAATAATAAGGGGAAATAATGGTCCCAGTTGAACCACACAACATCAGTCTGGCACTGGCTGGACTTAACAATTAATATTTAGTTTTAAGATTTGGATAATTATTGTTAGTTCACAGTTTTTAAAAGTGAAGATTCAATAAATAATATAAAATATGGAAAAAAAAAAAAAAAAAAAAAAGAAAAGCGTATGAGTTTTTGGGTATATTAATTTTTGACAAAACAGCGAAGTGTTAAAGTCAAAATATCTATTTTTTATACTCGTAATGAAACAGCTCTAAGTCAAAAAGTATTTGACCTATCAAAAACTCCTACGCGCATCCATTTATAATTTAGTTTTCCATATGCATTATAAATTTCAGAGAAATCCATCAAAAATTGATTAAGTAATGCTGCCTGCCGTGGACCTCTTTTGTAAATATACTATCATTTTGTAAAACTTTGTGTAAAACAAATATTTTTTTGTACTCCTTCATAAATCTTGTGAAAACCAATCTTTGTTAACACATCTCCGTAAATAAAAAAATAAAAAAATAAAAAAAGGAAGTTTTTATATATAGGCTTTTTACGTAGGTTTTACCCCTTAAGTAGTATAAAAGGGTGCTTGAGGTCAATGATTTTCGATGTAACAAATTGGTATCATTGCGACAAAAACATTGATATATAACCCTTTAAGATCCGACTGTAAATACAGAAGATATGACAAAAAAATTAAAAATGCCCTACATTCGGCAACAAAAAAAAAATTAAAAAAAAAATAAAATAATAGTTCCGCTGGAATTATTGGAATACTTTCCTAGCAAAAGTTTATTGCTTTTTTGCGAGCTTTCATTTTAAAATATTAGGGTAGTTCATTAAGGTGGTAGCAACTGAGATCTGGTGGGTTAATACTAGAACGGGTTACTTGAGGTCAATGGCTCCTTCGAGGAAAACATCGGTCTCCCCGAGACAAAAAACATTGATATACAACACTTTAAGATCCGACGGTAAATGGCGAAGATATAAAGAAAAATATAAAATGGCGACCCCTACGTTCGGCAAAAAAAAAAAAAAACATTTTCGAAATTTTCTTGTTAAAATACTTTATATTTGAGGGTGTACGGTGAACTTTTTTTTTTTTTGCCTGTAAGGTGGTACGGTCTAATATACATACACAATTTGACAATAATCGAAAATTACGGTTTTTCATTATTTTTTTATTTACTATTTAAATTACATTGCATGTGATATTAAAATATGTTAATTTTCAGTTCAGTGCTGTATTTCCTATAAAAATTGGATTACATATGGGGGAGTTCGTTAAAAGCAGCTGTCAAATTTTAGACATGAAGCATTGCCACAGCAAAATTTTATTTTTGCTAACATCGATGCTAACTACACGTACGACTTTCCTCTCATTGCTAAAAAGTGTCATCACGAATAAAATATAACGCAGATGTTAGCTGTTTACTGTGAATGAATATTTTGGTTCAACGTAAAAATTGCGCTTTTTAAATACTTTTTTTAAAGAAGTTAACCTTTTTCGTATTTTCGTTTTTAAAATACTTAATGGAAATACATTTGTCAAAATGTCCAACAACAGTTCAACTAGGAATTTCATTCCAATGTCAAATAAATATGATCGTGTAATTCTTTTAGTAGATATGGATTGTTTTTATTGTCAGGTGGAAGGTGAGAACACTATTACGATTCCAATTATTTGGTTTGCATTCTTTATTACACTTGCAGAAAAGTTAGACCCTTCGCTTAAGAATAAACCATTGGCAGTAGCCCAATATAATGCATGGAGAGGAGGCGGGTAATAGTTATACTGTCTAGCAATTAATAAACTTAAAAAGTGTCGAATTTTATTTTTTAGTATAATTGCTGTTAATTATGCCGCCCGTGCTAAAGGTGTTACTCGTCATATGCGAGGAGATGAAGCCAAGGAACAATGTCCAGATATTCAGTTAGTCAAAGTACCGAATGTACGTGAAAAAGCAGATTTAACAAAATATCGGGAGGCTGGCAAAGATGTCGCAAACGTCTTGCAGCGTTTTACGCCACTTTTGGAAAGGGCATCAGTCGATGAGGCCTATCTGGATATAACGGAAGCTGTAAATAAGCGTCTACAAGAAATGAATGACGTTTGTTTTTAAATCTAAACTATACGATTAAAATTTATTAATTTTTCTGCTTTATTCATTTAAGGGCACATTTATTTTACAACCTCAGGAGCTGGTCAATACTTATGCATGTGGTTTTCCGACAATTGGTGAATTTGTAACTAAAATAACATCACTTTTTACAAATCCCCCAACCGATGAAGATCTCTACCGTCATTTTAATGAAAACGATGTTCCAGCAGTACGTCAAAGTAACGTACGTCTCTTGATTGGCGCATCGATTGCTAGTGAAATTCGTGCTGCTGTCAAAGCCGATACCACATACGAATGTTCAGCTGGTATTGCCCACAATAAGATTTTGGCAAAATTAGCATGTGGTATAAATAAACCAAATAAGCAGACTCTATTGCCACTTGCTGAAATTGCTGGACTTTTTGAAACATTGCCTCTTGGTAAAATTAAGGGACTTGGTGGTAAATTTGGCGAAGAAGTGTGTGAACGTATGGGTATTCGTTATTTGGGCCAACTATTAAAGTTTACAGAAGCAGAATTGCAACAAAAATTCGATGAGAAAAATGGGTAAGATCTTATTGCTAATGTTTTCATTGATATTATTGTTATTTTTTGTTGTCATTAGCTGGAGAATAACGTTCACCAAACAAATTTGAGAATCAACAAAATTCTAATAAAATGGCATCGATTTGCTATTGTATATTTTTACATATTTTGCTATAAATACATATTTTGCTTTAAATGCATATTTTGCTATAAATGCATATTTTGCTAAAAATACATTTTTTAAGCATAAATAAGTTTTAAGCATAGAAATTTTCCATGAAAGATGATTTCAGTACCAAGGTTGTGTGCTGGTTCATAATTTTAGTAAACTTATCTGTATTTGTGCGTATATAGTGTATATAGGAAATATTTGCAAAGTTAAAAGTTGGAAGGGGTAAGAAATGGAATGGATAGGGAACGAGTGGAATTGAAGCACTACACTAGGAAACGAAATGGGATGAAAGGTGGAATATGTGTAATTAAAACAGTAGACCGGGAAAATGATGGGGAACGAGCGAAATCGATGTACTAGACAGGGATGCGAAATGAGAATTTTAATTTCGTACAAAAGTCATTACCAAATTGTACTTTTTTGAAATCAATTGTACCATTTTTTAGTATAAAAAAACACTAACTATAGAATTTTTTTTTAATATTTTTATTTTTAACAAACATAACAAAAAAAACTACAGAAAGTTCAGTTGCACATTAAAAGTATATGTAAAATAAGGTACAAAAATCCATGAGATCAATGTCATATTTAAGTAGGTAACAAACTGTTTATTTTAAAATTATTGCAACAAGAATTCGATGAATGTTACAAATCTTTTGTTTGGACTAGACTGGAAACTGTTGATAATATATACGATGCAATTGATTGCTTGCAATTTTCTTAATTCCCTTTTCAAAGTTGCTTCCAAAGTTATGTCTATTTATACGGTGACTTTAATCTCACGAAAACTGAATGTGAATTGAGCAACAAAATAAGAGTAAATATGAGTGTGAAAGAGAGATAACAGAAACATGCACGACAAACGAAAACTGCCTTTTTTTGTTATCCCGCTTGCTTCTCTATACCGTTCAATTACAATCAAAAATTGCAGGCAATAATTATATGCAACAAAGTCGCCGTCTAACAAGATATTCAAAAATATGTCACAGCAAAAATGAGTTGCCAAGAAAAAAAGATAAGGATAAACTGGGAAAATTTTGAAATTGTACCAAATAAACCATGGGAGTACCATCGTACCTTTAAGACCCAAATCGTACCAAAAATGGTATAATTGTACCAACTTCCGCATCCCTGAGACAGGGTGAATAAAAATAATATTACGCGGGGAACAAGTTATATTAAAACAGTTAATAGTAGTCTGGCACAAAAAAAATTTGAAAATTTCATGCATATGACAATCTGTTCCGATTTTCTATATCCCATACCTTTTTCACCCTTGGCTCCATACTTGGTACACTTATTTACATAAATAAGATACAGAAATGTTTTTATCTATTAGATACAATGACCACTATTATATTTTAATCAAAAAATTATAAAATACTAATAAAATTTCAAACCATTTTCTTACTGTCCCTATTTTTATTCACATTCGACTATAGGAAATTATAATACTTTTTAATGTTGTTTTTTTCAATTGCAACAACAAAGTTTGAATTGTTGCTTAAAATGAAGATTTGTTGTTGTACTATAATCTAAAAATAATATTGTTAGTTTCTTTCCAAAATGTATGTGTGTTTTTTTACTTCAAATTTGTTGCATGCAAGTGTCCCTATTTTTTCACACATAACTGTATATTGATCTTTATAAAAATATGTATGAAGATATAACACTATATTTAATTATATATGGGTTACACGGGACTGTATATATATTTACATATGACTTATACACAACCATGTATACTTATATATGTCTCAAACAGAACTATATGCTATCTAATATTTGATATGTAATAATATACAGTGTATCACAAAAGTAAGTATGCAGCAATATTTCAAATTGAAATAATTGAAAAATTGGCTTAAGATTTGAAATAAAAACACAAAAATTATATTTTTTAATTTATTTTATATGTTAAGAAAAATTATAAAAAACAAAAAAGTTTCTAATTCATTACTTGGTAATAATAATAATATAATTAAAAAATGGTCCGAATTCATGTCACCAAAGTAAGTATGCAGTTCGACTCTATGATTGAATCTATGAAGTCAGGCGGACATTTAATATTTTGTTGGATAGCCCTTGGCCTTTTTTACTGATTCCAACCTTGATGGCATATATGCGATAAGATTTTGGGTAAACGAAGGTAGAATTTTATTGCACTCCTCAATAGTGCAGCTTTAATGGTATCTTTGCTTGTAATGTTTGAATTCTGATTTTCTTTCGAGATTATCCCACAAATGTTCAATTGGGTTTAAGTCAGGTGATTGGGGGGTAGTTTTTAATTGTTTTTTGGCGCTCTAACAATATGGGCTGTATATTTAGGATCATTGTCTTGTTGGAATACAAATGATCCTGTTAGTCCCAATTTTGTTGCACTTTGATGTAAGTTATTTTTAAAAATATTTAAATAAACTGTCTAAACCATTGTTCCTTCGATCATCACCAGATTTCCAGCACCAGATGCTGTCACTTTTCTTCACACTTTTTGATACCCATCTAAACCAAAAATATATTTACTCTCGTAGGAAAAAATAACTGATTTCCAGAAATTTTTATTTGGCGCTGTTCGCAAATAGTTTTTTATGGATGTCATGGCCATGGTAACCGAAAGAATGCATCCCCGACGAATGGTTTGTGGGTTACACGTTTTTCCCAGTATTTTTTTCTATTTCTGCCAGTACTTTTAGAGCGCTTCTATTTTTCTTGTGATAATTCGTTTCTCCCTGTGATTGAAAGTCTTCTTATTAGTATTGCCCTCCGTATTATATTCTATAATTTTCTGTGCTGTGGAACTACTTTTATTGATAACTTTGCCAATTTTACGTTGGCTTTTCTTCTCTTTATAAAAGGTGTGTTCGACGTACGTTACCGCGGGTGCCCGCGGGAACCCAATTTTACCAGAAAGCGTTTCTTGTAACAAAAATTGGGTAAATGAGAGCGTTCATGAGCAAGTTATTGTGTTTCTCTTTTTACCAGAACTTAAACGTACTTTTTGCTTGGGTAAAATGGCAAAATTGTCAAATCATCAGCTGCTGCTAATAAATTAACCGTTTTGCATTTTTGAAAAAAATTAAAGTTAAATAAAAGTTTGCTATAAACAACTTTTCCTTCTTAATAATGAAAAATACATATGAACATGTAAATAGATATTTGCCATTTGAAATATATTTATTAAAACAGCTTTTTTAATATGAATAAATTTGAATTTTATTTTTGGGTATTTTTATGGTTTTGTGAGAGAATTTTTTTATTACTCTCATTTTACCAGACTTTACCTAAAATTACCTCGTACAGACCTAAAGTTTAACAATAACACTTTTTAAATCTTGTGAATGTGTTTTTCCACAAGAAACCATAATTCGAAATTAGAAAAATTTGCAATAAAAACGCAATTTTGGTATTGAATCGAATTTATAATCACAATAGTTCACTATTTTCGCGAATTAAATGCGTTTAGTTGAAATGAAGGTCAAAACTTTAAAAACTGCATATTTACTTTTGTGATGAGATTTTTGCTAATTCTTTAGAAATGATAACGGGATATGATAACGGTATAATTATTTAAGGCGTGTTCGTATTTTAGTATAAGGCAATACCATGTGTTATTGTAAGTGTAAAAACATAAATACTTTGGCATATTTTTCGAAAAAAATAGAGATTTTTGATTGTTTTTATGCTGCATACTTACTTTTGTGATACACTGTAAAGGCCATTATCAAAAATATTTTTTAATATGATATTAGATATAATTACATATGGTTTAAAATATGTTCCAATATATGAAATAATTTTTGATATGGTATAAGATATAATTATATATCATACAAAAAGTGCAAACAAATTTGAGATATTGTTATATAGTTCCATATCTAGTGTATTTTTTGATATAAATATATAAATTGATATAAATATATGTGGCCCCATGTCATGGTTTCGAATATCAGCCAGGGAGATACAATTTTTTGTGCTTTTAATTCATTTTTATTTTCTTATTAATATTTTTTTTTTTGCAAATCTTTCAAATTTTAAACCATTTCGTGACAAGATCTAGAAATTTTTGATAGGATATAAATGGTGAAAATTTATATATGTATGTATATATATTTTGTTTGCTTTAAATATAATTATTTCTCCACATTTTGTCTTAGTAAAAAAGATATGATTATATATAAGGTCTGTACGAGGTAATTTTGGGTAAAGTCTGGTAAAATCAGTGTAAGCAAAAAATTCTCTCACAAAACCATAAAAATGCCCAAAATACTGCGAACGCACAAAACCACATTTCATACCCAAAAATAAACGTCAAATTTATTCATATTAAAAAACAGCGTAATTAATAAATATATGAAATTGCAAATATATATTTACATTATCAGATGTATTTTTCACTATTAAGAAGGAAAAGTTGTTTATAGTAAACTTTTATTTAACTTTAATTTTTTTTCAAAAATGCAAAACAGTTAATTTATTAGCAACAGCTGATGATTTGACAATTTTACCATTTTACCCAAACAAAAAGTACGGGTAACTTACCCGTAAAAAGAGAAACACAATTACTCTCATGAACGCTCTCATTTACCCAATTTTTGTTACAAGAAACGCGGTAACGTACGTCGAACACACCTATAAAATATAGTTATATAGTTATTTAAATCAATACCAAATTTTTGCGCCCTATGCTCCAATGGAAGTTAGAGGAATATAATAAGACCAACCGAATATATAATTATATAATAATAATAATAATAATAATGGCTTTTTGTATTATAAATGAATTAATAAATAAATAAAATAAATAAATATAAGTCCCGAAGATAAAGTCTAGTAAAGTCATCCATTATGTATAGCAGTGTGTTACTAAGTGCTTACATTACGACAACTCCGGCAGACGAAGCTCAAGTCCTGGCGAAGGCGTTGTTTTTTCAGAATTTTAATATTTTTTCTTATTTTTCATACGTTTGTTGGATCTAATCTGATACAATTCGGTCTGACATTTTTCGGATAAGTTTGGGTATTACTTTGATCTGCCATTTTTCGGATCAAATAAGATCTAAATTAATTCCCAAATATATTACTGGATCTTATTTGATCTTACATTCTTTGTATCAAATAAGATCAGCTAGATATTAAAGAATATCAAATTGGATATGATTAAATATTGCTCCAGATAATTTTTTTTTTCACTCGGGCAAAAACAAATATAAATTTTTAAAATAATTTACATGCCTTTGAATCTTTAAAATCCTTTAGAAAATTAAAAATATTAAAAAACAAAAATCTAATTACGCATTTCTACTATATATATAATCTGTAGTTTATCGTGCATATGTATATCTTTTATGTCGCGCGGTGAATGGAATTTAACTTTTTACTCTTTGAAATTCGAAAAGATTTTTTAATTTTTTTTTTTAGTTTTTATATATTTTAAGACTCTCGACTTCTAGACTTTGCCGCAACATTTTCCACTTTACCCCAAAACGACCAATATTGAAAAATACTGGTTATATCACACTACGGTTAATGTTTCAAAACAATACTTTTTTTTTGTTGGTTCCAGATGAAAGCGTTTCCCATTTTAACCCATATTACCTTATATTTTTGAAAATATTAATGTTGATTTTTTTTTTTTCAATTTTAGTTCATGGCTTTATAATATAAGTCGTGGTATTGATCTTGAAGCAGTAACGCCTCGTTTCTATTCAAAAAGTATTGGATGTTGTAAAAAATTTCCTGGGCGCAATAATATAACAGGAGTCAAAACACTACAACACTGGCTCAACGAGTTGGCGAATGAAATAAATGAACGCTTAGAAAAAGATATATTTGAAAATAATCGACGTGCTAAACAAATGGTTGTCAATTTCATACAAGAATTCGATGCCGAAGAAATATCAAGTTCACGTTCAGCACCATTGCAATGCTATGATACGGAAATTTTGGCTAAAACCAGTCTCGATATAATAAAAGCGAATACAAAGCAATTCTTTCGCGCTGGTAGCGAAAGTGTTTTAAATAATCCAATAAAATTTTTAGGTATAAGTGTGGGGAAATTTGAAACAATTTCCAACTCACAAAATAATATTCAAGAAATGTTTGCGCAACAGGCAGCTAAAAAGAAAAGACTGAGTGCTGATGATAAACAGGAACAACAAACTAACACTACTGCCAGCACTTCCACTACGAGTGTTGCAACAAACTCATTATCACAGAATGCTAGTAAGGAAAATGATAATAATACCGAGCCAATCCAGCCAATAACGAATCCAATGCCAAAAGAAAAAAAGAAACAAGATGTTAGAAGTTTTTTTTTAAATGCTCTTAAGAAGCAACCTCAACTGGAAAAACAGAAACAAAGTGATACTATTATTAGTACTACCGTAGATTCAAATGTTGAAATAAAAGAATCAATATCAAAAAATAATGAAGAAACATTTTCAATCACTACTGATTGTAAAGTAAATACCAATAAAATGCCTCAAAAAAGTTTCTTTGCTAAAGTTTTAAAAAAGAAACCAGACAATTTAGATGAAAATACAAACGCTTATGACATTACAAAACATTCAAATTCAGCGCAAGAATGCGTAGCAACTAAAAGTGACTACAACGAATTAAATGATTTGATTAATGATATAAATACTATGCAAAAAGATGAGCAAAAAAGTGAAAGTAATTTAAATTCACCATTCGAAACAACGAACGTTTTACCAGCAGCACTTCTTAATAAACGAAAATATGATCAAATATCTGATAGTGATGAACAAAATCTAAAAGATTATCGTTCTCAATATGCTGAATTTGCCGTACCTGAATTTCTTCCAGAGTTTTTACAATTTACAAATTGCTCAACATGTGGGATCAAAATTCTCAATGATCCCCTATCTATACAAACTCATCAAGATCATCATTTTGCTCAAGAACTAAGTCAACAACAACGTTATGAATATAGAGATGAAATTCGAACGAAAATTAATTCTGCAAAATCTCCACCCAACAATACTGTTGCTAACAAAAAGACAAAGAAAACACAGACAATACATAATAAATCATTAAAAGCAGATATAACGAAATTTCTTAAGCCATCTTCGCCATCATCACTCTCAAGTCAAATTCAGCAGGCAGAATGTGATTTGACCAGTATGGAAATTTGTGATATTTGTAAAGAACCCATAAAATTTGATGATATTTTAGAGCACAAAGATTTTCATATGGCCAAAGAATTACAAAGAAAACTAAATCAACTAGAAGTTCATACTTTAGAAGTTGTTAAAAAGGCAACAGCAGAATCAACACGAAAAAATTTGAATTCTTCATTAATGTCCTCAACTCGTCAAGCGAAGGTTGCCGCTAAACCCATAACACAGTTTTTTACTCAATCTAATATATGAATGGATGTATAAAATTTTGTTTTTTATGAACAAAAATCTGTTGAAAGTATAATTAAATTTAATGAAAGGTTCCAAATGTAATGTGTTAAAGCACAATATATTTTACAATAACTAAGCTCATATAGCAAAATTAATTTTCTATTGAATTTGTTCGTGTTCATGCGGTATTAAAAGAGAGTTTCTTTCTTTCTACATATTGGATATTTTAGATATCAGTCTCGCTCAACCCTCTCTTTTTTTATTTATACGCATGCTTTTTTTAAAAACCAAATGAAAACATTTTGCTAGAACGCGGATTTTGCTTTGTAAATAGGCGTAAATTCGATATATATAAGCAAAAAGGGGAGAGGGAAATTCCCCGGATTTCCCATGTTGGCAATATTTGTCCCCTTTCAACCTTCGCAACATGTTTTCATTTGTTTGACAGAGATAATGTAAAAACAATGATTATTGTAGTCTCTCTAGTAAGTATATACTCTTTTTATACAACTATTTAAGTTATGAAATGTACTTAATACAGAAATTATAATTAAAAATCGCAATATTTCTTTAAATGTTTTTCAAAATGAAGGAAAGAAAATCGTTCAGCCTTTTTCTAGTAGAATTTAATTTATAAATTATTTAATGAAGAAAGTGAATGATTATACTAAAAGCAATGAATTCATGATTCACTAATGAAATTAATGGCATATTAATAAATTTTAATGAAAATTTAAAAGTTAAATACAAAAATAATACATTCGAACCTCTACTTGCTAGGGTGATCGAACCGGTTTTCAGAAACCGTTTGAAACCCTTATCGATTTCAGTTATTCTGAAAAATTTAACTTTCGAATATTCAATTTTTTATTGTAGAAGCTGTAAGTTTACGAAATGCATTGTTAAAAAATTTCAAAACTACAGTCTCAATGCGTTCGGCTGGATTCAGTGCTGATACTATTTTTCGCATATATGAAAGCTTAGATGTTTCAACGAGAAAATTGCTACAAATAGCTGTAAAATATAAACTTGACGGCAAATTATCGATTGTGTTCTCTGTTAGGGAAAAGATATACGTCCATCTGCAGAACAAATCAGTAGCCATACAAGTTGCGGATGAAAGTGCCTTGGAAGAATTATTATATGCATGATTTTTCTTTACTATTCTATACTATATTTTTTTTTTCCTTTTTATATTAATGATAGTGTTTTTTAATATCTTTAACTAATTGTGAGGCTATCTAGTTCTTTCTATTTCTAATAATTTTTCTTTCATTTAAATATAATTCAGAATCATATAAAAAATGGTTATGGTGTTGACGGAAATCAATCTTCTATGTTGAATATATTATGTAAGCAGCGATATGGTCTAAATGTCGTACATTTCAATGCGAAGAGCTTAAGTGGTTTAAAACTATATTATATAAGAAACATATTTGAAAATTCTCGGGTTGATATTATTTGTGTTACGGAAACTTGGTTTAAATATGATGTATCTGAGAATCACTACAGGATAAGTGGTTACAATCTCTTCAAGCATTTTAGAAAAGATATGAGAGGTGGTGGTGTTGCAATATATTGTAAAACGAATATTAATGTTTAACTCGTGAATGTATCAAATGATCCTAACATTGAATATATTAATGTAGAAATTAATGATAATGTCAAGAAGATTTCTGTTTCATGTGTATACAATCCTAATAAACTATTTAGCCTGGAACCATTTCTTGCAGATTTTAACAATCATATCATAAATTAAGATTTTTATGTTACCTGTGGTGACTAAAGTAGATTTACTTATTGATGATAAATACTCTGAGGATATGCGTGATTTTGTAAGCTCTGTTGGTCTGGAGATTGTGAACCAACAAGTGCCTACACGGTTCTCCAGATAATAACCCAAGCCTGCTTGATTTATTTTTACTTTCAGACTCCGAAATTTTGCTACTGTTTGACCTGATTTCTTTTGTTTCTGATCATGATCTCATTTTTTGCTTCCTAAATATCAGCCTCGTGAGGGATGTAAGTTCGAGACTTATCACTTATACAGATTTTAATTCAATTAATATATCCTCTTTTTACTCCGAATTAACAACTTTGAACTGTAATGAATGTTGGTATTCGCCATCAGTTGATGGTAAGCTGGATTCTTTTTGATCAATATTGCAGAACCTTTATAATAGACATGTTCCCATGGGTAGTGTTGTAATAAAATATTCTTCTTGTCCTTGGTACAATACTTCTGTGAAACAATCTATTTGTGATCGTAATCGATTATATAATGTTTGGAAACGTAACTGCACATTAATCTGCTAGTTAGGCAGGCCAAGAAATTGTATTTTTCTGAGAAATTGAATATTTCCTTACCCACTAGACTCAGAAAAAAAAGTTAGTAGAAAAATTTGTAAACGGTTTTCAATCCCACTCTACTATTTTTGTACTGATTTTTAGTAAAAAATTATTATTTAGCAAATCTTTTTCCTATTTACATTTTACAAATTACAGAATTTTAACAGAATATTTACAAATTTTTGTTGCTAAATTCAGAAATCATTTTACAAATTTTTGAAAACCGATTTGCTAAAAATTAGAAAAAAATTTTACTAATTTTAAAAAAGTGGATATTGAAGGAAATGTTATTTCTAATTAAAACTTACACCTACAAACTTAAATTTCCTTAAAATGTTACATATATTAAAAAAGGGATCGGAAGTGAAGATACCGACTCATGTCTAAAAAGAGGACATCCACTTAAAATAGCACTAAAAAGGTTTTTTAGTTCTAAAAATCCGCCCTGAAAACAATTCAAATTTAACCTTAAAAGTAAAAAAAAAACTGACCAAAAGATTTTTCTAAACAGAAATTACCAAATTAAAACAAAATGATTAATTCGTTTTTTAAAAAATATAATCAAAATTTTTGATGCTCGATAAGAAAAATAAATTCAAAGCTTTTTACTAATATTAATAATATTTAGTAATTTTTTTTTGCTGATTTTAGCAAACAGATTTTAAATTCCACTTTACAAAAAGTCTACTAAAATTTAGTAGCGGCTACTAGTTCTTCTACTAATTTCATTGTACTATACGTCAGCAGACATGTGTTGCTAAGATTAGCAAAAAAAAAAGGTGGGCTCAAATTAGCAGAATTTCCCGTAATAACAGCAAAATTTTCAGTTGCCATTACAGACTTTTTTTGGTGAGTGTAGCCAACTATGTAAGAATATTAAAATGTTAGGTATCCATTGTTAAACTACATCTGACTACGTTATATCCAGATAACCTCAATAGAATAGAAGCTTGAACATTTTTTTGGCTTCTCTGATACTGCGCTATTACTGATAGAATATTATTTATCAGGAAGATCTCAAAAAGTTGTTGTTGGGGGAAGGGAGTCGGGTCTTAGGGGGATAACCTCTGGTGTCCCTCAAGGATCTGTCCTTAGTCCCTTAATGTTCAGCATCTTTGTTAATGACGTATTAAGTGTGGTAAAATATGCTCATATTCATGCCTACGCAGATGGCATACAATTATATATATCTAATCGCATTGGTATGTCAGAGGATTTATGTTGTGGACTCAATGAGGATCTTGACGCGATCGGAATGTGGGCCGAGAATAACTATTTGATGCTTAATCCCAAAAAATCACTGGTTTTACAAATCAGCAGAGACAAGCTAAACTTTTCTGATTTCCCCGCTCTATTTCTCAATAATACTCTAGGTTTTCATATAAATTCCACTTTGTCATGCAGTGATCATGTGAATAATACTATTCGCAATGTGTTTCTAAGGTAAAGTAAATTAGATTCACATTCACTACACAAAATTCAAGTATCTTTTAATAATGCGACACGGTATGTATATGGGTTAAATCGATTTGATAGTGTATCATCATGGCGAAAAATGATTCTTGAGTGCGATTTGGTTGATTACTTGCGTATGCGAAATATAATATTCTTGCATAAACTTCTTAATCAGAAAACCCCATCGTATATTTTATAATAAACTAGCATTTGGTAGATGCAACTGGCCGCATGACTTTAATAATACCAAGATATACGTGTCTTAACTCTGGCAGATTTTTTTTTATCAACGCCATTAAAATATGGAATACTTTGCCTGCTTAAATTAAACTAAGTTAGAGAAAAAACGGATTCAGGAAAGCATTATTTGAATTTGTATCCTTAAATAACTAGTTATTCTCATTTTCTACTTTATCTTAATTTTTATCATCAAACTAGATAGGCAAATTTAAATTTTAACTTAATATGTTGATTTTGTTTGTGAACTTAGCATATACAGGGTGGCGCAAAAATAACCTTCCGATGTTTTTTGGCTGTAATTTAAAAAAAAAAAATGAAAAACTGATTCTTCTTGTGGATTATTTATATTTGGTCTTTTAATTTTTTTTTACATCAAGTCGAGAATATGATGTCATGTAAATGGCCGCCGCCACAGTTGATTGTCATTTGAGCCCTTTTTATGGCATTTTCCATCACTTTGGCCAAAACTTCCGGCGATAGGTCCTCACATTCTTGACGGATATTGTCTTTAACAGCTGCAAGAGTCTGAGGCTTATTGACATAAACCCGCGACTTCAAAAAGCCCCACAAAAAGAAGTCTGGAGCGGTCAAATCAGGCGATCTTGCTGGCCAGTGCAAATCGCCAAAACGGGAGATTAGGCGCCCGGGAAATGCATCCTTCAGCATATCGGTTGTGGCACGTGCAGTGTGTGGCGTTGCACCGTCCTGTTAGAACCACATGTTTTCCAATCCCAATTCATCAAGTTGCGGCAAAAAGAACTCGTTGATCATTACTCTGTAGCGCTCACCATTCACAGTAACCGTTTGGCCCGCGACGTCTTCGAAGAAAAAACGTTCCAATGACTCCTCCAGCGAAAACAGCACACCATACAGTGACTTTAAGCGGGTGTAATGGCTCTTCGTGGGTTACACGCGGATTTTCAGTGCCCCAGAAGCGTAAATTTTGCTTATTTACGTACCAGTTAAGATGGAAATGGGCCTCATCACTCATGATTATTTTTGATGCAAAATCATCTTCATTATTGCTCAAATAAATAGTCACCAATATTCCGCGTTCTGGAGCAGTGTAGCGTAACATTGTTTATTAACGTGTATTTCGCATGTGTTTACTACACAAATGTCAAAACAGAACTGACATTAGGGGCCAATCGCAAAATTTATAGCATTTTCTGATAGGAGGATTACTTTTGCGCCACCTTGTATTTTTTATAATATTATTGACCTTTATATTAAAAATAAAATAATGATCTCTTTATGGAAACGTAGATCGATGCGCAACAATAATGATGCTGCTCCAGATGATGATGGTACTGATGATGATAAAGAATCGTATGTTTCTAAACTGTATATTTTGTTCTTTTTAATTATGATTTATTTGTTTTTTTCTTATTTTTATGATGTATAATCAATATTTTAATAATTTTTCTAAATACCATAATTATATATACAATTTAAATAGCACATTTCTAAATATTATTTGTGTAAACATTAGAAGCGTTTCGTCAGTTACAAAATTTAATAAATTTAAGTCAGTTGTTGCGAGTTTTTCGAAGTTGCCGGATGTTATTGCTATTCAAGAGACTTGGTTCGATGAAAAGATAATACAGGTATTTTCGATTCCTGGATATTCTAGCATTCATTGTTGTAGGAATGATGGATATGGTGGAACATCGTTGTATATAAACAAAAAACAACAATTCCCTGTAGATCGATGCAAAAGTGAAAATTTTGTTGATTTTATTTGAGTTTCTTTACACAACTTTCGGATTTCTAATAAACCTTTAAAAATAGTGTCTCTTTATCGTTCGCAAAAGTGTATGGTTGATCAGTTTTTAGTTATGATTGAAGAATTTATGGGAGCTCATGCTCAAAATCCACTCATTATGCTTGTGGATACGAATATTGACACATATCAAAACCCACAATATCCAGACTTATTTAACTTATTTCTTAATTATGATTGTCACAGCTGTCATTCTCTTGTGACAAGACCGATTAGTCGTACTTGTATAGATCATATGTTTAGTAATATTTATGGGAGAATATCAGTGGATTCAGTTGAGTGTACATTGACAGATCATAATATTATATGTTGCAAGTTGCAAAGTGACTTTGTTCTAAATAAAAATATTGAAGTTGAAAAAATTCAGTGTGATTACAATAAAGTCATGGAGTATGTGAAATGCAAATTAAATGAAATTAATACAAGTTCTAATTCATCAGACTTAACTGAAGATCTAATACGTTTTATTAATGATGCTGTAACTAATTCAACAAGTTATACTAAAGTTAAAAAACAACTTCGATTTGAACTTTGTCCATGGATAAGCAAAAACTTACAAAATTTAATATTATATAAACGTAAGCTGTTAATTAAGAGACGAAAATCCATAGAGTTCAAATATGAAGATTTGCTTAAAAGAATAAGGAAAATTATAAAGATTGCCTGTAAACTGGCAAAAAATAATTATTATTATGATAATTTGTGTAGAGTTGATGGAGATCCGAAAAAATGCGGGACGTTTTTAAATAATATACTTGGCAGAGAGCCAAAAAGAACCGTTAATCTTACAACATCTGAAGGTGTACCTATTTTTGATGACTTAGTAAAGGCTAACAAAATAAATCAGTATTTTGTACAGTCAGTTAAACAATTGAGGGCACACATACAAACATATCCTGGTGATAATTGTAATCAATTAAGAACATTATCTCAAAGTACCGATCGTTTTTTTTTTTTCAACCAGTTACTGATTTAGATTTAGAAGTTATTGTAGATAATTTGAATATAAAAAAGTCAACTGGATATGATAAAATTTCGCCTAAATTAATGGCTAACTGTAAAGAAGTTGGCAAAATATTAATATTTTTAATAAAATGATAAGCTCGTCTGTTTTCCCAGATTGCTTGAAAATCAGCAAAGTTATACCTATTCCAAAGGTTTCAAATGCTTCTGCGGTAAATAAATTTCGTCCAGTCGCAGTTCTTTCTACTATTGACAAAATTTTTGAAAAACTAATAGCCTGTTCCCCTATTTCGAAACAACACGTTCGTTCGCTTTCTATGCAAAAGAAAACTGATTTGGGTTTCACTAACTCTATTTCTATGCGAACGATGACTCGAACGACAAGTCGAATGAAAACGTTACTGTTTTCATACAAAATTTGGTTTCTCTATTTCGAACAGCGGGAACGCAAATGTCAAAATCAGTCTCTTGCTATTTTTTTTGTCGAGTAAATATATATTTGTTAATTTTAAAAACAAAATGAAGTGAAAAAAGCAATGGATAACAAAAGGTAAGTACAAAATAATACACTTATTTAAAGTTTATTAAGAATTTTAAATTTTAGTTTAAAAAAAACAATGTACCAGCCGAAGAAGCATGTATTTTATATGGAAGAAATGAATGATTTTGCCAGAGGGACTATGGTGTTCGGAGCAAACAAATTTTCTGCAGAGGAGGAAAATTTGACCAGAAAACTAAATTCCGTTTCACCCCCTATTACCTTGTTGCTGAGTGGTAAAAGGTAAGTGTGTGTTGTTTTTGGCTTACGTTTGCCCTAAGCAGCTCATATTTATATTTTTTATTTTACTACTATATGTTTTGAAGAATTCGATAAGGACTTAGTGATTTCGTCAATTTATTCTCCCCCCAGATTCTCCATAACGGAGGATCAGTACACAGTCTTTTTCGAATCATTAGGACCGCGTTTTCTGGCAGCTGGAGACTATAATGCCAAGCATACATTCTGGGGGTCACGGCTTGTTAACCCTAAGGGCCATGTTTTGTTTAATACAATTTCTAAGCTGGGTATGGATGTGATCTCTAGTGGAGAACCCACGTACTGGCCAACGGATCGTCGAAAAATACCCGATCTGATAGACTTTGGAATAACAATGTCTATTGCGAGAGAATTGGTCCATGTGGAACCATTATTGGATCTCTCATCTGATCACACACCTACAGTTGTTACTATTTTAAACCCCCAAAGAATTGTACCCCCCTCTGGTGACTTAGCACTGACAGGCAAAACAACAGATTGGTTGAAGTATAAAAAATTTATCAATACACATTGCTCGGAAAACATACCGCTAAGAACACCGGAAGATATCGACCTCTCGATTCAAAATTTGAACTAAATCTCAAACTTGCTGCTCAACTTGCTACCAAACCCCCCCGACACAACAGACAAAATATTATTTTGTCTGCCGATGTCGAAAGAAGAGCTCGAAGAGAGTGGCAACAGCACATATCTCCTCAACTTAAGGAACGGTTGAAAGAATGCACTAAAAAATTAAGAAAGCTACTTGAACATAAGAGAACTGCTTCATTAAACAGATATCTTGAAAATTTAGATCCAACATGAAGAACTGATTACTCATTATGGCGTGCAACGAAAAATTTAAAAAGACCTGTCTTATGTAAGCCTCCTTTGAGAAAATCAGACGGAGGTTGGGCTAGAAATGATACTGAAAAAGGAGATCTGTTTGTAGAACATTTAAGAAAAGTATTCACGCCAAATATAACAAGTTCTGTAACAGAGTTGCCACCGATTTTACCCCAGCACCGAGCAGCTACCCGATTAACGTTTGAGATGAGAGAGGTCGAAAAGGCTATTTTTGAACTAAACCCCAAAAAAGCTCCTGGTATCGATGGAATCGGTAACAAGATGCTCTTGGAGTTACCCCGTATAGCATTAAATATAATTCTCTTTATTTTTAATGCTATTATACGCCTTGAATACTATCCCCCAGAATGGAAAGTTTCACTTGTTAAAATGATACCCAAGCCAGGCAAAGATCACACAAAAGTGGAATCGTATAGGCCTATAAGCCTATTATCCAATTTGTCAAAGCTGTTCGAGAAAATCCTAATGGAAAAGATAACTGTTTATGTGGAACAAAACAACTGTATTCCATCACACCAATTTGGCTTCAGGAGAAAACACAGCACCATTGAGCAAGCCCACAGGCTGGTTACTGTTGTCAGAAAAACGTTCGAGGAGAAAAAATACTGCTCTGCCCTTTTTATCGACGTTTCACAGGCTTTCGATAAGGTTTGGCATGAAGGTCTACTGTTTAAAATAAAACTTTTGTTACCAACAAATACTCACAAGCTACTCAAAAGCTATATAACAAATCGAAAATTCACTCTTGCTGAAAAAAGTTTTGTCAGCTCTCCTCAAGATATACAAGCCGGAGTTCCACAAGGTAGCATTTTGGGTCCTCTGTTATATATCATTTATACTTCAGACATGCCATTAGATATTAATACCCACACATCGACTTTCGCTGACGATACTGCAATCTTAAGCGTCCACGATGACTCAAAAATAGCGTCTAGAATGTTACAGACTCACATTTCACAATTGGAAGCTTGGTTGGATAAGTGGAGAATTAAGGTGAATGAACAGAAATGTATCCATATTACTTTCACACTGAGAAAAGAGACGTGTCCACCCATTAAAATTAATAATCTGAATATACCCCAACACACATGTGTGAAATATCTAGGTATTCACCTTGACCGTCGACTCACGTGGAAAAATCATATAGATGCGAAAATAACTCAGATGAGGCTAAAAACTGCTCAACTCGCTTGGCTTACTGGCAAAAACTCTAAACTAGGCCTGGACTGCAAATTACTCATTTACAATTCGATTATGAAACCCATATGGTGCTACGGAATTCAGCTCTGGGGTACTGCCTCTGCGTCCAATATAGGGAAAATTCAGAGAATGCAAAATAAATTCTTGAGGACGATCACGAACGCACCCTGGTATGTTAGGAATTACAACATACATAAAGACCTGAATGTACCCCTGGTCAAAGATGAAATTATTAGACACTGTCAACGCTATTTAACAAAACTAGAAACACACCCCAACATACTAGCCCGTAACTTAACTGATAATCACGGCCACCAGCGTCTTAGGAGGAGGGACACTGCGGATCTGGTCCGCTAATAATAAGGGGAAATAATGGTCCCAGTTGAACCACACAACATCAGTCTGGCACTGGCTGGACTTAACAATTAATATTTAGTTTTAAGATTTGGATAATTATTGTTAGTTCACAGTTTTTAAAAGTGAAGATTCAATAAATAATATAAAATATGGAAATAAAAAAAAAAAAAAAAAAGAAAAGCGTATGAGTTTTTGGGTATATTAATTTTTGACAAAACAGCGAAGTGTTAAAGTCAAAATATCTATTTTTTATACTCGTAATGAAACAGCTCTAAGTCAAAAAGTATTTGACCTATCAAAAACTCCTACGCGCATCCATTTATAATTTAGTTTTCCATATGCATTATAAATTTCAGAGAAATCCATCAAAAATTGATTAAGTAATGCTGCCTGCCGTCTACCTCTTTTGTAAATATACTATCATTTTGTAAAACTTTGTGTAAAACAAATATTTTTTTGTACTCCTTCATAAATCTTGTGAAAACCAATCTTTGTTAACACATCTCCGTAAATAAAAAAATAAAAAAGGAAGTTTTTATATATAGGCTTTTTACGTAGGTTTTACCCCTTAAGTAGTATAAAAGGGTGCTTGAGGTCAATGATTTTCGATGTAACAAATTGGTATCATTGCGACAAAAACATTGATATATAACCCTTTAAGATCCGACTGTAAATACAGAAGATATGACAAAAAAATTAAAAATGCCCTACATTCGGCAACAAAAAAAAAATTAAAAAAAAAATAAAATAATAGTTCCGCTGGAATTATTGGAATACTTTCCTAGCAAAAGTTTATTGCTTTTTTGCGAGCTTTCATTTTAAAATATTAGGGTAGTTCATTAAGGTGGTAGCAACTGAGATCTGGTGGGTTAATACTAGAACGGGTTACTTGAGGTCAATGGCTCCTTCGAGGAAAACATCGGTCTCCCCGAGACAAAAAACATTGATATACAACACTTTAAGATCCGACGGTAAATGGCGAAGATATAAAGAAAAATATAAAATGGCGACCCCTACGTTCGGCAAAAAAAAAAAAAAACATTTTCGAAATTTTCTTGTTAAAATACTTTATATTTGAGGGTGTACGGTGAACTTTTTTTTTTTTGCCTGTAAGGTGGTACGGTCTAATATACATACACAATTTGACAATAATCGAAAATTACGGTTTTTCATTATTTTTTTATTTACTATTTAAATTACATTGCATGTGATATTAAAATATGTTAATTTTCAGTTCAGTGCTGTATTTCCTATAAAAATTGGATTACATATGGGGGAGTTCGTTAAAAGCAGCTGTCAAATTTTAGACATGAAGCATTGCCACAGCAAAATTTTATTTTTGCTAACATCGATGCTAACTACACGTACGACTTTCCTCTCATTGTTAAAAAGTGTCATCACGAATAAAATATAACGCAGATGTTAGCTGTTTACTGTGAATGAATATTTTGGTTCAACGTAAAAATTGCGCTTTTTAAATACTTTTTTTAAAGAAGTTAACCTTTTTCGTATTTTCGTTTTTAAAATACTTAATGGAAATACATTTGTCAAAATGTCCAACAACAGTTCAACTAGGAATTTCATTCCAATGTCAAATAAATATGATCGTGTAATTCTTTTAGTAGATATGGATTGTTTTTATTGTCAGGTGGAAGGTGAGAACACTATTACGATTCCAATTATTTGGTTTACATTCTTTATTACACTTGCAGAAAAGTTAGACCCTTCGCTTAAGAATAAACCATTGGCAGTAGTCCAATATAATGCATGGAGAGGAGGCGGGTAATAGTTATACTGTCTAGCAATTAATAAACTTAAAAAGTGTCGAATTTTATTTTTTAGTATAATTGCTGTTAATTATGCCGCCCGTGCTAAAGGTGTTACTCGTCATATGCGAGGAGATGAAGCCAAGGAACAATGTCCAGATATTCAGTTAGTCAAAGTACCGAATGTACGTGAAAAAGCAGATTTAACAAAATATCGGGAGGCTGGCAAAGATGTCGCAAACGTCTTGCAGCGTTTTACGCCACTTTTGGAAAGGGCATCAGTCGATGAGGCCTATCTGGATATAACGGAAGCTGTAAATAAGCGTCTACAAGAAATGAATGACGTTTGTTTTTAAATCTAAACTATACGATTAAAATTTATTAATTTTTCTGCTTTATTCATTTAAGGGCACATTTATTTTACAACCTCAGGAGCTGGTCAATACTTATGCATGTGGTTTTCCGACAATTGGTGAATTTGTAACTAAAATAACATCACTTTTTACAAATCCCCCAACCGATGAAGATCTCTACCGTCATTTTAATGAAAACGATGTTCCAGCAGTACGTCAAAGTAACGTACGTCTCTTGATTGGCGCATCGATTGCTAGTGAAATTCGTGCTTCTGTCAAAGCCGATACCACATACGAATGTTCAGCTGGTATTGCCCACAATAAGATTTTGGCAAAATTAGCATGTGGTATAAATAAACCAAATAAGCAGACTCTATTGCCACTTGCTGAAATTGCTGGACTTTTTGAAACATTGCCTCTTGGTAAAATTAAGGGACTTGGTGGTAAATTTGGCGAAGAAGTGTGTGAACGTATGGGTATTCGTTATTTGGGCCAACTATTAAAGTTTACAGAAGCAGAATTGCAACAAAAATTCGATGAGAAAAATGGGTAAGATCTTATTGCTAATGTTTTCATTGATATTATTGTTATTTTTTGTTGTCATTAGCTGGAGAATAACGTTCACCAAACAAATTTGAGAATCAACAAAATTCTAATAAAATGGCATCGATTTGCTATTGTATATTTTTACATATTTTGCTATAAATACATATTTTGCTTTAAATGCATATTTTGCTATAAATGCATATTTTGCTAAAAATACATTTTTTAAGCATAAATAAGTTTTAAGCATAGAAATTTTCCATGAAAGATGATTTCAGTACCAAGGTTGTGTGCTGGTTCATAATTTTAGTAAACTTATCTGTATTTGTGCGTATATAGTGTATATAGGAAATATTTGCAAAGTTAAAAGTTGGAAGGGGTAAGAAATGGAATGGATAGGGAACGAGTGGAATTGAAGCACTACACTAGGAAACGAAATGGGATGAAAGGTGGAATATGTGTAATTAAAACAGTAGACCGGGAAAATGATGGGGAACGAGCGAAATCGATGTACTAGACAGGGATGCGAAATGAGAATTTTAATTTCGTACAAAAGTCATTACCAAATTGTACTTTTTTGAAATCAATTGTACCATTTTTTAGTATAAAAAAACACTAACTATAGAATTTTTTTTTAATATTTTTATTTTTAACAAACATAACAAAAAAAACTACAGAAAGTTCAGTTGCACATTAAAAGTATATGTAAAATAAGGTACAAAAATCCATGAGATCAATGTCATATTTAAGTAGGTAACAAACTGTTTATTTTAAAATTATTGCAACAAGAATTCGATGAATGTTACAAATCTTTTGTTTGGACTAGACTGGAAACTGTTGATAATATATACGATGCAATTGATTGCTTGCAATTTTCTTAATTCCCTTTTCAAAGTTGCTTCCAAAGTTATGTCTATTTATACGGTGACTTTAATCTCACGAAAACTGAATGTGAATTGAGCAACAAAATAAGAGTAAATATGAGTGTGAAAGAGAGATAACAGAAACATGCACGACAAACGAAAACTGCCTTTTTTTGTTATCCCGCTTGCTTCTCTATACCGTTCAATTACAATCAAAAATTGCAGGCAATAATTATATGCAACAAAGTCGCCGTCTAACAAGATATTCAAAAATATGTCACAGCAAAAATGAGTTGCCAAGAAAAAAAGATAAGGATAAACTGGGAAAATTTTGAAATTGTACCAAATAAACCATGGGAGTACCATCGTACCTTTAAGACCCAAATCGTACCAAAAATGGTATAATTGTACCAACTTCCGCATCCCTGAGACAGGGTGAATAAAAATAATATTACGCGGGGAACAAGTTATATTAAAACAGTTAATAGTAGTCTGGCACAAAAAAAATTTGAAAATTTCATGCATATGACAATCTGTTCCGATTTTCTATATCCCATACCTTTTTCACCCTTGGCTCCATACTTGGTACACTTATTTACATAAATAAGATACAGAAATGTTTTTATCTATTAGATACAATGACCACTATTATATTTTAATCAAAAAATTATAAAATACTAATAAAATTTCAAACCATTTTCTTACTGTCCCTATTTTTATTCACATTCGACTATAGGAAATTATAATACTTTTTAATGTTGTTTTTTTCAATTGCAACAACAAAGTTTGAATTGTTGCTTAAAATGAAGATTTGTTGTTGTACTATAATCTAAAAATAATATTGTTAGTTTCTTTCCAAAATGTATGTGTGTTTTTTTACTTCAAATTTGTTGCATGCAAGTGTCCCTATTTTTTCACACATAACTGTATATTGATCTTTATAAAAATATGTATGAAGATATAACACTATATTTAATTATATATGGGTTACACGGGACTGTATATATATTTACATATGACTTATACACAACCATGTATACTTATATATGTCTCAAACAGAACTATATGCTATCTAATATTTGATATGTAATAATATACAGTGTATCACAAAAGTAAGTATGCAGCAATATTTCAAATTGAAATAATTGAAAAATTGGCTTAAGATTTGAAATAAAAACACAAAAATTATATTTTTTAATTTATTTTATATGTTAAGAAAAATTATAAAAAACAAAAAAGTTTCTAATTCATTACTTGGTAATAATAATAATATAATTAAAAAATGGTCCGAATTCATGTCACCAAAGTAAGTATGCAGTTCGACTCTATGATTGAATCTATGAAGTCAGGCGGACATTTAATATTTTGTTGGATAGCCCTTGGCCTTTTTTACTGATTCCAACCTTGATGGCATATATGCGATAAGATTTTGGGTAAACGAAGGTAGAATTTTATTGCACTCCTCAATAGTGCAGCTTTAATGGTATCTTTGCTTGTAATGTTTGAATTCTGATTTGCTTTCGAGATTATCCCACAAATGTTCAATTGGGTTTAAGTCAGGTGATTGGGGGGTAGTTTTTAATTGTTTTTTGGCGCTCTAACAATATGGGCTGTATATTTAGGATCATTGTCTTGTTGGAATACAAATGATCCTGTTAGTCCCAATTTTGTTGCACTTTGATGTAAGTTATTTTTAAAAATATTTAAATAAACTGTCTAAACCATTGTTCCTTCGATCATCACCAGATTTCCAGCACCAGATGCTGTCACTTTTCTTCACACTTTTTGATACCCATCTAAACCAAAAATATATTTACTCTCGTAGGAAAAAATAACTGATTTCCAGAAATTTTTATTTGGCGCTGTTCGCAAATAGTTTTTTATGGATGTCATGGCCATGGTAACCGAAAGAATGCATCCCCGACGAATGGTTTGTGGGTTACACGTTTTTCCCAGTATTTTTTTCTATTTCTGCCAGTACTTTTAGAGCGCTTCTATTTTTCTTGTGATAATTCGTTTCTCCCTGTGATTGAAAGTCTTCTTATTAGTATTGCCCTCCGTATTATATTCTATAATTTTCTGTGCTGTGGAACTACTTTTATTGATAACTTTGCCAATTTTACGTTGGCTTTTCTTCTCTTTATAAAAGGTGTGTTCGACGTACGTTACCGCGGGTGCCCGCGGGAACCCAATTTTACCAGAAAGCGTTTCTTGTAACAAAAATTGGGTAAATGAGAGCGTTCATGAGCAAGTTATTGTGTTTCTCTTTTTACCAGAACTTAAACGTACTTTTTGCTTGGGTAAAATGGCAAAATTGTCAAATCATCAGCTGCTGCTAATAAATTAACCGTTTTGCATTTTTGAAAAAAATTAAAGTTAAATAAAAGTTTGCTATAAACAACTTTTCCTTCTTAATAATGAAAAATACATATGAACATGTAAATAGATATTTGCCATTTGAAATATATTTATTAAAACAGCTTTTTTAATATGAATAAATTTGAATTTTATTTTTGGGTATTTTTATGGTTTTGTGAGAGAATTTTTGTATTACTCTCATTTTACCAGACTTTACCTAAAATTACCTCGTACAGACCTAAAGTTTAACAATAACACTTTTTAAATCTTGTGAATGTGTTTTTCCACAAGAAACCATAATTCGAAATTAGAAAAATTTGCAATAAAAACGCAATTTTGGTATTGAATCGAATTTATAATCACAATAGTTCACTATTTTCGCGAATTAAATGCGTTTAGTTGAAATGAAGGTCAAAACTTTAAAAACTGCATATTTACTTTTGTGATGAGATTTTTGCTAATTCTTTAGAAATGATAACGGGATATGATAACGGTATAATTATTTAAGGCGTGTTCGTATTTTAGTATAAGGCAATACCATGTGTTATTGTAAGTGTAAAAACATAAATACTTTGGCATATTTTTCGAAAAAAATAGAGATTTTTGATTGTTTTTATGCTGCATACTTACTTTTGTGATACACTGTAAAGGCCATTATCAAAAATATTTTTTAATATGATATTAGATATAATTACATATGGTTTAAAATATGTTCCAATATATGAAATAATTTTTGATATGGTATAAGATATAATTATATATCATACAAAAAGTGCAAACAAATTTGAGATATTGTTATATAGTTCCATATCTAGTGTATTTTTTGATATAAATATATAAATTGATATAAATATATGTGGCCCCATGTCATGGTTTCGAATATCAGCCAGGGAGATACAATTTTTTGTGCTTTTAATTCATTTTTATTTTCTTATTAATATTTTTTTTTTTGCAAATCTTTCAAATTTTAAACCATTTCGTGACAAGATCTAGAAATTTTTGATAGGATATAAATGGTGAAAATTTATATATGTATGTATATATATTTTGTTTGCTTTAAATATAATTATTTCTCCACATTTTGTCTTAGTAAAAAAGATATGATTATATATAAGGTCTGTACGAGGTAATTTTGGGTAAAGTCTGGTAAAATCAGTGTAAGCAAAAAATTCTCTCACAAAACCATAAAAATGCCCAAAATACTGCGAACGCACAAAACCACATTTCATACCCAAAAATAAACGTCAAATTTATTCATATTAAAAAACAGCGTAATTAATAAATATATGAAATTGCAAATATATATTTACATTATCAGATGTATTTTTCACTATTAAGAAGGAAAAGTTGTTTATAGTAAACTTTTATTTAACTTTAATTTTTTTTCAAAAATGCAAAACAGTTAATTTATTAGCAACAGCTGATGATTTGACAATTTTACCATTTTACCCAAACAAAAAGTACGGGTAACTTACCCGTAAAAAGAGAAACACAATTACTCTCATGAACGCTCTCATTTACCCAATTTTTGTTACAAGAAACGCGGTAACGTACGTCGAACACACCTATAAAATATAGTTATATAGTTATTTAAATCAATACCAAATTTTTGCGCCCTATGCTCCAATGGAAGTTAGAGGAATATAATAAGACCAACCGAATATATAATTATATAATAATAATAATAATAATAATAATGGCTTTTTGTATTATAAATGAATTAATAAATAAATAAAATAAATAAATATAAGTCCCGAAGATAAAGTCTAGTAAAGTCATCCATTATGTATAGCAGTGTGTTACTAAGTGCTTACATTACGACAACTCCGGCAGACGAAGCTCAAGTCCTGGCGAAGGCGTTGTTTTTTCAGAATTTTAATATTTTTTCTTATTTTTCATACGTTTGTTGGATCTAATCTGATACAATTCGGTCTGACATTTTTCGGATAAGTTTGGGTATTACTTTGATCTGCCATTTTTCGGATCAAATAAGATCTAAATTAATTCCCAAATATTTTACTGGATCTTATTTGATCTTACATTCTTTGTATCAAATAAGATCAGCTAGATATTAAAGAATATCAAATTGGATATGATTAAATATTGCTCCAGATAATTTTTTTTTTCACTCGGGCAAAAACAAATATAAATTTTTAAAATAATTTACATGCCTTTGAATCTTTAAAATCCTTTAGAAAATTAAAAATATTAAAAAACAAAAATCTAATTACGCATTTCTACTATATATATAATCTGTAGTTTATCGTGCATATGTATATCTTTTATGTCGCGCGGTGAATGGAATTTAACTTTTTACTCTTTGAAATTCGAAAAGATTTTTTAATTTTTTTTTTTAGTTTTTATATATTTTAAGACTCTCGACTTCTAGACTTTGCCGCAACATTTTCCACTTTACCCCAAAACGACCAATATTGAAAAATCTTGGTTATATCACACTACGGTTAATGTTTCAAAACAATACTTTTTTTTTGTTGGTTCCAGATGAAAGCGTTTCCCATTTTAACCCATATTACCTTATATTTTTGAAAATATTAATGTTGATTTTTTTTTTTTCAATTTTAGTTCATGGCTTTATAATATAAGTCGTGGTATTGATCTTGAAGCAGTAACGCCTCGTGACTATTCAAAAAGTATTGGATGTTGTAAAAAATTTCCTGGGCGCAATAATATAACAGGAGTCAAAACACTACAACACTGGCTCAACGAGTTGGCGAATGAAATAAATGAACGCTTAGAAAAAGATATATTTGAAAATAATCGACGTGCTAAACAAATGGTTGTCAATTTCATACAAGAATTCGATGCCGAAGAAATATCAAGTTCACGTTCAGCACCATTGCAATGCTATGATACGGAAATTTTGGCTAAAACCAGTCTCGATATAATAAAAGCGAATACAAAGCAATTCTTTCGCGCTGGTAGCGAAAGTGTTTTAAATAATCCAATAAAATTTTTAGGTATAAGTGTGGGGAAATTTGAAACAATTTCCAACTCACAAAATAATATTCAAGAAATGTTTGCGCAACAGGCAGCTAAAAAGAAAAGACTGAGTGCTGATGATAAACAGGAACAACAAACTAACACTACTGCCAGCACTTCCACTACGAGTGTTGCAACAAACTCATTATCACAGAATGCTAGTAAGGAAAATGATAATAATACCGAGCCAATCCAGCCAATAACGAATCCAATGCCAAAAGAAAAAAAGAAACAAGATGTTAGAAGTTTTTTTTTAAATGCTCTTAAGAAGCAACCTCAACTAGAAAAACAGAAACAAAGTGATACTATTATTAGTACTACCGTAGATTCAAATGTTGAAATAAAAGAATCAATATCAAAAAATAATGAAGAAACATTTTCAATCACTACTGATTGTAAAGTAAATACCAATAAAATGCCTCAAAAAAGTTTCTTTGCTAAAGTTTTAAAAAAGAAACCAGACAATTTAGATGAAAATACAAACGCTTATGACATTACAAAACATTCAAATTCAGCGCAAGAATGCGTAGCAACTAAAAGTGACTACAACGAATTAAATGATTTGATTAATGATATAAATACTATGCAAAAAGATGAGCAAAAAAGTGAAAGTAATTTAAATTCACCATTCGAAACAACGAACGTTTTACCAGCAGCACTTCTTAATAAACGAAAATATGATCAAATATCTGATAGTGATGAACAAAATCTAAAAGATTATCGTTCTCAATATGCTGAATTTGCCGTACCTGAATTTCTTCCAGAGTTTTTACAATTTACAAATTGCTCAACATGTGGGATCAAAATTCTCAATGATCCCCTATCTATACAAACTCATCAAGATCATCATTTTGCTCAAGAATTAAGTCAACAACAACGTTATGAATATAGAGATGAAATTCGAACGAAAATTAATTCTGCAAAATCTCCACCCAACAATACTGTTGCTAACAAAAAGACAAAGAAAACACAGACAATACATAATAAATCATTAAAAGCAGATATAACGAAATTTCTTAAGCCATCTTCGCCATCATCACTCTCAAGTCAAATTCAGCAGGCAGAATGTGATTTGACCAGTATGGAAATTTGTGATATTTGTAAAGAACCCATAAAATTTGATGATATTTTAGAGCACAAAGATTTTCATATGGCCAAAGAATTACAAAGAAAACTAAATCAACTAGAAGTTCATACTTTAGAAGTTGTTAAAAAGGCAACAGCAGAATCAACACGAAAAAATTTGAATTCTTCATTAATGTCCTCAACTCGTCAAGCGAAGGTTGCCGCTAAACCCATAACACAGTTTTTTACTCAATCTAATATATGAATGGATGTATAAAATTTTGTTTTTTATGAACAAAAATCTGTTGAAAGTATAATTAAATTTAATGAAAGGTTCCAAATGTAATGTGTTAAAGCACAATATATTTTACAATAACTAAGCTCATATAGCAAAATTAATTTTCTATTGAATTTGTTCGTGTTCATGCGGTATTAAAAGAGAGTTTCTTTCTTTCTACATATTGGATATTTTAGATATCAGTCTCGCTCAACCCTCTCTTTTTTTATTTATACGCATGCTTTTTTTAAAAACCAAATGGCGGATTTTGCTTTGTAAATAGGCGTAAATTCGATATATATAAGCAAAAAGGGGAGAGGGAAATTCCCCGGATTTCCCATGTTGGCAATATTTGTCCCCTTTCAACCTTCGCAACATGTTTTCATTTGTTTGACAGAGATAATGTAAAAACAATGATTATTGTAGTCTCTCTAGTAAGTATATACTCTTTTTATACAACTATTTAAGTTATGAAATGTACTTAATACAGAAATTATAATTAAAAATCGCAATATTTCTTTAAATGTTTTTCAAAATGAAGGAAAGAAAATCGTTCAGCCTTTTTCTAGTAGAATTTAATTTATAAATTATTTAATGAAGAAAGTGAATGATTATACTAAAAGCAATGAATTCATGATTCACTAATGAAATTAATGGCATATTAATAAATTTTAATGAAAATTTAAAAGTTAAATACAAAAATAATACATTCGAACCTCTACTTGCTAGGGTGATCGAACCGGTTTTCAGAAACCGTTTGAAACCCTTATCGATTTCAGTTATTCTGAAAAATTTAACTTTCGAATATTCAATTTTTTATTGTAGAAGCTGTAAGTTTACGAAATGCATTGTTAAAAAATTTCAAAACTACAGTCTCAATGCGTTCGGCTGGATTCAGTGCTGATACTATTTTTCGCATATATGAAAGCTTAGATGTTTCAACGAGAAAATTGCTACAAATAGCTGTAAAATATAAACTTGACGGCAAATTATCGATTGTGTTCTCTGTTAGGGAAAAGATATACGTCCATCTGCAGAACAAATCAGTAGCCATACAAGTTGCGGATGAAAGTGCCTTGGAAGAATTATTATATGCATGATTTTTCTTTACTATTCTATACTATATTTTTTTTTTCCTTTTTATATTAATGATAGTGTTTTTTAATATCTTTAACTAATTGTGAGGCTATCTAGTTCTTTCTATTTCTAATAATTTTTCTTTCATTTAAATATAATTCAGAATCATATAAAAAATGGTTATGGTGTTGACGGAAATCAATCTTCTATGTTGAATATATTATGTAAGCAGCGATATGGTCTAAATGTCGTACATTTCAATGCGAAGAGCTTAAGTGGTTTAAAACTATATTATATAAGAAACATATTTGAAAATTCTCGGGTTGATATTATTTGTGTTACGGAAACTTGGTTTAAATATGATGTATCTGAGAATCACTACAGGATAAGTGGTTACAATCTCTTCAAACATTTTAGAAAAGATATGAGAGGTGGTGGTGTTGCAATATATTGTAAAACGAATATTAATGTTTAACTCGTGAATGTATCAAATGATCCTAACATTGAATATATTAATGTAGAAATTAATGATAATGTCAAGAAGATTTCTGTTTCATGTGTATAAAATCCTAATAAACTATTTAGCCTGGAACCATTTCTTGCAGATTTTAACAATCATATCATAAATTAAGATTTTTATGTTACCTGTGGTGACTAAAGTAGATTTACTTATTGATGATAAATACTCTGAGGATATGCGTGATTTTGTAAGCTCTGTTGGTCTGGAGATTGTGAACCAACAAGTGCCTACACGGTTCTCCAGATAATAACCCAAGCCTGCTTGATTTATTTTTACTTTCAGACTCCGAAATTTTGCTACTGTTTGACCTGATTTCTTTTGTTTCTGATCATGATCTCATTTTTTGCTTCCTAAATATCAGCCTCGTGAGGGATGTAAGTTCGAGACTTATCACTTATACAGATTTTAATTCAATTAATATATCCTCTTTTTACTCCGAATTAACAACTTTGAACTGTAATGAATGTTGGTATTCGCCATCAGTTGATGGTAAGCTGGATTCTTTTTGATCAATATTGCAGAACCTTTATAATAGACATGTTCCCATGGGTAGTGTTGTAATAAAATATTCTTCTTGTCCTTGGTACAATACTTCTGTGAAACAATCTATTTGTGATCGTAATCGATTATATAATGTTTGGAAACGTAACTGCACATTAATCTGCTAGTTAGGCAGGCCAAGAAATTGTATTTTTCTGAGAAATTGAATATTTCCTTACCCACTAGACTCAGAAAAAAAAGTTAGTAGAAAAATTTGTAAACGGTTTTCAATCCCACTCTACTATTTTTGTACTGATTTTTAGTAAAAAATTATTATTTAGCAAATCTTTTTCCTATTTACATTTTACAAATTATAGAATTTTAACAGAATATTTACAAATTTTTGTTGCTAAATTCAGAAATCATTTTACAAATTTTTGAAAACCGATTTGCTAAAAATTAGAAAAAAATTTTACTAATTTTAAAAAAGTGGATATTGAAGGAAATGTTATTTCTAATTAAAACTTACACCTACAAACTTAAATTTCCTTAAAATGTTACATATATTAAAAAAGGGATCGGAAGTGAAGATACCGACTCATGTCTAAAAAGAGGACATCCACTTAAAATAGCACTAAAAAGGTTTTTTAGTTCTAAAAATCCGCCCTGAAAACAATTCAAATTTAACCTTAAAAGTAAAAAAAAAACTGACCAAAAGATTTTTCTAAACAGAAATTACCAAATTAAAACAAAATGATTAATTCGTTTTTTAAAAAATATAATCAAAATTTTTGATGCTCGATAAGAAAAATAAATTCAAAGCTTTTTACTAATATTAATAATATTTAGTAATTTTTTTTTGCTGATTTTAGCAAACAGATTTTAAATTCCACTTTACAAAAAGTCTACTAAAATTTAGTAGCGGCTACTAGTTCTTCTACTAATTTCATTGTACTATACGTCAGCAGACATGTGTTGCTAAGATTAGCAAAAAAAAAAGGTGGGCTCAAATTAGCAGAATTTCCCGTAATAACAGCAAAATTTTCAGTTGCCATTACAGACTTTTTTTGGTGAGTGTAGCCAACTATGTAAGAATATTAAAATGTTAGGTATCCATTGTTAAACTACATCTGACTACGTTATATCCAGATAACCTCAATAGAATAGAAGCTTGAACATTTTTTTGGCTTCTCTGATACTGCGCTATTACTGATAGAATATTATTTATCAGGAAGATCTCAAAAAGTTGTTGTTGGGGGAAGGGAGTCGGGTCTTAGGGGGATAACCTCTGGTGTCCCTCAAGGATCTGTCCTTAGTCCCTTAATGTTCAGCATCTTTGTTAATGACGTATTAAGTGTGGTAAAATATGCTCATATTCATGCCTACGCAGATGGCATACAATTATATATATCTAATCGCATTGGTATGTCAGAGGATTTATGTTGTGGACTCAATGAGGATCTTGACGCGATCGGAATGTGGGCCGAGAATAACTATTTGATGCTTAATCCCAAAAAATCACTGGTTTTACAAATCAGCAGAGACAAGCTAAACTTTTCTGATTTCCCCGCTCTATTTCTCAATAATACTCTAGGTTTTCATATAAATTCCACTTTGTCATGCAGTGATCATGTGAATAATACTATTCGCAATGTGTTTCTAAGGTAAAGTAAATTAGATTCACATTCACTACACAAAATTCAAGTATCTTTTAATAATGCGACACGGTATGTATATGGGTTAAATCGATTTGATAGTGTATCATCATGGCGAAAAATGATTCTTGAGTGCGATTTGGTTGATTACTTGCGTATGCGAAATATAATATTCTTGCATAAACTTCTTAATCAGAAAACCCCATCGTATATTTTATAATAAACTAGCATTTGGTAGATGCAACTGGCCGCATGACTTTAATAATACCAAGATATACGTGTCTTAACTCTGGCAGATTTTTTTTTATCAACGCCATTAAAATATGGAATACTTTGCCTGCTTAAATTAAACTAAGTTAGAGAAAAAACGGATTCAGGAAAGCATTATTTGAATTTGTATCCTTAAATAACTAGTTATTCTCATTTTCTACTTTATCTTAATTTTTATCATCAAACTAGATAGGCAAATTTAAATTTTAACTTAATATGTTGATTTTGTTTGTGAACTTAGCATATACAGGGTGGCGCAAAAATAACCTTCCGATGTTTTTTGGCTGTAATTTAAAAAAAAAAAATGAAAAACTGATTCTTCTTGTGGATTATTTATATTTGGTCTTTTAATTTTTTTTTACATCAAGTCGAGAATATGATGTCATGTAAATGGCCGCCGCCACAGTTGATTGTCATTTGAGCCCTTTTTATGGCATTTTCCATCACTTTGGCCAAAACTTCCGGCGATAGGTCCTCACATTCTTGACGGATATTGTCTTTAACAGCTGCAAGAGTCTGAGGCTTATTGACATAAACCCGCGACTTCAAAAAGCCCCACAAAAAGAAGTCTGGAGCGGTCAAATCAGGCGATCTTGCTGGCCAGTGCAAATCGCCAAAACGGGAGATTAGGCGCCCGGGAAATGCATCCTTCAGCATATCGGTTGTGGCACGTGCAGTGTGTGGCGTTGCACCGTCCTGTTAGAACCACATGTTTTCCAATCCCAATTCATCAAGTTGCGGCAAAAAGAACTCGTTGATCATTACTCTGTAGCGCTCACCATTCACAGTAACCGTTTGGCCCGCGACGTCTTCGAAGAAAAAACGTTCCAATGACTCCTCCAGCGAAAACAGCACACCATACAGTGACTTTAAGCGGGTGTAATGGCTCTTCGTGGGTTACACGCGGATTTTCAGTGCCCCAGAAGCGTAAATTTTGCTTATTTACGTACCAGTTAAGATGGAAATGGGCCTCATCACTCATGATTATTTTTGATGCAAAATCATCTTCATTATTGCTCAAATAAATAGTCACCAATATTCCGCGTTCTGGAGCAGTGTAGCGTAACATTGTTTATTAACGTGTATTTCGCATGTGTTTACTACACAAATGTCAAAACAGAACTGACATTAGGGGCCAATCGCAAAATTTATAGCATTTTCTGATAGGAGGATTACTTTTGCGCCACCTTGTATTTTTTATAATATTATTGACCTTTATATTAAAAATAAAATAATGATCTCTTTATGGAAACGTAGATCGATGCGCAACAATAATGATGCTGCTCCAGATGATGATGGTACTGATGATGATAAAGAATCGTATGTTTCTAAACTGTATATTTTGTTCTTTTTAATTATGATTTATTTGTTTTTTTCTTATTTTTATGATGTATAATCAATATTTTAATAATTTTTCTAAATACCATAATTATATATACAATTTAAATAGCACATTTCTAAATATTATTTGTGTAAACATTAGAAGCGTTTCGTCAGTTACAAAATTTAATAAATTTAAGTCAGTTGTTGCGAGTTTTTCGAAGTTGCCGGATGTTATTGCTATTCAAGAGACTTGGTTCGATGAAAAGATAATACAGGTATTTTCGATTCCTGGATATTCTAGCATTCATTGTTGTAGGAATGATGGATATGGTGGAACATCGTTGTATATAAACAAAAAACAACAATTCCCTGTAGATCGATGCAAAAGTGAAAATTTTGTTGATTTTATTTGAGTTTCTTTACACAACTTTCGGATTTCTAATAAACCTTTAAAAATAGTGTCTCTTTATCGTTCGCAAAAGTGTATGGTTGATCAGTTTTTAGTTATGATTGAAGAATTTATGGGAGCTCATGCTCAAAATCCACTCATTATGCTTGTGGATACGAATATTGACACATATCAAAACCCACAATATCCAGACTTATTTAACTTATTTCTTAATTATGATTGTCACAGCTGTCATTCTCTTGTGACAAGACCGATTAGTCGTACTTGTATAGATCATATGTTTAGTAATATTTATGGGAGAATATCAGTGGATTCAGTTGAGTGTACATTGACAGATCATAATATTATATGTTGCAAGTTGCAAAGTGACTTTGTTCTAAATAAAAATATTGAAGTTGAAAAAATTCAGTGTGATTACAATAAAGTCATGGAGTATGTGAAATGCAAATTAAATGAAATTAATACAAGTTCTAATTCATCAGACTTAACTGAAGATCTAATACGTTTTATTAATGATGCTGTAACTAATTCAACAAGTTATACTAAAGTTAAAAAACAACTTCGATTTGAACTTTGTCCATGGATAAGCAAAAACTTACAAAATTTAATATTATATAAACGTAAGCTGTTAATTAAGAGACGAAAATCCATAGAGTTCAAATATGAAGATTTGCTTAAAAGAATAAGGAAAATTATAAAGATTGCCTGTAAACTGGCAAAAAATAATTATTATTATGATAATTTGTGTAGAGTTGATGGAGATCCGAAAAAATGCGGGACGTTTTTAAATAATATACTTGGCAGAGAGCCAAAAAGAACCGTTAATCTTACAACATCTGAAGGTGTACCTATTTTTGATGACTTAGTAAAGGCTAACAAAATAAATCAGTATTTTGTACAGTCAGTTAAACAATTGAGGGCACACATACAAACATATCCTGGTGATAATTGTAATCAATTAAGAACATTATCTCAAAGTACCGATCGTTTTTTTTTTTTCAACCAGTTACTGATTTAGATTTAGAAGTTATTGTAGATAATTTGAATATAAAAAAGTCAACTGGATATGATAAAATTTCGCCTAAATTAATGGCTAACTGTAAAGAAGTTGGCAAAATATTAATATTTTTAATAAAATGATAAGCTCGTCTGTTTTCCCAGATTGCTTGAAAATCAGCAAAGTTATACCTATTCCAAAGGTTTCAAATGCTTCTGCGGTAAATAAATTTCGTCCAGTCGCAGTTCTTTCTACTATTGACAAAATTTTTGAAAAACTAATAGCCTGTTCCCCTATTTCGAAACAACACGTTCGTTCGCTTTCTATGCAAAAGAAAACTGATTTGGGTTTCACTAACTCTATTTCTATGCGAACGATGACTCGAACGACAAGTCGAATGAAAACGTTACTGTTTTCATACAAAATTTGGTTTCTCTATTTCGAACAGCGGGAACGCAAATGTCAAAATCAGTCTCTTGCTATTTTTTTTGTCGAGTAAATATATATTTGTTAATTTTAAAAACAAAATGAAGTGAAAAAAGCAATGGATAACAAAAGGTAAGTACAAAATAATACACTTATTTAAAGTTTATTAAGAATTTTAAATTTTAGTTTAAAAAAAACAATGTACCAGCCGAAGAAGCATGTATTTTATATGGAAGAAATGAATGATTTTGCCAGAGGGACTATGGTGTTCGGAGCAAACAAATTTTCTGCAGAGGAGGAAAATTTGACCAGAAAACTAAATTCCGTTTCACCCCCTATTACCTTGTTGCTGAGTGGTAAAAGGTAAGTGTGTGTTGTTTTTGGCTTACGTTTGCCCTAAGCAGCTCATATTTATATTTTTTATTTTACTACTATATGTTTTGAAGAATTCGATAAGGACTTAGTGATTTCGTCAATTTATTCTCCCCCCAGATTCTCCATAACGGAGGATCAGTACACAGTCTTTTTCGAATCATTAGGACCGCGTTTTCTGGCAGCTGGAGACTATAATGCCAAGCATACATTCTGGGGGTCACGGCTTGTTAACCCTAAGGGCCATGTTTTGTTTAATACAATTTCTAAGCTGGGTATGGATGTGATCTCTAGTGGAGAACCCACGTACTGGCCAACGGATCGTCGAAAAATACCCGATCTGATAGACTTTGGAATAACAATGTCTATTGCGAGAGAATTGGTCCATGTGGAACCATTATTGGATCTCTCATCTGATCACACACCTACAGTTGTTACTATTTTAAACCCCCAAAGAATTGTACCCCCCTCTGGTGACTTAGCACTGACAGGCAAAACAACAGATTGGTTGAAGTATAAAAAATTTATCAATACACATTGCTCGGAAAACATACCGCTAAGAACACCGGAAGATATCGACCTCTCGATTCAAAATTTGAACTAAATCTCAAACTTGCTGCTCAACTTGCTACCAAACCCCCCCGACACAACAGACAAAATATTATTTTGTCTGCCGATGTCGAAAGAAGAGCTCGAAGAGAGTGGCAACAGCACATATCTCCTCAACTTAAGGAACGTATCTTTTAATAATGCGACACGGTATGTATATGGGTTAAATCGATTTGATAGTGTATCATCATGGCGAAAAATGATTCTTGAGTGCGATTTGGTTGATTACTTGCGTATGCGAAATATAATATTCTTGCATAAACTTCTTAATCAGAAAACCCCATCGTATATTTTATAATAAACTAGCATTTGGTAGATGCAACTGGCCGCATGACTTTAATAATACCAAGATATACGTGTCTTAACTCTGGCAGATTTTTTTTTATCAACGCCATTAAAATATGGAATACTTTGCCTGCTTAAATTAAACTAAGTTAGAGAAAAAACGGATTCAGGAAAGCATTATTTGAATTTGTATCCTTAAATAACTAGTTATTCTCATTTTCTACTTTATCTTAATTTTTATCATCAAACTAGATAGGCAAATTTAAATTTTAACTTAATATGTTGATTTTGTTTGTGAACTTAGCATATACAGGGTGGCGCAAAAATAACCTTCCGATGTTTTTTGGCTGTAATTTAAAAAAAAAAAATGAAAAACTGATTCTTCTTGTGGATTATTTATATTTGGTCTTTTAATTTTTTTTTACATCAAGTCGAGAATATGATGTCATGTAAATGGCCGCCGCCACAGTTGATTGTCATTTGAGCCCTTTTTATGGCATTTTCCATCACTTTGGCCAAAACTTCCGGCGATAGGTCCTCACATTCTTGACGGATATTGTCTTTAACAGCTGCAAGAGTCTGAGGCTTATTGACATAAACCCGCGACTTCAAAAAGCCCCACAAAAAGAAGTCTGGAGCGGTCAAATCAGGCGATCTTGCTGGCCAGTGCAAATCGCCAAAACGGGAGATTAGGCGCCCGGGAAATGCATCCTTCAGCATATCGGTTGTGGCACGTGCAGTGTGTGGCGTTGCACCGTCCTGTTAGAACCACATGTTTTCCAATCCCAATTCATCAAGTTGCGGCAAAAAGAACTCGTTGATCATTACTCTGTAGCGCTCACCATTCACAGTAACCGTTTGGCCCGCGACGTCTTCGAAGAAAAAACGTTCCAATGACTCCTCCAGCGAAAACAGCACACCATACAGTGACTTTAAGCGGGTGTAATGGCTCTTCGTGGGTTACACGCGGATTTTCAGTGCCCCAGAAGCGTAAATTTTGCTTATTTACGTACCAGTTAAGATGGAAATGGGCCTCATCACTCATGATTATTTTTGATGCAAAATCATCTTCATTATTGCTCAAATAAATAGTCACCAATATTCCGCGTTCTGGAGCAGTGTAGCGTAACATTGTTTATTAACGTGTATTTCGCATGTGTTTACTACACAAATGTCAAAACAGAACTGACATTAGGGGCCAATCGCAAAATTTATAGCATTTTCTGATAGGAGGATTACTTTTGCGCCACCTTGTATTTTTTATAATATTATTGACCTTTATATTAAAAATAAAATAATGATCTCTTTATGGAAACGTAGATCGATGCGCAACAATAATGATGCTGCTCCAGATGATGATGGTACTGATGATGATAAAGAATCGTATGTTTCTAAACTGTATATTTTGTTCTTTTTAATTATGATTTATTTGTTTTTTTCTTATTTTTATGATGTATAATCAATATTTTAATAATTTTTCTAAATACCATAATTATATATACAATTTAAATAGCACATTTCTAAATATTATTTGTGTAAACATTAGAAGCGTTTCGTCAGTTACAAAATTTAATAAATTTAAGTCAGTTGTTGCGAGTTTTTCGAAGTTGCCGGATGTTATTGCTATTCAAGAGACTTGGTTCGATGAAAAGATAATACAGGTATTTTCGATTCCTGGATATTCTAGCATTCATTGTTGTAGGAATGATGGATATGGTGGAACATCGTTGTATATAAACAAAAAACAACAATTCCCTGTAGATCGATGCAAAAGTGAAAATTTTGTTGATTTTATTTGAGTTTCTTTACACAACTTTCGGATTTCTAATAAACCTTTAAAAATAGTGTCTCTTTATCGTTCGCAAAAGTGTATGGTTGATCAGTTTTTAGTTATGATTGAAGAATTTATGGGAGCTCATGCTCAAAATCCACTCATTATGCTTGTGGATACGAATATTGACACATATCAAAACCCACAATATCCAGACTTATTTAACTTATTTCTTAATTATGATTGTCACAGCTGTCATTCTCTTGTGACAAGACCGATTAGTCGTACTTGTATAGATCATATGTTTAGTAATATTTATGGGAGAATATCAGTGGATTCAGTTGAGTGTACATTGACAGATCATAATATTATATGTTGCAAGTTGCAAAGTGACTTTGTTCTAAATAAAAATATTGAAGTTGAAAAAATTCAGTGTGATTACAATAAAGTCATGGAGTATGTGAAATGCAAATTAAATGAAATTAATACAAGTTCTAATTCATCAGACTTAACTGAAGATCTAATACGTTTTATTAATGATGCTGTAACTAATTCAACAAGTTATACTAAAGTTAAAAAACAACTTCGATTTGAACTTTGTCCATGGATAAGCAAAAACTTACAAAATTTAATATTATATAAACGTAAGCTGTTAATTAAGAGACGAAAATCCATAGAGTTCAAATATGAAGATTTGCTTAAAAGAATAAGGAAAATTATAAAGATTGCCTGTAAACTGGCAAAAAATAATTATTATTATGATAATTTGTGTAGAGTTGATGGAGATCCGAAAAAATGCGGGACGTTTTTAAATAATATACTTGGCAGAGAGCCAAAAAGAACCGTTAATCTTACAACATCTGAAGGTGTACCTATTTTTGATGACTTAGTAAAGGCTAACAAAATAAATCAGTATTTTGTACAGTCAGTTAAACAATTGAGGGCACACATACAAACATATCCTGGTGATAATTGTAATCAATTAAGAACATTATCTCAAAGTACCGATCGTTTTTTTTTTTTCAACCAGTTACTGATTTAGATTTAGAAGTTATTGTAGATAATTTGAATATAAAAAAGTCAACTGGATATGATAAAATTTCGCCTAAATTAATGGCTAACTGTAAAGAAGTTGGCAAAATATTAATATTTTTAATAAAATGATAAGCTCGTCTGTTTTCCCAGATTGCTTGAAAATCAGCAAAGTTATACCTATTCCAAAGGTTTCAAATGCTTCTGCGGTAAATAAATTTCGTCCAGTCGCAGTTCTTTCTACTATTGACAAAATTTTTGAAAAACTAATAGCCTGTTCCCCTATTTCGAAACAACACGTTCGTTCGCTTTCTATGCAAAAGAAAACTGATTTGGGTTTCACTAACTCTATTTCTATGCGAACGATGACTCGAACGACAAGTCGAATGAAAACGTTACTGTTTTCATACAAAATTTGGTTTCTCTATTTCGAACAGCGGGAACGCAAATGTCAAAATCAGTCTCTTGCTATTTTTTTTGTCGAGTAAATATATATTTGTTAATTTTAAAAACAAAATGAAGTGAAAAAAGCAATGGATAACAAAAGGTAAGTACAAAATAATACACTTATTTAAAGTTTATTAAGAATTTTAAATTTTAGTTTAAAAAAAACAATGTACCAGCCGAAGAAGCATGTATTTTATATGGAAGAAATGAATGATTTTGCCAGAGGGACTATGGTGTTCGGAGCAAACAAATTTTCTGCAGAGGAGGAAAATTTGACCAGAAAACTAAATTCCGTTTCACCCCCTATTACCTTGTTGCTGAGTGGTAAAAGGTAAGTGTGTGTTGTTTTTGGCTTACGTTTGCCCTAAGCAGCTCATATTTATATTTTTTATTTTACTACTATATGTTTTGAAGAATTCGATAAGGACTTAGTGATTTCGTCAATTTATTCTCCCCCCAGATTCTCCATAACGGAGGATCAGTACACAGTCTTTTTCGAATCATTAGGACCGCGTTTTCTGGCAGCTGGAGACTATAATGCCAAGCATACATTCTGGGGGTCACGGCTTGTTAACCCTAAGGGCCATGTTTTGTTTAATACAATTTCTAAGCTGGGTATGGATGTGATCTCTAGTGGAGAACCCACGTACTGGCCAACGGATCGTCGAAAAATACCCGATCTGATAGACTTTGGAATAACAATGTCTATTGCGAGAGAATTGGTCCATGTGGAACCATTATTGGATCTCTCATCTGATCACACACCTACAGTTGTTACTATTTTAAACCCCCAAAGAATTGTACCCCCCTCTGGTGACTTAGCACTGACAGGCAAAACAACAGATTGGTTGAAGTATAAAAAATTTATCAATACACATTGCTCGGAAAACATACCGCTAAGAACACCGGAAGATATCGACCTCTCGATTCAAAATTTGAACTAAATCTCAAACTTGCTGCTCAACTTGCTACCAAACCCCCCCGACACAACAGACAAAATATTATTTTGTCTGCCGATGTCGAAAGAAGAGCTCGAAGAGAGTGGCAACAGCACATATCTCCTCAACTTAAGGAACGGTTGAAAGAATGCACTAAAAAATTAAGAAAGCTACTTGAACATAAGAGAACTGCTTCATTAAACAGATATCTTGAAAATTTAGATCCAACATGAAGAACTGATTACTCATTATGGCGTGCAACGAAAAATTTAAAAAGACCTGTCTTATGTAAGCCTCCTTTGAGAAAATCAGACGGAGGTTGGGCTAGAAATGATACTGAAAAAGGAGATCTGTTTGTAGAACATTTAAGAAAAGTATTCACGCCAAATATAACAAGTTCTGTAACAGAGTTGCCACCGATTTTACCCCAGCACCGAGCAGCTACCCGATTAACGTTTGAGATGAGAGAGGTCGAAAAGGCTATTTTTGAACTAAACCCCAAAAAAGCTCCTGGTATCGATGGAATCGGTAACAAGATGCTCTTGGAGTTACCCCGTATAGCATTAAATATAATTCTCTTTATTTTTAATGCTATTATACGCCTTGAATACTATCCCCCAGAATGGAAAGTTTCACTTGTTAAAATGATACCCAAGCCAGGCAAAGATCACACAAAAGTGGAATCGTATAGGCCTATAAGCCTATTATCCAATTTGTCAAAGCTGTTCGAGAAAATCCTAATGGAAAAGATAACTGTTTATGTGGAACAAAACAACTGTATTCCATCACACCAATTTGGCTTCAGGAGAAAACACAGCACCATTGAGCAAGCCCACAGGCTGGTTACTGTTGTCAGAAAAACGTTCGAGGAGAAAAAATACTGCTCTGCCCTTTTTATCGACGTTTCACAGGCTTTCGATAAGGTTTGGCATGAAGGTCTACTGTTTAAAATAAAACTTTTGTTACCAACAAATACTCACAAGCTACTCAAAAGCTATATAACAAATCGAAAATTCACTCTTGCTGAAAAAAGTTTTGTCAGCTCTCCTCAAGATATACAAGCCGGAGTTCCACAAGGTAGCATTTTGGGTCCTCTGTTATATATCATTTATACTTCAGACATGCCATTAGATATTAATACCCACACATCGACTTTCGCTGACGATACTGCAATCTTAAGCGTCCACGATGACTCAAAAATAGCGTCTAGAATGTTACAGACTCACATTTCACAATTGGAAGCTTGGTTGGATAAGTGGAGAATTAAGGTGAATGAACAGAAATGTATCCATATTACTTTCACACTGAGAAAAGAGACGTGTCCACCCATTAAAATTAATAATCTGAATATACCCCAACACACATGTGTGAAATATCTAGGTATTCACCTTGACCGTCGACTCACGTGGAAAAATCATATAGATGCGAAAATAACTCAGATGAGGCTAAAAACTGCTCAACTCGCTTGGCTTACTGGCAAAAACTCTAAACTAGGCCTGGACTGCAAATTACTCATTTACAATTCGATTATGAAACCCATATGGTGCTACGGAATTCAGCTCTGGGGTACTGCCTCTGCGTCCAATATAGGGAAAATTCAGAGAATGCAAAATAAATTCTTGAGGACGATCACGAACGCACCCTGGTATGTTAGGAATTACAACATACATAAAGACCTGAATGTACCCCTGGTCAAAGATGAAATTATTAGACACTGTCAACGCTATTTAACAAAACTAGAAACACACCCCAACATACTAGCCCGTAACTTAACTGATAATCACGGCCACCAGCGTCTTAGGAGGAGGGACACTGCGGATCTGGTCCGCTAATAATAAGGGGAAATAATGGTCCCAGTTGAACCACACAACATCAGTCTGGCACTGGCTGGACTTAACAATTAATATTTAGTTTTAAGATTTGGATAATTATTGTTAGTTCACAGTTTTTAAAAGTGAAGATTCAATAAATAATATAAAATATGGAAAAAAAAAAAAAAAAAAAAAAGAAAAGCGTATGAGTTTTTGGGTATATTAATTTTTGACAAAACAGCGAAGTGTTAAAGTCAAAATATCTATTTTTTATACTCGTAATGAAACAGCTCTAAGTCAAAAAGTATTTGACCTATCAAAAACTCCTACGCGCATCCATTTATAATTTAGTTTTCCATATGCATTATAAATTTCAGAGAAATCCATCAAAAATTGATTAAGTAATGCTGCCTGCCGTCTACCTCTTTTGTAAATATACTATCATTTTGTAAAACTTTGTGTAAAACAAATATTTTTTTGTACTCCTTCATAAATCTTGTGAAAACCAATCTTTGTTAACACATCTCCGTAAATAAAAAAATAAAAAAAGGAAGTTTTTATATATAGGCTTTTTACGTAGGTTTTACCCCTTAAGTAGTATAAAAGGGTGCTTGAGGTCAATGATTTTCGATGTAACAAATTGGTATCATTGCGACAAAAACATTGATATATAACCCTTTAAGATCCGACTGTAAATACAGAAGATATGACAAAAAAATTAAAAATGCCCTACATTCGGCAACAAAAAAAAAATAAAATAATAGTTCCGCTGGAATTATTGGAATACTTTCCTAGCAAAAGTTTATTGCTTTTTTGCGAGCTTTCATTTTAAAATATTAGGGTAGTTCATTAAGGTGGTAGCAACTGAGATCTGGTGGGTTAATACTAGAACGGGTTACTTGAGGTCAATGGCTCCTTCGAGGAAAACATCGGTCTCCCCGAGACAAAAAACATTGATATACAACACTTTAAGATCCGACGGTAAATGGCGAAGATATAAAGAAAAATATAAAATGGCGACCCCTACGTTCGGCAAAAAAAAAAAAAAAAAACATTTTCGAAATTTTCTTGTTAAAATACTTTATATTTGAGGGTGTACGGTGAACTTTTTTTTTTTTTGCCTGTAAGGTGGTACGGTCTAATATACATACACAATTTGACAATAATCGAAAATTACGGTTTTTCATTATTTTTTTATTTACTATTTAAATTACATTGCATGTGATATTAAAATATGTTAATTTTCAGTTCAGTGCTGTATTTCCTATAAAAATTGGATTACATATGGGGGAGTTCGTTAAAAGCAGCTGTCAAATTTTAGACATGAAGCATTGCCACAGCAAAATTTTATTTTTGCTAACATCGATGCTAACTACACGTACGACTTTCCTCTCATTGCTAAAAAGTGTCATCACGAATAAAATATAACGCAGATGTTAGCTGTTTACTGTGAATGAATATTTTGGTTCAACGTAAAAATTGCGCTTTTTAAATACTTTTTTTAAAGAAGTTAACCTTTTTCGTATTTTCGTTTTTAAAATACTTAATGGAAATACATTTGTCAAAATGTCCAACAACAGTTCAACTAGGAATTTCATTCCAATGTCAAATAAATATGATCGTGTAATTCTTTTAGTAGATATGGATTGTTTTTATTGTCAGGTGGAAGGTGAGAACACTATTACGATTCCAATTATTTGGTTTACATTCTTTATTACACTTGCAGAAAAGTTAGACCCTTCGCTTAAGAATAAACCATTGGCAGTAGTCCAATATAATGCATGGAGAGGAGGCGGGTAATAGTTATACTGTCTAGCAATTAATAAACTTAAAAAGTGTCGAATTTTATTTTTTAGTATAATTGCTGTTAATTATGCCGCCCGTGCTAAAGGTGTTACTCGTCATATGCGAGGAGATGAAGCCAAGGAACAATGTCCAGATATTCAGTTAGTCAAAGTACCGAATGTACGTGAAAAAGCAGATTTAACAAAATATCGGGAGGCTGGCAAAGATGTCGCAAACGTCTTGCAGCGTTTTACGCCACTTTTGGAAAGGGCATCAGTCGATGAGGCCTATCTGGATATAACGGAAGCTGTAAATAAGCGTCTACAAGAAATGAATGACGTTTGTTTTTAAATCTAAACTATACGATTAAAATTTATTAATTTTTCTGCTTTATTCATTTAAGGGCACATTTATTTTACAACCTCAGGAGCTGGTCAATACTTATGCATGTGGTTTTCCGACAATTGGTGAATTTGTAACTAAAATAACATCACTTTTTACAAATCCCCCAACCGATGAAGATCTCTACCGTCATTTTAATGAAAACGATGTTCCAGCAGTACGTCAAAGTAACGTACGTCTCTTGATTGGCGCATCGATTGCTAGTGAAATTCGTGCTTCTGTCAAAGCCGATACCACATACGAATGTTCAGCTGGTATTGCCCACAATAAGATTTTGGCAAAATTAGCATGTGGTATAAATAAACCAAATAAGCAGACTCTATTGCCACTTGCTGAAATTGCTGGACTTTTTGAAACATTGCCTCTTGGTAAAATTAAGGGACTTGGTGGTAAATTTGGCGAAGAAGTGTGTGAACGTATGGGTATTCGTTATTTGGGCCAACTATTAAAGTTTACAGAAGCAGAATTGCAACAAAAATTCGATGAGAAAAATGGGTAAGATCTTATTGCTAATGTTTTCATTGATATTATTGTTATTTTTTGTTGTCATTAGCTGGAGAATAACGTTCACCAAACAAATTTGAGAATCAACAAAATTCTAATAAAATGGCATCGATTTGCTATTGTATATTTTTACATATTTTGCTATAAATACATATTTTGCTTTAAATGCATATTTTGCTATAAATGCATATTTTGCTAAAAATACATTTTTTAAGCATAAATAAGTTTTAAGCATAGAAATTTTCCATGAAAGATGATTTCAGTACCAAGGTTGTGTGCTGGTTCATAATTTTAGTAAACTTATCTGTATTTGTGCGTATATAGTGTATATAGGAAATATTTGCAAAGTTAAAAGTTGGAAGGGGTAAGAAATGGAATGGATAGGGAACGAGTGGAATTGAAGCACTACACTAGGAAACGAAATGGGATGAAAGGTGGAATATGTGTAATTAAAACAGTAGACCGGGAAAATGATGGGGAACGAGCGAAATCGATGTACTAGACAGGGATGCGAAATGAGAATTTTAATTTCGTACAAAAGTCATTACCAAATTGTACTTTTTTGAAATCAATTGTACCATTTTTTAGTATAAAAAAACACTAACTATAGAATTTTTTTTTAATATTTTTATTTTTAACAAACATAACAAAAAAAACTACAGAAAGTTCAGTTGCACATTAAAAGTATATGTAAAATAAGGTACAAAAATCCATGAGATCAATGTCATATTTAAGTAGGTAACAAACTGTTTATTTTAAAATTATTGCAACAAGAATTCGATGAATGTTACAAATCTTTTGTTTGGACTAGACTGGAAACTGTTGATAATATATACGATGCAATTGATTGCTTGCAATTTTCTTAATTCCCTTTTCAAAGTTGCTTCCAAAGTTATGTCTATTTATACGGTGACTTTAATCTCACGAAAACTGAATGTGAATTGAGCAACAAAATAAGAGTAAATATGAGTGTGAAAGAGAGATAACAGAAACATGCACGACAAACGAAAACTGCCTTTTTTTGTTATCCCGCTTGCTTCTCTATACCGTTCAATTACAATCAAAAATTGCAGGCAATAATTATATGCAACAAAGTCGCCGTCTAACAAGATATTCAAAAATATGTCACAGCAAAAATGAGTTGCCAAGAAAAAAAGATAAGGATAAACTGGGAAAATTTTGAAATTGTACCAAATAAACCATGGGAGTACCATCGTACCTTTAAGACCCAAATCGTACCAAAAATGGTATAATTGTACCAACTTCCGCATCCCTGAGACAGGGTGAATAAAAATAATATTACGCGGGGAACAAGTTATATTAAAACAGTTAATAGTAGTCTGGCACAAAAAAAATTTGAAAATTTCATGCATATGACAATCTGTTCCGATTTTCTATATCCCATACCTTTTTCACCCTTGGCTCCATACTTGGTACACTTATTTACATAAATAAGATACAGAAATGTTTTTATCTATTAGATACAATGACCACTATTATATTTTAATCAAAAAATTATAAAATACTAATAAAATTTCAAACCATTTTCTTACTGTCCCTATTTTTACTCACATTCGACTATAGGAAATTATAATACTTTTTAATGTTGTTTTTTTCAATTGCAACAACAAAGTTTGAATTGTTGCTTAAAATGAAGATTTGTTGTTGTACTATAATCTAAAAATAATATTGTTAGTTTCTTTCCAAAATGTATGTGTGTTTTTTTACTTCAAATTTGTTGCATGCAAGTGTCCCTATTTTTTCACACATAACTGTATATTGATCTTTATAAAAATATGTATGAAGATATAACACTATATTTAATTATATATGGGTTACACGGGACTGTATATATATTTACATATGACTTATACACAACCATGTATACTTATATATGTCTCAAACAGAACTATATGCTATCTAATATTTGATATGTAATAATATACAGTGTATCACAAAAGTAAGTATGCAGCAATATTTCAAATTGAAATAATTGAAAAATTGGCTTAAGATTTGAAATAAAAACACAAAAATTATATTTTTTAATTTATTTTATATGTTAAGAAAAATTATAAAAAACAAAAAAGTTTCTAATTCATTACTTGGTAATAATAATAATATAATTAAAAAATGGTCCGAATTCATGTCACCAAAGTAAGTATGCAGTTCGACTCTATGATTGAATCTATGAAGTCAGGCGGACATTTAATATTTTGTTGGATAGCCCTTGGCCTTTTTTACTGATTCCAACCTTGATGGCATATATGCGATAAGATTTTGGGTAAACGAAGGTAGAATTTTATTGCACTCCTCAATAGTGCAGCTTTAATGGTATCTTTGCTTGTAATGTTTGAATTCTGATTTTCTTTCGAGATTATCCCACAAATGTTCAATTGGGTTTAAGTCAGGTGATTGGGGGGTAGTTTTTAATTGTTTTTTGGCGCTCTAACAATATGGGCTGTATATTTAGGATCATTGTCTTGTTGGAATACAAATGATCCTGTTAGTCCCAATTTTGTTGCACTTTGATGTAAGTTATTTTTAAAAATATTTAAATAAACTGTCTAAACCATTGTTCCTTCGATCATCACCAGATTTCCAGCACCAGATGCTGTCACTTTTCTTCACACTTTTTGATACCCATCTAAACCAAAAATATATTTACTCTCGTAGGAAAAAATAACTGATTTCCAGAAATTTTTATTTGGCGCTGTTCGCAAATAGTTTTTTATGGATGTCATGGCCATGGTAACCGAAAGAATGCATCCCCGACGAATGGTTTGTGGGTTACACGTTTTTCCCAGTATTTTTTTCTATTTCTGCCAGTACTTTTAGAGCGCTTCTATTTTTCTTGTGATAATTCGTTTCTCCCTGTGATTGAAAGTCTTCTTATTAGTATTGCCCTCCGTATTATATTCTATAATTTTCTGTGCTGTGGAACTACTTTTATTGATAACTTTGCCAATTTTACGTTGGCTTTTCTTCTCTTTATAAAAGGTGTGTTCGACGTACGTTACCGCGGGTGCCCGCGGGAACCCAATTTTACCAGAAAGCGTTTCTTGTAACAAAAATTGGGTAAATGAGAGCGTTCATGAGCAAGTTATTGTGTTTCTCTTTTTACCAGAACTTAAACGTACTTTTTGCTTGGGTAAAATGGCAAAATTGTCAAATCATCAGCTGCTGCTAATAAATTAACCGTTTTGCATTTTTGAAAAAAATTAAAGTTAAATAAAAGTTTGCTATAAACAACTTTTCCTTCTTAATAATGAAAAATACATATGAACATGTAAATAGATATTTGCCATTTGAAATATATTTATTAAAACAGCTTTTTTAATATGAATAAATTTGAATTTTATTTTTGGGTATTTTTATGGTTTTGTGAGAGAATTTTTGTATTACTCTCATTTTACCAGACTTTACCTAAAATTACCTCGTACAGACCTAAAGTTTAACAATAACACTTTTTAAATCTTGTGAATGTGTTTTTCCACAAGAAACCATAATTCGAAATTAGAAAAATTTGCAATAAAAACGCAATTTTGGTATTGAATCGAATTTATAATCACAATAGTTCACTATTTTCGCGAATTAAATGCGTTTAGTTGAAATGAAGGTCAAAACTTTAAAAACTGCATATTTACTTTTGTGATGAGATTTTTGCTAATTCTTTAGAAATGATAACGGGATATGATAACGGTATAATTATTTAAGGCGTGTTCGTATTTTAGTATAAGGCAATACCATGTGTTATTGTAAGTGTAAAAACATAAATACTTTGGCATATTTTTCGAAAAAAATAGAGATTTTTGATTGTTTTTATGCTGCATACTTACTTTTGTGATACACTGTAAAGGCCATTATCAAAAATATTTTTTAATATGATATTAGATATAATTACATATGGTTTAAAATATGTTCCAATATATGAAATAATTTTTGATATGGTATAAGATATAATTATATATCATACAAAAAGTGCAAACAAATTTGAGATATTGTTATATAGTTCCATATCTAGTGTATTTTTTGATATAAATATATAAATTGATATAAATATATGTGGCCCCATGTCATGGTTTCGAATATCAGCCAGGGAGATACAATTTTTTGTGCTTTTAATTCATTTTTATTTTCTTATTAATATTTTTTTTTTTGCAAATCTTTCAAATTTTAAACCATTTCGTGACAAGATCTAGAAATTTTTGATAGGATATAAATGGTGAAAATTTATATATGTATGTATATATATTTTGTTTGCTTTAAATATAATTATTTCTCCACATTTTGTCTTAGTCAAAAAGATATGATTATATATAAGGTCTGTACGAGGTAATTTTGGGTAAAGTCTGGTAAAATCAGTGTAAGCAAAAAATTCTCTCACAAAACCATAAAAATGCCCAAAATACTGCGAACGCACAAAACCACATTTCATACCCAAAAATAAACGTCAAATTTATTCATATTAAAAAACAGCGTAATTAATAAATATATGAAATTGCAAATATATATTTACATTATCAGATGTATTTTTCACTATTAAGAAGGAAAAGTTGTTTATAGTAAACTTTTATTTAACTTTAATTTTTTTTCAAAAATGCAAAACAGTTAATTTATTAGCAACAGCTGATGATTTGACAATTTTACCATTTTACCCAAACAAAAAGTACGGGTAACTTACCCGTAAAAAGAGAAACACAATTACTCTCTCATGAACGCTCTCATTTACCCAATTTTTGTTACAAGAAACGCGGTAACGTACGTCGAACACACCTATAAAATATAGTTATATAGTTATTTAAATCAATACCAAATTTTTGCGCCCTATGCTCCAGTGGAAGTTAGAGGAATATAATAAGACCAATTTATTATTAGATATTTTTCCATAATTTACGAATATATAATTATATAATAATAATAATAATAATGGCTTTTTGTATTATAAATGAATTAATAAATAAATAAAATAAATAAATATAAGTCCCGAAGATAAAGTCTAGTAAAGTCATCCATTATGTATAGCAGTGTGTTACTAAGTGCTTACATTACGACAACTCCGGCAGACGAAGCTCAAGTCCTGGCGAAGGCGTTGTTTTTTCAGAATTTTAATATTTTTTCTTATTTTTCATACGTTTGTTGGATCTAATCTGATACAATTCGGTCTGACATTTTTCGGATAAGTTTGGGTATTACTTTGATCTGCCATTTTTCGGATCAAATAAGATCTAAATTAATTCCCAAATATATTACTGGATCTTATTTGATCTTACATTCTTTGTATCAAATAAGATCAGCTAGATATTAAAGAATATCAAATTGGATATGATTAAATATTGCTCCAGATAATTTTTTTTTTCACTCGGGCAAAAACAAATATAAATTTTTAAAATAATTTACATGCCTTTGAATCTTTAAAATCCTTTAGAAAATTAAAAATATTAAAAAACAAAAATCTAATTACGCATTTCTACTATATATATAATCTGTAGTTTATCGTGCATATGTATATCTTTTATGTCGCGCGGTGAATGGAATTTAACTTTTTACTCTTTGAAATTCGAAAAGATTTTTTAATTTTTTTTTTTAGTTTTTATATATTTTAAGACTCTCGACTTCTAGACTTTGCCGCAACATTTTCCACTTTACCCCAAAACGACCAATATTGAAAAATACTGGTTATATCACACTACGGTTAATGTTTCAAAACAATACTTTTTTTTTGTTGGTTCCAGATGAAAGCGTTTCCCATTTTAACCCATATTACCTTATATTTTTGAAAATATTAATGTTGATTTTTTTTTTTCAATTTTAGTTCATGGCTTTATAATATAAGTCGTGGTATTGATCTTGAAGCAGTAACGCCTCGTTTCTATTCAAAAAGTATTGGATGTTGTAAAAAATTTCCTGGGCGCAATAATATAACAGGAGTCAAAACACTACAACACTGGCTCAACGAGTTGGCGAATGAAATAAATGAACGCTTAGAAAAAGATATATTTGAAAATAATCGACGTGCTAAACAAATGGTTGTCAATTTCATACAAGAATTCGATGCCGAAGAAATATCAAGTTCACGTTCAGCACCATTGCAATGCTATGATACGGAAATTTTGGCTAAAACCAGTCTCGATATAATAAAAGCGAATACAAAGCAATTCTTTCGCGCTGGTAGCGAAAGTGTTTTAAATAATCCAATAAAATTTTTAGGTATAAGTGTGGGGAAATTTGAAACAATTTCCAACTCACAAAATAATATTCAAGAAATGTTTGCGCAACAGGCAGCTAAAAAGAAAAGACTGAGTGCTGATGATAAACAGGAACAACAAACTAACACTACTGCCAGCACTTCCACTACGAGTGTTGCAACAAACTCATTATCACAGAATGCTAGTAAGGAAAATGATAATAATACCGAGCCAATCCAGCCAATAACGAATCCAATGCCAAAAGAAAAAAAGAAACAAGATGTTAGAAGTTTTTTTTTAAATGCTCTTAAGAAGCAACCTCAACTGGAAAAACAGAAACAAAGTGATACTATTATTAGTACTACCGTAGATCCAAATGTTGAAATAAAAGAATCAATATCAAAAAATAATGAAGAAACATTTTCAATCACTACTGATTGTAAAGTAAATACCAATAAAATGCCTCAAAAAAGTTTCTTTGCTAAAGTTTTAAAAAAGAAACCAGACAATTTAGATGAAAATACAAACGCTTATGACATTACAAAACATTCAAATTCAGCGCAAGAATGCGTAGCAACTAAAAGTGACTACAACGAATTAAATGATTTGATTAATGATATAAATACTATGCAAAAAGATGAGCAAAAAAGTGAAAGTAATTTAAATTCACCATTCGAAACAACGAACGTTTTACCAGCAGCACTTCTTAATAAACGAAAATATGATCAAATATCTGATAGTGATGAACAAAATCTAAAAGATTATCGTTCTCAATATGCTGAATTTGCCGTACCTGAATTTCTTCCAGAGTTTTTACAATTTACAAATTGCTCAACATGTGGGATCAAAATTCTCAATGATCCCCTATCTATACAAACTCATCAAGATCATCATTTTGCTCAAGAACTAAGTCAACAACAACGTTATGAATATAGAGATGAAATTCGAACGAAAATTAATTCTGCAAAATCTCCACCCAACAATACTGTTGCTAACAAAAAGACAAAGAAAACACAGACAATACATAATAAATCATTAAAAGCAGATATAACGAAATTTCTTAAGCCATCTTCGCCATCATCACTCTCAAGTCAAATTCAGCAGGCAGAATGTGATTTGACCAGTATGGAAATTTGTGATATTTGTAAAGAACCCATAAAATTTGATGATATTTTAGAGCACAAAGATTTTCATATGGCCAAAGAATTACAAAGAAAACTAAATCAACTAGAAGTTCATACTGTAGAAGTTGTTAAAAAGGCAACAGCAGAATCAACACGAAAAAATTTGAATTCTTCATTAATGTCCTCAACTCGTCAAGCGAAGGTTGCCGCTAAACCCATAACACAGTTTTTTACTCAATCTAATATATGAATGGATGTATAAAATTTTGTTTTTTATGAACAAAAATCTGTTGAAAGTATAATTAAATTTAATGAAAGGTTCCAAATGTAATGTGTTAAAGCACAATATATTTTACAATAACTAAGCTCATATAGCAAAATTAATTTTCTATTGAATTTGTTCGTGTTCATGCGGTATTAAAAGAGAGTTTCTTTCTTTCTACATATTGGATATTTTAGATATCAGTCTCGCTCAACCCTCTCTTTTTTTATTTATACGCATGCTTTTTTTAAAAACCAAATGAAAACATTTTGCTAGAACGCGGATTTTGCTTTGTAAATAGGCGTAAATTCGATATATATAAGCAAAAAGGGGAGAGGGAAATTCCCCGGATTTCCCATGTTGGCAATATTTGTCCCCTTTCAACCTTCGCAACATGTTTTCATTTGTTTGACAGAGATAATGTAAAAACAATGATTATTGTAGTCTCTCTAGTAAGTATATACTCTTTTTATACAACTATTTAAGTTATGAAATGTACTTAATACAGAAATTATAATTAAAAATCGCAATATTTCTTTAAATGTTTTTCAAAATGAAGGAAAGAAAATCGTTCAGCCTTTTTCTAGTAGAATTTAATTTATAAATTATTTAATGAAGAAAGTGAATGATTATACTAAAAGCAATGAATTCATGATTCACTAATGAAATTAATGGCATATTAATAAATTTTAATGAAAATTTAAAAGTTAAATACAAAAATAATACATTCGAACCTCTACTTGCTAGGGTGATCGAACCGGTTTTCAGAAACCGTTTGAAACCCTTATCGATTTCAGTTATTCTGAAAAATTTAACTTTCGAATATTCAATTTTTTATTGTAGAAGCTGTAAGTTTACGAAATGCATTGTTAAAAAATTTCAAAACTACAGTCTCAATGCGTTCGGCTGGATTCAGTGCTGATACTATTTTTCGCATATATGAAAGCTTAGATGTTTCAACGAGAAAATTGCTACAAATAGCTGTAAAATATAAACTTGACGGCAAATTATCGATTGTGTTCTCTGTTAGGGAAAAGATATACGTCCATCTGCAGAACAAATCAGTAGCCATACAAGTTGCGGATGAAAGTGCCTTGGAAGAATTATTATATGCATGATTTTTCTTTACTATTCTATACTATATTTTTTTTTCCTTTTTATATTAATGATAGTGTTTTTTAATATCTTTAACTAATTGTGAGGCTATCTAGTTCTTTCTATTTCTAATAATTTTTCTTTCATTTAAATATAATTCAGAATCATATAAAAAATGGTTATGGTGTTGACGGAAATCAATCTTCTATGTTGAATATATTATGTAAGCAGCGATATGGTCTAAATGTCGTACATTTCAATGCGAAGAGCTTAAGTGGTTTAAAACTATATTATATAAGAAACATATTTGAAAATTCTCGGGTTGATATTATTTGTGTTACGGAAACTTGGTTTAAATATGATGTATCTGAGAATCACTACAGGATAAGTGGTTACAATCTCTTCAAGCATTTTAGAAAAGATATGAGAGGTGGTGGTGTTGCAATATATTGTAAAACGAATATTAATGTTTAACTCGTGAATGTATCAAATGATCCTAACATTGAATATATTAATGTAGAAATTAATGATAATGTCAAGAAGATTTCTGTTTCATGTGTATACAATCCTAATAAACTATTTAGCCTGGAACCATTTCTTGCAGATTTTAACAATCATATCATAAATTAAGATTTTTATGTTACCTGTGGTGACTAAAGTAGATTTACTTATTGATGATAAATACTCTGAGGATATGCGTGATTTTGTAAGCTCTGTTGGTCTGGAGATTGTGAACCAACAAGTGCCTACACGGTTCTCCAGATAATAACCCAAGCCTGCTTGATTTATTTTTACTTTCAGACTCCGAAATTTTGCTACTGTTTGACCTGATTTCTTTTGTTTCTGATCATGATCTCATTTTTTGCTTCCTAAATATCAGCCTCGTGAGGGATGTAAGTTCGAGACTTATCACTTATACAGATTTTAATTCAATTAATATATCCTCTTTTTACTCCGAATTAACAACTTTGAACTGTAATGAATGTTGGTATTCGCCATCAGTTGATGGTAAGCTGGATTCTTTTTGATCAATATTGCAGAACCTTTATAATAGACATGTTCCCATGGGTAGTGTTGTAATAAAATATTCTTCTTGTCCTTGGTACAATACTTCTGTGAAACAATCTATTTGTGATCGTAATCGATTATATAATGTTTGGAAACGTAACTGCACATTAATCTGCTAGTTAGGCAGGCCAAGAAATTGTATTTTTCTAAGAAATTGAATATTTCCTTACCCACTAGACTCAGAAAAAAAAGTTAGTAGAAAAATTTGTAAACGGTTTTCAATCCCACTCTACTATTTTTGTACTGATTTTTAGTAAAAAATTATTATTTAGCAAATCTTTTTCCTATTTACATTTTACAAATTACAGAATTTTAACAGAATATTTACAAATTTTTGTTGCTAAATTCAGAAATCATTTTACAAATTTTTGAAAACCGATTTGCTAAAAATTAGAAAAAAATTTTACTAATTTTAAAAAAGTGGATATTGAAGGAAATGTTATTTCTAATTAAAACTTACACCTACAAACTTAAATTTCCTTAAAATGTTACATATATTAAAAAAGGGATCGGAAGTGAAGATACCGACTCATGTCTAAAAAGAGGACATCCACTTAAAATAGCACTAAAAAGGTTTTTTAGTTCTAAAAATCCGCCCTGAAAACAATTCAAATTTAACCTTAAAAGTAAAAAAAAAAAACTGACCAAAAGATTTTTCTAAACAGAAATTACCAAATTAAAACAAAATGATTAATTCGTTTTTTAAAAAATATAATCAAAATTTTTGATGCTCGATAAGAAAAATAAATTCAAAGCTTTTTACTAATATTAATAATATTTAGTAATTTTTTTTTGCTGATTTTAGCAAACAGATTTTAAATTCCACTTTACAAAAAGTCTACTAAAATTTAGTAGCGGCTACTAGTTCTTCTACTAATTTCATTGTACTATACGTCAGCAGACATGTGTTGCTAAGATTAGCAAAAAAAAAAAGGTGGGCTCAAATTAGCAGAATTTCTCGTAATAACAGCAAAATTTTCAGTTGCCATTACAGACTTTTTTTGGTGAGTGTAGCCAACTATGTAAGAATATTAAAATGTTAGGTATCCATTGTTAAACTACATCTGACTACGTTATATCCAGATAACCTCAATAGAATAGAAGCTTGAACATTTTTTTGGCTTCTCTGATACTGCGCTATTACTGATAGAATATTATTTATCAGGAAGATCTCAAAAAGTTGTTGTTGGGGGAAGGGAGTCGGGTCTTAGGGGGATAACCTCTGGTGTCCCTCAAGGATCTGTCCTTAGTCCCTTAATGTTCAGCATCTTTGTTAATGACGTATTAAGTGTGGTAAAATATGCTCATATTCATGCCTACGTAGATGGCATACAATTATATATATCTAATCGCATTGGTATGTCAGAGGATTTATGTTGTGGACTCAATGAGGATCTTGACGCGATCGGAATGTGGGCCGAGAATAACTATTTGATGCTTAATCCCAAAAAATCACTGGTTTTACAAATCAGCAGAGACAAGCTAAACTTTTCTGATTTCCCCGCTCTATTTCTCAATAATACTCTAGGTTTTCATATAAATTCCACTTTGTCATGCAGTGATCATGTGAATAATACTATTCGCAATGTGTTTCTAAGGTAAAGTAAATTAGATTCACATTCACTACACAAAATTCAAGTATCTTTTAATAATGCGACACGGTATGTATATGGGTTAAATCGATTTGATAGTGTATCATCATGGCGAAAAATGATTCTTGAGTGCGATTTGGTTGATTACTTGCGTATGCGAAATATAATATTCTTGCATAAACTTCTTAATCAGAAAACCCCATCGTATATTTTATAATAAACTAGCATTTGGTAGATGCAACTGGCCGCATGACTTTAATAATACCAAGATATACGTGTCTTAACTCTGGCAGATTTTTTTTTATCAACGCCATTAAAATATGGAATACTTTGCCTGCTTAAATTAAACTAAGTTAGAGAAAAAACGGATTCAGGAAAGCATTATTTGAATTTGTATCCTTAAATAACTAGTTATTCTCATTTTCTACTTTATCTTAATTTTTATCATCAAACTAGATAGGCAAATTTAAATTTTAACTTAATATGTTGATTTTGTTTGTGAACTTAGCATATACAGGGTGGCGCAAAAATAACCTTCCGATGTTTTTTGGCTGTAATTTAAAAAAAAAAAATGAAAAACTGATTCTTCTTGTGGATTATTTATATTTGGTCTTTTAATTTTTTTTTACATCAAGTCGAGAATATGATGTCATGTAAATGGCCGCCGCCACAGTTGATTGTCATTTGAGCCCTTTTTATGGCATTTTCCATCACTTTGGCCAAAACTTCCGGCGATAGGTCCTCACATTCTTGACGGATATTGTCTTTAACAGCTGCAAGAGTCTGAGGCTTATTGACATAAACCCGCGACTTCAAAAAGCCCCACAAAAAGAAGTCTGGAGCGGTCAAATCAGGCGATCTTGCTGGCCAGTGCAAATCGCCAAAACGGGAGATTAGGCGCCCGGGAAATGCATCCTTCAGCATATCGGTTGTGGCACGTGCAGTGTGTGGCGTTGCACCGTCCTGTTAGAACCACATGTTTTCCAATCCCAATTCATCAAGTTGCGGCAAAAAGAACTCGTTGATCATTACTCTGTAGCGCTCACCATTCACAGTAACCGTTTGGCCCGCGACGTCTTCGAAGAAAAAACGTTCCAATGACTCCTCCAGCGAAAACAGCACACCATACAGTGACTTTAAGCGGGTGTAATGGCTCTTCGTGGGTTACACGCGGATTTTCAGTGCCCCAGAAGCGTAAATTTTGCTTATTTACGTACCAGTTAAGATGGAAATGGGCCTCATCACTCATGATTATTTTTGATGCAAAATCATCTTCATTATTGCTCAAATAAATAGTCACCAATATTCCGCGTTCTGGAGCAGTGTAGCGTAACATTGTTTATTAACGTGTATTTCGCATGTGTTTACTACACAAATGTCAAAACAGAACTGACATTAGGGGCCAATCGCAAAATTTATAGCATTTTCTGATAGGAGGATTACTTTTGCGCCACCTTGTATTTTTTATAATATTATTGACCTTTATATTAAAAATAAAATAATGATCTCTTTATGGAAACGTAGATCGATGCGCAACAATAATGATGCTGCTCCAGATGATGATGGTACTGATGATGATAAAGAATCGTATGTTTCTAAACTGTATATTTTGTTCTTTTTAATTATGATTTATTTGTTTTTTTCTTATTTTTATGATGTATAATCAATATTTTAATAATTTTTCTAAATACCATAATTATATATACAATTTAAATAGCACATTTCTAAATATTATTTGTGTAAACATTAGAAGCGTTTCGTCAGTTACAAAATTTAATAAATTTAAGTCAGTTGTTGCGAGTTTTTCGAAGTTGCCGGATGTTATTGCTATTCAAGAGACTTGGTTCGATGAAAAGATAATACAGGTATTTTCGATTCCTGGATATTCTAGCATTCATTGTTGTAGGAATGATGGATATGGTGGAACATCGTTGTATATAAACAAAAAACAACAATTCCCTGTAGATCGATGCAAAAGTGAAAATTTTGTTGATTTTATTTGAGTTTCTTTACACAACTTTCGGATTTCTAATAAACCTTTAAAAATAGTGTCTCTTTATCGTTCGCAAAAGTGTATGGTTGATCAGTTTTTAGTTATGATTGAAGAATTTATGGGAGCTCATGCTCAAAATCCACTCATTATGCTTGTGGATACGAATATTGACACATATCAAAACCCACAATATCCAGACTTATTTAACTTATTTCTTAATTATGATTGTCACAGCTGTCATTCTCTTGTGACAAGACCGATTAGTCGTACTTGTATAGATCATATGTTTAGTAATATTTATGGGAGAATATCAGTGGATTCAGTTGAGTGTACATTGACAGATCATAATATTATATGTTGCAAGTTGCAAAGTGACTTTGTTCTAAATAAAAATATTGAAGTTGAAAAAATTCAGTGTGATTACAATAAAGTCATGGAGTATGTGAAATGCAAATTAAATGAAATTAATACAAGTTCTAATTCATCAGACTTAACTGAAGATCTAATACGTTTTATTAGTGATGCTGTAACTAATTCAACAAGTTATACTAAAGTTAAAAAACAACTTCGATTTGAACTTTGTCCATGGATAAGCAAAAACTTACAAAATTTAATATTATATAAACGTAAGCTGTTAATTAAGAGACGAAAATCCATAGAGTTCAAATATGAAGATTTGCTTAAAAGAATAAGGAAAATTATAAAGATTGCCTGTAAACTGGCAAAAAATAATTATTATTATGATAATTTGTGTAGAGTTGATGGAGATCCGAAAAAATGCGGGACGTTTTTAAATAATATACTTGGCAGAGAGCCAAAAAGAACCGTTAATCTTACAACATCTGAAGGTGTACCTATTTTTGATGACTTAGTAAAGGCTAACAAAATAAATCAGTATTTTGTACAGTCAGTTAAACAATTGAGGGCACACATACAAACATATCCTGGTGATAATTGTAATCAATTAAGAACATTATCTCAAAGTACCGATCGTTTTTTTTTTTTCAACCAGTTACTGATTTAGATTTAGAAGTTATTGTAGATAATTTGAATATAAAAAAGTCAACTGGATATGATAAAATTTCGCCTAAATTAATGGCTAACTGTAAAGAAGTTGGCAAAATATTAATATTTTTAATAAAATGATAAGCTCGTCTGTTTTCCCAGATTGCTTGAAAATCAGCAAAGTTATACCTATTCCAAAGGTTTCAAATGCTTCTGCGGTAAATAAATTTCGTCCAGTCGCAGTTCTTTCTACTATTGACAAAATTTTTGAAAAACTAATAGCCTGTTCCCCTATTTCGAAACAACACGTTCGTTCGCTTTCTATGCAAAAGAAAACTGATTTGGGTTTCACTAACTCTATTTCTATGCGAACGATGACTCGAACGACAAGTCGAATGAAAACGTTACTGTTTTCATACAAAATTTGGTTTCTCTATTTCGAACAGCGGGAACGCAAATGTCAAAATCAGTCTCTTGCTATTTTTTTTGTCGAGTAAATATATATTTGTTAATTTTAAAAACAAAATGAAGTGAAAAAAGCAATGGATAACAAAAGGTAAGTACAAAATAATACACTTATTTAAAGTTTATTAAGAATTTTAAATTTTAGTTTAAAAAAAACAATGTACCAGCCGAAGAAGCATGTATTTTATATGGAAGAAATGAATGATTTTGCCAGAGGGACTATGGTGTTCGGAGCAAACAAATTTTCTGCAGAGGAGGAAAATTTGACCAGAAAACTAAATTCCGTTTCACCCCCTATTACCTTGTTGCTGAGTGGTAAAAGGTAAGTGTGTGTTGTTTGTGGCTTACGTTTGCCCTAAGCAGCTCATATTTATATTTTTTATTTTACTACTATATGTTTTGAAGAATTCGATAAGGACTTAGTGATTTCGTCAATTTATTCTCCCCCCAGATTCTCCATAACGGAGGATCAGTACACAGTCTTTTTCGAATCATTAGGACCGCGTTTTCTGGCAGCTGGAGACTATAATGCCAAGCATACATTCTGGGGGTCACGGCTTGTTAACCCTAAGGGCCATGTTTTGTTTAATACAATTTCTAAGCTGGGTATGGATGTGATCTCTAGTGGAGAACCCACGTACTGGCCAACGGATCGTCGAAAAATACCCGATCTGATAGACTTTGGAATAACAATGTCTATTGCGAGAGAATTGGTCCATGTGGAACCATTATTGGATCTCTCATCTGATCACACACCTACAGTTGTTACTATTTTAAACCCCCAAAGAATTGTACCCCCCTCTGGTGACTTAGCACTGACAGGCAAAACAACAGATTGGTTGAAGTATAAAAAATTTATCAATACACATTGCTCGGAAAACATACCGCTAAGAACACCGGAAGATATCGACCTCTCGATTCAAAATTTGAACTAAATCTCAAACTTGCTGCTCAACTTGCTACCAAACCCCCCCGACACAACAGACAAAATATTATTTTGTCTGCCGATGTCGAAAGAAGAGCTCGAAGAGAGTGGCAACAGCACATATCTCCTCAACTTAAGGAACGGTTGAAAGAATGCACTAAAAAATTAAGAAAGCTACTTGAACATAAGAGAACTGCTTCATTAAACAGATATCTTGAAAATTTAGATCCAACATGAAGAACTGATTACTCATTATGGCGTGCAACGAAAAATTTAAAAAGACCTGTCTTATGTAAGCCTCCTTTGAGGAAATCAGACGGAGGTTGGGCTAGAAATGATACTGAAAAAGGAGATCTGTTTGTAGAACATTTAAGAAAAGTATTCACGCCAAATATAACAAGTTCTGTAACAGAGTTGCCACCGATTTTACCCCAGCACCGAGCAGCTACCCGATTAACGTTTGAGATGAGAGAGGTCGAAAAGGCTATTTTTGAACTAAACCCCAAAAAAGCTCCTGGTATCGATGGAATCGGTAACAAGATGCTCTTGGAGTTACCCCGTATAGCATTTAATATAATTCTCTTTATTTTTAATGCTATTATACGCCTTGAATACTATCCCCCAGAATGGAAAGTTTCACTTGTTAAAATGATACCCAAGCCAGGCAAAGATCACACAAAAGTGGAATCGTATAGGCCTATAAGCCTATTATCCAATTTGTCAAAGCTGTTCGAGAAAATCCTAATGGAAAAGATAACTGTTTATGTGGAACAAAACAACTGTATTCCATCACACCAATTTGGCTTCAGGAGAAAACACAGCACCATTGAGCAAGCCCACAGGCTAGTTACTGTTGTCAGAAAAACGTTCGAAGAGAAAAAATACTGCTCTGCCTTTTTATCGATGTTTCACAGGCTTTCGATAAGGTTTGGCATAAAGGTCTACTGTTTAAAATAAAACTTTTGTTACCAACAAATACCCACAAGCTACTCAAAAGCTATATTTATTTATTATTTATTTATTTTATTTATTAATCATATAATTACAAATTATATGTTAATACCCTAACCGAGCACTAGCAACAAAGGCCTTCGGCTCGTTGTAGCGAAAACAGACCAGAGCCTCTGGTGGGAATTGAACCCACGACCCCCGCACTGATAAGCTAGCACGCTACCAACTAGCCTACCGGGGCGCTCATAACATAACATATAACAAATCGAAAATTCACTCTTGCTGAAAAAAGTTTTGTCAGCTCTCCTCAAGATATACAAGCCGGAGTTCCACAAGGTAGCATTTTGGGTCCTCTGTTATATATCATTTATACTTCAGACATGGCATTAGATATTAATACCCACACATCGACTTTCGCTGACGATACTGCAATCTTAAGCGTCCACGATGACTCAAAAATAGCGTCTAGAATGTTACAGACTCACATTTCATAATTGGAAGCTTGGTTGGATAAGTGGAAAATTAAGGTGAATGAACAGAAATGTATCCACATTACTTTCACACTGAGAAAAGAGACGTGTCCACCCATTAAAATTAGTAATCTGAATATACCCCAACACACATGTGTGAAATATCTTGGTATTCACCTTGACCGTCGACTCACGTGGAAAAATCATATAGATGCGAAAATAACTCAGTTGAGGCTAAAAACTGCTCAACTCGCTTGGCTTACTGGCAAAAACTCTAAACTAGGCCTGGACTGCAAATTACTCATTTACAATTCGATCATGAAACCCATATGGTGCTACGGAATTCAGCTCTGGGGTACTGCCTCTGCGTCCAATATAGGGAAAATTCAGAGAATGCAAAATAAATTCTTGAGGACGATCACGAACGCACCCTGGTATGTTAGGAATTACAACATACATAAAGACCTGAATGTACCCCTGGTCAAAGATGAAATTATTAGACACTGTCAACGCTATTTAACAAAACTAGAAACACACCCCAACATACTAGCCCGTAACTTAACTGATAATCACGGCCACCAGCGTCTTAGGAGGAGGGACACTGCGGATCTGGTCCGCTAATAATAAGGGGAAATAATGGTCCCAGTTGAACCACACAACATCAGTCTGGCACTGGCTGGACTTAACAATTAATATTTAGTTTTAAGATTTGGATAATTATTGTTAGTTCACAGTTTTTAAAAGTGAAGATTCAATAAATAATATAAAATATGGAAAAAAAAAAAAAAGAAAAGCGTATGAGTTTTTGGGTATATTAATTTTTGACAAAACAGCGAAGTGTTAAAGTCAAAATATCTATTTTTTATACTCGTAATGAAACAGCTCTAAGTCAAAAAGTATTTGACCTATCAAAAACTCCTACGCGCATCCATTTATAATTTAGTTTTCCATATGCATTATAAATTTCAGAGAAATCCATCAAAAATTGATTAAGTAATGCTGCCTGCCGTCTACCTCTTTTGTAAATATACTATCATTTTGTAAAACTTTGTGTAAAACAAATATTTTTTTGTACTCCTTCATAAATCTTGTGAAAACCAATCTTTGTTAACACATCTCCGTAAATAAAAAAATAAAAAAAGGAAGTTTTTATATATAGGCTTTTTACGTAGGTTTTACCCCTTAAGTAGTATAAAAGGGTGCTTGAGGTCAATGATTTTCGATGTAACAAATTGGTATCATTGCGACAAAAACATTGATATATAACCCTTTAAGATCCGACTGTAAATACAGAAGATATGACAAAAAAATTAAAAATGCCCTACATTCGGCAACAAAAAAAAAATTAAAAAAAAAATAAAATAATAGTTCCGCTGGAATTATTGGAATACTTTCCTAGCAAAAGTTTATTGCTTTTTTGCGAGCTTTCATTTTAAAATATTAGGGTAGTTCATTAAGGTGGTAGCAACTGAGATCTGGTGGGTTAATACTAGAACGGGTTACTTGAGGTCAATGGCTCCTTCGAGGAAAACATCGGTCTCCCCGAGACAAAAAACATTGATATACAACACTTTAAGATCCGACGGTAAATGGCGAAGATATAAAGAAAAATATAAAATGGCGACCCCTACGTTCGGCAAAAAAAAAAAAAAAACATTTTCGAAATTTTCTTGTTAAAATACTTTATATTTGAGGGTGTACGGTGAACTTTTTTTTTTTTGCCTGTAAGGTGGTACGGTCTAATATACATACACAATTTGACAATAATCGAAAATTACGGTTTTTCATTATTTTTTTATTTACTATTTAAATTACATTGCATGTGATATTAAAATATGTTAATTTTCAGTTCAGTGCTGTATTTCCTATAAAAATTGGATTACATATGGGGGAGTTCGTTAAAAGCAGCTGTCAAATTTTAGACATGAAGCATTGCCACAGCAAAATTTTATTTTTGCTAACATCGATGCTAACTACACGTACGACTTTCCTCTCATTGCTAAAAAGTGTCATCACGAATAAAATATAACGCAGATGTTAGCTGTTTACTGTGAATGAATATTTTGGTTCAACGTAAAAATTGCGCTTTTTAAATACTTTTTTTAAAGAAGTTAACCTTTTTCGTATTTTCGTTTTTAAAATACTTAATGGAAATACATTTGTCAAAATGTCCAACAACAGTTCAACTAGGAATTTCATTCCAATGTCAAATAAATATGATCGTGTAATTCTTTTAGTAGATATGGATTGTTTTTATTGTCAGGTGGAAGGTGAGAACACTATTACGATTCCAATTATTTGGTTTACATTCTTTATTACACTTGCAGAAAAGTTAGACCCTTCGCTTAAGAATAAACCATTGGCAGTAGTCCAATATAATGCATGGAGAGGAGGCGGGTAATAGTTATACTGTCTAGCAATTAATAAACTTAAAAAGTGTCGAATTTTATTTTTTAGTATAATTGCTGTTAATTATGCCGCCCGTGCTAAAGGTGTTACTCGTCATATGCGAGGAGATGAAGCCAAGGAACAATGTCCAGATATTCAGTTAGTCAAAGTACCGAATGTACGTGAAAAAGCAGATTTAACAAAATATCGGGAGGCTGGCAAAGATGTCGCAAACGTCTTGCAGCGTTTTACGCCACTTTTGGAAAGGGCATCAGTCGATGAGGCCTATCTGGATATAACGGAAGCTGTAAATAAGCGTCTACAAGAAATGAATGACGTTTGTTTTTAAATCTAAACTATACGATTAAAATTTATTAATTTTTCTGCTTTATTCATTTAAGGGCACATTTATTTTACAACCTCAGGAGCTGGTCAATACTTATGCATGTGGTTTTCCGACAATTGGTGAATTTGTAACTAAAATAACATCACTTTTTACAAATCCCCCAACCGATGAAGATCTCTACCGTCATTTTAATGAAAACGATGTTCCAGCAGTACGTCAAAGTAACGTACGTCTCTTGATTGGCGCATCGATTGCTAGTGAAATTCGTGCTTCTGTCAAAGCCGATACCACATACGAATGTTCAGCTGGTATTGCCCACAATAAGATTTTGGCAAAATTAGCATGTGGTATAAATAAACCAAATAAGCAGACTCTATTGCCACTTGCTGAAATTGCTGGACTTTTTGAAACATTGCCTCTTGGTAAAATTAAGGGACTTGGTGGTAAATTTGGCGAAGAAGTGTGTGAACGTATGGGTATTCGTTATTTGGGCCAACTATTAAAGTTTACAGAAGCAGAATTGCAACAAAAATTCGATGAGAAAAATGGGTAAGATCTTATTGCTAATGTTTTCATTGATATTATTGTTATTTTTTGTTGTCATTAGCTGGAGAATAACGTTCACCAAACAAATTTGAGAATCAACAAAATTCTAATAAAATGGCATCGATTTGCTATTGTATATTTTTACATATTTTGCTATAAATACATATTTTGCTTTAAATGCATATTTTGCTATAAATGCATATTTTGCTAAAAATACATTTTTTAAGCATAAATAAGTTTTAAGCATAGAAATTTTCCATGAAAGATGATTTCAGTACCAAGGTTGTGTGCTGGTTCATAATTTTAGTAAACTTATCTGTATTTGTGCGTATATAGTGTATATAGGAAATATTTGCAAAGTTAAAAGTTGGAAGGGGTAAGAAATGGAATGGATAGGGAACGAGTGGAATTGAAGCACTACACTAGGAAACGAAATGGGATGAAAGGTGGAATATGTGTAATTAAAACAGTAGACCGGGAAAATGATGGGGAACGAGCGAAATCGATGTACTAGACAGGGATGCGAAATGAGAATTTTAATTTCGTACAAAAGTCATTACCAAATTGTACTTTTTTGAAATCAATTGTACCATTTTTTAGTATAAAAAAACACTAACTATAGAATTTTTTTTTAATATTTTTATTTTTAACAAACATAACAAAAAAAACTACAGAAAGTTCAGTTGCACATTAAAAGTATATGTAAAATAAGGTACAAAAATCCATGAGATCAATGTCATATTTAAGTAGGTAACAAACTGTTTATTTTAAAATTATTGCAACAAGAATTCGATGAATGTTACAAATCTTTTGTTTGGACTAGACTGGAAACTGTTGATAATATATACGATGCAATTGATTGCTTGCAATTTTCTTAATTCCCTTTTCAAAGTTGCTTCCAAAGTTATGTCTATTTATACGGTGACTTTAATCTCACGAAAACTGAATGTGAATTGAGCAACAAAATAAGAGTAAATATGAGTGTGAAAGAGAGATAACAGAAACATGCACGACAAACGAAAACTGCCTTTTTTTGTTATCCCGCTTGCTTCTCTATACCGTTCAATTACAATCAAAAATTGCAGGCAATAATTATATGCAACAAAGTCGCCGTCTAACAAGATATTCAAAAATATGTCACAGCAAAAATGAGTTGCCAAGAAAAAAAGATAAGGATAAACTGGGAAAATTTTGAAATTGTACCAAATAAACCATGGGAGTACCATCGTACCTTTAAGACCCAAATCGTACCAAAAATGGTATAATTGTACCAACTTCCGCATCCCTGAGACAGGGTGAATAAAAATAATATTACGCGGGGAACAAGTTATATTAAAACAGTTAATAGTAGTCTGGCACAAAAAAAATTTGAAAATTTCATGCATATGACAATCTGTTCCGATTTTCTATATCCCATACCTTTTTCACCCTTTTCACTTGGTACACTTATTTACATAAATAAGATACAGAAATGTTTTTATCTATTAGATACAATGACCACTATTATATTTTAATCAAAAAATTATAAAATACTAATAAAATTTCAAACCATTTTCTTACTGTCCCTATTTTTACTCACATTCGACTATAGGAAATTATAATACTTTTTAATGTTGTTTTTTTCAATTGCAACAACAAAGTTTGAATTGTTGCTTAAAATGAAGATTTGTTGTTGTACTATAATCTAAAAATAATATTGTTAGTTTCTTTCCAAAATGTATGTGTGTTTTTTTACTTCAAATTTGTTGCATGCAAGTGTCCCTATTTTTTCACACATAACTGTATATTGATCTTTATAAAAATATGTATGAAGATATAACACTATATTTAATTATATATGGGTTACACGGGACTGTATATATATTTACATATGACTTATACACAACCATGTATACTTATATATGTCTCAAACAGAACTATATGCTATCTAATATTTGATATGTAATAATATACAGTGTATCACAAAAGTAAGTATGCAGCAATATTTCAAATTGAAATAATTGAAAAATTGGCTTAAGATTTGAAATAAAAACACAAAAATTATATTTTTTAATTTATTTTATATGTTAAGAAAAATTATAAAAAACAAAAAAGTTTCTAATTCATTACTTGGTAATAATAATAATATAATTAAAAAATGGTCCGAATTCATGTCACCAAAGTAAGTATGCAGTTCGACTCTATGATTGAATCTATGAAGTCAGGCGGACATTTAATATTTTGTTGGATAGCCCTTGGCCTTTTTTACTGATTCCAACCTTGATGGCATATATGCGATAAGATTTTGGGTAAACGAAGGTAGAATTTTATTGCACTCCTCAATAGTGCAGCTTTAATGGTATCTTTGCTTGTAATGTTTGAATTCTGATTTTCTTTCGAGATTATCCCACAAATGTTCAATTGGGTTTAAGTCAGGTGATTGGGGGGTAGTTTTTAATTGTTTTTTGGCGCTCTAACAATATGGGCTGTATATTTAGGATCATTGTCTTGTTGGAATACAAATGATCCTGTTAGTCCCAATTTTGTTGCACTTTGATGTAAGTTATTTTTAAAAATATTTAAATAAACTGTCTAAACCATTGTTCCTTCGATCATCACCAGATTTCCAGCACCAGATGCTGTCACTTTTCTTCACACTTTTTGATACCCATCTAAACCAAAAATATATTTACTCTCGTAGGAAAAAATAACTGATTTCCAGAAATTTTTATTTGGCGCTGTTCGCAAATAGTTTTTTATGGATGTCATGGCCATGGTAACCGAAAGAATGCATCCCCGACGAATGGTTTGTGGGTTACACGTTTTTCCCAGTATTTTTTTCTATTTCTGCCAGTACTTTTAGAGCGCTTCTATTTTTCTTGTGATAATTCGTTTCTCCCTGTGATTGAAAGTCTTCTTATTAGTATTGCCCTCCGTATTATATTCTATAATTTTCTGTGCTGTGGAACTACTTTTATTGATAACTTTGCCAATTTTACGTTGGCTTTTCTTCTCTTTATAAAAGGTGTGTTCGACGTACGTTACCGCGGGTGCCCGCGGGAACCCAATTTTACCAGAAAGCGTTTCTTGTAACAAAAATTGGGTAAATGAGAGCGTTCATGAGCAAGTTATTGTGTTTCTCTTTTTACCAGAACTTAAACGTACTTTTTGCTTGGGTAAAATGGCAAAATTGTCAAATCATCAGCTGCTGCTAATAAATTAACCGTTTTGCATTTTTGAAAAAAATTAAAGTTAAATAAAAGTTTGCTATAAACAACTTTTCCTTCTTAATAATGAAAAATACATATGAACATGTAAATAGATATTTGCCATTTGAAATATATTTATTAAAACAGCTTTTTTAATATGAATAAATTTGAATTTTATTTTTGGGTATTTTTATGGTTTTGTGAGAGAATTTTTGTATTACTCTCATTTTACCAGACTTTACCTAAAATTACCTCGTACAGACCTAAAGTTTAACAATAACACTTTTTAAATCTTGTGAATGTGTTTTTCCACAAGAAACCATAATTCGAAATTAGAAAAATTTGCAATAAAAACGCAATTTTGGTATTGAATCGAATTTATAATCACAATAGTTCACTATTTTCGCGAATTAAATGCGTTTAGTTGAAATGAAGGTCAAAACTTTAAAAACTGCATATTTACTTTTGTGATGAGATTTTTGCTAATTCTTTAGAAATGATAACGGGATATGATAACGGTATAATTATTTAAGGCGTGTTCGTATTTTAGTATAAGGCAATACCATGTGTTATTGTAAGTGTAAAAACATAAATACTTTGGCATATTTTTCGAAAAAAATAGAGATTTTTGATTGTTTTTATGCTGCATACTTACTTTTGTGATACACTGTAAAGGCCATTATCAAAAATATTTTTTAATATGATATTAGATATAATTACATATGGTTTAAAATATGTTCCAATATATGAAATAATTTTTGATATGGTATAAGATATAATTATATATCATACAAAAAGTGCAAACAAATTTGAGATATTGTTATATAGTTCCATATCTAGTGTATTTTTTGATATAAATATATAAATTGATATAAATATATGTGGCCCCATGTCATGGTTTCGAATATCAGCCAGGGAGATACAATTTTTTGTGCTTTTAATTCATTTTTATTTTCTTATTAATATTTTTTTTTTTGCAAATCTTTCAAATTTTAAACCATTTCGTGACAAGATCTAGAAATTTTTGATAGGATATAAATGGTGAAAATTTATATATGTATGTATATATATTTTGTTTGCTTTAAATATAATTATTTCTCCACATTTTGTCTTAGTAAAAAAGATATGATTATATATAAGGTCTGTACGAGGTAATTTTGGGTAAAGTCTGGTAAAATCAGTGTAAGCAAAAAATTCTCTCACAAAACCATAAAAATGCCCAAAATACTGCGAACGCACAAAACCACATTTCATACCCAAAAATAAACGTCAAATTTATTCATATTAAAAAACAGCGTAATTAATAAATATATGAAATTGCAAATATATATTTACATTATCAGATGTATTTTTCACTATTAAGAAGGAAAAGTTGTTTATAGTAAACTTTTATTTAACTTTAATTTTTTTTCAAAAATGCAAAACAGTTAATTTATTAGCAACAGCTGATGATTTGACAATTTTACCATTTTACCCAAACAAAAAGTACGGGTAACTTACCCGTAAAAAGAGAAACACAATTACTCTCATGAACGCTCTCATTTACCCAATTTTTGTTACAAGAAACGCGGTAACGTACGTCGAACACACCTATAAAATATAGTTATATAGTTATTTAAATCAATACCAAATTTTTGCGCCCTATGCTCCAATGGAAGTTAGAGGAATATAATAAGACCAACCGAATATATAATTATATAATAATAATAATAATAATAATAATGGCTTTTTGTATTATAAATGAATTAATAAATAAATAAAATAAATAAATATAAGTCCCGAAGATAAAGTCTAGTAAAGTCATCCATTATGTATAGCAGTGTGTTACTAAGTGCTTACATTACGACAACTCCGGCAGACGAAGCTCAAGTCCTGGCGAAGGCGTTGTTTTTTCAGAATTTTAATATTTTTTCTTATTTTTCATACGTTTGTTGGATCTAATCTGATACAATTCGGTCTGACATTTTTCGGATAAGTTTGGGTATTACTTTGATCTGCCATTTTTCGGATCAAATAAGATCTAAATTAATTCCCAAATATATTACTGGATCTTATTTGATCTTACATTCTTTGTATCAAATAAGATCAGCTAGATATTAAAGAATATCAAATTGGATATGATTAAATATTGCTCCAGATAATTTTTTTTTTCACTCGGGCAAAAACAAATATAAATTTTTAAAATAATTTACATGCCTTTGAATCTTTAAAATCCTTTAGAAAATTAAAAATATTAAAAAACAAAAATCTAATTACGCATTTCTACTATATATATAATCTGTAGTTTATCGTGCATATGTATATCTTTTATGTCGCGCGGTGAATGGAATTTAACTTTTTACTCTTTGAAATTCGAAAAGATTTTTTAATTTTTTTTTTTAGTTTTTATATATTTTAAGACTCTCGACTTCTAGACTTTGCCGCAACATTTTCCACTTTACCCCAAAACGACCAATATTGAAAAATACTGGTTATATCACACTACGGTTAATGTTTCAAAACAATACTTTTTTTTGTTGGTTCCAGATGAAAGCGTTTCCCATTTTAACCCATATTACCTTATATTTTTGAAAATATTAATGTTGATTTTTTTTTTTCAATTTTAGTTCATGGCTTTATAATATAAGTCGTGGTATTGATCTTGAAGCAGTAACGCCTCGTTTCTATTCAAAAAGTATTGGATGTTGTAAAAAATTTCCTGGGCGCAATAATATAACAGGAGTCAAAACACTACAACACTGGCTCAACGAGTTGGCGAATGAAATAAATGAACGCTTAGAAAAAGATATATTTGAAAATAATCGACGTGCTAAACAAATGGTTGTCAATTTCATACAAGAATTCGATGCCGAAGAAATATCAAGTTCACGTTCAGCACCATTGCAATGCTATGATACGGAAATTTTGGCTAAAACCAGTCTCGATATAATAAAAGCGAATACAAAGCAATTCTTTCGCGCTGGTAGCGAAAGTGTTTTAAATAATCCAATAAAATTTTTAGGTATAAGTGTGGGGAAATTTGAAACAATTTCCAACTCACAAAATAATATTCAAGAAATGTTTGCGCAACAGGCAGCTAAAAAGAAAAGACTGAGTGCTGATGATAAACAGGAACAACAAACTAACACTACTGCCAGCACTTCCACTACGAGTGTTGCAACAAACTCATTATCACAGAATGCTAGTAAGGAAAATGATAATAATACCGAGCCAATCCAGCCAATAACGAATCCAATGCCAAAAGAAAAAAAGAAACAAGATGTTAGAAGTTTTTTTTTAAATGCTCTTAAGAAGCAACCTCAACTGGAAAAACAGAAACAAAGTGATAATATTATTAGTACTACCGTAGATTCAAATGTTGAAATAAAAGAATCAATATCAAAAAATAATGAAGAAACATTTTCAATCACTACTGATTGTAAAGTAAATACCAATAAAATGCCTCAAAAAAGTTTCTTTGCTAAAGTTTTAAAAAAGAAACCAGACAATTTAGATGAAAATACAAACGCTTATGACATTACAAAACATTCAAATTCAGCGCAAGAATGCGTAGCAACTAAAAGTGACTACAACGAATTAAATGATTTGATTAATGATATAAATAGTATGCAAAAAGATGAGCAAAAAAGTGAAAGTAATTTAAATTCACCATTCGAAACAACGAACGTTTTACCAGCAGCACTTCTTAATAAACGAAAATATGATCAAATATCTGATAGTGATGAACAAAATCTAAAAGATTATCGTTCTCAATATGCTGAATTTGCCGTACCTGAATTTCTTCCAGAGTTTTTACAATTTACAAATTGCTCAACATGTGGGATCAAAATTCTCAATGATCCCCTATCTATACAAACTCATCAAGATCATCATTTTGCTCAAGAACTAAGTCAACAACAACGTTATGAATATAGAGATGAAATTCGAACGAAAATTAATTCTGCAAAATCTCCACCCAACAATACTGTTGCTAACAAAAAGACAAAGAAAACACAGACAATACATAATAAATCATTAAAAGCAGATATAACGAAATTTCTTAAGCCATCTTCGCCATCATCACTCTCAAGTCAAATTCAGCAGGCAGAATGTGATTTGACCAGTATGGAAATTTGTGATATTTGTAAAGAACCCATAAAATTTGATGATATTTTAGAGCACAAAGATTTTCATATGGCCAAAGAATTACAAAGAAAACTAAATCAACTAGAAGTTCATACTGTAGAAGTTGTTAAAAAGGCAACAGCAGAATCAACACGAAAAAATTTGAATTCTTCATTAATGTCCTCAACTCGTCAAGCGAAGGTTGCCGCTAAACCCATAACACAGTTTTTTACTCAATCTAATATATGAATGGATGTATAAAATTTTGTTTTTTATGAACAAAAATCTGTTGAAAGTATAATTAAATTTAATGAAAGGTTCCAAATGTAATGTGTTAAAGTACAATATATTTTACAATAACTAAGCTCATATAGCAAAATTAATTTTCTATTGAATTTGTTCGTGTTCATGCGGTATTAAAAGAGAGTTTCTTTCTTTCTACATATTGGATATTTTAGATATCAGTCTCGCTCAACCCTCTCTTTTTTTATTTATACGCATGCTTTTTTAAAAACCAAATGAAAACATTTTGCTAGAACGCGGATTTTGCTTTGTAAATAGGCGTAAATTCGATATATATAAGCAAAAAGGGGAGAGGGAAATTCCCCGGATTTCCCATGTTGGCAATATTTGTCCCCTTTCAACCTTCGCAACATGTTTTCATTTGTTTGACAGAGATAATGTAAAAACAATGATTATTGTAGTCTCTCTAGTAAGTATATACTCTTTTTATACAACTATTTAAGTTATGAAATGTACTTAATACAGAAATTATAATTAAAAATCGCAATATTTCTTTAAATGTTTTTCAAAATGAAGGAAAGAAAATCGTTCAGCCTTTTTCTAGTAGAATTTAATTTATAAATTATTTAATGAAGAAAGTGAATGATTATACTAAAAGCAATGAATTCATGATTCACTAATGAAATTAATGGCATATTAATAAATTTTAATGAAAATTTAAAAGTTAAATACAAAAATAATACATTCGAACCTCTACTTGCTAGGGTGATCGAACCGGTTTTCAGAAACCGTTTGAAACCCTTATCGATTTCAGTTATTCTGAAAAATTTAACTTTCGAATATTCAATTTTTTATTGTAGAAGCTGTAAGTTTACGAAATGCATTGTTAAAAAATTTCAAAACTACAGTCTCAATGCGTTCGGCTGGATTCAGTGCTGATACTATTTTTCGCATATATGAAAGCTTAGATGTTTCAACGAGAAAATTGCTACAAATAGCTGTAAAATATAAACTTGACGGCAAATTATCGATTGTGTTCTCTGTTAGGGAAAAGATATACGTCCATCTGCAGAACAAATCAGTAGCCATACAAGTTGCGGATGAAAGTGCCTTGGAAGAATTATTATATGCATGATTTTTCTTTACTATTCTATACTATATTTTTTTTTTCCTTTTTATATTAATGATAGTGTTTTTTAATATCTTTAACTAATTGTGAGGCTATCTAGTTCTTTCTATTTCTAATAATTTTTCTTTCATTTAAATATAATTCAGAATCATATAAAAAATGGTTATGGTGTTGACGGAAATCAATCTTCTATGTTGAATATATTATGTAAGCAGCGATATGGTCTAAATGTCGTACATTTCAATGCGAAGAGCTTAAGTGGTTTAAAACTATATTATATAAGAAACATATTTGAAAATTCTCGGGTTGATATTATTTGTGTTACGGAAACTTGGTTTAAATATGATGTATCTGAGAATCACTACAGGATAAGTGGTTACAATCTCTTCAAGCATTTTAGAAAAGATATGAGAGGTGGTGGTGTTGCAATATATTGTAAAACGAATATTAATGTTTAACTCGTGAATGTATCAAATGATCCTAACATTGAATATATTAATGTAGAAATTAATGATAATGTCAAGAAGATTTCTGTTTCATGTGTATACAATCCTAATAAACTATTTAGCCTGGAACCATTTCTTGCAGATTTTAACAATCATATCATAAATTAAGATTTTTATGTTACCTGTGGTGACTAAAGTAGATTTACTTATTGATGATAAATACTCTGAGGATATGCGTGATTTTGTAAGCTCTGTTGGTCTGGAGATTGTGAACCAACAAGTGCCTACACGGTTCTCCAGATAATAACCCAAGCCTGCTTGATTTATTTTTACTTTCAGACTCCGAAATTTTGCTACTGTTTGACCTGATTTCTTTTGTTTCTGATCATGATCTCATTTTTTGCTTCCTAAATATCAGCCTCGTGAGGGATGTAAGTTCGAGACTTATCACTTATACAGATTTTAATTCAATTAATATATCCTCTTTTTACTCCGAATTAACAACTTTGAACTGTAATGAATGTTGGTATTCGCCATCAGTTGATGGTAAGCTGGATTCTTTTTGATCAATATTGCAGAACCTTTATAATAGACATGTTCCCATGGGTAGTGTTGTAATAAAATATTCTTCTTGTCCTTGGTACAATACTTCTGTGAAACAATCTATTTGTGATCGTAATCGATTATATAATGTTTGGAAACGTAACTGCACATTAATCTGCTAGTTAGGCAGGCCAAGAAATTGTATTTTTCTAAGAAATTGAATATTTCCTTACCCACTAGACTCAGAAAAAAAAGTTAGTAGAAAAATTTGTAAACGGTTTTCAATCCCACTCTACTATTTTTGTACTGATTTTTAGTAAAAAATTATTATTTAGCAAATCTTTTTCCTATTTACATTTTACAAATTACAGAATTTTAACAGAATATTTACAAATTTTTGTTGCTAAATTCAGAAATCATTTTACAAATTTTTGAAAACCGATTTGCTAAAAATTAGAAAAAAATTTTACTAATTTTAAAAAAGTGGATATTGAAGGAAATGTTATTTCTAATTAAAACTTACACCTACAAACTTAAATTTCCTTAAAATGTTACATATATTAAAAAAGGGATCGGAAGTGAAGATACCGACTCATGTCTAAAAAGAGGACATCCACTTAAAATAGCACTAAAAAGGTTTTTTAGTTCTAAAAATCCGCCCTGAAAACAATTCAAATTTAACCTTAAAAGTAAAAAAAAAAAACTGACCAAAAGATTTTTCTAAACAGAAATTACCAAATTAAAACAAAATGATTAATTCGTTTTTTAAAAAATATAATCAAAATTTTTGATGCTCGATAAGAAAAATAAATTCAAAGCTTTTTACTAATATTAATAATATTTAGTAATTTTTTTTTGCTGATTTTAGCAAACAGATTTTAAATTCCACTTTACAAAAAGTCTACTAAAATTTAGTAGCGGCTACTAGTTCTTCTACTAATTTCATTGTACTATACGTCAGCAGACATGTGTTGCTAAGATTAGCAAAAAAAAAAAGGTGGGCTCAAATTAGCAGAATTTCTCGTAATAACAGCAAAATTTTCAGTTGCCATTACAGACTTTTTTTGGTGAGTGTAGCCAACTATGTAAGAATATTAAAATGTTAGGTATCCATTGTTAAACTACATCTGACTACGTTATATCCAGATAACCTCAATAGAATAGAAGCTTGAACATTTTTTTGGCTTCTCTGATACTGCGCTATTACTGATAGAATATTATTTATCAGGAAGATCTCAAAAAGTTGTTGTTGGGGGAAGGGAGTCGGGTCTTAGGGGGATAACCTCTGGTGTCCCTCAAGGATCTGTCCTTAGTCCCTTAATGTTCAGCATCTTTGTTAATGACGTATTAAGTGTGGTAAAATATGCTCATATTCATGCCTACGCAGATGGCATACAATTATATATATCTAATCGCATTGGTATGTCAGAGGATTTATGTTGTGGACTCAATGAGGATCTTGACGCGATCGGAATGTGGGCCGAGAATAACTATTTGATGCTTAATCCCAAAAAATCACTGGTTTTACAAATCAGCAGAGACAAGCTAAACTTTTCTGATTTCCCCGCTCTATTTCTCAATAATACTCTAGGTTTTCATATAAATTCCACTTTGTCATGCAGTGATCATGTGAATAATACTATTCGCAATGTGTTTCTAAGGTAAAGTAAATTAGATTCACATTCACTACACAAAATTCAAGTATCTTTTAATAATGCGACACGGTATGTATATGGGTTAAATCGATTTGATAGTGTATCATCATGGCGAAAAATGATTCTTGAGTGCGATTTGGTTGATTACTTGCGTATGCGAAATATAATATTCTTGCATAAACTTCTTAATCAGAAAACCCCATCGTATATTTTATAATAAACTAGCATTTGGTAGATGCAACTGGCCGCATGACTTTAATAATACCAAGATATACGTGTCTTAACTCTGGCAGATTTTTTTTTATCAACGCCATTAAAATATGGAATACTTTGCCTGCTTAAATTAAACTAAGTTAGAGAAAAACGGATTCAGGAAAGCATTATTTGAATTTGTATCCTTAAATAACTAGTTATTCTCATTTTCTACTTTATCTTAATTTTTATCATCAAACTAGATAGGCAAATTTAAATTTTAACTTAATATGTTGATTTTGTTTGTGAACTTAGCATATACAGGGTGGCGCAAAAATAACCTTCCGATGTTTTTTGGCTGTAATTTAAAAAAAAAAATGAAAAACTGATTCTTCTTGTGGATTATTTATATTTGGTCTTTTAATTTTTTTTTACATCAAGTCGAGAATATGATGTCATGTAAATGGCCGCCGCCACAGTTGATTGTCATTTGAGCCCTTTTTATGGCATTTTCCATCACTTTGGCCAAAACTTCCGGCGATAGGTCCTCACATTCTTGACGGATATTGTCTTTAACAGCTGCAAGAGTCTGAGGCTTATTGACATAAACCCGCGACTTCAAAAAGCCCCACAAAAAGAAGTCTGGAGCGGTCAAATCAGGCGATCTTGCTGGCCAGTGCAAATCGCCAAAACGGGAGATTAGGCGCCCGGGAAATGCATCCTTCAGCATATCGGTTGTGGCACGTGCAGTGTGTGGCGTTGCACCGTCCTGTTAGAACCACATGTTTTCCAATCCCAATTCATCAAGTTGCGGCAAAAAGAACTCGTTGATCATTACTCTGTAGCGCTCACCATTCACAGTAACCGTTTGGCCCGCGACGTCTTCGAAGAAAAAACGTTCCAATGACTCCTCCAGCGAAAACAGCACACCATACAGTGACTTTAAGCGGGTGTAATGGCTCTTCGTGGGTTACACGCGGATTTTCAGTGCCCCAGAAGCGTAAATTTTGCTTATTTACGTACCAGTTAAGATGGAAATGGGCCTCATCACTCATGATTATTTTTGATGCAAAATCATCTTCATTATTGCTCAAATAAATAGTCACCAATATTCCGCGTTCTGGAGCAGTGTAGCGTAACATTGTTTATTAACGTGTATTTCGCATGTGTTTACTACACAAATGTCAAAACAGAACTGACATTAGGGGCCAATCGCAAAATTTATAGCATTTTCTGATAGGAGGATTACTTTTGCGCCACCTTGTATTTTTTATAATATTATTGACCTTTATATTAAAAATAAAATAATGATCTCTTTATGGAAACGTAGATCGATGCGCAACAATAATGATGCTGCTCCAGATGATGATGGTACTGATGATGATAAAGAATCGTATGTTTCTAAACTGTATATTTTGTTCTTTTTAATTATGATTTATTTGTTTTTTTCTTATTTTTATGATGTATAATCAATATTTTAATAATTTTTCTAAATACCATAATTATATATACAATTTAAATAGCACATTTCTAAATATTATTTGTGTAAACATTAGAAGCGTTTCGTCAGTTACAAAATTTAATAAATTTAAGTCAGTTGTTGCGAGTTTTTCGAAGTTGCCGGATGTTATTGCTATTCAAGAGACTTGGTTCGATGAAAAGATAATACAGGTATTTTCGATTCCTGGATATTCTAGCATTTGCCGGATGTTATTGCTATTCAAGAGACTTGGTTCGATGAAAAGATAATACAGGTATTTTCGATTCCCTGATATTCTAACATTCATTGTTGTAGGAATGATGGATATGGTGGAACATCGTTGTATATAAACAAAAAACAACAATTCCCTGTAGATCGATGCAAAAGTGAAAATTTTGTTGATTTTATTTGAGTTTCTTTACACAACTTTCGGATTTCTAATAAACCTTTAAAAATAGTGTCTCTTTATCGTTCGCAAAAGTGTATGGTTGATCAGTTTTTAGTTATGATTGAAGAATTTATGGGAGCTCATGCTCAAAATCCACTCATTATGCTTGTGGATACGAATATTGACACATATCAAAACCCACAATATCCAGACTTATTTAACTTATTTCTTAATTATGATTGTCACAGCTGTCATTCTCTTGTGACAAGACCGATTAGTCGTACTTGTTCTAAATAAAAATATTGAAGTTGAAAAAATTCAGTGTGATTACAATAAAGTCATGGAGTATGTGAAATGCAAATTAAATGAAATTAATACAAGTTCTAATTCATCAGACTTAACTGAAGATCTAATACGTTTTATTAGTGATGCTGTAACTAATTCAACAAGTTATACTAAAGTTAAAAAACAACTTCGATTTGAACTTTGTCCATGGATAAGCAAAAACTTACAAAATTTAATATTATATAAACGTAAGCTGTTAATTAAGAGACGAAAATCCATAGAGTTCAAATATGAAGATTTGCTTAAAAGAATAAGGAAAATTATAAAGATTGCCTGTAAACTGGCAAAAAATAATTATTATTATGATAATTTGTGTAGAGTTGATGGAGATCCGAAAAAATGCGGGACGTTTTTAAATAATATACTTGGCAGAGAGCCAAAAAGAACCGTTAATCTTACAACATCTGAAGGTGTACCCATTTTTGATGACTTAGTAAAGGCTAACAAAATAAATCAGTATTTTGTACAGTCAGTTAAACAATTGAGGGCACACATACAAACATATCCTGGTGATAATTGTAATCAATTAAGAACATTATCTCAAAGTACCGATCGTTTTTTTTTTTTTTTTCTACCAGTTACTGATTTAGATTTAGAAGTTATTGTAGATAATTTGAATATAAAAAAGTCAACTGGATATGATAAAATTTCGCCTAAATTAATGGCTAACTGTAAAGAAGTTGGCAAAATATTAATATTTTTAATAAAATGATAAGCTCGTCTGTTTTCCCAGATTGCTTGAAAATCAGCAAAGTTATACCTATTCCAAAGGTTTCAAATGCTTCTGCGGTAAATATATTTCGTCCAGTCGCAGTTCTTTCTACTATTGACAAAATTTTTGAAAAACTAATAGCCTGTTCCCCTATTTCGAAACAACACGTTCGTTCGCTTTCTATGCAAAAGAAAACTGATTTGGGTTTCACTAACTCTATTTCTATGCGAACGATGACTCGAACGACAAGTCGAATGAAAACGTAACTGTTTTCATACAAAATTTGGTTTCTCTATTTCGAACAGCGGGAACGCAAATGTCAAAATCAGTCTCTAGCTATTTTTTTTGTCGAGTAAATATATATTTGTTAATTTTAAAAACAAAATGAAGTGAAAAAAGCAATGGATAACAAAAGGTAAGTACAAAATAATACACTTATTTAAAGTTTATTAAGAATTTTAAATTTTAGTTTAAAAAAAGCAATGTACCAGCCGAAGAAGCATGTATTTTATATGGAAGAAATGAATGATTTTGCCAGAGGGACTATGGTGTTCGGAGCAAACAAATTTTCTGCAGAGGAGGAAAATTTGACCAGAAAACTAAATTCCGTTTCACCCCCTATTACCTTGTTGCTGAGTGGTAAAAGGTAAGTGTGTGTTGTTTTTGGCTTACGTTTGCCCTAAGCAGCTCATATTTGTATTTTTTATTTTACTACTATATGTTTTGAAGAATTCGATAAGGACTTAGTGATTTCGTCAATTTATTCTCCCCCCAGATTCTCCATAACGGAGGATCAGTACACAGTCTTTTTCGAATCATTAGGACCGCGTTTTCTGGCAGCTGGAGACTATAATGCCAAGCATACATTCTGGGGGTCACGGCTTGTTAACCCTAAGGGCCGTGTTTTGTTTAATACAATTTCTAAGCTGGGTATGGATGTGAGCTCTAGTGGAGAACCCACGTACTGGCCAACGGATCGTCGAAAAATACCCGATCTGATAGACTTTGGAATAACAATGTCTATTGCGAGAGAATTGGTCCATGTGGAACCATTATTGGATCTCTCATCTGATCACACACCTACAGTTGTTACTATTTTAAACCCCCAAAGAATTATACCCCCCTCTGGTGACTTAGCACTGACAGGCAAAACAACAGATTGGTTGAAGTATAAAAAATTTATCAGTACACATTGCTCGGAAAACATACCGCTAAGAACACCGGAAGATATCGACCTCTCGATTCAAAATTTTGAACTAAATCTCAAACTTGCTGCTCAACTTGCTACCAAACCCCCCCGACACAACAGACAAAATATTATTTTGTCTGCCGATGTCGAAAGAAGAGCTCGAAGAGAGTGGCAACAGCACATATCTCCTCAACTTAAGGAACGGTTGAAAGAATGCACTAAAAAATTAAGAAAGCTACTTGAACATAAGAGAACTGCTTCATTAAACAGATATCTTGAAAATTTAGATCCAACATCAAGAACTGATTACTCATTATGGCGTGCAACGAAAAATTTAAAAAGACCTGTCTTATGTTAGCCTCCTTTGAGAAAATTAGACGGAGGTTGGGCTAGAAATGATACTGAAAAAGGAGATCTGTTTGTAGAACATTTAAGAAAAGTATTCACGCCAAATATAACAAGTTCTGTAACAGAGTTGCCACCGATTTTACCCCAGCACCGAGCAGCTACCCGATTAACGTTTGAGATGAGAGAGGTCGAAAAGGCTATTTTTGAACTAAACCCCAAAAAAGCTCCTGGTATCGATGGAATCGGTAACAAGATGCTCTTGGAGTTACCCCGTATAGCATTAAATATAATTCTCTTTATTTTTAATGCTATTATACGCCTTGAATACTATCCCCCAGAATGGAAAGTTTCACTTGTTAAAATGATACCCAAGCCAGGCAAAGATCACACAAAAGTGGAATCGTATAGGCCTATAAGCCTATTATCCAATTTGTCAAAGCTGTTCGAGAAAATCCTAATGGAAAAGATAACTGTTTATGTGGAACAAAACAACTGTATTCCATCAGACCAATTTGGCTTCAGGAGAAAACACAGCACCATTGAGCAAGCCCACAGGCTAGTTACTGTTGTCAGAAAAACGTTCGAAGAGAAAAAATACTGCTCTGCCTTTTTATCGATGTTTCACAGGCTTTCGATAAGGTTTGGCATAAAGGTCTACTGTTTAAAATAAAACTTTTGTTACCAACAAATACCCACAAGCTACTCAAAAGCTATATTTATTTATTATTTATTTATTTTATTTATTAATCATATAATTACAAATTATATGTTAATACCCTAACCGAGCACTAGCAACAAAGGCCTTCGGCTCGTTGTAGCGAAAACAGACCAGAGCCTCTGGTGGGAATTGAACCCACGACCCCCGCACTGATAAGCTAGCACGCTACCAACTAGCCTACCGGGGCGCTCATAACATAACATATAACAAATCGAAAATTCACTCTTGCTGAAAAAAGTTTTGTCAGCTCTCCTCAAGATATACAAGCCGGAGTTCCACAAGGTAGCATTTTGGGTCCTCTGTTATATATCATTTATACTTCAGACATGGCATTAGATATTAATACCCACACATCGACTTTCGCTGACGATACTGCAATCTTAAGCGTCCACGATGACTCAAAAATAGCGTCTAGAATGTTACAGACTCACATTTCACAATTGGAAGCTTGGTTGGATAAGTGGAAAATTAAGGTGAATGAACAGAAATGTATCCACATTACTTTCACACTGAGAAAAGAGACGTGTCCACCCATTAAAATTAGTAATCTGAATATACCCCAACACACATGTGTGAAATATCTTGGTATTCACCTTGACCGTCGACTCACGTGGAAAAATCATATAGATGCGAAAATAACTCAGTTGAGGCTAAAAACTGCTCAACTCGCTTGGCTTACTGGCAAAAACTCTAAACTAGGCCTGGACTGCAAATTACTCATTTACAATTCGATCATGAAACCCATATGGTGCTACGGAATTCAGCTCTGGGGTACTGCCTCTGCGTCCAATATAGGGAAAATTCAGAGAATGCAAAATAAATTCTTGAGGACGATCACGAACGCACCCTGGTATGTTAGGAATTACAACATACATAAAGACCTGAATGTACCCCTGGTCAAAGATGAAATTATTAGACACTGTCAACGCTATTTAACAAAACTGGAAACACACCCCAACATACTAGCCCGTAACTTAACTAATAATCACGGCCACCAGCGTCTTAGGAGAAGGGACACTGCGGATCTGGTCCGCTAATAATAGGGGAAATAATGGTCCCAGTTGAACCACATAACATTAGTCTGGCACAGTTTTAAAAGTGAAGATTCAATAAATAATATAAAATATGGAAAAAAAAAATTTACAAGAGCTAACAGGACTGTATCAGTGATCGCACCGAACAGCAACAGGCAACAGAAAAGCTTTCCGATTAACAATCTCACCCACAACCAATCGATAACAAAAATTTTCAAAAATAAACACATTCTCAAATAAAAATTGATTTGTTTATTGTTATTTTTTTATTTCATTTGTCATATACAGCTGATCACTGTTAAACAGGGTCGTTTTTATCTTTAAGCAGTTTAGTAGAAAAAAAAGTCAACTGGATATGATAAAATTTCGCCTAAATTAATGGCTAACTGTAAAGAAGTTGGCAAAATATTAATATTTTTAATAAAATGATAAGCTCGTCTGTTTTCCCAGATTGCTTGAAAATCAGCAAAGTTATACCTATTCCAAAGGTTTCAAATGCTTCTGCGGTAAATATATTTCGTCCAGTCGCAGTTCTTTCTACTATTGACAAAATTTTTGAAAAACTAATAGCCTGTTCCCCTATTTCGAAACAACACGTTCGTTCGCTTTCTATGCAAAAGAAAACTGATTTGGGTTTCACTAACTCTATTTCTATGCGAACGATGACTCGAACGACAAGTCGAATGAAAACGTAACTGTTTTCATACAAAATTTGGTTTCTCTATTTCGAACAGCGGGAACGCAAATGTCAAAATCAGTCTCTTGCTATTTTTTTTGTCGAGTAAATATATATTTGTTAATTTTAAAAACAAAATGAAGTGAAAAAAGCAATGGATAACAAAAGGTAAGTACAAAATAATACACTTATTTAAAGTTTATTAAGAATTTTAAATTTTAGTTTAAAAAAAACAATGTACCAGCCGAAGAAGCATGTATTTTATATGGAAGAAATGAATGATTTTGCCAGAGGGACTATGGTGTTCGGAGCAAACAAATTTTCTGCAGAGGAGGAAAATTTGACCAGAAAACTAAATTCCGTTTCACCCCCTATTACCTTGTTGCTGAGTGGTAAAAGGTAAGTGTGTGTTGTTTTTGGCTTACGTTTGCCCTAAGCAGCTCATATTTGTATTTTTTATTTTACTACTATATGTTTTGAAGAATTCGATAAGGACTTAGTGATTTCGTCAATTTATTCTCCCCCCAGATTCTCCATAACGGAGGATCAGTACACAGTCTTTTTCGAATCATTAGGACCGCGTTTTCTGAGAGCTGGAGACTATAATGCCAAGCATACATTCTGGGGGTCACGGCTTGTTAACCCTAAGGGCCGTGTTTTGTTTAATACAATTTCTAAGCTGGGTATGGATGTGAGCTCTAGTGGAGAACCCACGTACTGGCCAACGGATCGTCGAAAAATACCCGATCTGATAGACTTTGGAATAACAATGTCTATTGCGAGAGAATTGGTCCATGTGGAACCATTATTGGATCTCTCATCTGATCACACACCTACAGTTGTTACTATTTTAAACCCCCAAAGAATTATACCCCCCTCTGGTGACTTAGCACTGACAGGCAAAACAACAGATTGGTTGAAGTATAAAAAATTTATCAGTACACATTGCTCGGAAAACATACCGCTAAGAACACCGGAAGATATCGACCTCTCGATTCAAAATTTTGAACTAAATCTCAAACTTGCTGCTCAACTTGCTACCAAACCCCCCCGACACAACAGACAAAATATTATTTTGTCTGCCGATGTCGAAAGAAGAGCTCGAAGAGAGTGGCAACAGCACATATCTCCTCAACTTAAGGAACGGTTGAAAGAATGCACTAAAAAATTAAGAAAGCTACTTGAACATAAGAGAACTGCTTCATTAAACAGATATCTTGAAAATTTAGATCCAACATCAAGAACTGATTACTCATTATGGCGTGCAACGAAAAATTTAAAAAGACCTGTCTTATGTAAGCCTCCTTTGAGAAAATTAGACGGAGGTTGGGCTAGAAATGATACTGAAAAAGGAGATCTGTTTGTAGAACATTTAAGAAAAGTATTCACGCCAAATATAACAAGTTCTGTAACAGAGTTGCCACCGATTTTACCCCAGCACCGAGCAGCTACCCGATTAACGTTTGAGATGAGAGAGGTCGAAAAGGCTATTTTTGAACTAAACCCCAAAAAAGCTCCTGGTATCGATGGAATCGGTAACAAGATGCTCTTGGAGTTACCCCGTATAGCATTAAATATAATTCTCTTTATTTTTAATGCTATTATACGCCTTGAATACTATCCCCCAGAATGGAAAGTTTCACTTGTTAAAATGATACCCAAGCCAGGCAAAGATCACACAAAAGTGGAATCGTATAGGCCTATAAGCCTATTATCCAATTTGTCAAAGCTGTTCGAGAAAATCCTAATGGAAAAGATAACTGTTTATGTGGAACAAAACAACTGTATTCCATCAGACCAATTTGGCTTCAGGAGAAAACACAGCACCATTGAGCAAGCCCACAGGCTAGTTACTGTTGTCAGAAAAACGTTCGAAGAGAAAAAATACTGCTCTGCCTTTTTATCGATGTTTCACAGGCTTTCGATAAGGTTTGGCATAAAGGTCTACTGTTTAAAATAAAACTTTTGTTACCAACAAATACCCACAAGCTACTCAAAAGCTATATTTATTTATTATTTATTTATTTTATTTATTAATCATATAATTACAAATTATATGTTAATACCCTAACCGAGCACTAGCAACAAAGGCCTTCGGCTCGTTGTAGCGAAAACAGACCAGAGCCTCTGGTGGGAATTGAACCCACGACCCCCGCACTGATAAGCTAGCACGCTACCAACTAGCCTACCGGGGCGCTCATAACATAACATATAACAAATCGAAAATTCACTCTTGCTGAAAAAAGTTTTGTCAGCTCTCCTCAAGATATACAAGCCGGAGTTCCACAAGGTAGCATTTTGGGTCCTCTGTTATATATCATTTATACTTCAGACATGGCATTAGATATTAATACCCACACATCGACTTTCGCTGACGATACTGCAATCTTAAGCGTCCACGATGACTCAAAAATAGCGTCTAGAATGTTACAGACTCACATTTCACAATTGGAAGCTTGGTTGGATAAGTGGAAAATTAAGGTGAATGAACAGAAATGTATCCACATTACTTTCACACTGAGAAAAGAGACGTGTCCACCCATTAAAATTAGTAATCTGAATATACCCCAACACACATGTGTGAAATATCTTGGTATTCACCTTGACCGTCGACTCACGTGGAAAAATCATATAGATGCGAAAATAACTCAGTTGAGGCTAAAAACTGCTCAACTCGCTTGGCTTACTGGCAAAAACTCTAAACTAGGCCTGGACTGCAAATTACTCATTTACAATTCGATCATGAAACCCATATGGTGCTACGGAATTCAGCTCTGGGGTACTGCCTCTGCGTCCAATATAGGGAAAATTCAGAGAATGCAAAATAAATTCTTGAGGACGATCACGAACGCACCCTGGTATGTTAGGAATTACAACATACATAAAGACCTGAATGTACCCCTGGTCAAAGATGAAATTATTAGACACTGTCAACGCTATTTAACAAAACTGGAAACACACCCCAACATACTAGCCCGTAACTTAACTAATAATCACGGCCACCAGCGTCTTAGGAGGAGGGACACTGCGGATCTGGTCCGCTAATAATAGGGGAAATAATGGTCCCAGTTGAACCACATAACATTAGTCTGGCACTGGATAATTGGATAATTTTTGTTAGTTCACAGTTTTAAAAGTGAAGATTCAATAAATAATATAAAATATGGAAAAAAAAAAAAATTTACAAGAGCTAACAGGACTGTATCAGTGATCGCACCGAACAGCAACAGGCAACAGAAAAGCTTTCCGATTAACAATCTCACCCACAACCAATCGATAACAAACATTTTCAAAAATAAACACATTCTCAAATAAAAATTGATTTGTTTATTGTTATTTTTTTATTTCATTTGTCATATACAGCTGATCACTGTTAAACAGGGTCGTTTTTATCTTTAAGCAGTTTAGTAGTATTTTTGGTACTTTTAAAGAAAATAGTAACAAACGCTCAAAATATATGATCTGGCATTGCTGTGATTTGTAAATGCATAAGAAACAAAAATTGACACACGTAAGTCAAGTCGATCAAAGGCTTTCGAAATAGAGAAACAGGCTATAATCCATCAAAAGCTTTTGTTGTACGTTGAAAACAATAGTTACCTTTACAAATACCAGTTTGGTTTTAAAAAAAGGTTGTGGAACAGAAGAAGCAGTTATAAATGTTGTTAATTATATATGCAATGGTTTGGATACAGGTTCAAATGGAGTTGCTGGGCTTTTTCTAGACTTTAGTAAAGCTTTTGATTTAGTTGATCATGATATAATGCTAAAAAAACTGAAATACTATGGTGTGGATGGAAGAGAGTTGATGATGTTTGAGAGTTATTTTAAAAATCGGAAGCAATATGTGCAAATTAATAACATTAAAAGCGATATGTTAAATGTTGAGTGTGGCGTACCACAGGGTAGTTGTTTAGGTCCCCTACTATTCTCTATTTATTTAAATAATATATGTAATTTGAACTTGACTGGCCGTTTGTATATGTTTGCAGATGATGTTTGCCTCTTTTATCCATATAAATATGATTTGGCTTTAAAACAAATATGAAACGAGATGTATCTCTGATTTTTGAGTTTGCTCGTCTAAATAAATTAGTATTAAATGCTGATAAAACAAAATTAGTTAGATTTAGACCGAAAATTTTAACATTTATGTTGATGGTAATATGATTTATGAGACAAATTCAGTAAAGTATTTAGGTATAACACTCCAAAATAATCTTGCTTGGGATTTGCATATACGAGAAATAAAATCAAAAATAGCTCCAGCTATTGGTATATTGTATAAAATGAAATATAAACTTAATGAAAAAACCAAGCTTTTGTTATATCATGTACTAATACAAAGCCATTTAAATCATATGGCTATAATATACGGCTTTAAAAATACAACAACTTTAAAAACTCTACAAGGTATTCAAAATAAGTCGTTAAAAGTAATTTATAATCTGCCTGTTTTATTCCCAACCCTAATTCTTTACCGTGATATTTGTAAACCGATTTTGCCAATTCATGGTTTGATAAATATAAAGTTCTGTTGTACATATTTAAATCTTTGAACAATATTGGTTATCATACTGTCAAATTTGTTCAAAACTAATCACTTTTTAACACACGCAATCAGCAGAATCTTAGAGCACCGAGATGCAGATTAGAAACTACGAAGCAGCGTAATGAATATATGGGTGTTGTTGAATACAGTAATATGCCTGTAACTTTGAATACACCCAACAAAATTTAATTTTTCAAATCAAATCTTAAAGACTATTTGTCACAAAATCTTGGAAAGCTTGTACTGTAAATACATCTTTTCAATATTAATATGATTTTTAATGTAAATATCAGAGAACTGCAAAATCAACTTTTTTCTTGATTTAATCATACACAAAAATTCTTGTTCACTTTTAATAATTCAACAAAATTCACTGTAGAACAAAACCAGCATCATGTTACTGAACACTGTTAAGTGATTACATTTGCATAAAACATAAACGACAGATGATTCACACTGATTCCAATTACGCGTTCAGTAACATGATGCTGATTTTATTCTACAGCGAATTTTGTTGAATTATTAAAAGTGAACAAGAATTTTTGTGTATGATTAAATCAAGAAAAAAGTTGATTTTGCAGTTCTCTGGTAAATATGTATATAAATTATTATGTAAATCATTTTGTACACGAATCTATTTTTGCCAACTTGTCTCAATAATGCCTATATGGTGCTGAGACCAACATAATTTCGATATTATTTGTACATGAAATGTAAATAAAATTTCATATATATATAAATAAAATTTAAATAAAGTGGTTAACAGAGCTTCGAAAAATTAATTCCGTAATTACTTTTTTTTTGAGGATGAATTTCCTAACCAAACCTAAGGAATTGATGAATTCCTTCAAGGTAAATGAAATTTACCTTGAAGGAATTCATTAATTGTTTTCTAATTCCTTCATAAAGTTTAAGAATTAATTTGCAAAGGAATTCATTCAAATGTAGTTAATTCAAATTTTGGTCAAAGAATTCATTAACTAAGCTAAACAAATAACGTACTTTATTAAACTAGAATAAGAAGATTACAGACTTAACTACAGACTTAACTTACAGACTTAACTACAGAGATAATTGTTGTCAAGTATAAACATCACAGCATTTACTCATTCATATCAGTCACATTAGTTTCTTAACCGATTTCATTTAATAGCTAAAGTACTTAGAATAGTAATCCTTGAAGAAAGTGTAGTCGAAGGTACCATAGATTTTGTAATCTTGATGCATGTAGGTTTCAAATGTATCGTGATGGTAGATCTGAACATCCTTGAAGTACATGTTGGGTACGAAAAATTCATATTCATCGATGACACGATCGAATGGATAATAGAATAGCATGTTGTCAGTGAAACGAGCACCAGACCCAATGCCGCATAGTACGTGTAATCAAAGGTAGAGAATTGTTCATAATCAGCCTCGTAAGGGGTGACCATGAAGAATATTTGCATGGGCATACCCTTCTCCCAACCATGAGGTAAGATTAAACGATCGGGGAATCCACAATGCGGTTCACTGATGTCTAATGGGAAGTCACATTTGCCATCATAAGCCATCATAACATAATGGTATAATTTAGTGTATGTTGTGCGATCCTTGACGGTCCAATAGAAATCGTTAGAGCTACGCTTAAAGACGTTCTTACCAGCAATCAATTCGAAAACATATTGATCAAATTCAAAGAAGTTTTTACAATTTTCAGTCAATGAAATAATACGTCCGAATTCATCATATTTAGGTCCAATGATGGAACGAACAACAACCTTGAGCCTGGTCAGATTCAATAGTTAATTCAAAGTTAGATGGTTTGTGGTTCAATCGCATTTGAAGAGCCAAGAGAGTCATGTCCCAGACAAATTTGCCATCGACGACATGCATTTTCTCATTCAACAAGTTGGTTACATCAATATCAACCAAATCGATGTAGGTGATCAACTCGGTGACATGGACATTCTTGATGTAGACACCGGGGAACATAAGTTCTTCCTTGGTGTAGGGTTCAAGACAGTATTTGAAGTGGAAGAAGGCGTCGGCAATCTTGCTGTGGAACATGTAAAACATAGGATCGCGCAACATAGTTTCAAAGTTGAGGAAAATGTTTGGGTAGACCTCAAATTGATGGTAGTCAGTTCCGGCGAAATACATGTGGGAGAGCATGTACCAGTACTGGAAGAAGTTTTTGTCGGAGACATCAATGTTGCCTTGCATCAAGTTGCCAATATATTCAATGGATTCTGGCTTACGCAAATAAACCATGGTGCTATCGTACATCTTGTAGTATCCTAAATTAATAATGTCGAAGATGTGCTTGAACATATCGAAGTTGGTATAGGTTTTAACTTCATACTAGTTTTTGCGGAAACTGAATCCAACACCGTTGTAGTTAATTAACTCGGGATTGTAACCATATTCGGCGTTCCATATATTAGCGAGACATCAGTTGATGGACATTATATAACCAATATTCACCACGACGGTCCTTGTTCAATCCAAAAGTCCTGCCGTCCAAGAAGAATGAGTAATCCATATATAAATAGTACCAGTAAGAGTTCCAGTCCAAATCTTCAGTGAAGTAAGAGAGGGTAGAGTGTTCATTGTAGAAATCAATATCACGAGTATAGTCAACGGACATCCACCACATCTTAACATCCTTCATCATGGACATCCATTTGGAGTCTTGATTGAATTCGTCGATATTTTCGCGGAGCATAAATTTGTCTTCAGTATACCAATGCTGGTTAAAACCCATCAGTTTCCACCATTGCCACATCTTCAAGTCCTTCATGTAGACAAAATCAAAATGATTAAAGTATTTGTTGTTCTTGTAATAGACATCGTAGAATTCCTTTTCGTACATAATGTACTTGCTCCAGACATCATAGTCGAACTTTTCAGCTTTGAAAATGAATTTGCTGTTAAAGAAGTATTGTGGAAATATTTCATAGATTGAGAGTAGCATCAAGCCTTGGAAGTCATTGCGATGAATGACAGCTATAGTAAGAGCATTAACGAACATGCCTTCGTTAACATGCATACGGGCCCAGCAGACATTATGGAGGAAAGTTTCCCAATTCTTGGCATAGTAAAAGTAGTTGAAAACACCATGAGCTTGCTTATGGTGAGTCCTGACAAAAGCGCCGAAAAATTCACTTTGAGGCAAGAGAGCTCCTACTTGTATGATTCCCAGAATTTCTCCATATGGAAATTATAGTGCTGAAACACAAAGATATTTTAGTTATTGCAATTTTGCCAAGAAATATGTACTGCTCTAACTTACAGTATAGTAGGAGTTGTCAACAATGAATTTATCACCAAGTTCAATCCATTCCTCAAACATCAATGGGTCTTCAATACGATAAACAATTTCGAACAAGAACTTTTGTTTTTCTTAGAATGACTTGTCAGCAATTTGAACTCCTTGGATAGTGTGCAGATTGGCCGCAGCCACTATGCCCACACAGACCAACAATGCGATGGCTAACCTCATTTTGAAAACTGCTCCGGATCAGACTAGTTGTTCCAATACCTAAAGACTGTTAATAATTTTAAATAAAACGGTGGTATTTATACCAAAATGTTATCAGTGTGTGATACAAATTCGACCATATGTTGATATGATATTGTGATGTTTTTAATTATATTTATTTTAGTTAGCATTCTATAAAGCACCTCCCAAAATCAAAGAATAAAGCTTTCTGTTAAAAAAAATTTGTACATCATGAAATACGTAACAATACTAGGTGAAATTATTAGAAAATTGCATTATCAAATAAACAATCCCTGGACAATCAAACAAACAATTCATGTTAAAAAATAATTGTTAGGTTTCGAATTTTTCGTATATTTTTTCACTACAAACGGGCGTGAGAAATCTCTTTCTACAAACAATAGGGATTTTCCTTTAACGTAATAAATATGATTCTTTTTACGTTAATATATGATTCTTTTTACGTATTTTTCAAAAACTTAACTCTGAAAACACACCGGCTAACTATTTTCTGACTGCTCATAAATTATGAATCTTGTTCCAAATATGAGCAATTTCTGAAGTCTCATAACTTGTAGTCATAAATAATTTAAGTGTGCTTTTTTTAAGGAAAGCAATACTCAAGAAATTCTTCCTTACAATTAATGTATTGCTTTCTTTAGAAATGATATAGAAAAGAGAAGAAAGCTGGTGAAAGATAAAGGGCTTCAAATATGGCAACACTGTAATTCCGCGGGATGATGAATCTTAGAACAGTTTTTGGCCGCCATTTGATGCAGAGCTGGCGAAATTGTTAAAGCTTTATGCTTCAAAATCCTATTATTTTATTTAACTTCGGTAGGGTTAAGTGCTATGGGAACACCGAAGGACATATTTATTTATTTTCTAAATTAATTGGGTGTTAAACCCGCAGACTACTGAATACAAAATGGGGTATTTAATTTATAGACTTTTCTTTATAAACGGTTAATCGCATAAAATTTCAAAGTAATCGATAAAAATTTATGTAGAATAATATATATTTTTTGTTCCTTTAATAATTTCATTTAAAAAGGAAACAAAAATAAGTTCACTAACACTTTAAAAATTTAAATGAGATCATGTTTTGTAAGCATTCTTAATTTTTGTGTCGTCCCTATCACATACTATGAGCCTCAAAAGTGAGTAAACACTTGTGAACTATTTTGTTTTTTTTACAAAATGAAAAAAATAAAAGATATTTTTCGATTTTTTTTGCAAAAACAAAAGAGTTTATTCATTATTCATACACCTATATTTAAACTTAACATAAATACAAAAAATACTATATTTGTCCTTTCTTACACATTCTATCCTATTTGGCATAGACTCCACTTACTTTTTGGTATATTCGGTTGGAACTTTGTCCCATTATTCTCTTAGAGCTTCTTTTAGGGTTTTTTTGGTAGTTATGTTCCTCTTACGGATCTGGCAGTCCAAATAATCCCAAATATTCTCAATAGGATTGAGATCTGGGGACTGTGGTTGTAGCGGTTTGTACAGTTTATTTGTCGTCAGCCACACTGCTGACTACAAGCAGCTGACCGAAACGGTTATCAAATATGACGATAAAATGAAAATAAGAATAAGCATAGGAATAAGAATAACAAAAACTAAATAAGCCTGGAATAAGTGGCAAATGGTGTTTGGAATGAGTTAATGAGTAATAGGAAAAAAATAAGATCTAGTTTGAGTGCTAAGGATAACGGACGATAGAAGTAGTGAGTGTAGTTTTTCTTTGGAAAGTGAAATTGGTATGTTGGTTTTAAGATGGTGCCGTGACTGATTATTTCTGGTTTTAATTTTTTAACGTTCGGTTGCAATTTGTGTTGGTGTGGAAAAATCTTTAAAAAAAAATAAAAGTAAATTTTTAATAATAATAATAAAAGAAAGGAAAAAAGACAGATCAAAGCCGCCAACCAACATCCAAAGAAAGCCAAGGACGACCAGGTTACTTGTGAGGCAAAACACTAGCTGTTGTACTCTTGTGGAAATAATCCGTTTTGCCATAGGCCGTTTGTTTTTTGTGGAACCTTTTTTGTGTTGGCCGGAATTATCAATTCTGGTCTCCGTTAAAGTAGGATACCATGATTAAGATAAGTTTTTTTTAGTTAAATTCGTTTTTTTTCTAATAATATATATTCTAATCCTAAAATTTATACATATTAGCTTTTTTTTCTTTTAGTTTAATTAAACATTTATTTAGTTAGTTTTTTATTTTGTATGTATTCTCCATGTTAATAAAATTAATTTGTAAAATTAAACGTTTTCATCCTTTTAACTTCTTTTTATTTAATAGACATTAGCATGTCTGGATAGAAGTTTAAATGTGTGTTTACGTATGTATGTAGGGTGACCAATGTATATGTTGTTTGTGGGATAGTCTAAAGGAGTTAGGATTAGGCTTTCATGGCAGGGTGGGCAGCTAGTAGGACCATTAAAACCTTAAGCCCTCATTTAAATATTTTTGTCAGTCTGTAATATTGTAAATATGTTGGTCCGTCCGTGTATAGAAGAAAACACCATTATTTAGATTTTTTTAGGGTTGTTAATTTTAATTTTTTTTTAGTTTGTATTGTTACTAGTGTTTTTTGACAGTTTTTTTTTTTGTTACTAAGTATATCCGTATACTTTTAGATGTTTTTTTTAGAAATTTTATTGTTCGGCCCTTTTCCGGAAGTCTTACCCCCCTTGACATTTTTGAGCTAGACGAGCGTAGTGGTCACTCCGGTAAGCTATCAGTAATTTTAGGGTATTGCAACATGGTGGATTATGAAGCTGATTTGGTGTCCGGTACAGTAGCCATATCTTCGCCAAACGGCATGTATGCTTGAAGTCGTTGTCTTGTTGAAAGATCAAACGTCCAGGCAAATCCAATTTGGCTTGGCGTAAATTTTTTTTTTCTAAAATTTGTACATAGCCTTGAGCATTCATTGTCGAATCTATAAACCCAAGCTGTCCAATCCCAGAAGCCGCAAAACGCCTCAAAACCATAATGAAGCCTCCACCGAGATTAACAGTGCATTGGATATTTTGCTCCTCTAGCTCCTCATTCAATTTTATCCAAATCTTCCTGTGTTTTTCTCCACCTAAAATCTCAAACTTATTTTCATCATATCATGCTTTTTAGCGTAATCCATATGTTTCTTTTTATTAACTTTGGAAATAAAAGGCTTCTTCATCGGTTGTCTGCCATGAAATCCATTTTTATGCAATATGCGCTTTATGGTACTCTTTTATCGGTTTTTACTTATTACCGGCAACGTTACGTGTCCTGGGAAAGCTCCTGTCCCGGAAGGTGTCTTGAAAGCTGTATTTATATAAAACCCTAAGATTCTTAATACATTATCTTGCAAAAAACTGTATTGTTGACATTAAATAAAATAAACATGAATTATTTATAATTATTTTTAACTTTTATTTATTTTTTAGTTAAAAATTTGAGGAGAGTTTGAGAAGATATGAAGTATTAAGAAATTTATTATCCACAAGCTACATCAGAATTGTAAAGGGACCATAAAGCATTAAGACGACGAAACCCTTCATAAATCAAATACAAACTGAAATAAAAGGCAAGTAAATTTTAAAAAATCATACATTTTTATACCCTCCACCATATATGGTCAGTTTGTCATTCCGTTTGTAATATGTCGAAATATAGGTTTAAGACCCCATAAAGTATATATATTCGTGATCCTTATGCAATTTTAAGTCGATTTAGCGATGTCCGTCTGTCTGTCTGTTGAAATCACGATCACGACGCGAAGACGCAAGCGGGGGTGCCTATTTTTACCCATATTATTGAACATCCTCCCGAGCAGTTTGGTATTTAAAATGAGCAAAATCGGTCAAGCGGTTCAAAAGTTATGAGTGAAAATGTGAAGGTACCTCTAAAAATTTGTACAATTTTTCTGTATCTATTTTTTTTTCTGTTAAGTAAGTAAAAATGTTATTAAGTCTTCTTATTGTTCGATTACATTTATTGTCTTACATACTATGATAACTAAGTTAACGTAAAAATTAACATTGTTAAAGTCGCTAACAGAGCAGACCTCTGTAAATAACATTGCTAAAACTAAATAACAAAAGTTCGTTACATAAATTGACAAAACATATTCATATTACAGTTCATGCAAAATTTAGTATATACGTATATCATCTTCATCCCCTTTGGTGGAGGGTATTCAAAGATTCGGCACAGCCGAATTTAGCCCTTTTTTACTTTTTTACTTTTTTTCATTTACATTTCTTTTTTCTCCTTTTAGATATTCATCTTTAAAATGTAGTTTTACCTCTGTTGGAACTGAAAAACAATATTGCAAATTTGAAAATAAAATTTATCTGTATTATTTTGCACTTCTCATATATTAATAATGTTAAGTATTTTTTTATCTGTAAATTATTAAATAAAAAATCTAAAACAACATTTTTATAAAATTGAGGTTGATATGAGAAATACAATTGACGGACTTATTAATCCTCGTAGGATTAATAAGTCCGTGACTTTTCGAACTTCCCTCGTAGTTATATGAAAAGCAACACTGCTTCCATGAAGTACCATCTTTAATAGGTCTATTATCGATGGCAACCGAACTTTAGTTGCGTTGTCAACTGGCAACTCAACTGAAATTATAATTGGTATTATATAAGGTAACTTTCCTCAGTTACCAGAAAGTTATCGATAATGTCATTTTGACAGATTAGCAACTGAAAATAAATGAAAACAAATAAAAATATTGATAAAGGAAAAAAGTTAATAAAAGTGATTCATTAAAAAAAAAACAAATTTATAAAAAGAATTTTTCTAAAAAATTATTTTAAATATGCTGAGTTCTGTGGAACTGACGATGAAAAGGCTTCAAACGTGTCATCTATTAGACGGAACTTGAGGGACAACTCCAATCCTTTAGAATTACCGTCTGTACTGAGTATATCTTGATGTTTAAAATAATTTTCAATAAAAAGTTGCTTCTTTTAGTTTCAAAGCTTATTTTCGTATTCCAAAAGACGCAGTGGTATATATAGTGGAAGCCTTAATTAATGACTTAAACAAAGTCGTCGTTCAACGGCAACACCTCGCTATAAAAAGTTTGCGCAGCTTTAAGATTTTTTGCTGAAGGAAGTTTCCAAAAATCTGGGAATGGCTCGGTGGTTTAAAAGAAGTTGTACAATTAATAGAACAAAAGCTTTGTAAAGTGTGGATAGTTTCAAAAATGTCGGAAGAAGAAAAAACAAAAAATTAAAACCTTTTTTTATTCGAAAACGAAGTTTCTAGGGGTTGTTGGATGTATAGATGGAACACACGTACATATCATTCTTCCATACCTCTCCGTGCTTGATTTTGTCTCTCCAAAAGCCCTGACACCACGAGCAATGTGCGGGTACATTTCCATAGGTTGGATCAACAAATCAAATTGTTTTCTCGTTGTGATTTTCACCATTTTGAAATATGCAAGTACAAAAAAAATTATTTTAAATATTTATAACAAATATTTTAACAATAAATATACTTACATTTTAATGTTCCCCCCTTTTTTTTTGCTTTAAAAAGCTACAGCAACCAAAACTTTGTGGTTGCCAATACAATCACTATTTGACAACTGAAATTGACAGCTATCAGTTGCAAGTTGCCATACGTAATATCTTTTTGACAACTGGCAACGCCACTGAGGTTCGGTTGCCATCGATAATCAACCCATAAATAGACTAATGTCAAATTTTGAACAAGTTCCGTCATTTACTTTGCGTTTAACAGCAGGATTTTTTTTTATATCCTCGAATAGGTTGCACCCTTGAGTGGGTGCATTTTTTTTCAAAATCATATCTAATAACTCTAAACCGCATACAATTTTACTTTTCTGTCTTAAGCAACGTTTGAGCTCCCAATATTTAACATTTTTTTTACCTTTTTTGTAACATCATCAACATAATGTACCACATTATTTTTGACACATATTCCTATGAAAACCCTAATAAAACAGAGTTTGAGTTCGGCATCTAAAGGGCGAGAATACATTATTCGTTGTACTAAAATAATTTATACTAAATCTTATAAACCAGACTGATGCCATCTGTTCATTTTCCTAAGTAAGTCAGTTAAGTCTTAGCTTTATAGTCAGCAACATGTATATACACATGAATAAAAGAATTATATCCAGTAAATCCTAGCACTTGGTTTTTATTACAATTTAATCGCATAGACTCTGACTCTGTACTTCAAGTTTTCAACACATAACTAAAAAAATATAAAAATAAAATTAAAAAAGAATCTTAAAAATGTTGGAGCTTTTCATTAAAATATAAATGCCACCTTATATATTAATGAAAAACTCCAGTATTTAAAGATTCTTTTTTAATTTTAAATAATTTTTTTAATCATGTGTCAAAAATAATGCGGTACATTATTTTGAAAAAAGAAAATAGATTGGTACATATTTGTACGTAAAGAAATGCAACCAAAAGTTAAAATTATTTGCGCGATCTTTTTACAGAAAGTACATCTCAACCATTACTCATTTCTAAACTCTAAATGTATTTCTTCACGGTGATCTTTATTTTCCTTTCCTTTGTATACCCTCTCTGTAGTTTCAAATAGTACTGCATCTGGTCATCAATCATATAGAAATTAGCCAGAAAATAAATTGGTTGGAATTTAATCGCAATTACTAAAACTGTATCGTTAATTAAAATTTTTAATTGTATGTACTTAAAGTTATTTATAAATATTCGTTTTTAATAGGTTTTTTATTCAGGCTCTGATTTTTTTAGAGGCTCTAGCTTGTCTAAAAAATATTTTTATATATTTTTTTCTTTATAAATATAACATTTTTGGTCTGTTTTAATTTTAGTATCAACATTGTGCCCGTTAGGAAGACAACTTAATTACATTTGTGATTGCTAAGAAGACAGAAATGTAGCAAAATATACGTTTTAATAGGTTTTTTGTTCAGGCTCTGCCTATTTCTGGAGGCTCTAGCTTGTCTAAAACTTTGGGTTCTGAAGAGATCTTTTGCTGGATCGAAATACATGTATCAACCTAGCAAAAAATCGTGAATTCGCTTTGTTTTTGTAAATATACAGAGGTTGAAAGCTCGCTATAAACAAGCAATAATAACAATCAAAAAACCTCATGGTATAAAAAACCTAGAAAACAAAAAACTTTTAAAAAGGTTTTATTTAATCAGTATATTTTAATATTTACCCACGAGTAAACACATTTAGCTAATATACCCCCTAGTGACAGTGTATGATATTTGATCATGCTATCTGAGGTATACACATCCTGCAGATGATCTAGCTTAGATAATATAATAATTTCATATCTGAAGCGATCTTTTGCCGGATCGAACTACATGTATCAACCTAGCTAAAAATCCTTAATTTGTCAATATACGGAGGTTAAAAGCTCGCTCCCAGCAAAAACAGACATTACCAAACAATTAAGAAAGTAAGTAGCACACAAAGGGTTTCACTAGTAACCAGGGTATTTACTCGCTTAATTACTTTTGTTCGCGATGTCCCAAAGTTCATGGGTGGTCATTACCAACTCGATTACAAAAAAATTAAGAATAATGAGTTAACTGCCTGGGTACTCATAGTAAAGAAACAAGTGGTTAATTATAACAGTGAAAAGTAGTTACCTTAGTAAAATAATAGTGGACCTTACTCAAGTAAAATTTTCTTACTTAAAGAAATCGATAAGAATAATTTGCATTTGAATTTATAACAAAAATATTTAAAATATCAACTTTTTGCATTAAAAATTTTTAGTTAATATATATGCAAAATCACTTTTTACCGCAAACAATTTTCTATTTTGTTGTATAGTTTTTGAAAACAAAAAAAACGGAAGGTCGCCGGTTCTATCCCAGTTCGCGGCGTAAATTTTTTTAAATAAATTTTGTGGAACGCGTTTCTATTATTGTTCAAACACCTTGAACATGGTTAGAATATTTAGTAGTTTTATCAAATTTCATTTTTCTTAACCTTGAAAATAGTTTAGTAGCTTATTAGTTTTACCAGTTTATCATATATTTAATTGAACCTTGAAGAGTTTGTTATATTTAACTGAAATACATTCTAGGAATAAGGGTTTGATTTAAGTCTAAGGGACAGATAAACTAAATAATTGTTTAGGTTTTATGAGTAGCTAGTTTCTTGTTTGTACATTAAGAATGGTTTATGTTTTGTGTCTGGACAAAGTAATTGGTTGCTGGGTCATTACATTTGTTATAACAAAGCATCAACAAGACACCAATTCACTAAAGTACCATTCGCGTAGAACGACATCATCATTATATTTATCAACGGAAACCGCAGGCTTTGCGCACGGCACTAACAAGAGCCGACGCCCAAATAATATTAAGAAATATGCGCGTTATCACGCATGTTATAACAAAGCATCAACAAGACACCACAATCACTAAACTACCACTATATTTATCAACGGAAATCGCAGACTTTACGCACGGCACCAACAGGGGCCGACGCCCAAATAATATTAAGACATATGCTCGTTATCATGCACCACATTTATAAATACTGTTTTATTACTTAAGCAGAGAAATGTATAATTTGAACAAAGAAACCATTGTTCTTATCTTACTCATACCAAATGTATAAATACCAGAATATCGACATTTAATAAACAGAACTATATTTTACTCCAAACATACATGTTGCTTTTCTTTTCTGAACGCATATCAGAACCAAAATTAGGAAGACAAATAAGTCTCACCAAATACAATAAAAACGGCTTTGGCAAAGACAAAACTGTTGTACTAAAACATCACGATCATTGAATAAAAGAGATTGTCTAATCAATTGGAACGTCCCCTGACCAATATTATAATTGGCGCAGTCGGTAGGATACCGGTCAACACAAGGATAAAGTAATCGCCGAATACGATTCAACTATTCCAGTCGACATCAGTATCCCGGAAATAACAACCTACACTCAAGAAGGAAGAAACTACTTATATTGCTTGAACGAATATCAAGAGTAAGGACGCAGTCAACCTTCAACCAACATTCACTCCAGTGAACAGCAAGATCACCGAAAGCAAATACAGCTGGTAAATATACGAACTTAAATTAAAAGTGAACAGTGATATTTCCAGGACGAGCACTGGACATCAACCCACTCACATATCTAAAGAAATTACAAGGGTTTGATGGAAGAAAAGAAGACTTATCAACGTTCTGTATGAACATAGATGATATAATACCAACATTATTAAGTTATAAAGTATGGTGCAAAACTATAAACAATGAGTAGTTTTTAAATAAAATAGTTCGCTACAAAAAAACAGTGCACTATTTTAAAATTTTAAATTAGGCAAAAACATTGTTAAAGTGTCCACTTGAGAGAGGCTAGACAGTATTTTTAGATTGCACTTTTGTTTTCGTATGATTGTTATTATTGTGCGAGCGCCTGTTTTGCTCCATGTAAAATAACGGTGCATAACTATAAACAATAGGCAAAATTAACAATGTAATTGACAATAAATTAATGCAATTATTGCAAAAATTGGAAATTTTAACAAGACAATGCATTCATACATGTTAGTAAGCAAACTCTGACTTGGCTAAGGCCAAGAAAATAATGATAATTTACAACAAAAAAATTCTCTCAAACAGCATTCCTTATACCACATTGTTATCGCCAAAATCCATATTATTGCCATCAGTCAAACCAAAGTTAGCGTCCTCGCTGTTCTCATCTTCACATTCAGCCAACAATTAAACATAATCAAATAGAAATTTTCTCAAATCATTGAATTTCCAATTGAAAAAGCAACATCAAAGAGAAAAAGATCAATTATTAATGTTTTGGATAAACCCTTATCGGATGAAAGCATTATAAAAAAAGATTATCACACTTATACTCCATACTTGCAATCATTTAAAAATTACGATGAAATAAGAATATCAATACAAAATCAGGATTTGTATGTTTTGCCGAGTGAAAGTTTTATTTACATTGAAGGTTTAGTAGAAGAAGAAAGCGGCGATAGTAAAAAAGTGGTAGCATCTTCTGCTTTCAGATTGAAAAATAATTTTGTTGCTCATCTATTTAATGAAATTCGTTATGAGCTAAATGGCATTGAAATCGATCGCACTAGACACCTAGGAGTTTCAACTAATATTAAAATTTTTCTTTGATGGCAACGGATGGTGCTGTCATGTATAATGCTGCTTGGAGTAAAGCAGATAACCTAAATGTACTAAATGGGCAATTTAATTTTTATGTACCAATACAAATATTGTTAGGATTTGCTGAAGACTTTAATAAAATTATTTTGAATTCCAAACATGAATTGATATTACTTCGTAGCAAAAGTGATGACGATCTCGTATATTCAACAGCATCTGTTCAAAAACTAAAAATTAATATTAAAATATTTCATGGAGGATACCACATGTACAGCTTTCTGACTTGAGTAAAATAAATATTATAAAAATTATACAAAATGGAACAAATTTACCAATAGCATTCCGCAGTTGGGACTGTCATTTTAATCCTCAATTATCAACCGGAACTAATCACATTTGGAATGTTAAATTATCTGCAAATAGGCAACGACCTCGCTTCGTTCTGATAGCCTTCCTGCGTGAGACTAAATTCACAAACAGTCATATCCTTATGATGATCTTAACAATAAATTTGGGGAAGAACGGTTTGCCATCCTCTATGATATGTATGTCAGATTTCAAAAATTAAGCTCCTATTACAGTTATTGATGTAAGCCATCAAAATGAAACGGTTGAGACTGGCATCAATATACCACCAAGCTCATCAGCTTACTGAATTCTTATTCATGATCGTTTAATTGAATATACGCCTTTGACAGAACAGGTTCATAAAATTGTTTAAGCAATGGAAATGCTAAAAATAGTTTTTATTGATCTCCAAGGCTTTAGAAGAGATTCGAATAATTTTATTGGAAATTGCATTGGTTTTTAACGCTAAGGAGTAAATATCATCATAAAACCCCCCTTCGATTATAGTTATTTATCACCAAAGAATCAAAAACAAGCCAATTGGTTAACAAAAACTCATCATCATCTGCAATGGGAAGATGGATCCGTATCATTCAAGTCTGTGTGCAAATTTCTTAAATCAAACACAGAGGGTTCTTTAATTTTTGTCAAGGGTTTGGAAAAGAAAAAGTGGTTGGAGAATATGCTCCAAAAAATGTTTTCAATATAGAAAATATCAACTGCTGTAATTTAAGAGAGCTCAATGAAAAATATCCTGATTTCATCCGTTGCAGTTCTCACAAACATGGAACATGTGCACTGAAAAATGCTCTTTTACTACAAAAATTTTTAAACTTAAAAAAAAAATGAAGGCAATTTTCCATTTCTATTATCTTTATTAAATATTTAGAAAATACACACTTAAAAACAATATCTTAAAATTATAAATAAAAATATGTATTCTTAAAATAGAAAACTAAAATACCAGTGTTTAATTTTGCTTAATAATCAAAAATTTTTAGGGAAAAATAAAAAATATTTTTTTTTTGCAAGAATCTCTATTAATCTTAAATTATATTATTTAAAATTTATTTAATTATATTATAAAATATACATCAAATTTAATTTAAAGCTATTAGAGTATAATGTTTTATTCCCTAATAATTGATGCTATTAAGTATTTCATCCTCAGAATCATTTTGGAATTGTACTAAGTCAATATTTACTCTCATAATAGTATTATCTCCATCTTCATCAAAAATATAATTCCTATTGCTACATTTTAGACATTCATTGTCAGGGGTTTTATTTTACTCATCATATTCACAATACCCCCTAGCGACTGTTTGAATCTGATTGTTCATAATTATTCGTTTTTCATCCTTATAACTTAAAACGATTTTATATATATCTATTGTAAAAACATTACGCAATCTAGAAGCAAATAAACACATATTACCGCTTAAGATTTTACAATTAAATAAGGCATTTTTATAATCAAACATACGGTATGTCATAAGGATTATTAACGGGGTAATCTGAGGTATCAAATTCTGACAAAAAATCATAAAGTATATCTTTGTAAAAATCTTCAGTTTTTATTGAATATATAAACAAATCGGTGTCCATATAATTGAGACTTATATTTTCACCACATTTTGACTTCATTATCCTATAATGAAAATCATACATTTTCCATTTAGATAATTCAAGTACGGCAAAACCTATGTATATGGGCTTGTTGTATAATATATCAACTTTACCCATCTGAACTGCAAATAAGTCTTCAGAAAACTTTGAAATGCTTTTAAAATTGGGGCGAGAAACAAAATATATTGCACCTCTACGATTTCTATCTTCATTCTCCCAATTTCTTGTGGTTTTAACATCCACCCTTTTCTCAACATTTTCCATGGTCTTCCCATAAACAGCGTTTATGAAAAAGTCTTTTCAAATATATTTTGAGCCTCTGCTCTATGGTGTGTATTAAAGTTTATATATTTCTGAAGCCAGGGTGATTGATTGAATTTTATTCCCCTATGATATTTTGTACAAATTAAACCATTTGCAATGCATTATTTAAGGTTTCAATAATAAATCTGATATTTTGTTTTATTAGTCAAATCTGCAATAAGTTTTTTGCATTTTGAGTTTCCAACTACTTTATTTTCAGGAGCAAAAGGAAGATCATTATGCAGTTCATGAAGAGAGTGTTGGATATTTTAAATCAACTTCTAAAATGTAACCTACAGGAGAAGTATCAAATATTTTATTTGGATTAAATTCCTTTAAATCGTCCTCGCCAAGAAACTTAAATCCCCCAGCTGGAAGATACTGGGACATTGCCCATCCATATAAATTATTTGCATCTAAATAAGCTAAATATTCAGATGGTTTACTCTATCATAATCATCTAAATATATATTATTGGCTTTGGCATGTCTCTGTGAACATTATACGAGACCACCCCGTATTCGCTTTTGTATAAACAGATGCATATCTTCGTGAATAATTCTAATTCCTTCTTAGTCGTCTTAAGCATTGCATCCCATGAAAGACCTGGGGCGGTATAAAAATGATTTGGATCTAACTTATATATGGATTTGCAAATTTTTCTAAAGTTTTAAAATATATCTGCCAATAAAAGCACATCCGTTTTTAAATAGTATAATCTAACATATTTTTACATCTAAAAGTATTCCAAACATTTTTCGCGTGTTCATAATTTTCTTCAAAACATTCTGCGTCAATTAAAACATTAAAAAACTTATCTCGACTGGGGAGCTCAGTTTCATTGAATCTTTCCACAGAAACTATATAAGAGTATGGAAAAACACCGTTTCTCCTTAATAGATTAGAATGATTTTCATCAGAGAAATTTTTGCGGACAATATTTAAATCCTCAACACGTAAATTTTTTGCTAGAGAATCTAAACTTAAAGGCATAAATCTGAAGGAATCCAGAAATCTTATTTCGAATTTTTCCTTAGTCGATTTTTCTTGAAAATGTAGATATATCGATAAAGATGTATATAATTCCTTGTTGAGAGGAACTTTACGTATATTAGTGATATACGGAATACTGTTTAAATATTTAAAGACATATGACAATCATATGAAGAAAAGTTGTGGAAAAATAGTGGAATGAATTTAGGTTTACTATATTTTAAATTACAATCATTGTGAGCAGGGCCTCTATACTTGCTAGTAAAATGACAGTAATCTTTAACTTTGGATAAATATATCACCTTTTCACAAATATGACAAATATTAGATGAATTATGAAAAATTATATAATTTTCAGTCATTATTATTTTGACTTCTTTGTAACTATAATTTTTATAAATGTCTTTTAAGTCCTCAACTAACATAAGGTGTATCTTCACCAAAATAAATTTTAAACTTGTCTAAATTATCATTAAAGCTACATTTTATAAAATAACTAAAAGCACATGGAATATGTCGTTGTATTTTTGTAGTTTTAGTACTAACCTCTTCACTTATGCTACTTTAAATGGATTCAAAGTCCGCATAGACTGTAAACGGAACATCTAGTTCCTTATAAGCATTCGAATAATTTAGAACAGCATCAGCTCCTTCTGGCATATTTGTACACATTTTATTGCAAGTTTGTTTATGAAGTGATAAATCTCGTTGACTATATTACATACAAATATTTTTTTATTGCTGCTTCGAATAAACCTTTATTTAATAAAAAAGAACAAAAAAAAATTTGAAATATTACTTTTTTGTAAATTTTTACGTTTATTTTTGCTACTAACCTTGAAATATCTCTTATAACGATGTAATGCGACCTTTCTTCCTCTATGAGAAGAAGGAGTTTTATAATATATTTCTTCTCCTCCTTCGTAAGATAGTAGGGTCCGAGTATATTTTTCTCTTCATATCCGAAGACGTTGACACTTATATCTGCATTTTGCCTTTCAAGGTCTTTTAAGCTTTTTAGACTTAATGGAAACGTGAGGTTGGAAAAGTTTAATTGCAAATTGTTTACAATTATTATGACGGCAGAAATACTTTCTATGTTGAAGGATGAACATTTTATAAAATACTAACCTCTTCACTTATGCTACTTTAAATGGATTCAAAGTCCGCATAGACTGTAAACGGATCATCTAGTTCCTTATAAGCATTCGAATAATTTAGAACAGCATCAGCTCCTTCTGGCATATTTGTGCAAATTTTATTGCAAGTTTGTTTATGAAGTGATAAATCTCGTTGACTATATTTGTAAGTAAGGCATGCGTTACATACAAATATTTTTTTATTGCTGCTTCGAATAAACCTTTATTTAATAAAAAAGAACAAAAACAAATTTGAAATATTTCTTTTTTGTAAATTTTTACGTTTATTTTTGCTACTAACCTTGAAATATCTCTTATAACGATGTAATGCGACCTTTCTTCCTCTATGAGAAGAAGGAGTTTTATAAGATATTTCTTCTCCTCCTTCGTAAGATAGTAGGGTCCGAGTATATTTTTCTCTTCATATCCGAAGACGTTGACACTTATATCTGCATTTTGCCTTTCAAGGTCTTTTAAGCTTTTTTGACTTAATGGAAACGTGAGGTTGGAAAAGTTTAATTGCAAATTGTTTACAATTATTATGACGGCAGAAATACTTTCTATGTTGAAGGATGAACATTCCGTTTGTTCACAACGAGACAATTCTCTTTCACAATACAATGTAGCAATTAAACACCATTTGAAGCAGTAGACATCATCATTCTGGATATTTATAAATGCACGCTTTCTGACTAATTCCTTTGGTAGAGGTATATATTGTGATCCTCTTATAATATTAACTTCATTCACATTAATATTTAAAAATTTTATGTTAACCAGAGACCACCCACTATCCCTTTCTTGGAACTCAGACATTTTATTTCTAATTTCATCAGTTTGCGAGTCATAGATATTGTTCAAGTCATCGCTTAAAGTGACCATTGCCATTTTTATTGAGTGAGTCATTGTAGCTTCCACAATTTCTTGCTCGCTTATTTTGACATAATCACATACAAGCTCCATATTGAATTTAAAGGATATGTGTTTAGCTTAACAATCCTTTAGCAGTTCTATTAAAATTAATTCCTCTTTTAAGAAAAATTCCTAGGGAATAAGAATTTCATCCTTTTCATTTACTGGCATTTAAATTGCTAGTCTTTCACTATAATCACTGCTCCTTACAGTGAGTCTTGGGTTAATTGTCTTCATCCCACAATTGCTGCGATGTTGTAGTGCTCGCAAGTGTTGGCTATAGTTTAAGCAACTAACTGCTTCATTGCCACGAACGCAAAATTTTGATGAATTGGTTACATGGGTCCTTTCGTGCTTCTTCTTTGTGGACCGCTTAAGGAAAAACTTTCCGCACTCAACACAATGTTTATTTTTATGTTGAAGCAAGTTATGTTTGGTGTTGAAAGCAGCTTGGCATATCACGCAGAAAAACATTTTGTTTTTTGTTTGTGTATTAAAAAATAATTTCACACAGATAAAATAACTGGCTATTTTTTTTATTAAAAATTTGTTTTAACAAAAAATTTTGAACAAACAGGAAAAACCGGATGATGAACTAAGACATATTTTTTTTTTCATTTAAAATTTATTTTAAAGACAGAAAAAGTTCAACAAACACGAAAAACCGGATAAAGTAATCTACTTATATGATGAAGTAAAATATACTGAACTTAATTTTCAGATCAAATTTTCGCCCAACCATGATTCTACATCTTTATTATTCGACTCGCTGCCTGGCAGAGGAGGGTGGGTGTTATCGTTTGTGTTTCATGATTCACGCGTGTGTTTTCATGCCCTACCCTAACTAATTTATTACTTATTTAAAAATGTTTATATTTAAGATGTAAGTACCATAAAAAAAATAATTACATTATAGTTATAAGGAAAAAAACCAAACAAGAAACAAAAAGATTCGTTTCTGTTTTTTTTTTTTTTCAAAGACGGATTAATTCTTCACTCTCTATTTCAAAATATTGTGAAATGTATTCTAAAGATACTACAATAAATTGCTCACTTTATTTTCATAGTATTGTTAAATAGTTTAAATATTCACTTTACAAATGCAGAGGGTATAATAAATAATAATTTCTGGATTCAGACAGAAAGAACGGCTCAGACGATTAAGGTGTCAATGCGGGAACAAATTGTAGAATTCTTTAATGAATATAAGGAGTTTATATGTCTAGAAGATTTACACTTCTTTTTAAAGAATGCTGATTATTTCGAATTATATGAGAATAAAAAAGTTGTTAATTCAGCGCATGGAGAGCATTTTGAGGATTGTATATGGTCTGACGATTGATGTTCTGAAGGACCTGATACATGTTACATCATCTTTAAATTTAGAGAAAATTCAGTCAACGATCTTATAAATCTCTATCATAAACATCTAAATTTTTAATTAAATAAAAAAATAACAGAAATTATTATTTTATACGTATTTGAATTTATAAGATATATTAAATGAGATTCTAATTTAAGAATTATTTAAAAAGAAAGTAAAATAAAACCAAATACATAAAACTAATTTATAGTATTGTTTTTTATTATACACAACTAAACAAACAAACAAAACACTAAAAGATTCGAATCACCGCTTTATTACAAGAAACAAAACCGAACAAGAAACAAACAGATTCGAATTTCATTAAAACATAAAAATTTGTAGATTAATAAAAATGTCACATTAATAAATAATTAATTTATGACCTACTCGTACATTTATATGTAGAATGTATATACCACACACAAAAAAAATAAAAACAAAAATTGAACATAAATACAAGAAAGAAAAAATGAAAATTTCCTCTTAATACAAAAACAAATATGTAGATCAATGACTTTCACTTGATTCTAAAAATTGTGCAGTCCAAAACAAATCTCCTATTAATAAATATTTAATTTATGACACATGTACTTGAAAAAAAAACATCCACATGTGGAATGTATATACCACCAAAGAATAGAAAATAAATACAAGAGATAAAAAGAATTAACCGAAGACAACGGTACCCTATATAATTTCAAAAAGATCCTCGTCACATCACATCTTCTACCCAAACACACACAAAACAATTTTTGTATTACCATCCTTTTACATTATAAGCATACAACCGACGGCCACAGTAACTACATTAATTCAAAAAAATTCTCGTCACATCACACCTTTTAGCAAAACACACACAAGAAAATTTTACATTATGAGCATATAACCGACGGCCACAGTAACTACATAAATTCAAAAAGATCCTCGTCACATCACACCTAGCCAAACACACACAAGAAAATTTTTGTATTACCACCCTTTTAAATTATAAGCATATAACCGACGGCCACAGTAACTACATAAATTCAAAAAATTTCTCGTCACAACACACCTTCTAGCAAAACACACACAAGAAAATTTTACATTATAAGCATACAACCGACGGCCACAGTAACTACATAGAAAAGTAATAAAAACATTCTAGTCTCCCATAGAAAAAGCCATTATCAACCCCCATAGAAAAAGCCATTAAATCATTCTAGTCCCCCATAGAAAAACCATTAATCCATTCTAGGCACCCATAGAAAAACCATTAAACCCTTTTGAGTCCCCATAGAAAAACCATTTAACCATTCTGAGTCCCCAATTCCCTACTACTTAAGTACAAGTTCGTGCATATGTTTTGGCGCATACTGTATAACAAAAAACCTATTAAAACGTATATTTTGCTACATTTCTGTCTTCTTAGCAATCACACACGTCACGTGGTGATTTCTTACATGTGTTTGTCACATGTTATTACCATCTATATCTAAATTTTCTCTGTTTCGCTGAACAATACAATGCTTAGTAGTTTCGCTATGTATATCGAAATGTCGCTATGTATATAAAAAAAGTCAAAAAACTAAGAATTTTGATTTTTTTCGTTTTTTTAGATTTTTTCACTTTGTGTTATACACAAAATTCATTAATAGTACGCCCTGTGGGGGCATAGAACTGTTATGCACTGGTATTTCTTTTCACATGCCACTAGGCAAATTTGACATCATGTGACTCACCCTGTTCTAAACATCGTCGAGTTTTTTGTTTATATAAAAAATTTTTCCTAAATTTAAAGAAAATAATTAATTTAAATAAATTTTTTCGAAATATTTGGTAAATGCGGAAAAAATTTTTAAAATACATTTGCAAATACAAAATATTATTCAAAGTGCATTCAGTAAAATTATTGCGTAAAATAAAATGACCATTTGCGTATTGAATGCCACTAATATTTTTAGTTTATAATACAATGAGCTCATTCAAATTAATGCCGTTTGTAGTCTCGTATTTTTATCACATTTGTGTGAAAAATATTTCATTACCCTGGAAAGTTTATTTCACAATTTTTATTTTTATGTCCCATACAAAAATTTTGATTTTTCGTCAAAAATATTAAAAAAATAAATTTATATTTTTCCAAAAAACTAATCGTGATATTAAAGAAGAAATGGACAAATAATTTTTAAAATAAGTCAACAATTTTTAAGGTACGTACCTGCAAATACACAAATAACATATGCGGAATGAAATATGAACTGATTTGCAGAAATTTTGAGACGCACGGAAATATCTTATCGTGCGTAGGAGATATAATGCCAACGAAACTATAAAATACATTTCAGATATAGGAGTAATAAAATTTGCAAAAAAAACAACCTTTCCTGCATTCTCATAAAAGCATTCTGCATTTTATTTTTAAACATCTATTACGTGCTCTGCACAAACATTGTGATAGGTAGCTAAAATTTATACAAAGAGGATTGCGGAGGCCATGCGTAAAATGCCTTAAAATATATCATAATGATTTTTGTTGCAAAATTAGTTTATGTTATGAATTTAACATACATATATTAATTTTAAGTCTTTAATAGCTCAGAAAAAGTTTTTATTATTGTTAATGCGCCAGTTAATACACACAAAAAAACATGAACTAAAAATTAATCCAAAATTTCCTTCAAAATAGTTTAACAATTTTCCTCAATTTAAATCAAATTTTATTTTAAACTTAGAACAATTTTCTTAAAAAGAATAAAAAATTCCGAAATAGTTTATCTACGCACACAAAGTTCATATCCTTCCTAAGTAATATTTTTTGATTTTCAGGAAATAATTAAGTATATAAAATAAAAATTTATCAATTAAAAAAAAACATCTTAGTTTAAAGAAATTTGCATACTAAAATATAACAAAACTAAGTTAAGTTCAAAAAAATTTAGAATATAATTTACTCCCATTTAGTTCAAAAAATGTGTCTAACTTAAAATGAGAAAGTACTTGAATTTAAAGTGTGTTCATTTTTTTTTCGCGAGTAGTAAAATTAACTAATATTTAGAAAGCCATTTCTAAATACAGTTTTTAAGTCTACCACTTTCTAATTTTTCTTAAAAATTAGTTCTGACAAGAAAAACAAAAAGTAATACATTTTTTCGTATGTAATAATAAAAATTTATTTGGTTTTAGTAAGAAGACATGAGAGTCCCGGTAGGCTAGCTGTAGCGTGCTAGCTTATCAGTGCGGGGCACTGTGGTCAATATTTTGAGATAGCGGCCAAAACTCCTTTTGGTTTTTGTTCTCCGATTTTAAAGTTATTAGACTCATATGAAAGTAGACAGTAGTAAACCTCGGGAGCCAAAAAATTAGAACTCCATTTCAACTGTTTCACTGAGAACAGGGTGGTCCAAAATGGGCTTTTTCAGAATTTAGTAAATTTATATTTTTAGTTAATTTTTAAAGTTTAAATGATCATAACTTTTTTGTTTTTCAAGATTTTTGGACGAAATAACTTATTTCCTATTACTGGTAAAAAATTGAAGCTCTACTGTTTTCAGAACAATTTAAATATTTTTAAAAAAGGTCAAATTTCTCGGAAATTTCTACTTCATAGAGCACAACTCCTGTGAGTCAAGCTGAGTCAAAACACAAATTTACTATTTTGTAGTCCTAACTCTCCCCTACATTCCAAGGTAAGATATTCGGTACAAATGCACGTCATATTTTTTGAGAAGTTTGTATGTGAATTTGTATGTGAAAGTGGCTATTATGCATATATTTTGATGAAATTTTGTACAAGAGTTCTTATTGACCCAAACTTATCAAAATTTTGACAAAAATGACAATAGAACTCTCAAATTATGTGGTATCTAGCAATTCATTTGGAAAAGGTAAAAAAGATTTTATTGCCATCTAATATTACACAACTTAAATACCTGAAAATTGTAAATAAATTTAAAACCAATGTAAATAACTGGTAAAACCAAGTACCTGTTATATTATGTTTCAAAGAGGTAAAAAAGATCATGTTGAAACTTCGAGCAATAGTATATTGAAACGGCACAATCAATGTTCCAGAAACAAGAAATTGTTTTACTCACGCAACCAAGAATGGCTAAGAAATAAACTTATTTTTAAAAAGCCATCAGTAACTACCACGGAAACTGGAAAAGGTGGTCGACCAGCAAAGCCAATTGATAATTGTAGTGAAAGATCACGAAGACGCAAGCTTAAACATATCAATGAAGAAGTTTCTTGTAGCATCATAAAGGATTCATTTCTGCACCAAATTCAACCATCGAAAACTAAAAAGAGTAAAATTGCTATCATTGAAAAAATAGTGGAAGCAAGCCCCAGACGCACAAAAAGGATTTTAGAAAGTATGCCGACACCAACTGAAGAAAATAAATTTACTCCAGAAGAAGCATTTGCACTATTTTTGGATTTGAAAATGACAAAAAACCAATATACAGAATTGCGGAAGCGAACCAATGAAAAAAATTGTGGAATTTTTCCATCATATCGAGATATAGTTTCTGCCAAAAAAGATTGCTTACCTTCACCAACTGCTATTAGTGTAACTTCAAGTTCAGCAGAAATAAAATTGCAGGATCTTCTTGAACACACTGCAGAACGATTATTAAAAACATTTGATGCTGACTATTTAAAGAAGTTTAAAAATTGCAGCATGACTTTAATTTCTAAATGGGGATGTGATGGGTCCTCTGGCCAGAAACAATACAAACAATGTAATGCGGAAAATTCATCAGATGCCAATTTATTCATGATTTCTTTCGTTCCATTACGTTTAACAAAAACTTATATTGGTTCAGAGCCGTCAACTAGTAGAGCTGCAGAGATAGATGTATGGAAAAATGAAATTCCCTCGTCAACAAAATTTTGTAGACCAATAAAGTTTGCTTACAAAAAAGAAACTAAAGATGTCATAACTGAAGAAGTTGGCAAAATAAGAGATGAAATTAAAGAACTTCAACCAGTGATATTTGAATTTAATGACCAATGCATCGAAGTTAACTTTAAAATGTCACTTACAATGATCGATGGAAAAGTTGCGCAAGCTTTAACCGAAACCATATGCCAAAAAACATCAAGTCAATTGAGCCAACCACCAACACAAGACGATAGTTTTAATGAAGCATATGAATTTGGAATGTCACCTCTTCATGCTAGAATTCGTTTTATGGAGCATATTCTTAAATTGGGATACGATTTGGAATTTGGCCCGTTAGGCGAAACAGTGAGAAACAACAAAGAAAATTTGAAAAAAAGAAAGCAAAAAAAAAAGATATTCAAGAAAAATACCGTGAGATAGGCCTTATAATTGACCAGCCAAAGCAAGGAGAAGGAAATTCTAATGATGGAAACACAGCAAGGAGATTTTTTTCCGATCCAGAAACTGCAGCTTCTATAACTGGAGTAGATTATGATTTAATACGACGATTCCAAATCATATTAGAAGTCATAGCATGTAGCAAAAAGATAGATGCAAAAAAATTTGGTCAGTATGCTAATGAGACAGCAACCCTTTATAACCAAAAATATTCTTGGAGACATATGCCAACCACAGTTCACAAAATTTTGTTCCATGGGGAACAAATAATTCAGCACAATATGCTTCCAATGGGAGATCTCTCAGAAGAAGCGCAAGAAAAAAGGAACAAAGACTACAGATTCTTTCGCGAGCACAATACAAGAAAAATTTCCAGATATTGTACTAATAAAGATCTTATTAATATTTTGTTGTGCACATCAGACCCATATATGTCCAGTATTCGACAGAAATGGAAATCAACCTCATTAGAGTTAGATGAAGAAGCTAAACAACTACTGCAAAATGAAAATCAAAGCTATTTGGAAGAAATTTTTACTAATATTGTTTAATTAATACTAGTTTAAAGATTATAATTTGTTTCTAATTTTAGTATAAATTTTTATTAATACATTTAAATAAAATATATGTGCACTTTAAATCAATAGTAAAAGTTTACTTAAAATTTTATCGATGTTGTGTTCTGTATATAATATATCCAAATGGTATTGATATTGTTGGGAATTTCAGTGTTATTTTTCAGTTTAATCCTCACAAGAATTAGCTTTCTTCCAAAAAAACCAACCTTTGGCCCCTTTGAATATTGAGACTAAATAAATTCCAGGGGCCAAATGTTGGCATTTTCTGACCAAAATTAAGTTTAGGAATAATAAATAAGTATTGGTTGTAAAATACGATTGAAGAAAATAAGAAATTATAAAAAAAAATACCTATTTAAAATGTCAAAATATTCAACTTTTACATGGAAACTCAACAAAAAATTAAAATGCATTTTTAACTCCACATTACTTACGTTACTATCAGTCGATTTTTACGTTTGAACACGCAAATTGAAGCTTAAAGTCCCTTCTATTGAACAAAATAAATTGCGTAAAAAATACCGCTATCTCGCGAAATTGACCACTGTGCGGGGGTCGTGCGTTCGACTTCGCTATAACTTGCGGATAGCCTTCGTTTCTAGTGCTTGGTTAGGGTATTAAGATATAATTTGTAATTATATGTTTAATAAAATAAAAATAAATATTTGGTTTTAGAAACTGATGAACTATTTCTAGGGAAAATTTGTATGCAACTTAGTTCAGATAAATTTAAAAAATTTTAATATAACCTCCTCTTTTCTAATTTTTGGAAAGTAATAAACTTAGATATAGGATATTTTTCCTAAAAACTTCTTCAGATAAATTAAAAAATAACTTCAGTGAATTTTTCTTAAATCAAGGAAAAATTTAGTTTTCGTGGGAAAAAGTTTAACTTATTTTCAATATTTTTTTTCCAAATAATCAATAATCGCTAACAATGCATATCTCTAAACTTAACAGTCTTAAATGTTGAACTAAAAGTGGCTTAAAATATACTATAACACTTTGTTAGTTAAAGGTACAAAATTTCGAATATGCGCTTTTATGTAATATGCAAAATATCGCAAAAACATTTTTTACATTACGGCATAATGGCTTTCCTATAATTGATGTTACACCTATTTCCTTAAATTAGTTAATTTAAGAAGCCAAGTGTTCCTTAGCAATAGATGCCGTGTATCACTCGTATAAATATAAAACATATTTGAGTACTTGCTTAGTACGGTACCTTAACAATTGTTGACGTATTTTAAAATTATTTACCCGTTTCTTCTTTAATACCTTGACTATTTCGTTAGAAAATAGAATATACTATTTTATTATTATTATGAGCAATAAAAATATTCATAATTGATGGCGTAACATATGAAACATGTAAATAAACCTACAAAAAATTGTAGAATAAACTATATTTTTTTTTTCATAAATGTGATAAAAAAATCGCCTCAATCTGCTTATTTGCAAATGTTTTTTTAATAACAGCAAGTTAAAGTGCAGTCGTGTTAAAAATCACGTTTGCAAATTAGAAATTCAAATTATAGCAAACTAAAAACTATCAGTTCATCTAGTATATTTCGCGGTTGTGGCAAATTATTCGAAATAACAAAACTTATGCCCGATGCTGATCATTCGCTGAAAATATATGTATATATGTGCACAGCACATGTTGCGGGGACGGGTTTTCGTTCCACAAGTTACTATGAAGACATTTTGTTACTTTGGGGACTGTCCTTAAACTTTTCGTTATTCTAGTGTTTACTCTGAAGACATTTTACTGCACATAGCGCATTTTATAGGGACTTTTTTGGCTGTATATACAGATGTCTTCAAAGTATGGGCAATGAATATATATATATATATATATATATATATATATATTAGGGCGGGTTAATTTTTTTTGATGAAGCGTATCTATAGGTGATTCTGAGAATTTTTGCTCAAGAGACCATAGCTCTAAGTCGGATTTGGAGCCCCCCAAAATTTCAAAATATATATTTTTTCATTTATACATAGAATAATTTAATAAAATTCGTCATAAAATCGGATAGAATTATAGTAGATTTCTCAATCTGGGCTTGTTTGAAAGGTATTTTTATCACCTTTCAGAATCAGTATTGATACCAATATTTTTTTTAATTTTAGTAGAGATATTAGGAATTTTTTGTCGAAAAATAGCCTAAAATGAACTTTTAACTTCCAACAGCTTTTATTACGATCAATTTTTTGTGTTTTCGATCTCCTTTTTGTAGGAAAATCGATCTGAAAAAATCAACATTTTCAAGGTTTCAACAAAAAACACTATATTTAAATTTATTATTCAATTTATTTTTAAATATTATTCTTTAATTTTAATTTAATATTTTAACGTGGTAATATTATTTTTTTAAGGTCCTTTTTACAATCCATTCGAGGAGTTTTCTTACGACTTTCTAATGTCACTGCCATAACTCCTTCACGATTCTTTTTTATAACTCGTTTTGAAACACTCGTTAATAATTGTACATGTTTTTTGTTCCTTGTATGTGCATTGGAATTTGTGGATCAGCCAGTGGTGGTTCATCGAAATCTAAGTATTCTACCAAGTGATCATATGGAATCTGTCGAGTAAATGCTGGTTCAAATAATATATCGTCGTTATTCATATCAACCATATTGACATAATCGGTGACATCGAAGTTTAAGATATATTTTTTGTAAACTCTGAGTTTAGTTGGATCGTACAATTTTTTCGATTGTGTAAAATCTTTTTGATAGCTCTATCCCGTATTGCTTTTCGATCATCAAATAACATTGTTAATAAGATATTTTCTGGATGGGCGTAATATGAGTTGTCCAACGTATAAATTTTAATAAAAGTGCACTGCCGTACATTGGCAGTGCCAAAGTTTTTAAATTGGTCGATGGTGTATTAGTTGTTACATATAATCGTAGTAATCTACTTGCTTTGGTTATCCAACGATAATGTGCAATTGATCCTGGTTTAATGTTAGCTAATTCAACTGGAACAATACCATTCGTAATTGCTTTAGCTATTTGATATAAATATTTAATATCTGTTGATAGTTCGAGCTCTATTCATGATCCATAATTGCAGGCATATTCTCCAGTGGTATTTGATCAAAATCAGCCACTGCAATTGTTTTATTTTAACTTTATTCCAATCGAAAAAGTAAAATAATGACAATAAATAATGATAATAAATGATGATATTAAATAAAATAAAGTGTTGCATACCTGCAATTTCTCACATTCTTGAATAGCTTTGAACAACTTTCCACTTGCTGCTCGTGGTCCACTGGTGACTGTTTTGTCCAATGCTTCATATAAATGACGAAATGGCAGTTCATTGAAATGAAGCAGACATATAAACTAGTGAATTTGTCTATTCAACTGTTTTTCAAATAATCGTAAAACACCATTTTCTGTTCCAGTATTTGCTGGCTCACCATCACTGCATATGCCAATTAATTGATCAACTGTTAATGTTTTATTGTTGAAAAATTCATTCAGTTTTCTGTGTTTGGTTTTTGAATCTTCTTGACTACCCAAATTTACATATCCAAGTAACTCATTAAAGGGCTCTTTCAGAACAACTAAATGCGGTTCTTTTACCATAGTGGTATGAAATTTGTCATTAATTTTCTCTGTATATATATATATATATATATATATATATATATATATATTGAATTTGGGTACCACGCGTGCATGTAATTAAGCAACGATGATCAACACTCATTTATAGAGTGCAAAGAAACCTACAACACACATTCAAAGCGAAGAAGAGCAGAGTCATTACTGTCGCCGGTAAACATTGACGTCACTCATTTGGGTGAGAATAGATTTGCTTTACTTGATGGAATGGAAACTGAGAATACAGAGAAGGGGAGAGAAAACTGCTAGCGTCAAAAAGGAAAATACCCGCAAATCCCTTTGCCGTCCAATATTTTTGTTTGATGTCAACATTAAATGTTTAGTTGACCAATTGGAAGCAAAAACACCCAAATTAACGTTTAAAATAAGAAACGTTAATAAACAAAAAGTATGTTGTACCTTTCAGATGCTACACTGCATTCTGAAGTTATGGCCATCCTGAGGGAGAAGAATATTCACTCTTACTCATAAACAGCTAAGGAGCTAAGACAGACTTCTTTTGTAGTAAGAGGTAGGTCTTTATCACGGTACTAGTGTTAAAGAAGTTATGTCTTCCCTTGACAATTTGTTCCAAACGTTGTGTCCAAAATTACACATTTTACAACTCCGTATTTCGTAAAAAACTCATACGACACAGGCCTGTTTTTGGTTACGCTAAACGCAGGGAATTCACTCTTAAATATTGCGTACATTAAATATCTTTTAAGCCAAACTAGTCTTTGGAAAAAACCTAAAAGGTCACATTGATAAAAATTGCAATTCCGAATTCCAATGTGTGAAATGCGATAAAAAGCACCACCCAGGTGAATGCCAGCGCATTCACCGTCAGCACCTCACTGCGTGAACTGTGAAATAAGTGGTTATCCTGCGAACTGGAGAGATTGCCCAGCCTATAGAAAATACCTTTCCGTACGAAGGGAACGCATAAAAGAGGCTAGTGAAGAAAAGCTTGTTGCCAAAGACAAAGTAAGCAATATAATAAACCAATCTTTTCGTTCACCAGGCAGATCATTTGCCGGTCTTTTTAGGTAAATGCTACTCAAGCTCAAACACACAAACCATCTGTAATTGAAAAATTCTTAAAACTTGCCAATATGTATCTTTTACCTGAGGAATTGTCGCTGAAACAGCAAATTACAAACTTCCTTAAAGATTTTAAAAACATGCGAAAAATGAAGCTAAGGCAGAGTTCCTCCGGCTTCTAATGAATGTGAATAACAAATGTGGCCCAAAGATCTCTTAAATTTATGACATTTAACTTCCGCTCTTTTGTTAACATCAGTCGCCAAATTGAATTGTCAAATATCCTTCATCATAACCAAATTGATGTAGTAGGGTTCATTCAAGAATGTAATTTTCGCGTAAAACTTATAGATATAATTTTGTTTACGACAACTCAACTTTAGGAGTAGCAATTGCCATTAAAAACACTGTACATTAGAAAAGAATTATTTGCAATAAAACACAATATAATAACGTTTTTATTGATATAGAAATGGTTTCAAACAGCATTAGTAAAAAAATATTTATTAGGGTATTTTTATAAACCTCGTGTATATTACTCACAGGAGTTAAACAACAGCTTAAACCAGATTCTCCAACTGAGCAACAATTATGAAGGGTTTATATTCGGTGGTGACCTAAATGCGAAAAGTTTAAATTAATGAGATACTAACGGGTTTTCTTTTCTAGACCACTTTCTATTAAGTCCCAGCATAATCAACAGTATCCAACCTAATTATCAGATCAAAAGCTTATCAACTTTCTCGGATCATTTTCCATTAGTACTGAAACTGGAAAGTGATGCAGCCTGTTTAACACTAAGAAGTCCCCTGGTAATAACTTCATACAAGAACACTAATTGGAACGCATTCAGCAGAGATTTAGACACATCCTTTGATGCCATTTTACCTCTTAACAACTGCAATTTAAATAATGATGAATTAAATGTGCTTATAAATACATTTAATAATACACTTACCTCAACACATGACAGTCACTCCAACAAACTGGAAATAAACGAACAAAAACGTCATGGCAGAAGAACCTAAAGAAAATATATCACAGAACTGGAAATAGAATTAGCAGAGAGTATAAAATTCTAACTAAACAAATACAACTATTAAAAACAATTATAAATGAGCTTACAAATCTTGAAGATGCTAAAAATTTGAGACAAAGACTCTCAAAAATAGCCCTAGGTCCTACTGCCTTTAAAGAAGTATTTCGGTTCGTTGGTAAAAAGAAGTCTCCATTTTGCCAGCAGCTCATACACAATGATATTATCACTTCCAATAGCTGCCAAATTTCAGAGATATTAAGAACTCATTACACCGCTGTTTTTCAAGAGTTAACTCCTAAAAGAACGGTCAACAATATAAAGAATCAAATCTCATTATGCGCCGATAGACTACCCCTACATATTTATACTTGATGGCACTTTTCTGGCCGTAGGGAATCTTGATAATTACCATTTTACAAACGTGAATAATATCAGAATGCATGTAAAAAACATTAATACCAAAAAGTCTTTTGGCTTTGATGGCGTTTCCAATTTTATAATTAAAAAATTTCCTGATACAACAATAAAATTATTCGCTGCTATTTTTAACAATTGCATTAATAACGTCTATTTGCCTTTGGCTTGGAAAAGCGCGAAAATACTTCCAATAAAAAAAAGCAGGGCAGTAAAAAGCCTAATGATTTTCGCCCAATATCCCTTTTATCCAACATTGGTAAATTATTTGAACACGTAATTAAGGGAAAAACTAAAAAACGAATTCATTGTGGAATTTCGAAGATCTGACTCAACACAACATGCATTGTTGAAATTTCACAATGATGTAACTTGCAACTTAAGGGATAAAAAATACACGGTGGCAATACCATTGGATATAAATAGGAAAGGCGTTTGATTCAGTTTATCACAATGGAATTCTATTCAATCTGATAAATCTTGGCGTTGACCCGTTCCTGGTAAAAATATTTTGCAGCTACTTTACTAATAGGAACTTTGGCGTCCAAATCAACAACATAGCCTCAGAACTAGGACATGTGAAAAGTGGGGTACCTCAGGGAAGTGCCTTGGCTCTCTTCCTATTCAACATTTTCCTGCGTGATTTTCCTCACGAATCTGGCTGATGATTGCCTAATTTATGCACACAATATATTACCAATCTTGAAGAAATGAGAGCCTATTACAAGAAATAGAGCCTTAAAATCAACGCAGCTAAATCTGAGGCTATCTGGAACCCTTCGGGTAAATGTCCTAGATATGTGGTGCCGGAAAGTAAATCGCTTCTACTTATACTAGACGGCGAAAATATTCCATTTAAAAATTCCATAAAATATTATGGATAAATTATTGAAATTTAACGCCCACGCTAGAAGTCTCTTGGAAAAGACGAACACCAAGCTTTAACTCTACAAGGTCGTCATAAGATCGGTACTGTCTTATGGATTCCCAATCTGGCTTGCTATATCTCCTATAGTAGCCAAAGAATTGGAGATATTTGAAAGGAGAATTGCATCGGAAAAATTATAGAAATTTCATTAAACTATTTTTAAATAGTTACGTGTATGAAAATGCCGATGTTCTACCCTTCTGTAGGTACGCCACAAACCAGATTTGTGGAAAAACTTTCACTACACGATAACATGCTTTTCAGCCAAATATACGAAAGCGGGAAAAACACCATCTGTGCTGGATCTACATATTTTTCTCCTGTCGGTATAATCAATGGACGTATTGACGACGATCCAGCTCCTCTGAACCTTTTCTCTATATTAGCCCAGCCTCCGGCAATCATAAGGGCTGAAGATGATATACGTATATACACTAAATTTAATTTTTCTGACATTTTACATTTAATTACCTACGCGAGTTTAACTCTATTCGCTGTGATATTTACAATTTTTACTCTGTACCGGGACAACTTATTTTGTTTTGTTCTTTAAATTCATCTAAGTACATTCATATGTATCTTCTATTTTGTTAATTTTACATGAACTATTTTGTCAATTTATATAACAGATCTTTTGTTATTAGTTATTATTAGTAATGTTATTTACATACGTCTGCTCTGTTAGCGACTTTAAAGGCCGAAAGCAAACCTTGTCAAACTATTCAGTTTTTACTTTTTTACATAAAAAATGCTGGATAAGCGAGACGTAAACGTTGCGGATCAGCTGTTCCGAAAACACAAGCAATGGTATATAGAAATGATTATTTATACATAAATGTACGCGTACGTTGCGGAACATTCTGTTGAAAATAGATTTTTTTGTACGTTTACGTGACAACTGGAAACAGCCGTTTGATTTTGTGCCAAAAAAAACCAAATAAAAAAGAAAATAAATTAAAAAAATAAAAATAAATTATATAATTTATAAATATAAATAAATCAAGAAAAGAAAAAAATGGATGATGAAAGCTTATTGCACTAGTGCAAAGCTTTAATTTGTTTTACAATAAGCTTACAAAATGGCAGACGAAAAAAGAAATGCTTGGATGCAAATAGCTGCCAGTATGGGAGCTGTTGAAGATATATTTATCGAGAATACATCATTTATGTCACCACCTAAGTTCTATGTATATTGTTTGTGTGGAAGTAGAAATATACCGTATTGGAGAATGGACTGGTTGGAAACCTGGAGTAAATGATTTACACTCTGACAACAAATAAAATCACCAATTGATTTTATTTCTCAGAAATAACAAAAGTGTCCCAAATGAAAATAAAAGAATAGGAAAAAAATGAAAACAAAACGAATTAGAATTTTGGAATAAATTTATTTGCAAATTTTATGTAGTACATACAACCTTCACAGTATGAACGTAGGAATAACAAGAAGGAATATTTATATGGTATCGATGGAAATAGTATCCACGACATTTTAGGACTTTTGACATCAGTTTTTGGTCTAATATTTATAAATAGATAGATACTTTGTATCTTTTATGCGGTTGAATATCAATCTAGGGTTTCTCAATCGGACTTAATGTGAAAGATGTTTTTTTTGACACTAACATATATTAATAAAAACAAAAAAAAAAAAAAATTGTACTTACAGTAAAGTAATTGACTCTGAGCCAATTCTCTGCTTTGGTTTTTTAATTGAATCTTGAATCATCGCCAACAGCAATTCAAATAAGGTTTGGGACATTCGAGTATGTTTAAAGAAATGATCGTCGTCCAATTCTTTAATTTTAACAAACACTTTTTGGTGGTAACCTTTTTTTACCCAATCCTTATTAATTGGCCGTACTCCCCAGCTTCTTACTCGTCTTTTTTTTGCTTTTCGTTTTTTATACAGTAAGCATAACTGAAAAAAACTCAATTTAATATACAAATTATTTATATTCATATTTTTTTTTATTTGTTTATTTATTTTTTAAGCTTTCAAAAATGTTTGTAAAATTAAATGTTAACAAAGACACAAATAAATTATTTGATTGTTTGTTTACGAATGTCAAAACATATGACACATAGTTTACGTATCTATAACTGCACAAAAACCTCCAAGCACGTTACGATTACGTCTCGCTAATCCAGCCTTAAGACACATATAGCTCTAAGAATATTATTCTCATAGTATGTAAGACAATCAATGTAATCGAAAAAGAAGACTTAATAAAAGTTTTACTTACTAACTCGATCTCATATATAATAAAATATATGTAATCGGATTTTTTGTACGTATCAAATGAGTTTATACTTTAGGATTTTAATATCTTACACGTTTTGTGACAGATCATATGACTTGTGGTATAATGAAAGCCCCTCTTAACTGCAAATGTAAACGGTTAAGATTTTTTTAGATTTAAAGCCAAATGTTGTTAACGCAGCATTACTATAATTTTGAATTTCATGTTTCATTATTTTCATACTTGGAATTTTTTCTTTGGCATTGAAATTTCATAAGCATTAGTTGAGTAATGCTAATGCCAAAAAAATGTATTACCATTTAATGATAATGAAATTTTCTGGCAATAGCATTTGTCCTACTAATGCTAATGAAATCGAACTAATGCCCCAAAAATTATATACAATTGATCAATAAAAGCATTTGTTTTCAATTAAGTTGCTTTACATAGACTGTTTTTTAAATGGATTCCTCAGGATCGTTTCCAAACCTGGCCTAATTTTATTATCGCAATATATTAACACCCTAGGAGAGCAAAAATTTCGCCCGTTTTTAACATAAATGGCTGGTATGAAAATTTTGCTCTAGTAGAGTGTCAATATTTTTAACTATTTGTTTTTAATTGATTAGTTATTAGTTGCATTGAAATTAAATTAACATTACTATGAATCAATAAAATCAAACAAATAAAATCATCATTATTTTAAAAAATGGTTATGAAAATAATTTCATTTCAATTGATATCAAGCAATGCTAACGAAATCACCAATTAATTATACAATTATTTAGTCGCATGTATGATTATTTTTTATATTTTATCAAATTCCGAACTTACAAAAGATGTTTATTGCTTTAAGAGAATTGGTGAAATATGGAAAATAAAAAAATTATTAAATAAAAATTAAAAATTTATGTGTTAATAAATATATTAAATATAACATTTTTGGTCGCTTTTAATTTTAGAATCATCATTATGCCTGTTAGGAAAACAACTTTACCACATGTGAGGTTGCTAAAAAGACAGAAATGTAGCAAAACATTTGTTTTTAATAGGTTTTTTGTTCAGGTTTAATAGGTTTTTTGTTCAGGCTCTAGCTTGTCTAAAACTTTGGGTTCTGAAAACATCTTTTTCGGGATCGAAATACATGTATCAACCTAGCTAAAAATCGATAATTTACTTTGTTTTTGTAAATATACGGAGGTTGAAAGCTCGCTATAAACTAGAAATAAAAAACAAAAAACCTCGAAGTATATAAAAATTACAAAACGAAATAAAATAGGGTTGATTCTTAAATTATATAAAATGCATTGGTAAAACCAGGGACTGAAACCCTGAAAAATGGGTTTAGGTTCGGGTTAATCGAAATAAAAAGTTCAGATTTTAGTTCAGTCCGGTTCAAATGTTTTATTAAAAGGAAATTTATTTATTTTTCAAAAAAATTTTCGTTTAATTTTATAATTAATATATTTTTGAGTTTTCTTCTTTTAAATTTGTTTTATAGGGTCGACAAAATTAATTTCAAGGCTGAAAAGATCCTATCATTTGAATCGTTCCTTCATTTTTAGAACATGTTCGAGCATATCTTCATCATCTTTTTTTAAAATTCTCTTCTTCTCTTTCCATTCCCAAATTTTTTAAAATTTTAATTGTTATATATCAGTTTATCATTTCGTTTGTAACATGTTGAAATATAGGTCTAAGACTTCATAAAGTATATACATTCGTGATCCTTATGCAATTTTAAGTTTGTCTGTTAAAATAGCGATCATACACAATCTTTCGACATTATTTCCATACCAAGTTTTTCCCAAATTCCAATCAACTTGTTTTAACCTTGAATAGTGAATGATTATTAGGAAAACTTTTTTGGTCTGTTTTAGCATGTTCGCTCAAGTAAAAATAATATCTCAAGATATTCAGATGGGTTGGTAAATTAAGATCAGTCAAATCAGTAGACACACCAAAAACAGTAACATCATGCTTGGGTATATGACTCATTGGGTTTTCGATAGTTGTTGATGTTGTTGTGGCTTCATCTAGCGGTGTAGAGGATGGTGGATTCATTGTAATAGGATGACAAATGGATTTTTAAAATAGTACCAACAAGTTTACTTTCTTTGACAGTCGAAAACGTAGTGGCTTAAAAAATCCACACAAGCAATTTTACGACCTGCAATTGTTTCACAGTGATACCTTAATTTTTTAAAAGGGTTGAATAAAAAACCCACACAAGTAAGTTTACGACATGCAAATGCATCACAGTGATGCCTTTGTTTTAAAAGGTTTGTAAAAAACGCTAATTTCTAATAATTTTGTTTTAGTTTCTTTTCTATTACAAAGTTAAATTCATTTTTTCATTTACATATGTTCTGACTTAATAAATTTCTAAAGAGAAAAATAAACTCCGAAAAGAAAAAACATAGCCATTTCGCTGATTTTTTCATGTAAAGTGTCAAAAATGGTGAATTTTTGAAATGTTTGTATGGCGAACCCCGCAGGGGGTTCCAGGGTGTGTGCCACTGGCATGGGTGGGTCGGCCCTTTAAAGTTAGTGGGGGTCGGTCATACATTTGGACTCGATTGGGGCACTCTAAATGGGTCAAAGTGGGATTTTTCAAAATTTGACCCTACGGGTCAAGAGCTGGGACATCAAAATTCGTTTTAGAGGTATGGTTCCTTCGGCAAAGTTTCTTATTTTGATCCTTAGAATACGATTTTTCTTGTACGTTGAGCGATTTTTTTGCCGCCCTACTGTATAGTGATCATTCAATTTAAGTTTTGCATAACCAGAGCTTTAAAGATTGTATTCTATTTAGAATTCCCTAAAAATCAAATTCGATTTATTTTTTAATCTTTTAATTCATTCTTTGGTGTTGATTCGATCGAATTCGCTTCTAAGGAATTCAATCAATCATTCGTCCAGATCAATCATTAGAAATTCATTCGATTTCTTACTTAATGGATTTAGAATTTTGGAATTCTATTAATCATCATTTGATTTAGCAATTTGGGAATAACATAAGATTTTCTTCATTCCATTTAAAAAAATTGGAAAATTTACAATTATTGTCCTCATTTTGCAAAAGGCAACGCCTCACTTTACATCATTTTTTATTAAAAATCGATTTTGTAAATGACTTGACAGCTGTTCGTTACGTTATTTGAAATTTTATACATACAAATAAGAATTTTTTAAATCACTGCGCTGAAAACTTAATCACTTGAGATGTTAAAATCATCACTTAAATTGTTTGCGCATTGGTTTGAAATTTTTTCAAACTATTTTTAAAAAAACAGACAAATTGTAATTATTTTCGTTAAGAATGTAAGAAAAGGTTTCCTTACTTATTCTAAAATTGTTTTTAAATTTAATGAAGAATTTTTATTGTCTATTTTTACAAATTAACATTAACTCAATATAAGATAAACAACTCCCTCTGTATCTGGGAAATTCATGATATCAATATTATACTGTAATTGATGTTTGGTAACACCAATACCCTGGTTGGATTTTTCATCATACAAGAAAGGCGAGGTATCAAGAAGTAACGAGTACATTTGTTTTTGTATTTCGATTAATTTTTTTGTTTGCACAATTCTTTATACAAGACTATTTATAATTTTATACACAAAATACAAAAAAATCAAATTGTTAATTTTTTTATTTATTTAATTTTCAATCAGCTGTTAACATTGGTGTTGCCAATAGCAAATAAGTAGGAATAAATGTAATAAATCAAACATAAATTCCATACATGCATAAATGCAGGTAACACTGAAATTATTTTAATTTGGCAATTAAAGTGATAACGTAAAAGTCCAACGCAATGACATAGTGATTTATAAAATTCGGTTTTTTTACACTCGCGTTGGCGTTAGAAAGTGAGTTGTAGATGAGGCATTGAACGCAGGGGGTTTAAAACATTTGGGCATATGTTTTTTTTTTATTACCGTAAATTTCACGATTTCTTACAAATACAAGAAGAAAAGTACAAACAAAAGCAATAATTGAATTCACAGTTAAAAACTAAGAAATGGTAATTAAAAATAAATCGCTAGTCCAAAAATTACTAAAAATTAATAAAACCCAAAATTTAAAAATCTCCGTATTTACCAAAAATTTACAAAATTAAAAAAATATTCAAAATTGAAAAAATTGCTTAAATTGGAAAAAATCGTTCAAATTAAAAAAAAAATCTTTCTAAGGGTAATTCCAGCTCAAACCGCACAGCTTCGAATTTGTCATCTTCGATTTTAATGAAATTCGCCACAAATATTGTAAATAGGTAGTGTTTATCAAATCATTAACCTCTCTATATTTGTGGCAAAATTTTAAGGTGGAGACTCATTTGGTTCATGAGTTATGAGGAAAATGTTGTCGTAAGCAAATTTGGGTTGACGAGTTCATATGAAAAGTTTGCAAACAAAAACAATATGTATATTAAACATTGTACACACATGCACACCCATAGCATATAAAAAATTTCGCGTATGAATCCTTCGAGATAAATTTGCTTACGATCACGTTTTCCTTCATAACTCAGGAACCAAATGAGTCTCCACCTTAAAATTTTGCCACAAATGTAGGGAGGCCTTAGTTTTTAACATATATTTTTTCAGAATTAAAAAAAAATGGATTTAAAAAAATGGGTCTTTGAAAATTAAACTTAAAAAATTACCTTTAACCTTTTAATACAAAAAAAATTTATTACGCCATTTTGAAGGTACTGTATTCACCTTTAAAATGGTACCAATAGAAAAATTGACGTTTTTGATAATATGCATGACGTCATATTCCGAAAACCGAAAGGTTAATGATTTGATAAACACTACCCATTTACAATATTTGTGTCGAATTTCATTAAAATCGGAGATGACTAATTCGAAAATGACAGTTTTCTGTGCGGTTTGACATGGAATGGCCCCAAATTAAAATAAATTGCAAAAACCAAAAATGCAAAGGTTGAAAAAAATTTTAAAAATCGGCAAAATTGAAAAAAATACAAAATTGGGACAAAAAATCCCTTACATAAAAAAATAATCAGCAAAATTTAAAAAAAAAAATCTTAAATATTAAAAATATAGACCTCTCTCCCAGCAACCAATGAATAGTTCTCGAGATAAACGCGATCTAAAAATCTAGCCAAGTAACTCGAAACTAGGGACTTCTGGACGAGATATGGACGATTAAAATTGTATCGATTAATAAATGTTTTTTTTTTAATTTTAAATTTTTGCAATTTCATTGAATTTCGGTATTTTTTAATTTTGGGGATTTTTAAATTTTGACTTATTTTATAATTTTAGCGTTTTTTAATTTGTTTTATGTTTTTTAGTTTGGATTTGTATACAAAATTTTGGAAATTATTATTATAGGGTACTTTTTACATAAAAATATTTTGAGTGCTTGCCATTTGTTTCTTATCCGACTTTCATTAATTTGCAATATTTGTATTCTGCTAGTAGTAGTCTACAAAAATGTATGCTAACGTGTATGCGTTATCTCTTAAATTCGAAATTTGGTCCGACTCATGTCCAGTTTTTTGCAAATAGCGAGACCAAATCCTAATCCTGTAGGTTAGCATGTGAATAATTTTCCACGGCTTTACAGCTTGGAAAACCTTTCAAAATTCAGTAACATATAAAGTGATGATTGATTATGCCTCTGACAATAGAAGCCTAGTTAATAAATTCAAAATCTCTGATCTTAATATTTACAGCGTATTGAAATGCAACATGTTTTATTAAAATAATTTTTTATTTAACCATTTACTTTAGTATGCAACATAAGTTTTTGACAACATTGGTTTTTCAATTTGTTTTAATAAAAACAACCTTTAAACTTTTAATATTTCTTAATACACTTTAAATTAATCTATAAACAAATTGTGTTAAATAATTTTTTAATTCATCACCGGCAGATGAAGTGGTGGCTAAAGGACAGAAATTAAAGAAAAGCTGGTGCATCCTGTAATTTACGTTTTCTAAGCATTCAAACACAAAAGTTTCCTACACGTTTAAGGAAATGTTTGAAAAAGTAAAATCCAACTACATCGCGAAAACGGCCCAAAAAGCCTGTTAAAAGTATCGGAAACAGATTTCACCGAAGAAGAAGGTATTGCTCTTTTATTTATTAAAAATAAATATCTTATTTTGATTGAAAAGAACACTCACAATATTATTTCGTTTAAAACAACTTAAAATACATATTAATTTAATTGAAAATACAGTCAAAAAGAGGACTATTGGTTTTTCATTATATTCAGCCTCTTTTCTTGTTTATTTTTAATCATTGTTTAATAATCGACAAAAGTAGTAAAAACAATAAAAAGTCGCTTAAAATAACCATAAATTTTTAACTGCCAAAAGTTAGAAAAAACTACTTTTGTGGTTTGTTTTTCAAATTGAAAGTTTTTTTATTTGTATGTAATTACAAAACACAACACACACAGACGTATATACATATTTTTATTGGCTTTGTGTGAATGTACATTTGAATAATTTATTGTAGTTTTTATTGAAATAATTTTGTATATAAACAAACTATTTTGGTAAAAAAACAAAAAAGAATTATATGAATTCCAATTTTTAGAAACAGAAAACATAAAATTTTACATTTAACAGAAAATATCAACTCCTACTGAATGTCTGTAAATTTTTTTAGTTTGTTTTTTGAATGACTGATTCAAATAGTTAAAAAATATATTTCTATGAATTTCAATATATTCTGCATTTAAAAACCGACTTTACGTATTACTTTTTAAATAAACTAAAGTCAGTAACGGAAAATATATTGTAAGTGAACACATCCCATCATAATAAGAAATATATGAATAGAGACTAAATTCTGAAGATTTCCTGTTAAGGAGTTATAAAAAATACATTATACCTGTAGATTACGACATTTTTTAAAAAGAATCCCATTCTTGCAGAACGGGCAGTTTTTGTTAAAATGTTAATTTTTACTATTCAATAAAATACTTAATATTCATTATCCAATGATTTTTGGCCTTAAATAGGCTTTTAAGTCACAAATTTTAAATTAATGAAAAAATTTAAGATTTGCTGAAAGAAATTCCACAATTTTCAAAAATCGAATTTTTTATATATTTTGCTGCTATGTCTACATTTAAAGCATGGATTGGAAGGGACTTATCTAATAAATTAGGTATATATACAACTGCTTCCGCTTCCTAATTGAAAGATTAAAAATGGTACTAATATGGAAATGGTACTAACATGGTGACTCCTTTGTAACAGGACTGTGTCAGTCGTTCATTATAATTATTACTTGAAGGGCTTTTCTTTGATAAAACGTAAATGTGACCGATAGTTTCCTCTTATTGAGATTATAAGATCCAGTTACTAAATTATATTAAAAATATTTTGTGTTTATGATTTCTAGTCAAAATTACCACTTCAAAACCCGTACACTGAAAAAAAAAGTTTTTAAATTCAACAGAAGTTTTTAAAGTCATAATAAAATTGCTCATGTGTTAAAACTTAGTTTATTGTTAATAAAAAAAATCCTTGCTAAAATCTATAAAATTTTTTGCTGAATATTAGTAGACTGAAAAACCTCAAAAAAATTTTAGAAAAATATTTTTGTTAATTTATTTGCTAAAAATTGGGAACTAGACTTTTTTTGTGTAATCCTGAAAATAATTTACAAAACTTCATAAAATATAAAAATATCTAGACTTCCACATTGTCGACTGATTTATTTGAAAATGTAGAAAATAAATATAAATGTTGTTGTATATTTGTTTTACTTTTGCTGAATCCCATAATCATTATGGCATAATGTATCATTATTTATAAATATTTTGTCTATAAATACACATTTACGCTTTATCTTTATCAGTCAAGTCCAGTACGAATTCTTATGCATGGTTTTCACTATGTCATTTTTATGTCAATTTGTCCAAATTATTGGCAATTGTATGAAAACGGGTTGTCATATGGTGTCATCTGAGTTTGCAGTCAGTTATTCACACGAACTGCCTACTAAAATGACAGACAAGTGAAAACGTCAAATTTCAAGTGAAAACGTCAAAAGATATGGCAGCATTTTTTATCTAAAATAAAATTGAAAATTGTTTGACGATCGCAAAGCTGTTTTTTTTTTTTGCTGGAAAAATTAATTGCAATGGAAATTTTTTTAATAAAGAAAGAAATGGTAATGTGATAACACAAAACGCCGCACTAGCTATAGCCATTTGTTTCTTTTTTATCATTTTTAAATTTTTTCCACTTTCTATTGAACACAAATTAATATTTTCTAATCAGCTGTTCGCTCGCCTCATCATATTTGACCTTTGTAATGAAAACGGCGTGTCAGTCAACTGACACCAAAATTTGACATAAATCTTTGACAAGCTCTGCTTTATCGACTTATTGTCAGTTTTTAAGATGTAATGAAAACGCATATGACACAAAATGACGAGAATTCATTTGAGTCAGTTTTTGTTGTCAGTTCACATGACATAATGAAAACCAGGCATTAGTATCAAACTTAAAGAGAATAAGACAAATTTACTCTCAAATTGAAAATTTTCTTAAAAAATATTATATAAATAATTAAGAAGTTTATTAAGCAGCTGATTGTAATACCAAATGCAAAAATAAATTATAACTGGTCGATATGGAAAAAGACGATTCTTGATGTAAAATAATTAGACACAATTTAGAAGGTTTGCGTATCTTTTCCATAATTTATTTTGCTTTGAATTAGCATACAACAACGTAGTTGAAAAAGATTTTTATTTGTCGTTAAAAAATTAATAATATGTTTTCAATCATATGTTTTTTGTGTCATATCATATGTTTTTTCTGTAAACGAACACCATCCAGTAAAATTTTTTACAAATTATTGAACGGAACTAATGTTAAACATAAGCAACCACTTAAACAAATCGGAGTTAAAAAAATATTATATTGTTACTAGAAATCGGTCGACGCGTTCGTGAGTTACGACTTTTCATGTCAACATGTGATTTTGTTCATATAAAAAAACAACAACAAATACGTAGGCACTCATAAGCGTGTGCGGTATGTATACTGTGTGCTGACTTCATACACACGGTAAATACATGTTATAGCGCACACACATTGACAGATGTCAGTGAGTGATCATTTTAAGGTTCTTTTTCATCGAACTCACATTGTGGACAGACGTAATCGATAAGTCACATTTCATTTTTTATTTGTTTTTTCATATTTTCTTGCGTAGCGAAGCACGCCGGGATCCGCTAGTATTATATATATACAAAATAGGTTTGTTTTTTCGTATTTTATATAAAAATTCCATACAAATTTCAGTAAATATAGACTTGCTAAGTAGTTGTAGACATAGCTACTTAAAAATTAATAATGTATAAAATGCTGCCTAGTCTTAGAAATTATTTCCTTTTCTCTTTTAAATGTAAACAAAAATATTTGTCATAAAAATATTTGAAATTTTTGGGCTTTTAATTTGATAAACGAACGAATTACATATGTGTTCGTAAGTAAAAACAGAGCAGGGCAAACGATATAATTACTTTATTTCGCGTTCCCGCCAAGAGATATGGAAACAGCTTTCGTAAGAAGGCGGTCCCAAATGTTCAAATTGTGTTTGTTTACAAAAAATAAAGAAAAGTCAGGATAGTCGTTTTCTTTACAAGTAGTTATTGATATAAAAATAAAAATTCCAAAAAAACAAACCTAATATAGGGTCCGCCAAATAACTTTTTTTTTTGAAAATGCTATAAAAAAAACTACTGAATATTTTCACAAATTTCTTTTTTTATTTGAAAGTAAAATCCTTCCGGTTAATAATGGAAAATAATTTCATTCAAATGGCTGCCTCGGCTGGCCGTTACAGTCAATGGCGATCGTTATCGGGCCATGTTGAACGAATTTTTGTTCACAAAAATTGAAGAGGAGGATATTGGCAACAATTTGGTTTCAACAGGACGGCGCTACGTGTCACACAGCCGAAGCTACACTCGATGTTTTGCGCCCTGTTTTTGAAGATCGCATTATCAGCCGCAGATCTGATGTCGTTTGGCCACCTCGGAACTGCGATTTGACACCGTTGGACTATTATTTGTGGGGTGCCGTCAAAGATAAGTGTTACGCCGACAAGCCAGAGACAATTGACGCTTTAAGGGACAATATTCGTGAAGCCATTGGTGAAATACAGCTGCACACAATCGATAATGTGCTTAAAAATTGGACCGATCGTGTAGGCTACTGCATGGATAGCCGATGCAGCCATTTGAATGCAATTTTTCCATTATTAACCGAAAGGATTGTACTTTCAAATAAAAAAAGAAATTTAAAAAAATATTCAGTAGTTTTTTTTATAGCATTTTCAAAAAAAAAAAAAGTTATTTGGCGGACCCTATACTTTAAAAGATTGATGTTTTTGACAAACAGGCCATTCTACAATGCATAACGCTTGACAAAAAATCAAAAAATTTTGTTTCCGTCTAACATGCTAGTCAACCCGTCAAACAAGACATTTAGACGACAAGATATTGTGGCGTACCTTTATTGACACGATTTCTTTACACGATATTTTCTGGAACATACTCAAAGTTTCTGGTATACAACTTCCGGACAATGCTGCCACATTCCAGTTATTCTCACCGCTCATATAAATACGACCACGCTGTAGCATGGCAGTAAAGGCTTCATTATTTAAGCGTAAACGTAACGCTTTGTAAACGTTAACGGAGAACTTCTGTATAATAACTTACTCAATCACGGAAACGAGTAATATGGTTTGACAATTAAAAAGTAAATAAATGAAAAAACTTTTTTAGAAAAAAAAGTGGAAAAAATTAATTTAATTAAAATAAAGTATTGTAAATATTGTGAATGTGAAAAAAAAATTTTGGACACAGGGACTCCCATTTGCTTTGCAACTTTCATCCAAATTTTTCTTTTTGTCCGGCAATCTATAATATGGGCTTCTTCTATTGTACAGCATCATCCATTGTATGTTTTATTTATGTTTGCCAAAATGTGTATTTAAAAAATATGTTAAACATTTTTATTTCTTTTTAATTTTTTTTCCACATAAGCAAAAACTAATCAGCTGTTTTATACTGTCACAAACAAATATTTTTTAAATTCTTCATTCTTCTTCTTTGCAAAGTGGATAGAAAAGAGATGAAAGGTGGTGACAGATGAAACTCTACCCTTTTTTACTTCACTGAAGATTTGGACTGGAACTCTTACTGGTACTACTTAAATATGGATTACTCTTTCTTCTTGGACGGCAAGAATTTTGGATTGAACAAGGACCGTCTTGGTGAATATTGGTTATACAATGTCCATCAACTGATGTCTCGCTACTACATGGAACGCCTGTCTCATGGTTTTGGTGAAATTTCCGAATTCTCCTGGTTCCACGAAATCGAATATGGTTACGATCCCGAGTTAATTAACTACAACGGTTTTGGATTCAGTTTCCGCAAAAACTACTTTGAAGTTAAAACCTATATCAACTTCGATATGTTCGATAAGGTATACGGCATGTTCAAGCGCATCTACGAAATTATTCATTTGGGGTACTACAAGATGTACGATGGCACCATGGTTGATTTGCGTAAGCCAGAATCCATTGAATATATTGGCAACTTGATGCAAGGCAACATTGATGTCTTCGACAAATACTTCTTCTACTACTGGTACATGCTCTCCCACATGTATTTTGCTGAAACTGACTACCACCAATTCGAGGTCTACCCACACATTTTCCTAAACTTTGAAACTATGTTGCGCGATCCTATGTTCTACATGTTCCACATCAAGATTGCCGATGCCTTCTTCCACTTCAAATACTATCTTGAACCCTACACCAAGGAAGAACTTATGTTCCCCGGTGTCTACATCAAGAATGTCCATGTCACCGACTTGGTCACCTACTTCGATTTGGTAGATTTTGATGTCACCAACTTGTTAAATGAGAAAATGCACTTTGTCGATGGCAAATTTGTCTGGGACATGACTCTCTTGGCTCGCCAAATGCGATTGAACCACAAACCATTTAACTTTGAATTCACTATTGAATCTGACCAGGCTCACAAGGTTGTTGTTCGTTCCTTTGTTGGACCTAAATATGATGAATTCGGACGTATTATTTCATTGACTGAAAATCGTGAAAACTTCTTTGAACTTGATCAATATGTTTTCGAATTGATTGCTGGTAAGAACGTCTTTAAGCGTAGCTCTAACGATTTCTATTGGACCGTCAAGGATCGCACAACATACACTGAATTATACCATTATGTTATGATGGCTTATGATGGCAAAAATGACTTCCCATTAGACATCAGTGAACCGCATTGTGGATTCCCCGATCGTTTAATCTTACCTCATGGTTGGGAGAAGGGTATGCCCATGCAAATGTTCTTCATGGTCACCCCTTATGAGGCTGATTATAAACAATTCTCTACCTATGATTACACTTACTATTGCGAAATTGGGTCTGGTGCTCGTTTCACTGACAACATGCCATTCTATTATCTGTTCGATCGTGTCATTGATGAATATGAATTTTTCGTACCCAACATGTACTTCAAGGATGTTAATATCTATCATCACGATACATTTGAAACTTATTTGCATCATGACTACATGAGCTATGGCACCTTTGTCTACACTTTCCTTAAGGATTACTATACTAAGTACTTTAAATACTAATTGGTTTAAGGAAATGTTTTTTAAATTATACCAGAAAAGATTTGCCCAATATATACTGTAAGATATGTATATAGTTATTGAAATTGTATTCAAATAAAGCATATTGCTGCTACTTATTACAATTACCAAATAAATTGTTTTGTGTTTTACTTATGAAATAAAATAAATCAATAGATTTCCCTCACCATTTTTACCTTTTTCAGTTGCAAAGTTTTATACTCAGTATAACCACTCATTACAAAATCATGTACATTAAAAGTACTGTGTAGCCAAAGTTGTCCATGGATTATTTTACTCCTTACTTGATTGATGAATTTTACAGGCTCCGAAGTAATCTTTGATCCATAATCTTCAAGGTGGTAGCATTATCAGCGAGATGAAGCAGTACTAATCAAATTGTAATCTTATAAGTTTACGCCATAATTTTAATTAAGGCATCTTGTATAGAATTTTATATTCACAACCGAATTTTAAATATTTTTTACTTGTTTATCAAATATTTTAGACAATTTTTGTTTTAATTAATTGTTTTCTTTTAACTTTTAAATAATTCTTTATATAAAAAAACAAAAGAAATCAAACAAGTTTAAACATAAAAATAGCTGCATAGATTTATCAGTATTGTGACTCTCTAACTTTTTGACGATAATTTTTTGACGGTAATTTAATTGTCAAAAGTCGAAAATTCTACAGAATTTTGTCGATAAATAATATCGTTAACTTTAAAAATATATTGTTAAGTTAACGACAAAAAAAGTTGTAGAAAAGGTAACTGATGAACAAAAAATGTTAAAAAGTAGCAAAGTGCGTTAAAAATTGTGTTTTAGTGCAAATTTAATAAAAATGTATTTAAAAATTTCACGCATGACTTGTTGTGAAGAGACGTGCCCTCGCAAACGGTTCTGCGAAGTGCATAGTGTTGTGCTATTATCATAAACCCAGTTTGTTTTAGTTTAAAACAATAACAAAAAGTTTTTTAAAGCAAACAATATACATAAAAGTACAAAAACTAAAGAATTTATACTAACAACATCAAACGATCACTTTTTAGTAACAATGATAACGCATTAAGCGTTAATAATCGTACAATGAACAAAAAACCAAAAACAATTAATAAAGCAACTAGTGCATCACAAAACAAAAATTATTTTTCTCCGTTGCAAATTATTGACGATGATGATGAAGATAATAATGAAGTTATATTAAAAAAAACTGCTAAAATTCATGTCCCTCCAATAACTATATTGAAATGTAAAACGGAAGAACTGCATGAACTTTGCAAAGTGAGCAAAATATGTGATTATGCCATAAGAAAAATTTCAATTGGTTTAAAATTATTTCTTAAAACTGAATCTGATTATGAAGCAATTTGCAAGGTACTTGCTGACGATTATGACTTTTTTAGTTATAAAGCTCTCCTGTTTGGTCTCGATAAATTTAATCCCACTGTTATTAAAAACCGTCTAATTGATATGGGACTACAATGTTTAGATGTCAAAATCGTTACTAAAATGAACGCATATAATAAGGAGTATGTAATCTATGTAGTTTATTTTAAACGGCAAACAACTACCATTAAGGAACTTCGGCAAACGTATTCCGTAATTGACTATGTGAAGGTGAGGTGGGAATTTCAACAACACAAGAAAAACAAGATTACCCAGTGTTATTACTGCCAAATGTTTGATCATGGCTCCAGCCATTGTAAGGTCAAAACCTTTGTTCTAACTGCGCTGGGCAACATAAAACTTCTGATTGCAAAGAATCTTCCCCCAAATGTGCAAATTGTGGTGGTTCCCACAAGTCAACATTTGATCAATGTCCGAGTAAAATAAATTACATTAGCATGAGACAACGCACCCAGCCAGCTCCACGACAGGTGCGGTTTGCCTCTGGAGTTTCGTCAGCTGCAAATTACAATAGCAGTTTCCCAAATGCACTGCGCCAAAGTACATCATCGTCCGCGGGTATTTGGCAAGCACAAAAAAATATTAACAACAACAGCTGCAGCAGCAAATTTCCTGGTACTGATTGTCTCTATTGACTTATTCTCACTTCAAGAAATAAAAAACTTAACGATGGAGTTAACTGTAAAAGCAAAGCTGATCAATTTGAGGTCATCACTAATCTCGCATGCAAATTTTTATCGTAATGGAGAACAACGGAATAAAAATTATAACCTGGAAAGCAAGAGGCATTCGCCATAAACATCTAGAATTATTCCAATTCTTAACTTCCCATAGTTTTCATGTTTGCTTAGTTTCTGAAACTGGACTTAATTCAAATATTTCTATTGCTAACAATGAATTTAAAGTATACAGAAATGACAGTGATAATGGTAGGGGTGGTGGTGTAGCAGTAATCATAAGGAAGAATATACCCCATAAATTACTTCCCTTAGTTGAAACTGCTGTCATTCAGAATATTGGTGTTAAACTTTTTTTAGAAGGAGGCAATATTAATATATTTTCATGTTACTTCCCGGGGGGCTCAGATGGTGTTAAGAAACGACAATTCGCATCTGACATTCATAAACTAAGCGCAAATGAAAGATATTTACTAGGTGGTGATTTTAATAGCAGACACCAGTCGTGGGGATCTATTCGGTCCAATTTTTGGGGAAATATCCTACACGATAAACTGGAATCGTACAATATTAATATAATTTACCCTCCTGATAATACGTTCATACCAACTATTGCTAATAGGCAAGGCTCTACTATCGACTTTTTTCTAACAAATGACCCGCTATATTTTCCCCTGCTGAAGTGTTAAATGATCTCAGCTCGGACCATTTACCTGTGAAAATCTCCCTAAGTGGTAATTATAATATCTCCAATTTACTTAAATATAATTTCAATAAGGCCAAATGGAAAAAGTACGCTAGATTCATAAATAGACACATATACTTGCCTATTTTTGGCAATATTTTGAACAGTAACCACATAGATGAAAACCTGTTAAATTTTGAAAATATTTTAAATGACGCTATCGCTTTTAGTGTACCTAAAGTTCACCAAACTGTTAAAACAAAACCTCTGCCTAATGATATTAAAAACAAAATACAACAGAGAAATTGTATACGCCGAAGATGGCAACGCTATAGGGATCATAACGATTATTTACAGTTAAGAATAATTAACAAATTAATTCGTGAGGAAATCATTTCCTTAAGAAACAAGTCCTGGGATAACTTACTATCCACGTTAGAGAAACGCTCTCCACCCTAAAAAACCTAATAATGCCAATCTTAAAACATAATTCCTCTAGGTATTTTACCAATCTATTTAGAAAAGTGTAAAATTTTGGCACAAACATTTGTCTCTAACCATTCGATATAAACCCATCTAGGTAACGAAACCACGTCGTCTTTAGTAAATAATACCCTCGAGTCATTTCGATTATTAAGTGTAAACGCATCTGATGTAAATTTATTAAACTCTTCCCATATCTGCGACGGTATTAACAACAGATGTCTCAAAGCTCTTCCTATCAAAGCTATTTAAGTATTTAACAATTATAATTAATGCTTGTCTAAAGTACATATTGCTACTTTCCCCAAAAATTCAAGGAATCTAAAATAATTCCAATTAAAAAACCTGGTAAGCCACCAGATTCACCATCTTCATATCGTCCAATAAGCCTATTGTCAAGCATAAGTAAAGTATTGGAAAAAGTCATTAAACGTAAATTAACAGATTTAATAGAGAACAATAATATTATTCCACCGCAACAGTTTGGGTTTCGTAGGGAACACAGCACAGTTCACCCGCTTATTAGGATTAGAAATTTAGTCAAAACCAACTTTAACTTACAAAAATCAACCGGAATGGTGCTTTTAGACGTCAAAGCAGCATTTGACACAGTCTGGCATGAAGGCCTCGTTTTTAAAATGATAAACTTAAACTTTCCTGCTTGCCGTACCTTTAAAGTATTTATTGGCTCGCACTTTTCCGAGCGACAATCGCTGTTATCTGGTTGTCCACAAGGATCATGTTTATCACCTATTCTTTATAACATATATACCTCTGATTTTCCCCAGTTTGATTATTGCACCCTGTCAATTTTTGCTGATGATACAGCAGTTCTATGCTTAGGAATGCTGGCTGCTGATATATTAGCTAATTTACAAAGAGCATTGCCGGATATTTTATCATACTTTAATAAGTGGAAAATGTTGGTTAATTGTGAAAAAACACAAGCGTTATACTTTCAAGGAAACGCAAGGTCTGCTTCACCCTACAGGTTAACCTAGTTTTTAATAACAATTCTATACAGTGGGAACAAAAACTAAAATATCTAGGCGTAATGGTTGACCCTAAGATGAATTTCAATTACCATATACCATATATAATAAATAAAGTTAATATCTTAACTCGTATCTTATATCCATTTATAAACAGAAGATCTAGCCTAAGCATTGGTAATAAAATGCTTATTTTTAAGTCTATATTCCATGCTGTAATATATTATGCAGCCCCTGTGTGGTCAACTAGCGCAAATTGCCATATCAAAAAGCTTCAAGTGGCTCAAAATAGATTATTAAAATTAATATATAACCTGCCGTTGTTCTTTTCAACTGCTAGTCTTCACGATATTGCTGGCCTGGAATTAGTAACTGATAGGATAAATAGACTTACCCAAAATTCTAACATCAGATGTTTAAATTCTGAATTTACACATATAAATGACATAGCGTCATCTTAGAAGTTCATCTAGTCTGTAGTTTTAAGTAGTTTTAAGCAATTTCAAATAGGTTTTTTCTCCTTCAATTAAAATAATTTGATGAAATATTGTTAATTTTAAGGTTGAAAAAGAAAAATTCTTGAACTGTCAAGAAAGAAAGTATAAATGTACAAAATGTAAATATTATGTAAAAATAAATGAATTGAATTGTATTTAAAAAATTTCAATTTACTCTTAAAAAAATGCATTTTAGAGCACTGACGGGCATAGAAACCTATAAATAATTGGAAAATTTACATAAGCTGCAAAATAGTAAAATTACCAAACTATTCTAGAATTATTTGGGTTTTAACCCTCCGATGAGTGACAGTTCTGAACTTCACGGCCGTGTAAAAAGGTCCCTACGGACCTTTTTTGTAAATCATGTTTTTTTCGTATAAAAATATTTTTTTTGATTTTTTTTTTGTTTTTATTGTTTATAACTAAATTCTACATACAAAAATAATTTTTTCAATTTTTTTTTTGCTTGAATTTTCTTAAGACTATTATAAAAAAGTTTAAAAATTATTGTTGTTGAGCGTGTACTTCTTGTCCCCCGCCCTGTGCGCAAGTGTTGCAGCGATGTAAAAGTGTGCTATGTTTTCCGCAAACAGCGTTGCCGCAGCCGAAGCAGTATGCCCGCGTTTTCCGCTGCCGCCCGTACTCAGAACGGTAAAGGCGACATGACGGTCTACTTGACCTAGCCGCAAACGACGGTGCATTGCCTTCCATCGGTCTTGGTAATACCTGAAATGAAAAATAAAAAACAAATAAATATATATTCTATTCTTGAATTTGACGATGTTTTTCTTACCCTGACATCGAATGTTTCCATCGCATTACGTATCCTTGGATATGAGGTTATATGGTTGTTCAGGGCACGTTCTTCGATATTTGGTGTGGCCAATTGTTTCGTTAGCAGTAACAAGAACGACCGCCGTCTGTCACTCCTCTTTATAGGCTTTATTTCGTTGTAAATCGTAAAAGCAGCCAATGCAGCGACGTCCAGCATATTATAAAACATGGCCAACGGCCATCGTTGTGTTGCTCTTTTGCAGCTGTAAGTGCCTAGCATTTGATCCATGGTATCAACACCGCATTTGTTGGCGTTGTAATCTAATATGGCATAGGGCTTCCGCTTCTCGGTTTGCTCGTCAACGCGGCAGGTGTAGTGCATTGTGGAGAGCACGTTCACCACCTTATTTTTTTTCGGCACGTATGAGCACAACGCTATATCCCCTTCGTTGAACCCAAATAATGTACTATTGATGGTGCGCTTCGGGTTCTTCTTGAACTCCTGTTCAGTAACAAGAACGACCGCCGTCTGTCACTCCTTTTTATAGGCTTCATTTCGTTGTAAATCGTAAAAGCAGCCAATGCAGCGACGTCCAGCATATTATAAAACATGGCCAATGGCCATCGTTGTGTTGCTCTTTTGCAGCTGTAAGTGCCTAGCATTTGATCCATGGTATCAACGCCGCATTTGTTGGCGTTGTAATCTAATATGGGCTAGGGCTTCCGCTTCTCAGTTTGCTCGTCAACGCGGCAGGTGTAGTGCATTGTGGAGAGCACGTTCAACACTTTATTTTTTTTCGGCACGTATGAGCACAACGCTATATCCCCTTCGTTGAACCCAAATAATGTACTATTGATGGTGCGCTTCGGGTTCTTCTTGAACTCCTGTGGAATGAATGTTTTGTTGTAGCGCACTGTACCAACATATGCGGTCTTCCTCCTCCAAGAGTGGTAAAGAAATTATCCGCGTATATAGTACAGCAAGCATCTAAATATTTTTCCACAAGATCCAGCACTACGTTCTGCCCTTGGTTTATCTCCCGTTGTTGGTTTGACAGTTTTCCAGAATATATCATTACCTTCACAGGATAATAGCTCTGTGAGTCGCATAACCACCATACTTAGCTGGCTTTGACGGAATATATTGCGTGAAGCAGGTGCGGCCTCTGTAAGGGAACAACTGCTCATCAACTGTTAGTGCTTCATGAGGAGTGTAAGCTGCTGCCAAGTTATGTTGCAACATTTGCCAAATATCGTCAATAGCCGCAGTTTTGCTGTTGATGAGTCGCTGTTGTCGAGTATTTCCATTGTCGAATCGAATAAATTGCTTTATACACATGAAGCGATCGAACGACAACGCAGCTTTGTATATTGGGCAACGCGTCGCGCCCCATAATTCCATAGCTGGTTCATGGTTTGATCTTGTGAGTCCAGCATACAAAAGAATAGCTACAAAGGCGTCAAACTCTTTCACTCTCACTGGCTTCCACTCTCTTTTCTTCGTGGGATTCGCCAAATTCCATGCAGCTGTAACCTCCCTGCCTTTACGATTTGTTTCACGTAGCACTAAGTGTATTATATCCTGTGTCATGATTGAACGCATTATTGTATAGGGGTCGTGTATATTTCCTGTTGGTCCTGGTTTCTTTCTTGTGAAGTCGACCACGTTATGATTACGAGTGCGTGATGTTGGTGGTGCTTTTTTACTTCATTGGGTGCCATCTTTACCAATATAGTAACTTTCATTCGTTTCCTGTCCATCATTTTCTTCCTCTTCATCATCGTCGTCATCAGTATCTTCATTTAGCTCGACGTATCCTTCAGTTTCGGCATTTCGGTTGGTATGTACGATCTTCATCATTCTCAACTTCATAATTATCAATTGCAGCAATATCAATTTCTTCATCCATGTCTTCGTCCATAAAATCAGCAAATCTACTATCAGCTGCACGCCTTTCATCCGCAGTCAATTGAGCAACGTCCAAATTACTTGCATCTGCCATATTTATATTTTTCTTTCTATCACACACGATTTTAATTTTCGCTGTTTACAAATCAACAGCAGGAAGCGTATATCTCTTGGAGTCTATATGATGTACCCTTTTCATTTTTCGGTCTACATAACGTGATTTAATATTTTTGATGATGTTATCAAACCATGGATCCAAATTAAAAAAACAAGGCTTTAATTCGGCCTTAGTTACACATGTCAGCAAAACATTTGTAAATTGAATCGATATTTTGGATACAATTTCACACATACTTATTTACCTAACATACTATGCGAGCGATTTTAAAATCTAAATACATAAAAATATAAATTTTGAGGATTAGCGCTAGAGGGAGTGCCACACTTTCGACCTCAGCGATCAGATCATCATCAGTCTCATTCCTAACCACCCACAACAATGATTACCCATACAAATCAGCTTTTTCCATCTATTTTTAGAATTTGATCGTTCTCATGGCAACCCTGTCAATTTGTGCTTCGGGAATCAAAGATGATTGTCAGTGTAAAAAGCTCATTGTACGGGTAATCATTTATTAACTGTGAAAAAGTAATTTCGCATATCATATAAGTACCCAGAAAAACTTGTATTAGTTCTACAATTAGATCTTTTGAGCCAATACTAGTTCTAGTTTGGCGTTGTCACCCATGCTTTTTATTTGAAATTGTCCCCCTCGGTACTAGTTCTATGGATCGGTTCTAGAACCTTTTCTTGTATCCGTGATTTTTGTTCCAAGAAGCCATCAAGGTAGATTGAATTAAAAACTAATCTTTTTGTTATAGTGAAACAGTTTCAAGAACTTTAGGGTGGGCCATTTAAAAATTTAAAATTTGAATCGGCTATAAAAAAGTAATGATTATTTTTTCAAATTCCTGGTTTTATTGGAAAGGTTGAACTTCGTCATATAAGAAAAAAACACAATATCATTCATATGACTACCACGACTCGGCCCCTTTTTTCTTCGAAAATAAGCAAGGAGCCGCCGTTACCGTCAAAGGTGAGCGTAACTGTGCCATGCTCAACGAATTTTTGTTTCCAAAAATTCAAGAGAATGATGTGGACGACATTTGATTTCAACAAGACGGGGCCACATGTCACAAAGCCAACGCAACCATCGATATTTACGCACTGTTTTTGAAAATCGAATAATCAGCCGAAATTGTGATGTCAATTGGCCGCCTCGGAGCTCTGATTTGAGCCCTCCAATAACTATATTGAAATGTAAAACGGAAGAACTGCATGAACTTTGCAAAGTGAGCAAAATATGTGATTATGCCATAAGAAAAATTTCAATTGGTTTAAAATTATTTCTTAAAACTGAATCTGATTATGAAGCAATTTGCAAGGTACTTGCTGACGATTATGACTTTTTTAGTTATAAAGCTCTCCTGTTTGGTCTCGATAAATTTAATCCCACTGTTATTAAAAACCGTCTAATTGATATGGGACTACAATGTTTAGATGTCAAAATCGTTACTAAAATGAACGCATATAATAAGGAGTATGTAATCTATGTAGTTTATTTTAAACGGCAAACAACTACCATTAAGGAACTTCGGCAAACGTATTCCGTAATTGACTATGTGAAGGTGAGGTGGGAATTTCAACAACACAAGAAAAACAAGATTACCCAGTGTTATTACTGCCAAATGTTTGATCATGGCTCCAGCCATTGTAAGGTCAAAACCTTTGTTCTAACTGCGCTGGGCAACATAAAACTTCTGATTGCAAAGAATCTTCCCCCAAATGTGCAAATTGTGGTGGTTCCCACAAGTCAACATTTGATCAATGTCCGAGTAAAATAAATTACATTAGCATGAGACAACGCACCCAGCCAGCTCCACGACAGGTGCGGTTTGCCTCTGGAGTTTCGTCAGCTGCAAATTACAATAGCAGTTTCCCAAATGCACTGCGCCAAAGTACATCATCGTCCGCGGGTATTTGGCAAGCACAAAAAAATATTAACAACAACAGCAGCAGCAGCAAATTTCCTGGTAATGTTTGTCTCTATTGACTTATTCTCACTTCAAGAAATAAAAAACTTAACGATGGAGTTAACTGTAAAAAGCTGATCAATTTGAGGTCATCACTAATCTCGCATGCAAATTTTTATCGTAATGGAGAACAACGGAATAAAAATTATAACCTGGAATGCAAGAGGCATTCGCCATAAACATCTAGAATTATTCCAATTCTTAACTTCCCATAGTTTTCATGTTTGCTTAGTTTCTGAAACTGGACTTAATTCAAATATTTCTATTGCTAACAATGAATTTAAAGTATACAGAAATGACAGTGATAATGGTAGGGGTGGTGGTGTAGCAGTAATCATAAGGAAGAATATACCCCATAAATTACTTCCCTTAGTTGAAACTGCTGTCATTCAGAATATTGGTGTTAAACTTTTTTTAGAAGGAGGCAATATTAATATATTTTCATGTTACTTCCCGGGGGGCTCAGATGGTGTTAAGAAACGACAATTCGCATCTGACATTCATAAACTAAGCGCAAATGAAAGATATTTACTAGGTGGTGATTTTAATAGCAGACACCAGTCGTGGGGATCTATTCGGTCCAATTTTTGGGGAAATATCCTACACGATAAACTGGAATCGTACAATATTAATATAATTTACCCTCCTGATAATACGTTCATACCAACTATTGCTAATAGGCAAGGCTCTACTATCGACTTTTTTCTAACAAATGACCCGCTATATTTTCCCCTGCTGAAGTGTTAAATGATCTCAGCTCGGACCATTTACCTGTGAAAATCTCCCTAAGTGGTAATTATAATATCTCCAATTTACTTAAATATAATTTCAATAAGGCCAAATGGAAAAAGTACGCTAGATTCATAAATAGACACATATACTTGCCTATTTTTGGCAATATTTTGAACAGTAACCACATAGATGAAAACCTGTTAAATTTTGAAAATATTTTAAATGACGCTATCGCTTTTAGTGTACCTAAAGTTCACCAAACTGTTAAAACAAAACCTCTGCCTAATGATATTAAAAACAAAATACAACAGAGAAATTGTATACGCCGAAGATGGCAACGCTATAGGGATCATAACGATTATTTACAGTTAAGAATAATTAACAAATTAATTCGTGAGGAAATCATTTCCTTAAGAAACAAGTCCTGGGATAACTTACTATCCACGTTAGAGAAACGCTCTCCACCCTAAAAAACCTAATAATGCCAATCTTAAAACATAATTCCTCTAGGTATTTTACCAATCTATTTAGAAAAGTGTAAAATTTTGGCACAAACATTTGTCTCTAACCATTCGATATAAACCCATCTAGGTAACGAAACCACGTCGTCTTTAGTAAATAATACCCTCGAGTCATTTCGATTATTAAGTGTAAACGCATCTGATGTAAATTTATTAAACTCTTCCCATATCTGCGATATAATTAAAACGCTGAAAAGTAGAAAGTCACCTGGAATCGACGGTATTAACAACAGATGTCTCAAAGCTCTTCCTATCAAAGCTATTTAAGTATTTAACAATTATAATTAATGCTTGTCTAAAGTACATATTGCTACTTTCCCCAAAAATTCAAGGAATCTAAAATAATTCCAATTAAAAAACCTGGTAAGCCACCAGATTCACCATCTTCATATCGTCCAATAAGCCTATTGTCAAGCATAAGTAAAGTATTGGAAAAAGTCATTAAACGTAAATTAACAGATTTAATAGAGAACAATAATATTATTCCACCGCAACAGTTTGGGTTTCGTAGGGAACACAGCACAGTTCACCCGCTTATTAGGATTAGAAATTTAGTCAAAACCAACTTTAACTTACAAAAATCAACCGGAATGGTGCTTTTAGACGTCAAAGCAGCATTTGACACAGTCTGGCATGAAGGCCTCGTTTTTAAAATGATAAACTTAAACTTTCCTGCTTGCCGTACCTTTAAAGTATTTATTGGCTCGCACTTTTCCGAGCGACAATCGCTGTTATCTGGTTGTCCACAAGGATCATGTTTATCACCTATTCTTTATAACATATATACCTCTGATTTTCCCCAGTTTGATTATTGCACCCTGTCAATTTTTGCTGATGATACAGCAGTTCTATGCTTAGGAATGCTGGCTGCTGATATATTAGCTAATTTACAAAGAGCATTGCCGGATATTTTATCATACTTTAATAAGTGGAAAATGTTGGTTAATTGTGAAAAAACACAAGCGTTATACTTTCAAGGAAACGCAAGGTCTGCTTCACCCTACAGGTTAACCTAGTTTTTAATAACAATTCTATACAGTGGGAACAAAAACTAAAATATCTAGGCGTAATGGTTGACCCTAAGATGAATTTCAATTACCATATACCATATATAATAAATAAAGTTAATATCTTAACTCGTATCTTATATCCATTTATAAACAGAAGATCTAGCCTAAGCATTGGTAATAAAATGCTTATTTTTAAGTCTATATTCCATGCTGTAATATATTATGCAGCCCCTGTGTGGTCAACTAGCGCAAATTGCCATATCAAAAAGCTTCAAGTGGCTCAAAATAGATTATTAAAATTAATATATAACCTGCCGTTGTTCTTTTCAACTGCTAGTCTTCACGATATTGCTGGCCTGGAATTAGTAACTGATAGGATAAATAGACTTACCCAAAATTCTAACATCAGATGTTTAAATTCTGAATTTACACATATAAATGACATAGCGTCATCTTAGAAGTTCATCTAGTCTGTAGTTTTAAGTAGTTTTAAGCAATTTCAAATAGGTTTTTTCTCCTTCAATTAAAATAATTTGATGAAATATTGTTAATTTTAAGGTTGAAAAAGAAAAATTCTTGAACTGTCAAGAAAGAAAGTATAAATGTACAAAATGTAAATATTATGTAAAAATAAATGAATTGAATTGTATTTAAAAAATTTCAATTTACTCTTAAAAAAATGCATTTTAGAGCACTGACGGGCATAGAAACCTATAAATAATTGGAAAATTTACATAAGCTGCAAAATAGTAAAATTACCAAACTATTCTAGAATTATTTGGGTTTTAACCCTCCGATGAGTGACAGTTCTGAACTTCACGGCCGTGTAAAAAGGTCCCTACGGACCTTTTTTGTAAATCATGTTTTTTTCGTATAAAAAAATTTTTTTTGATTTTTTTTTTGTTTTTATTGTTTATAACTAAATTCTACATACAAAAATAATTTTTTCAATTTTTTTTTTGCTTGAATTTTCTTAAGACTATTATAAAAAAGTTTAAAAATTATTGTTGTTGAGCGTGTACTTCTTGTCCCCCGCCCTGTGCGCAAGTGTTGCAGCGATGTAAAAGTGTGCTATGTTTTCCGCAAACAGCGTTGCCGCAGCCGAAGCAGTATGCCCGCGTTTTCCGCTGCCGCCCGTACTCAGAACGGTAAAGGCGACATGACGGTCTACTTGACCTAGCCGCAAACGACGGTGCATTGCCTTCCATCGGTCTTGGTAATACCTGAAATGAAAAATAAAAAACAAATAAATATATATTCTATTCTTGAATTTGACGATGTTTTTCTTACCCTGACATCGAATGTTTCCATCGCATTACGTATCCTTGGATATGAGGTTATATGGTTGTTCAGGGCACGTTCTTCGATATTTGGTGTGGCCAATTGTTTCGTTAGCAGTAACAAGAACGACCGCCGTCTGTCACTCCTCTTTATAGGCTTTATTTCGTTGTAAATCGTAAAAGCAGCCAATGCAGCGACGTCCAGCATATTATAAAACATGGCCAACGGCCATCGTTGTGTTGCTCTTTTGCAGCTGTAAGTGCCTAGCATTTGATCCATGGTATCAACACCGCATTTGTTGGCGTTGTAATCTAATATGGCATAGGGCTTCCGCTTCTCGGTTTGCTCGTCAACGCGGCAGGTGTAGTGCATTGTGGAGAGCACGTTCACCACCTTATTTTTTTTCGGCACGTATGAGCACAACGCTATATCCCCTTCGTTGAACCCAAATAATGTACTATTGATGGTGCGCTTCGGGTTCTTCTTGAACTCCTGTTCAGTAACAAGAACGACCGCCGTCTGTCACTCCTTTTTATAGGCTTCATTTCGTTGTAAATCGTAAAAGCAGCCAATGCAGCGACGTCCAGCATATTATAAAACATGGCCAATGGCCATCGTTGTGTTGCTCTTTTGCAGCTGTAAGTGCCTAGCATTTGATCCATGGTATCAACGCCGCATTTGTTGGCGTTGTAATCTAATATGGGCTAGGGCTTCCGCTTCTCAGTTTGCTCGTCAACGCGGCAGGTGTAGTGCATTGTGGAGAGCACGTTCAACACTTTATTTTTTTTCGGCACGTATGAGCACAACGCTATATCCCCTTCGTTGAACCCAAATAATGTACTATTGATGGTGCGCTTCGGGTTCTTCTTGAACTCCTGTGGAATGAATGTTTTGTTGTAGCGCACTGTACCAACATATGCGGTCTTCCTCCTCCAAGAGTGGTAAAGAAATTATCCGCGTATATAGTACAGCAAGCATCTAAATATTTTTCCACAAGATCCAGCACTACGTTCTGCCCTTGGTTTATCTCCCGTTGTTGGTTTGACAGTTTTCCAGAATATATCATTACCTTCACAGGATAATAGCTCTGTGAGTCGCATAACCACCATACTTAGCTGGCTTTGACGGAATATATTGCGTGAAGCAGGTGCGGCCTCTGTAAGGGAACAACTGCTCATCAACTGTTAGTGCTTCATGAGGAGTGTAAGCTGCTGCCAAGTTATGTTGCAACATTTGCCAAATATCGTCAATAGCCGCAGTTTTGCTGTTGATGAGTCGCTGTTGTCGAGTATTTCCATTGTCGAATCGAATAAATTGCTTTATACACATGAAGCGATCGAACGACAACGCAGCTTTGTATATTGGGCAACGCGTCGCGCCCCATAATTCCATAGCTGGTTCATGGTTTGATCTTGTGAGTCCAGCATACAAAAGAATAGCTACAAAGGCGTCAAACTCTTTCACTCTCACTGGCTTCCACTCTCTTTTCTTCGTGGGATTCGCCAAATTCCATGCAGCTGTAACCTCCCTGCCTTTACGATTTGTTTCACGTAGCACTAAGTGTATTATATCCTGTGTCATGATTGAACGCATTATTGTATAGGGGTCGTGTATATTTCCTGTTGGTCCTGGTTTCTTTCTTGTGAAGTCGACCACGTTATGATTACGAGTGCGTGATGTTGGTGGTGCTTTTTTACTTCATTGGGTGCCATCTTTACCAATATAGTAACTTTCATTCGTTTCCTGTCCATCATTTTCTTCCTCTTCATCATCGTCGTCATCAGTATCTTCATTTAGCTCGACGTATCCTTCAGTTTCGGCATTTCGGTTGGTATGTACGATCTTCATCATTCTCAACTTCATAATTATCAATTGCAGCAATATCAATTTCTTCATCCATGTCTTCGTCCATAAAATCAGCAAATCTACTATCAGCTGCACGCCTTTCATCCGCAGTCAATTGAGCAACGTCCAAATTACTTGCATCTGCCATATTTATATTTTTCTTTCTATCACACACGATTTTAATTTTCGCTGTTTACAAATCAACAGCAGGAAGCGTAAATCTCTTGGAGTCTATATGATGTACCCTTTTCATTTTTCGGTCTACATAACGTGATTTAATATTTTTGATGATGTTATCAAACCATGGATCCAAATTAAAAAAACAAGGCTTTAATTCGGCCTTAGTTACACATGTCAGCAAAACATTTGTAAATTGAATCGATATTTTGGATACAATTTCACACATACTTATTTACCTAACATACTATGCGAGCGATTTTAAAATCTAAATACATAAAAATATAAATTTTGAGGATTAGCGCTAGAGGGAGTGCCACACTTTCGACCTCAGCGATCAGATCATCATCAGTCTCATTCCTAACCACCCACAACAATGATTACCCATACAAATCAGCTTTTTCCATCTATTTTTAGAATTTGATCGTTCTCATGGCAACCCTGTCAATTTGTGCTTCGGGAATCAAAGATGATTGTCAGTGTAAAAAGCTCATTGTACGGGTAATCATTTATTAACTGTGAAAAAGTAATTTCGCATATCATATAAGTACCCAGAAAAACTTGTATTAGTTCTACAATTAGATCTTTTGAGCCAATACTAGTTCTAGTTTGGCGTTGTCACCCATGCTTTTTATTTGAAATTGTCCCCCTCGGTACTAGTTCTATGGATCGGTTCTAGAACCTTTTCTTGTATCCGTGATTTTTGTTCCAAGAAGCCATCAAGGTAGATTGAATTAAAAACTAATCTTTTTGTTATAGTGAAACAGTTTCAAGAACTTTAGGGTGGGCCATTTAAAAATTTAAAATTTGAATCGGCTATAAAAAAGTAATGATTATTTTTTCAAATTCCTGGTTTTATTGGAAAGGTTGAACTTCGTCATATAAGAAAAAAACACAATATCATTCATATGACTACCACGACTCGGCCCCTTTTTTCTTCGAAAATAAGCAAGGAGCCGCCGTTACCGTCAAAGGTGAGCGTAACTGTGCCATGCTCAACGAATTTTTGTTTCCAAAAATTCAAGAGAATGATGTGGACGACATTTGATTTCAACAAGACGGGGCCACATGTCACAAAGCCAACGCAACCATCGATATTTACGCACTGTTTTTGAAAATCGAATAATCAGCCGAAATTGTGATGTCAATTGGCCGCCTCGGAGCTCTGATTTGAGCCCTTTGGATTATTTTCTGTGGGGAGACATTAAGGATTAAGGAAACATGAAGTCGAAGTTGCCATTGAAGAGATTCGAGCTGAAACGATCAAAAATGTACTGAAAAATTGGGTTGATCGGATGAGGTACTGCTGAGCCAGTCGTAGTAGTCATATGAATGATATTGTGTTCCATTCTTAAATGACAAAGTTCAACCTTTCCAAAAAAACCCAGAAATTTGAAAAAATAATCACTACTTTTTTTTCATAGCCGATTCAAATTTAAAATTTTAAATGGCCCATCCTGTATTATTCCAAATTTTTTTCAAAATTATATTTTATACCAAAAAAAAAGATGCATATAAAATATTTTATTTTTTAAATACATTTTTAAAATAATTCGTATGCCTTGATTTGTTAGTTAATAGTATTTCGAGGACAAATAATCCAAAAAGTCAATACGATAATAGGATCGAAACAGATCGCGCTATGGTTAGGAATTACAACAACAACCCTCACCATACGGTTTTTTCTTACTTGTTTAACAGTGCCACTTCTGAAACTTAGTATAAGATTTTGCACCATTTTTGTGCATCCGACCAGTATCATATTTTTTATTTTCTATAAGAAAAAGTATTTTGTGATTTGGTATAACCTCTTCGGTCCTCATGTGCAGCCTGCTGGACATTTTTCAAACGTCTGCAGACGTGTTTAAAAAATGATTTATCTTATGACCATTTATACATATAACTGGACATGTTTTTCGTACTAAAAACCAGGGCTTTTTTGAAAGCTGGCCACTAGAACACGTTTTTTTGAGCACTATTTTGATTAAATTTTTTAAATTTGTGAAATATAAAAACTAAAAGAAATATATAATTAATTAATGGAATAATATATAAATATTTTCATTAATTCAAAAAAGAAAATGTATAAAAAATAATGATTTCTAAAGTTTTAGTTAAAAATGTCCAGCTGGCTGCACCTGTAATATCTTAGAATCCTGTCGTCCTTTATGTCCTTGAACAACATTTTTTTACTATTATTTCATTCAGAAGCATAAAAAAATACTCGTATTATTTAGAAGGATAAAACAATATTACACACTTTGCAATTTTTATTACCTTCATTTCAAGTAAGCACAAATAAATACAGTTGACAAATTTAGTATTTATTATTTTAAATCAACAAAATTTTAAAAGATTATTACACAGCCAATTTCAGGTATTGAAACACTTTTTATTTGGAAATAGCTTTTCCGAATAAGCATATTTGCTGGAATTAAAGCTATAATCAAGTGTTCTTTAAGTCATGATTTCCAATTTCAAGCCTTGATTTATACTTTAATTACACTTCAATTCAATAGCATATTCCAGGACACTGGAATTCAAGTCGAACATTACAGTGAGAATATACTTTAATTCAAGCCTTCAATCACAGTTAACTTCAAGCTTAAACAAAGCCATAAAAACACGTAAGTTATTGGTTTTAATGAAATTTATTAACTCTTTTTATTATACACAAATTTTTTGAATTTTAGTTTTGTATATTATTTTATTTATTTATTTTATTTATTAATCATATAATTACAAATTATATGTAAATACCCTAACCGAGCACTATCAACAAAATCCTTCGGCTCGTTGTAGCGAAAACAGACCAGCGCCTCTGATATGCTGGCACGCTACCAACTAGCCTACCGGGGCGCTCAGTTTTGTATATTAAATCTTGATTTTTGTTTATTTCTTTTATTCAGAAACGTAGAAATTTGTAGAATCTTTCTGAAATAGGAAAAAATATAATGTAAGGACAGTATTTAGCTCTAAATAAATGTGGCTTCCTTTTCGTAAAAATCCATTGAAAAAACTCAGATTTTATAAAAATCTTCACAGAAAAATTTTATATTTGAGGAAATGTTTTAATTTTTTTTTTAAATATTGACAATAAACGAAAGGCATAAAACAAATAATTTTTTTTGTATGAACTTGATTTTGACTGTAAAAAATCACTTAAAATAAAGCACAGTACAAACAGTATTTAAAGCACTTGAATTTTTATCTTTTCAATGTTTATTGGGTTATATTTAATATTTATCGTAAAAAATAAAATTATATTTGATCTAGAATAAAAACATTTATTGACAAAAATCAAATCAAACCAAGCCTGGGCAAAGGTAGTGGGACCATTACCAAAGTTTTCTTAGTATGTTTTTTTTTTAGTTTTTGTAAATGGCAATTCATATTAGGCATATTTTAACGAATTTAAATTATATGTCTTCTATATTATAACATAAGGTATAAATAAAACAAAAGTTCTGTTTGGTATCCCTTGACAAATTCATTTTATGGAAGCTAAATTCAAATATGTTCAGATTTTAGCCAATTGTTTTTTTCTATGAAAAAAAACTTTCTTTTGACATATGTACTTATAATCTATAAGGGAATACTTTGTAGCATTTTTAGGTATTAAGGATTATTTTTCTTTTGTAGCACCAATATTATCAGCATCTTTCATTGTTGTTGGTAAAATCAAATTTGTTGTTTCGGGAAAAAGCAAAGATAAACAAGCACTTGATATTGCAGTTGTAGCAAAAAGTATGGCCGGCGCATTTTTATTATATTTAGCCTGAAGATAAAAAATGAAGTATGATTAATATTTAACAAAAGACATTTGTATAAATCGATCCTACTAAGAGTGGAGTTTGTGGAGCAATCATTGAACCGAATCTTCCCATCATAGAGCAGAACGACAACAAACTATTTCGCAAATTAGTAGGAAATATTTCTGATGTAAAGAAGTAGAGAACTTGAAAGCTAGCTGTAATGGCCAATTTGCCAACCAGAAATAGAGACAGCTGTAAATAATATGAATCTATAAATTTAAAAAGATATTTCGTTATTAAGTATATTCCTAACATAGTAATAAGTAATGTTTTTTACCCGTTTGCATAAATATCGTAGCTAAGCAACATAAGCCACTTATAAACATACATCCGAATAGCGAATACCGTCGACCAAACCGATCCATTATAACAAGTGGTAGCAAAAACCCAGGTATTTCAACCATTGCAATAAATATGAAATTATTGTATTTATCACCATCCAACAGAACAGCATTTAAGCTGAGGCCGTAGTACACCAAGACATTTACTATCCAACAAAATGAACAATTAGCAATGCGCCAAAATAATTTTGAGAAAGCCTCTTTGATGGGGAATTTACTTTCGGTAACATTTTGCAGTTTTTCTCGATTTGCCAGAATCAATTTATCCAGCGAGTGATCTGACAATTTACGTTTATTTACTTTAGCAGCCCGTTGCAATATACTCTTGGCTTCTTCTTCTCTGCTCTGACTTAGAAGCCATCTTACGCTTTCCGGCAATATCCAGAAATATACGATCAGTACAAGAGCCGGCCCATACATAATGCGTAACAGTACTCTCCAATTTGGGTAAAATTTGGCACATATGGCCAGCAACATTTCACCAATTGCATAGAAAATCGTTATTAAACTACAAGCCAAAACACGTCTCTTTGGTCCTACAAGTTCTATGCCGACGATGAAACATATGGAGTACAATGGACTAGATGCCATGCTATCCAAAATTTCAAATATAACAAAAAATGTATATGAGTTGGCAAACGAACGTATTATACCTAAAAATGCTGCAACAAATCCACCTAAAGCTAGTGCAGTACGACGGCCATATCTAAAAATATAAATAAACAACAAATATGAATATGATGAAAAAGAAATATTAATATCTAACAATTTTTAAAAAGTTTGTCGTCTCTAAAATAAACTTGGAAGAAGTGGAATAACATGGCTAAGTTTTCCTATTTTCAAAAGACAACACTGTACGCACATAAAAAACCAGAAATGTAATTAAAATATATTTTATTCAATTTTGGGTGTTAAAATACAAATCTTGGAAAAAATGCATGTATGCTATTTCTAATATGTCAACATTTTTACAGTGCGTAGCATTTAACCTAAAAAGTGTTATATCGACCTTATTTAAAAATATATATTTTTATTAAAAAAGTTGATCTGTGGTGCAATTTCGCAACTTTCAAATGACAATATTCGGTAGTTTCATTGTCAAAACTACAAAATTTGTTAAAAGTTATTCTTTAAGTTTTTCCACCGAAAAAAATTGTTGACTTAGCTACAGAAATTTTTTTGAAGTTCAAGTTAACGTTTTCCGTCGTTACTTCAGAAAAGATCAAGGTAAATATAATTTTAAGTTAACAACATTTGTCAGTATCTTTTATCAAAATTTAAAAAAATACAGAACAGCTTTTTCGGTAACTTAACATACAATTACAGTTAGTTAACAAAAGCGATAAAATCTTAGAGAAAGATAGGGAATTGCACTACTGATTTCAAGTAAGACTAAAAATTTCAAAAGTGAACGGGAAAATCATAGAATTAGAAATCAGTTTTTTACCTGCCCGATGAACAGTTATCCAAATCTTACAGTCCGATAAGTCTTAGTTCTTTTTAACTCAAGGGGAAGATTTTGGACCATCAGGGTTGTGTACCTCAAGCGCATGCTGATTCATGGGCGTTTCAGCAGGGAAAATCAAGTGAAACTGCAATTCATCATGTCATTAAAATTTAAAAAAACATTATAAGCGAAAAAATAGCTCCTAGTGCTTTCTTAGGAAGCTCGACTTAATGGAGCAGACGTTGTAAGGTATCTTAGGGTTACTATGAATAGAACCCTTATCTGGAATAAACATCTGGCTTTCGCAACCAAAAAGGCCTCTGACAGGCATTATATGCCTGTCAGAGGCTTTTTGGTAGGACTTGGGGTCTAAGGCTCGAATAGTTTACTGGTTTTTAAACACCATTTTGAGACCAATGTTCTGCTGCTCTGGCATAGTAGCACAAGGTGGAGCAAAACTAGGCCACTTAACAGGATCTACCGCTTAGCCGGTGTAGGTATAACTAGTGCGGCTTGATATGTCCGACTAACGCCATTAGTGCCATACTTAACATATCATCACTACATATCACGGTAACTGAGGACGCCTGTATGGGGTTCTTTGTCTCCGGGAGTTTGGTAATATTAAGGGAGGCTACCTGCGGGGTCACATAAGGATAACTGGGTTGTTCCAGTCACGGGAAAGATGTTGCCAAGGCAGATGCTACGAATTAAGAGGTAATAATTTTCGGGAGGGGCATATGGACCAACATATCTTGGGAACCCGAACTAGAGTCCCAGGTGTGGTTCGCCTACGGCTCGAAATAGATCAATGGGGATACGGGTACGGGAGTTTGTGGAACCAATTTTCAACGTGCACAAGGGGGATATTTATTTATGTTTTTTCGAACAGTCAAGTGCCACTTATGGCATTATTGTCCTATGACGTCTCGTCTAGACTTGTCCTGAAATGTATTGAGTCTCTTAATAGACTGAGTGGCGCAACAGACTAATCCTAGGCTGGATTCCTGGGCATGCGGGCAGCGAACGGGCTGACAGGTTGGCCAAATTCGGAACCTGAAGCTGGATATGGAGGGTATCCAAGTCCGTTAAGTGCTGGTATGCTAGCAGTGGCCATCGCCAGGCGAAGAAGTACATCGCTTTATCTAGTGGAAACTCCTGGAGACTTCGTTCCCTAAACAGGATAAACTTAAGGATATTCCCTGGAAGTTTGGAAATTTTTGCTTCATTGGAAGTCTCAATATTTAGGGCAAAATGAGGCTGCAAAAAATATCCATTTTTGTCGCGGTGCATAGGTCAAATCTATTTGATAATTATTTCGTCCAATGTAGACCATTATTTTTTTTAGCAGTTTTCTCTTTCGTCTAGTATGCTTTTATATGTTTGCTGCTAAAAAAAATATAATTGATTTTTATAGATTACCTGTCTGATATATATCCTCCAATAGGGATTCCAAGAAACTGTCCAATATTGTTGAGGGTCCCCACCAACGATAGTTTCCATTCATCAGAACAAAAAATATTAAACTATAAAAAGAAAGAGAAACAAAAATGTTAAGGCTGTGTTCAAGATAACGTTTTGTTTCAGACGAACGATAATATAGTTTATCCTTCCAGTACGAGTGGCCTTTAATACAAAAGCGGCACGGTCTTCTCATACTAATTTTTATAATAACGACAGATAAAGGTGTTTTAGTAATATAATTAATTAGTTTTAGTAATATAAATTAACACACAAATTATTTTGAATTACAAAATTTTATTTGCAGATACCCGGTTTTAATATTAGTGAGATATTGGGTATCGAAGTTGATACCCTTGTTTATATAAGGTATTATGTAATCTGTTTATACAAGACGTGAATTAATTTTTTGTAATTAATGAATTGTAATGTTTGTATTTTTCAAACTAAACGGAGATAAATTCGCAATTGTTTTTTATCATTATTATGCTTGTGGAATGCAAGCATTATAATGATATTACCAGGTAATGGGAAATGTAATAAGAAATCAAAAATCGTAAGTACTTACACTTAAATAGTTAACCAAAGATTACGTGTAAAGACAGAAATAAGTCATTACCAAGAAAGTTCTGAAAGAAGTATGGATGCAGGTTAGACCGGTCTTTAAAACCGGTCGACCGGTTAATTCTATCCGGCGTAGACGGATGGCCGGCTAATCTGGTCTACTTGGTTAACCGGGCTTTAGAATTTAAGAAAAATGGATAATTTTTTTCAGAACTAATAATAACGTACGGCTATCTTTAGTTTATAAAGGTCTGCGTTTTTATACCCTTGATCGCAATGGGTTAAAATTTTGTAGAAACAATATAGACATAATTTTAACTTAAGATTGAACAAATTTATTGAAGTTGTAGAGCAAAAATATTCTCAAACTAGCTCTTGAATTCAGAAAATACTTCACTTTTCACACATTTGTATTTGAGACACTATCTTTTTCGGTCCCATGTATGGCGTTTTTGCGCTGTGCTTTTTTTAAGTTGTGAAACCAAAATATAGTATCGGAATATTCCCACAAATTCAGTAGAAAATTCCCTTTTCATACATATATATGGAAATGTCATGGTATTTTTCAGTCCCATGTCGTGCATTTTTAGGACTCAATGCATTCGAACTTTGCATGAACAATTCAGACGTAGTTCCTACCTGGAACTGTAATTTTTTTTTAAGTTGTGGAACAAGAATTTAAATAACTCACTGTATATACAGGGTGATTTAGTCACGACCCGCCGAATTTCACCAGCGTATTCCTTGGCTCATTTCATGAAAATATGTCCGTTACGACCATCCCCGAAAATGCAAGTGTGCGAAATGGCAGCGGTTTGAAAATTTTCGGATTGGTGGTCGGAGGGTAAAATTTCTAACTTCTGAACCAGTGGCCGGATTTTTTTTATTTTTGGGCTTGATGGAAATTCAGAATCAATAAAAAAAAATTTAAAAAAATTAAATCGCCGAGATACAGAAGTTACAAAAAAAATAAGTTGGAAAAAGACATAAGAACGTTCACATAACCTCAATTTGCTCAGCCAGATGGCAGGCGTGACTAAATCACCCTGTATATATGTATATATAATTGTATTTATCGTTTATGGCCTTATAGGATCGGTCAAATAAAATTGAATGTAAAAGTATCGAAAAGATACTACAACCCAGTTGGCCGATCTGGACAGTAAATCCTAGAAATGATGGAGGGGGAAGGGTTCTAATACATATTTCTTTTTCTTCAATTATGTTTATAGTACAGTAATCCACCCTGTTTAAAGGTTAAACTTTAAACATTAACAACATAAAGTATAAAATTTGTGCAACGAATTTTAACTATTAACTTGTAAAAAATCGTACTTCCTTATTATAAGTGGGCGGTCCTTAAATTAGACGATTTAGCTTAATACACTTTTTCCCAGCGTTATGCAATAGCTTCGATACCTTGTTTGTAAGAAATGCCTAGCTCCTTAAAATAGCCATCAACGGCAATTCTTGTTTCAAGTTTGGAAATAGAAAATAATCCGTGGAATCTAAATATGGTGAATAAGGTGCGTGATGAAGCAATTCGAACTCTAATTAATTTTGGCCAATTATTTAAATGTTTACAAATTCATTGAGATCGTTTATTTTTGAAGTCTAAAAAAAAAAAAATACTAAACTTGAAACTTAAAATATATCCCAGCAAAAAAATTTGGGAATTCGGAAGCAGTAAAAGCTGGTGGAAGCAGCGTACTGCTTCAAAAAATGCTGTAGAGCGTGTAATGCTTTCAATAATGCAATAGATTAAGGCAACGATCTTGCAATTGTTAAAAAATACTGGTATACTATTTTGGTATGCTTACTGAGAAGCAATAAAAGAAGCTAAGAACTCAATTCAGTATAAAGTAAAGCAGACTTTTACTAAAGTATTTAACTATCGTCTACGAAGAAATAATTCTAATTTTATCATATTAGTGACAAAATTTAAACAGATATTAAAAAAAAATTAAAAAAAACGTTTTAAAATTTACATATTTTAGAAAATATAAATAGGGGAAATAATAAATTAAAATAAAAAATACTATTTAAAGTTTTTATGATATTTCATATAAAAAGGAATATTTATACCCTTCACCACAGGTGGAAGGGTAAATATAAGTTCGTCATTCCGTTTGTAATTTTTACAATATTGATCTTAGACCCTATAAAGTATATATATTCTGGGTCCTTATGAAGAGCGAAGTCGATTTAACGATGTCCGTCTGTGTGTTGAAATGGGTTTTCCGAAGACCACAGACATGATGAGGACTTGATTGTTATATATTTCTGTTAAATGTGATCCATTTCTGCTTGCTATTAAAAATCAGCCAGATCGGTTGATAAATGGCTGAGATATTAGCAAAAAACCAGGACTACCTCTAATTTTTCCCGTAAAATTCCTTTGTTTTATATGTATGTTGAATATAACGCATTACAAACACATCAACTTCTTTTCTTTCACCTCTTCACCTTTTATACACACAACAAACACATACAAAGATTTATCATTTAAATAAAAACCAAACAAATCCCTATTGAACGAAAACTGTTCATTTAACTCTATAAACGATGATTCCATATAGCCTTCATAGCCGAGTCGTCTAAACGCTATGTCGTTATTGCTTTTTTCTCTAAGAACGCGAGTTCGAATCTTGCTCAAGACACAATTCAACTTTTTTTTTTGCACATTTTTTTTTTTTATTTTCTTAAGACTTTTTTTATTTTTTTTTTGTTTTTTTTTTAACATTAAATAATTAATTTAAATAAAATTTTATATTAATAATTAAATAATCCATAAATAGGCTAAAAACACAAAAATTTGTATAAAAACCCTCTGATACAAACAAAATACAGACGGTTTTATTTCTATTTTTTGCTCCGATTTAAAAGAATTTATAAACAGATTTTTAAACCATTTTCTCGTATATTAAGAAAATTTTATACATAATTTCCCTTTGAGTGCAACTATTTTAGGTCATAACTTATAATAATTTATAAAAAAAATTATAAACTATTTTCTTTCAAATTTTTAAAATTAAGCTAAATAAATTAAAAATATTTTGTAATAAAAAAGCGAAATAAAATCCCAAATACAAGTTTGCCAGCTAAATCAAACTTTTTTGTAGAAATAAAACACATGCAGTTCTAGTGATTTCTTTTACAGATTTGCTGAACTTCTTTTCTTTCACCTCTTCACCTTTGATACACAAACAACAAACACATACAAAGATTTATCATTTAAATAAAAACCAAACAAATCCCTATTGAACGAAAACTGTTCATTTAACTCTATAAACTATGATTCCGTATAGCCTTCAAAGCCGAGTCGTTTAAACGCTATGTCATAAATGCTTTTTTTCTCTAAGAACGCGAGTTCGAATCTTGCTCAAGACACAATTCAACTTTTTTTTTGTATATTTTTTTTTTATTTTCTTAAGACTTTTTTAATTTTTTTGTTTTTTTTTAACATTAAATAATTAATTTAAATAAAATTTTATATAAATAATTAAATAATCCATAAAAAGGCTAAAAACATCAAAATTTGTATAAAAACCCTCTGATACAAACAAAATACAAACGGTTTTATTTTTTGCTCCGATTTAAAAGAATTTATAAACAGATTTTTAAACCATTTTCTCGTATATTAAGAAAATTTTATACATAATTTTCCTTTGAGTGCAACTATTTTAGGTCATAACTTATACAAATTTATAAAAAAAAAAATATAAACTATTTTCCTTCAAATGGAGGTAAAAAAATAGTTTGCGGTGTAAAACTTTTTTGAATGTGGAAACAACTTTTCGCGCCGTTTGCTTAATAAATACTTGAAGAAATGCAGTCTCATGGAGTGGCGTGCCTAGGATGTTGTATCGGGGGTTTAGTTGGCGCCGCAAGTGACAATTTAGTTTTTCATACATTAAGAACAAACATAATTCTTAAAAGTTTTAAAATTGCCAAGCTCTAAGACGCAATGTTGTAGAAAACCATTCGCTTTAAAATTGTATAAGATCGCCGGATGCTACAAAAGCCGCATTCGGAAATCAATGGCTCTTCCATTGTTACCAGCAAATTTAATAAAAAAACTGGCTGGGAAGATACACTCATGGACGGAGAGCAGAAATTTACAAAATTTTTGAACTATTTTAAAAGGCTGTAGTTGCGCATCACTAAAATCTTTCTCTTACATAAAATGATTTTTTTTCTTATTCTTTAAAATATTTCAAATTAGGTTGAGTTAATTTAATGTTTAATGTTTTGCAGATCCCAGCAAAAAAGACCTTGCCAAATAATGGGTTTTAGAACGAGCAGTAACTGGTTGAAGTTTGCCTGCTAAGCTCATTATTTTAACATTGGGATACCATTGGAGGTAGCTAGTTACCTACAAAATTACGAGTAGGGAGTAAAACTACTAGTTAATGGTAAGGTTAAAATAACGCAAAAATAACTGGTTGCTGGTGGGTTGAAGGTGTTTAATAACGGGTTGCTTATAAAGGGCATAATAATGCATTACATAAGGGGTGCAAATAACGCATTATCAATAAGTACTGAAAGAGTGGCTAGATATAATGAGTTTATAAATCGTTACAGAACTGATAACAAGGAAGGCAATGAATAACTACACCATTTCCAATTTCATTTCAGAAAGTACCAAATATTTTCAGAAACTATTTATTTTGTTTCAGAAATTAATATAATAATAACTTCTGAAATTAACTGATGAATTTGAAACTAAATTGAAAATTTCTTAAATTGTTATTTTCTAAAACTAAATTGATAATTTCTGGAAATAATTTTTGATATTAAATTGGAAATGGTGTATAAATAAATAATATATTAGGTTTGTTTTTTTTTTTAATTTTAAATAAATATTCCATACAAATACAAGTAGATATAGACTTGTTAAGTAGTTGTAGATATAGCTACTTAAAAGTTAAGAATGTATAAAAATGCTGCAAAGTCTTAGAAATTATTGGCTTTTCTCTTTTAAATGTGAACAAAAATATTTGTCATAAAAATATTTGAAATTTTTGTATTTTTAATTTGATAAAATATTAAGAACAACAAAAGCTAACAAATGAACTATGTGTTTGTAAGTAAAGGTAGATCATGGCTAGCAATATAGTTGCTCAATTTCGCTTTCCCGTGAAGTCCATATACGAAAACAGCTTTCGTACAAAGACGGGTTCAAATTGTATTTGTTTACAAAAAATAAAGAAAAGTCACGTAAGTAGGGATAGTCGTTTTCTTTACAAGTAGTTATAGATATAGATATAAAAATCGAAAAAAAAACAAATTATATATTTTTTTTATAAAATATATTTTATATTTGCAATGATAAAAAAATTTACATACAACATAAGTGCACAAATAATTAAAATCAAAAAACTATTTTTTATTATGTTTAAAATTTCTTTTCTATTATTTTTTATTTGCTTATAATTTAAATTGTTTTTTAATAACAATTTGAAAAAAAAACAAACTTTTTACTAACAGGTCAAACTTTTTACTAACAGGTCAATTAAAAAGTCCCCGGCCTACCATACTAAAAAACATTTTTTGGCAAAATTCGTTTTTTGTATTCAACATAGTTCCCTTCAAGGATGATACACTGATTATAGCGACCCTCCAACTTTTTGATACGATTTGTCCTTTGCTTCAAAATAGGCCTTAGTTTCGGCGATCACCTCTTCATTCGACGAACATTTCTTCCCAGCCAGCATTCTTTTGAGATCTGAGAACAGGACATAGTCGCTGGGGGCCAGATCTGGAGAATACGATGGATGCGGAAGCAATTCGAAGCCCAATTCATGCATTTTCGCCTTCGTATTCACTAGACTTGTTTTTGGTCAAAAGTGAGCTCGTGCGCCACCCACTTTACACAGAGCTTTCTCATACCCAAATATTCGTGAATGATATGATGTACACGTTCAGTTGATATCTTTAGAGTACCTGGTATTTCATTCAATTTCAATTTACGGTCATTCGAAATCATTTTGTGGATTTTTTTATGTTTTCGTCCATAACAAACTATTTTGGGCGTCCACTGCGTTCACCGTCTTCGGTGCTCATTTCACTACGTCTAAACTTAGCATACCAATCCTTGATGCTTGATTTCCTGGGGCAGTGTCCAAAAACTCGTGATCAAGCCAAGTTTTAGCTTCAACTGTATTTTTTCCCTTCAAAAAGCAATATTTTGTCAACACCCGAAATTCCTTTTTATCCAGTTTTTCACAATAACAAAAGTTGATTCACTCAAAATGCTATAATTCACAAACTAATGATCCGACAGCTGTCAAATTTATAAATGTGTCTTTTGAAGGTTAGGGCTTACTAAAAACGATTTAAGTCTAGAAGTGCCATCTATGTGTCAGGCCGGGGACTTCTCAATTGACCTGTTAATACGCTCACATTTTTCGCAATGCCACTAAATGTCAAAACGATAAACAATGTTACCTTCTTATGAGGTTAATGCAAAATTACTGGATTACTGTAAAATTGTAATTTAAAGTATTAACTTGTTAAATATATTATTATATTTTATTTCTTTAAATGCGCATAAAAACGCAAAATAATACTAATAATAATAAAAGTTTCAGGTTTCCCTAGAAATGTGCCTATATGATGAACCCGGTAACTCTATTTAACACTTGGATGTGTAAACATAAAAGCAAATGGCAAGAGATTCGACTATTTCGAAGAATTTTTTGTTGATAATACGTATACAACACTTGCATGCCACTACTTGCATTTGTAAAGCAAGGGTAAGCAACATTTCATTGCTTTGCATATTTTGTGGTAATTTTTCATTTAATCATATTTGGGGTGATTTTTAATTTTATGAAATTGCTGTTATTTTACATAATGAATAAATTCTTCAAGCTAATAAATGAAAATATGACCCAAACTTAATTTTGGGGAACATTTTTAATTGGTTGGGATAATTTTTCATAATATGTTTAGTGTTAATTTTCCTTTTGTCCCAAAATATGGAGCTTAATTGCATTTTAACAATGGGGTCATATTTCTTGGGGCCATTTTGTACAGATATCATGGCAACGTGGAATAGCCACCTATAAATTTTTACTCAAATTCAAAGACCATTTCAAAAACGATTAGATTGTTTCAATAACTTTTGGAATGACTCCTTATGTAATTTAGAAAGCATGAATTGAAATTCAAAAACACCAAGTCAAATAAATAAATACATATTTGTTGAATTTCAATATTTTTTTAATTGCGTTTGGTATTTTTTAGTTTTAATTGACCTTTTTACATAAGTATCGATTGCGAATTTTTTGGATTTAAATTGTGTTCTTTCATTTCTGATTGCTTTTTATTTCAATTGCCATTTTTTGGTAATTTTGTATTTTTTTTTTTTTCATAAAAAAGCTCTATTTTTATATCTCTATATCTATAACTACTTGTTTTCATGGACTTCAGCGGAACTCGAAATATAGCAATTATATTGTATGACCTGTCCTACATTTACAAACAAACACAAAATTTTTTGTTAGCTTTTGTTGTTTTAACTATTTTATCAAATTACAAATAGAAAAATTTCAAATATTTTAATGACAAATATTTGTGTTTACATTTAAAAGCCAAGAATTGCAAAGACTTGGCAGCATTTTTACAAAATCTTACTTTTTAACTACTGCTTTGAAATTCAATATAAGTGTTGTTAATTAAATATTTTCAATTTTAAATATGTACATATGTTTTGATATAAAAATAAACTACTTTGGGGCTTTAAGGGATTCCAGTTTAGACTGAAACTGGAATTTGAATCTCAGATTTTTAATTAAAAAAACGTAATACAATTGGAAAGGCTTAGGACCTGTGCGAGCTAGCTAAATAAATTCTAAGCTAAATACAAGTTGACAAAAGGTTTTTAAATTTCTTTGACAAAATGTTTGAACAATTCTAGGTTTTATTTGTCCAGCTCACCTACACAAAATACAAAATTTTAAAACAATAAGCTACATATATTTTATTTTTGTGTTGTTTTGCTGATTTTTAAACCCAATACTGAATTATAGGAGATAAGGATACTCCTTTTTTATATCGGGGGGGCCGAGCCCCATGGACCTTCCCTTGGGTATGTGACTGGTTTCATGCATAAAGTTTTTAAACACTTCAATTAAAAGTGTTTAAGATAATTTGTCAAAAATTATTTAATAACGAAAAAGTTATTGATCTGTTAAAGTAGGGTTAAGCCTAAAATAAGCATTTCATAAAGTTTGGAATATGAAAGTTAATGTGTGTGATTGCCAAGAAGGGGAAATGTAGCAAAATATACGTTTTAACCCTTTGACTGTCCAATGTATCACATATGATGCATGATTGATACGCTTGCCCATCATATGTGATGCACAATTTGTCTTATTTCCTTGAATACCTTTATGGACGTGGACGTACGGTATAAAAAAATTTTTTGTTTGGGGACAGTCAAAAGGTTAATAGGTTTTTTTTGTTTAGACTCTGCCATCTTCTAGAAGCTGTAGCTTGTCTAGAACTTTGGATTCTGAAGAAATCTTTAGCCGGATCGAAATACATGTATCAACCTAGCTAAAAATCATTAATTTGCTTTGTTTTTGTAAATAAACGGAGGCTTAAAGCTCGCTATGAACTAGCAGTAATAACATTAAAACTGTGTTTGCAATTATTTATTAAGCTTTTGTTTTCGTAAAATTTATTCAAATTGATATACAAATAAAATTGCTATACAAAGGAGAAATAAATTATACAGATTAATAATGTTAATTAAAACATATTCGTCGTTCGAATACTTTCACTATTTGTAGTACATATTAAAGTGTCTTTTAAATATTATTTTTGCACAATTCTACTTGTTTTTATATGTTGATTTATCATAAACTATTATTAATACTATTATTCATAATGCAATTAACGTGTGTATCGTTTATTTACCCAGGAAAAATTTAGAAATAACAGCTCATTGATTTTTCGATTACCAGTAATCTATTTTTGGTTTTGATATATTTTTTTTTTTTAATGTTAACAAAAATCAGTTTTTATCAGTGCGGGGGTCGTGGGTTCAATTCCCACCAGAGGCTCTGGTCTGTTTTCGCTACAACGAGCCGATGGCCTTTGTTGCTAGTGCTCGGTTAGGGTATTAACATATAATTTGTAATTATGTGATTAATATAAATAAAATAAAAATAAAATATTGTAATCATTGCAACCAGATATTTTTGCCTTGCCTATAACTAGTTATTTTAACCTTAGCTTTAATTAGCTATTTTACTCCCAACTCGTAAGTTATCTCTTATGACATCCCTGTGTTAAAATAATAAGCTTATCAGACAAACTTCAACCAGGTGCTGCTCGTTCTAAGACCCGTTATAAGGTCTTTCTTCCTGAAAAGTTAATGAATCACTAACAATTTATTTGAAAGTGGAGAGAAAATAAATACGGGGGTTTCCAGAATTAAACGAAAAATTAATAATCTGTTATTTTGCGATTATGCATGACGTTTTTTTAAAAAAGTTTTAAAACGGAAATGTGCATTTTTATAAATGTGTACCTTAACACAAAGTTTAAAGCAGTGTTGCCAATTTAGCCATTTTATTTGTATTAAGCCTTTATTTTAGCCACTTTTAGAAGATGTTTAGCCATATTTTTGTCTGTTTCTACGAACATATGAATTTTACCTAATTTATAATAAATTTTGATGAATTTCCTTCAATCTATCATATAAAATTGAAGGTTAATAATTGTCAATACAAATTAACGTTTGCTTTGTTTTATAAAATGACGATGTATTAAAAGTAAATTTTACACTTTTCAAAGATCGTTTAAGATCAATCAATTGTCATAGATAATACATCAGTACTTAAATGCAAAATATACTAAAATATAATTACAGTTGACGGTTACACTAATGGAAAGAAATATACCCAGCAAAAATTTTTTGAAAAGGTAATGGGGTTTTTTATCAAGTATTCTGTGCAGAACGCATTCCCTACTAGATTACTTACTCGATTCTTTTAACAAGGCGTGAGACTAAAATCATTGATTCTACATAATTTATTATTTTTTTTATCGAAGAACTATTTACTTAATATTTTTAGGAATTACTTAAGGTTCTAGCAATGAAGAAAAAACTAATAAAAAAGTAATAAAAAAACATATTTTTATAAATAGTTCCGTAGTAAAATTACGAACTGCTTACATTAAAAACAATAAACAGTTCCCTACTTATGCACGCTCACAAATTCAAATAAATTCAACTTTTACTTACGCTTGATTTAGGGAAACCTAAATTATTGCAGCTAAGAAATTTGGCAATGAAATATGTAAGCGAGTATGGGCCTCACCTTCTTTTTGGAATGTGTAATTTTTACCTGGGTAATTACATCTACTATCTTAAATAAATGTAATAAAATAACTATTTTTTTTATAAATATTAAAATGTTTATGAATTTTAGAGGAAACTAATCAATTAGTTTAAAACGCTGAAATCTATTTCAAAAGTTCAGTAAGAAATTGATGAAATTAGAATACAAATATATTTTTTAAGTAAATGTGCATAACATTACCTTGAAAATAAAATTATTTTATCAAATTTTTCGTAAAACAAGGTCAAAATCCTCCAAAATTAAAAAGTCCATAACTAAGTGCCAGCGCCTAATTCAGTAAGGTTTTTACAATTTACTTATAAAGTTTATCATGTTTCTTTAGAATTGTAATGAACATTTTATAATATTAATATGAGTATTTAGAATATTAATATTCAGAATGCATAATTACAGCGAGATCGATTGAAGTGTAATACAATAATTATAAACGAAGTTTTCTGGCATTCGTGATTGCGTTTGATTTTGGGGAGGGGCTGAAATTCAAATTTCTATCCGATTCTATATGATTGTGTTTCAATTTTCCTGATGTCTTCGGAATTGTACTTTACAAATAGATGTTTTTATATCTTTACCTCTTGGGTGTATTATTGGTGGAAGAATATGTTATTCCCGTTTTTACTTCTTAAAAATTGTTTTTTTTTTTATTGTTTAATTTTTTGGCTTTTGTTAATTTTTTGGCTTTTGTTAATTTTTTGACTGTTTTTATTATTCATAGTTGCAAGTATAAAAAATTAAGGAATTAATTATTTAATATTTTGCTACAACCAATAAATTGGAAATACTATTTATTTTATTTTTCAGCTGATTGTATTTTTGGAATAGTTTAAAAAATACATGTATATTTTCCCGTAATTGGTTATGATCGACGCATTTAATTCTGTGAAGGTAGACAAAGTTTTTTCCATACAAAATTTTTATTATATCTTTTACATTTAGATAATTTGAATAAATAAGTGCGTTTTGGAAATCAAAAATTTGTACGAATTTGTACAAATTTGTAAAAGTTTTTACTGGAAGGTGTTTGTTTACACAAATAATCAGTAAGGAGAGAGCAAAAATAGAGAGTGAAGTGACAGTTCGATGCAAGTTTATATATGGACATATATGGAATGGACAGATTTATTTACGGACGCCTTTAAGAGGAAATTAACCATTTAGTTTGGTGATAAAACTTAGACTCGGGAAGATTTATGGTTCCAGAAAATAGGTATTTAACAAAATTTATGTTTTGGGCATAACTTTTTTGTATCTGAACCGATATTTCCGAGTTTTTTCAGCAAATATGTTATACTAAAGATTTTCGATCTTTTGCTATATAAGTCATATTACAGCTCTAGAATAGTGTTTGTTGTTTGTGTATAAAAGGTGAAGAGGTGAAAGAAAAGAATTTCAACAAATCGTTAAAAGAAATCACTAAAACTGCATGTGTTCTACTTCTACAAAAACGTTTGATTTAGCTGGCTGGATTTCGCTTTTTTATTAAAAAATATTTTTAATTTCTTTAGCTTAATTTTAAAAATTTGAAGGAAAATAGTTTATAAATTTTTTTTATAAATTATTATAAGTTATGACCTAAAATAGTTGCACTCAAAGGGAAATTAAATAAAATCGTTTGTATTTTGTTTGTATCAGAGGGTCTATTTATGGATTATTTAATTATTAATATAAAATTTTATTTAAATTAATTATTAAATGTAAAAAAAAAACAAAAAAAAAGTCTTAAGAAAATAAAAAAAAATTGTACAAAAAAAAAGTTGAATTGAGTAGGTGTGGGATTCGAACCCGCGGCCTTAGAGAAAAAAAAGTATTTGCGACATAGCGTCTAGACAACTGAGCTATTGAAGCTCACACAAAATCATCGTTAATAGAGGTTAATAAAAAGTCTTCGTTCATTAGAGATTTGTTTGGTTTTTATTTAAATGACAAATCTTTGTATGTGTTTGTTGTTTGTGTATAAAAGGTGGAGATGAAAGAAAAGAATTTCAACAAATGGATGTGTTTGTTATGCACAAAATTCTACATACATATTAAACAAAGAGATTTTACAGAAAAAATTAGAGGTAGTCCTGGTTTTTTGCCAATATCTCAGCCATTTATTAACTGATCTATCTAATTTTCAATAGCAAAGAGAAATGGATCACATGTAACAGAAACAAATAACAATCAAATCCTCATCATGTCTGTGTTCTTCGGAAAACCCATTTCAACACACAGACGGACAGAATATATATACTTTATAGGGTCTAAGATCAATATTGTAGAAATTACAAACGGAATGGCAAGAAAAGAAAAACAAAGAATTCGTCCAAACACATTTAATATTTGTTTATAAAATTAAAAAAAAAAACACATGTAAATATCAGCTTTTTTACCATAGAAGATGTAAGATGGAAGTCCGGAATGTTCCTAAAAACACTTCACATTTAATTTCCGTTTTTTATTCATGTTTTCCATGTTCAACGGTTGAATTTTTTTTTGTTTGGTATTAACAATCAGCAGTTTTAACTTTATTACTATTTTTTACAAATTTTTTGTTTGCGTACTTTTTTTGTCAGAATTAATTTAAACTTTTCAATTATTTTTTTAATCATATCAATTAAATTTTTTATTAAAAAACTTCGGCATTTTTAATCAAAGTTTTAATTAAATTAAATTTCTAGCCAAAAATCAATTAAAATTATAATAAAATTTTTTATTGAAAACAATTAAAATTTCAGTAAAATTCTTGATTGAAATTCCAGATTTAAATCAATTAATCAGATTTAAATTAATCACATATATGTTTGTGTGTAATTCATCAACGCCTGAAAATTTCTAAATACTTTGTACCAAATAGTTCATAGGAGTACCAAAGTACTTTAGAGGTTCCAATAGCACCACAAAAAATACTATGGTACCAACTTTATCATAACTGATGCATGCGTATCCGCAGAGTTGACAAAAAAGTTTCTTCCACATTTTCAAAATTGAAATACCCAAAAATCCTTAACAAATTGTTAAATAATCAAATTTTCCTTTTCTCTAAATTGATTTTTTGCAGATTTTGTATTCTAAAAATTAAAAATAAATATTTTACAATAGAAAAGAGGGTGACCTTATAAAATAATTCAAATTTTAGCAATTTTTTAAATCATAAAATATACCTTTAAAAACATGATTCCTTGATTTAATTTTTTAATCTGATTCAATTTTCAACGAATCGATTTGCAAAATTTTGTTCATTGATATAATGAATAATTTTCTACTTTATTTAATTAATATCAAATTTAAATTGATTATATTTTAACAAATCAAATAATCAAAAACCTATCGCGAACAGAATCACAAAACAAATTGTTCAATCGAGTCAAAATTGAATGATTGATATGAAGTGATTATAATTTATTCATAGAAAAAAATGAATTATCAAGCTCTGCGCTAAAAACAATACGTCATTAGTTTAGCAGAAATAGAGCCAATTTTTAACGATGCTATTGATTGCATACAATTTTCTTAATTCCCTTTTCAAAGTTGCTTCCAAAGTTATGTCTATTTGTATGGTGACTTTTTTTGCAGTAAAACCGAATGTGAATGAAGCAACAAAAGAAGGATACATATGAGTGCGAAAGAGAGTTATTTCGCCTGATTGCTAGAACATTTTTCGGTGTATTTTTTAGACAGGATTATCAATGTAGCTTGCCAGTAACTCGTGTTTTCATCAAAACCACATTTTAGTATTAGGTGTGTTCGACGTACGTCACCGCAGGTGCCCGCGGGAACCCAATCTTACCAGAAAGCGTTTCTTGTTACAAAAATTGGGTAAATGAGAGCGTTCATGAAAAAGTAATTGTGTTTCTCATTTAACCAGAAATTACCCGTACTTTTTGTTTGGGTAAAATGGTAAAATTGTCAAATCATCAGCTGCTGCTAATAAATTAACGGTTTTGCATTTTTGAAAAAAAATTAAAGTTAACTAAAAGTTTACTATAAACAACTTTTCATTCTTTATAATGAAAAATATATTGGAAAATGTAAATAGATATTTGACATTTCAAATATATTTATTAATTAAGCTGTTTTTTAATATGAATAAATTTGACGTTTATTTTTGGGTATGAAATGTGGTTTTGTGCGTTCGCAGTATTTTGGGCATTTTTATGATTTTGTGAGAGAATTTTTGGCTTACTCTCATTTTACCAGACTTTACCGGAAATTACCTCGTACAGACCTATTGTTATGTAGTTTCCCTGGGAGAAATGTCAAAAAAAAAAAAAATAAAACGAAAAAAGGTACCGTGTTTGCGCAAACAAACTTGTTCAATCCATAATTTTTTTTACCTCAAACATTTGTCTTTTGTTAATTATTATAGCTAGGCCAGAGTATACGGTTATTAGGTTATGGATTTAAAAAAAAAAATCCAATCATAGACTTATAGTAGACCGTAGCATCCCAGCAAAAATTTAGTAATAGCAGCTTTTTGCCTTACCAATTATTATATTAATTTCTGAAATTAAATTCTTAATATCTGAAATAAAATAGTTTCTGAAAATACTTTGTACTTTCTGAAATTAAATTGGAAATATTGTAGTTATTCATTTCCTTCCTTGTTATCAGTTCTGTAACGACTTATAAGCATATTATATCTACCCACTCTTATACCCTTTATAACCCGTTATTAACTACCTTCAATTGCAATCTGTTATTTTTGCGTTACCTATAACTAGTTATTTTAGTTGTTTTTCTATCTACTCGTCAGGTTGTAGGTCACTAGCTACCTACAATGACATCCCCATGTTAAAATAATTTGCTTAGCAGGCAAGTCCTTTTTTTGCTGGGATATTCATTCATATATATATTTATACTCACGTCATTTGAAATTGTGACTTCTTTATCGCGAAATATAAAATTATTGCTATCACATTTTTCTATTTTATTGTTATTGAAATTGTCGGCACGACACGTTTTACTAAATTCATCAGCAGCATACAATACCGACAATGTTGTTGCTGTTTCATTTTCCCATAATACGCTCTCATATCGATTACATTGATCCAAACTGTTACTTTTTTTAGGTATTGTAAACTCTGTCCAGGGTTCATTATAGCGACTATCAGCTGTATCGCATTCTGAAATATTACATCTAATAATAAAATGGGTTTACGAATGAAAACAAAAATATTCACATCGATACAAGTGTATTCAAATACGTATTACCTATGGACCACCGTACTGGCTGTAAATACATATGTAACTGAAAATATTGCATTAAACATCATAGGTACGCATATCATTAGAAATATAATAATTTGAAATTTTCCAAATTGCCCAATGCGTGTGAGTATCGAGTCCAACGTAAAATTATCGTTATCATTTTTAGAATCGTTTAAGTCATTGACTGCTGTACTGTTAAATTCGCTCAACTTTGATAAATTAATTGCGGGTTCCATTATTAAAGTAACAAAAACTTGTTTTAAATAAAAATTATAAATATTACACAGGAGGCAAATTGTTAATCATAAACTTTGCATATTTTTAGCTATCACATTAAAAAAATAGAATGTTGTTTTGAACTGATGTATTTAATTTATTTTTAATCAAGTTTATTACACGCCGAGTAGTATATAACAACTGATCGATTTAACTGAAAACCCCCCTTTTTTGCTTTTCGTAAACTCAACAAAATTATTTACTAACTATATGTATGCTGTTCAGAGATGGGCCAAAGTCATTATCATTACATTTTTAGTATCATTGCGTAAAAAATTTGCTAATGAGCACATTTTCTTAAATTACACTGTTTAATAATTTCATTAAAATTTAACCACTTTATATCATTAAACTGCACTCCTACTATAACTTAAATAATTTGACTCTATGTGTGAAAACAAAAAATACTCATATTTAGCTGTATTCATAAAAATTTTAAACAGCATTTCAAATCATTGTTAAGCTAAATTTCATAAAATTGTATTCATTAACATATATTATCATAAAACACCTACTTTAAAACTTGCATAAATAATCGAATTTTAACATGATATTTTTGCTTTGTGTTTATTATAATTTTGAACATTTTTGCGAAAATTGTCATTCAGTCAAAATTAATCCGTTAATTTTTGTTTATAAATAATGGACACGCTATATTTGATCAAAAGAATTAGCAACAACAATTTGTATTTAAAAACTTTCATGTTTTTACTTGTATTTTGTTTATAATATAAATTGTTGTCCAAGTTTCAAACGATCATCAAACGATAAATTCGGCTGCGCCGAATCTTTGAAAACCCTCCACTAATACTATTTTTGATACTTTTTTTTTGATATTTTAAAAGAGAAAAATTTTTTTAGATGGTTGCAAAAAAATTTTGTGTTGAAAAAATTTTTTTAAGGAAAAAAAAGTTTTTTAGGGTAAAAAAAAAATTTTGGGGTAAAAAAAATTTAGTGGTGAAAAAAATTTTGGAGTTGAAAAAAATTTGAGGTGAATAAAAAATATTATTCAATTCTAAGCGACTGGATAACAAACAAAAGAAAATGTTCTTATAGTCTTTTTACACTGAATAGCATCTTTGTGAAACGCATGAAAACGTAAAACATGAATTTACATTGGCAATATCTTTCATCTTTAATCAGTTATTTATTCAGCTTTAAAAAAAATAAAAGAAAAAGACGCATAATTTTCGTTAAAAATTTGAAATGGATTTAGAGAAAGCATTAATCATTGGAGTAGTTGTTGCTTTGGAGGAACAAACCCGAATTTTAATGCACTACATTGAAATATTAATGGCTCTTCTGGAAGATGATGATGAAGAAGAATTTTTGGTAGACATAAGTATAAAATTCTTACATGTGTCGCTAATTTTCCTTTGTTGAATACAATTTTTTTTTGCAATGTCAGTTTGCTAGTGATGGCACAAAGAAAATCGATTCTTTTGTTATTAAAATAACGAAATATGTACGATGGAACTAAATGATAAAGGATCATCTTTTGCAGATGTAGAAATATATGGAATTTTTGGCCTGTATAATTCTTATGGGAAGATGTTAACATCTTGGCAAATTGATGGAAGATGTAAGATGTAGGTCAGTGGAAAAAGCCTATTACCATTTGTAACTTTAAAGTTGTACAAAATACAATACAATTTAGAGCTACTTTCACATTATCACTCACAACTTTTTAACCGCTGGGCGAAATCCGCCCAGCTTCACTCTTTGGCAGTGATCACCATTTCAACAGACATCGCTAAATCTCCTTAGAATCGCATAAGGATCACAAATATATATACTTTATGGAGTCTTAAACCTATATTTCGACATATTACAAACTGATATATACCCTCACCATATATAGGAGCGACCCGTCCTGACCTCATTTTTCTCCTTATTATTTTTAATTTGGCGTTTACAAAATTTGATGTTTTTAATTCAAAGTAATTTTAATTGTACAAACTAAACTAGTGATGTGTAAACAATAAAAAAAAAATAAATAAAACAAAACTGGTTATTTGAATTCTTTTATCTGCAATAAAATCATTATCTAAATTACACTTTTACCAAGCATTTTGTTTTGACTCTTTTTCTTACTTATTTTTAATTAATAAATAATTCATACAATTTATATTTTATAAAAATAATATTTTTCTCAAACACGACTAAAAAAAAATATAGAAACGAGTACCGTATGAATTAATAACACTAGTTTACAGCCAAAATGCGACAAGCATGCGACTATTTTTTTTTTGTATTAGGGTCTTCTAAAGCCGAAAATCGCATTAAAAAAAATTTTAAGAAATTTTTTTAATTTTTTATTCTTTTATTTTAATTTATTAGTGAATTTACCATTTTGACTATATCTTGAGTGTGGCTCAAAATTTTTTTATGTGTCAAATTGCAAACGAATAACCAGTTATAAAATATGAAATATTTTTTTTCTTAAATGTTGTACTTCAACAAAGAAAATAAGCCATTTTAAAAGAAAATCCATGGATAAATACCAAAGTTATGATTATTTATGTAAAGGTACCCAAATTTTATGTTTCTTGTTTTATATTACTATTTTTTACAGAATTACTGCACATAAATAATTTTTTTTTGAAGAAATCTAAAATTGGACAGTTAAAAAATCTATTTTGGAAGGAAAAATTGTGAGATTGTTCTACTTCTTAGCAGGTACTGAGAACCCGTTTTTTATTTTATTTGCAAATTATGTAGACAAGAAAGCAAGTGTCCTCATAAATATAAATTAGAAAAATGCCAAAAAGGGAAGTCTTAAAATGAGAATGTATAAGTTATGTTACACAAAAAATGAGAATGTGTTGGTGGTATGCAATTTACTCAAAGATATTTATTAGAAATACTTTGGAATGCCTGTCACAAATTTGCAAGAAAGATGGACACCAAGTATCATATGTCTTCAGTGCTATAGAAATCTTACAGCATGGGCTTCTGGCATGAAATTGAAATTATTTTATATTCATTTATTTAATATAAATACCTCATGTGTTTAAATTTGTTTTTATTAGCCGATGCATGGAATTCGGAGTACCAATGACTTGGAGAAAACCATCTAATCATATAGACCATTGCTATTTTTGTCTATTCAAGAGTTCTGGATTTGGGGGCAAAAAAGGTGGTTTTATGTTAATGAAAACTCTGTCAGTTTTCCAGTTCCTCATACAGATGTATGCCCATTCCTAAATATCCAAAATCAACTAACACCAACGTAAGTTCCGACTCAATTAAATGATTTGGTTAGAGACTTGGAGCTCGCAAAAGAAAAAGCAGAAGTACTTGCATTTCGTTTACAACAATACAACTTTTTGGAGTCAAATGTAAAAGTAACATACTACAGAAATGTCGATTCTCCTTACGTGAAGTATTATTCAACCGAAGATGAGGTATGATTCTGCAGTGACATTCCCGGTTTGTTCGAGGAGCTTGGAGAGCCTTACAATGCAATTGAACGGCGACTATTTGTTGATAGCAGTAAAGAAAATTTCAAAGCAGTTCTTTTACATACCCATCGCACATGTTGTAAACACTAAAGAATTGAACGAAACAATGGTTACATTCCAAAAATATATTAACTATGAAGATCACAATTATAAAAATTGTTCCAATGCATGCTATGTGGAATGCAACGTGGATACACAAAATATAGTTTTTTTATTTGCCTCTGGGACAGTCGAGCTCGTGATTTTGATTATAAGAGAAAACATTGGCCGGAAAGATTAGACATTACAGTGGTGCCAGACAACATAAAGTATGTGCCTCTTATTAGGAAAGAAAACATTATTCTTCCACCATTACATATAAAACTCGGACTCTTGAAAAACGTCGTCAAAGAATTGAATATGGAAGGTCAAGCTTTCACCTATTTGAGTAAAATTTTTAAAAGTATTTCTTTTGCAAAAATCAAGGAAGGAATTTTTAAATAAAAAAGCTTATAAAAGATACAAAATTCGAGAAATATTTGTCCCCACATGAGACTGCAGCATGGAAATCATTTAAATTGGTGGTTTCTGATTTCCTGGGAAGCAACAAAAACTCGGAGTACAAGACCATTGTTGAAATGGATATAAAATACTTTTTTTAATTTAACAAATATTATTTCCTAATTTGTTTTCTTACTGTTTCAACAGGTGTTAATATGTCAATGAAGATTCCTTTTTTACATCTGTAAGTGATGAGCACGGAGGGAGGTTCCACCAAGAAATGGAATCCATCGAGAGGCGATATCAGGGATATTGGGATGAAAGAATGATGGGTGATTACATTTGGTTTCTCTTAAGAGAAACGGACCCCAACGAAAGCAAACGTAAGGAAGGTCAAACAACTACTTTTAATACTAAAATACAAATAAATCTAAAGAAAATCAATAAACAATATTAATAAATAAAAAGTTAATTTTATTTTTTTCAATACTGTTGATCTATCTATACATTATTATGCTTTCAGAATAATATAAAGCATAAAAAGGAGAAAATCTCAAATTAGGTACTTTTACATAAATGGTCATAGCTTTGATATTTACCCATAAGATGTTCTTTGATAATTAAATATTTTTTAGATAGAAGAACTACATTTAAGAAAAAAATTATTTTATTATTTTCCTTTCAAGATTAATACCAATATTAATGTTGACCATTAAATCGCAATTCTTTTGCAATTTGATTGATCAAAATATCTTGATCCTAGTTTGAGTTATAGTCAAAATAGTAAAATTACTCAAAAATTAAAATATAAAAAAAAATATTAAAAATTTTTCAAAAACTACTCCAGAAACAAAATTTTTAAATGCGATTTTCAGATTCAGAAGACCCAAATCACAAAGTTATTTAAAATTTGTTAACTTGTGTAATCATTGTTTTGCATAATTACGATTCAAGTGACAAATAAAAAATATAGTTTTGCCATCCTCAAATTTAAAAAACTTTACTACTACTTTATTTCGAATTTTTACAAAGCTTTTTTAGAATTAATATTTTTTGGAAATGAGGTGTTTAAGTATTTTACTAAATTTGTGCGTAGGTATGAAAGGCCTAAAAATTCGAAAATTTTTTTAAAACAATAATTTTTTTTTCAAGTTAATTTAAAGTTTGGGTTTCTGATTTGCTACTTTTGGGCACCTACGTGTGCAAAAAAAAGCAAAAAAAGTCACAAAAAAAAGGAAAAAAAAAATTCGAATGTACTCTTATATGTAATAATAATGTATTTTTTTAAATAATTTTATTTTATTTATTTCAGTCTTCAGATTAAAATTAACATTTTTAATTTATTTATTTATGTTTAACAGCATCAAAACCTTTATTAAAGGCAAAAGCAAAATAAAGTTCATTAAACTTATCACAAATTCTTCGATGTGGATCAGCATTCGCATAATTAGCACAAAAAGTATAAATACGTAAAAAGTATTTTTTTTTTAAGAATAAACTTGGGTACATAAATTAAGTTTTCTCAAAAGAAGTTCGGAATCACTAGAGCCATTTATTAATCTTAATTGGAAAGTTACATTCAGCAATTGTCTTTGACTTTTTAAAGTAGGAGGTTTATCAGTGTCAGACGATTATTGTAAGAAGAAAAATCATTAACATAATCCCATTCGAGACCAAGTATAAAAAAAACAGAAATTGTTTTTGAACAGTATGTATCCCAAACAATTGATTCATACTCCAGAATTGGTTTGACTAAAATTTTAATATGCTACAATATGGATTAAAAAATTCTTTAGCCCAGCGTTTAAAAAATCCAATTACACCCATAGTTAAAACATGAGCTCAGAAATCCACTGTTTGCCCCAATGCCAATTTTTCATTATTCATTAAATAAGAGCCGGTAGTTTTTGCATTTTCTGGTATTAAAATCCATTAAATTGTCCGAAACACTAAAGTCGGTCCGTCTGTCTGTTGAAATGGCGATCACGACGCGAAGACGCAAGCGGGGGTGCTAATTTTTAAATAGATTCTTGGACATCCTCCCGAGCAGTTTGGTATTGAAAGTGAGCAAAATCGGTCTAGCGGTGAAAATGTGAAGGTACCTCTAAATTTTCCATACAAATTGGTGTATTTTGGTACAATTTTATAGTAGCGACTGATACATAATATATTTTACCATATTTTTTCAGTATTCGCTTAGAAAAAAAATTTTATCACCTTAAAAAATTTTTTCACTTCAAAATTTGTTTTCCGCCAAAAAATTTGTTTTCAAATCAAAAAAAGTTTTTCATCTTAAAAATTTTGTTTCACCTCCATAATTTTACTTCAAAAGTTTTTTACATTATTTGTATCAAAAACAGTATAAAACATTTTTTTTAGGAGGGAATTCAAAGATTCGGCACAGCCGAATTTAAGCTATTTTTACTTGATTTTACTACAAGCTTCGCTAAGAGCATTGAGTAAGAGAAAAATGAAGCTTATTCATACAAAGAAAAAATAAGATTTTATTTGTTTTCCTGGCACTGCTCTATAGTTCGAAATACTAGCTTTGCCACCAGATTTAAATAGTGGAATTATAAAAGAATCCTTCCAGGTATCTGGGAAATAGTCAAGCTTAAGAGCCTTATTAAAAAGGTATGCCAGAGGAACACGCAGAGAATAAACATTGTTGCAACATGGTCACGGTTTATATATTATGTTTGCTGTATTTAAGTCACAATCAAGTTATTGGTTTATAAATAGGTTCTAACCAGCAATATGGTCGCTACCACCATTACGATAGTAAATATTTTATTATTTCATGATTTCCACTTTCTATTTTATAACATGATTGGCTGTAACCATACTGTGGTAACAAAAATTCTGACTTTGAGAAAACGTGATTAATATGGAACTATAAAATGCTGACAACAATTAATGAACTATTATAAATCAAATAAAACATAAATTTGACATTTGCAGTCATAATACTGTCTTGTTTTCATAAAAAAAAAAAATTGCACCAGTTCAATCAATGATCAATATATGATCATTTTATAAGAAAAAGTCTGTAGGACCCAAGTATTGTTTTGTACGAAAAGGTTTCTAATACAAAATACGATATTTTAAGAAATGTTTCTGATAGAAACATATTTAAATTTTTTGGACTTAGATTCTAAAACATCTTAGATTCTTAGGACTTTTCAGCATGAAAAATACTTAGATTCTAAGAACTTTTTCTAGTAGAAATATTCTTAGATTCTAAGGACATTTTCTAAAAGAAAAATTATGATACTCAAAGGACTAAAAAAGGTCCTTAGAATCTAAGAATTTTTTATTAGAAAGAGTCCATAGAATCTATGTTTTTTTTATTAAAAAAGTCTTGAGAAATAAACAATTTTTTTGAAGTATTTTTGTTTAAAAAAGTCTATAGAATCAAAGAATTTTTCTTGAAAAAATCCTTAATATCGAATTTTTCTTTAGAATAAACAAAAGAAATATTCTTAAATTTAAAGAAGTTTTTCATAGTTTAGAGACCATATTATGGTAAAATTATGGTGATTTCATTATCATAATATGATAACTAAATTAGAGTACGAATATGGTTGGCACAATCACAATCCAAAAAATATATGATGTGCCAAATATAATTGGGGCAACCATGTTTTTCTCTGCGTGAAGATGTAATAGGATAATAAAATGCTACCATTGAAAAACATATTGGTTAACATTTTTTTATAGTTTTAAATTTAAAATGGTGGTGCATATAAAATTGCTTTAATGAAGTTATGTTATTTTACTATATGTACAAGTAATTTTGTAAAATATTGATTTAAATTTTTTTTTTTTTTGCAATTTATTTTGTTCGTTCTTCCTCCTTGATATGCCAAGAATTTATTAATTTGCGGAAAATAACAAAGATATGACATCTTAATCATTCCAGTTTTTGTTGCATTCCTAAACTGATTTTTAGTAGAATAAGAAGATTAATCCAGTTAATTGATTTAATTTATATCTCTGAATTTCTATTTAGAGTATTATTTCCAAATTAATAAGTTTTTTTTTCACAGTTTCAATGCAATATTATCATACAGATTTATGTTTTCTGTTATTTTTTCGATTTTGGATTTATTTTTTTACATGTTTGCTATTACTATTTAAATTATGTATAATGAGTAGTGTTTTCAATTCGGATAATCGATAATCCGATTCTTTGATTAATCGCCTTTATTTCGGCTAACGTCGAAATAAATAATTTAAAACTTTTACTGGTTAAATATTTAATATGAATTTTTGTGTTATTTTTCTAAAAACTTTCTAATTTACTTAACTTTGGCAAGAAAATCGTTATTCAAATACAATCAAATTATTTTCAAATCGTCTGAATCAAAGCAAATATTATATAGGCTTTAGGAAATATAATAGAAAATTTTTATTTTTGTTTCAATTCCATTAACAAATAAATTTTAAATTATATAAGATTATATTTCCATGTCCAAAAAATTTAAATAGAGCTTACAACCTTCGTGTACAAGTATTTCGAGCTGACAAAAGATCTCATCAGAACGCGAAGTTTTAGAAAAGCTAGAGCCTCTAAGCATAGTCTTCACAAAAAACCTATTAAAATACGAGCGCGGATCAATAAGTCCGTGACTTTTCGAACTTCCCTCATAGTTATATGAAATGTAACACTGCTCCCTTCAAGTACCACCTGTTAATATACTACTGTCAAATTTTGAGCAAGTTCCGTCATTTACTTTACGTTTGACAGCTGTTCAAAACATACAACCTCGTGGAAAAAAAGTTAATCAAAAAAGCTTGGGGACTCTGCACCATCGATTTCAATGGTAAAAAAGTGGTGTACTGACTTTCGTTATAGCCTTACAAGCACGGAAGATGCCGAACGTTCTGGACGCCCAGTTGAGGCCTCTACATCCAAAACAATTGAAAATACACGATATGTTGTTGGCCAATCGGATATTGAATGTGCGATAGATTGTGGAAGTCATAGGCATTTCACATGGCTCAGTGGTTTCAATTTTGAACGATCACTTGGGCATGAGAAAGCTTTCCGCAAGATGGCTGCCGCGTTTGCTCATAATCGACCACCAGCGGAATCGTGTGACAGCTTAGTTTCCATGTCAAAAATCCATGAAGTAGACTACGAATTGCCCTCCTTATTCTCGGGATTTAGCCCCCAGTGACTATTTCCTATTTCCTAACCTAAGGAAATGGCTGGGTGGAAAGAGATTTAGCTCCAACGATAAAATTATTGATCAAACAAATGCCTGTTTATGGACCTCGAAAAATCCTATTTTTTGGAAGGGATACAAAAATTTGACAAACATTGGAATAGGTGTATTGAGCTAAAAGGAGATTATGTTGAAAAATATTTTGTAAAAAACGGTTTCATTTAAAATTCCATGAAAAAAATTATAGAAACTTAAAAATAACATCGAACTTTGTTTTTAATTTGATTTATTAACAAATTTTGATGAAGTAGGAACTTCAGTAGAATTAAGTTGTTTAGTCAAAAATATTTGAGAATTCGCTTATTTGGATTCTAAATTATACAAACACAGACATATCGGTGAGGACTTGTTAGGAATATGCGTGGTTTTTTTATCTTTTCTAGAAGATCACCTCTTTATGCTTTAAAGTTAAACTAGGTTGTGAAAGAGTCTGGGAACAGTGAAAGTTCCATCAAACTTTGTTTGTAAATTTCACAAAAACAATTCATACCATATTTTTAACAATTTGTTATTGAATTTTTTTTGAACAGTGTCATATAATAAAAATAAAAACCAACTTTATCGACAAAAAGTCCCATTTCGCTAAAACACTATCTGCACTGCGTTTTTAAGGGTTTACTTCCACTGAACACTCTGACATATTCTTTCCTCTGACATTTTTTTTCCTCTGAAATAAGGAATGATTCTCAGGATGGAATCGTTCTAAATAAACACTTTAGAAACTAATGCAATATATTTAATTTGATATTTCAATAAAAAGCAGCTTTTTGTGTTCTTATTGATGAAGAAATACATTTATTTAGCATTAAACGATTAATTGATTAATTGCCAATTTTTCCGATTAATCGACCCGAATAACCGATTAATCAATTTTCTTCATTTTTCTAATAATGACCTAACCGATTCACCGTCAGTGTCGAATAATTGAAAACACTAATAATTACACATTAAGAGCCAATTTATACGATGCAATTGATTGCATGCTTTCTTTCAATTCCCTTTTCAAAGTTCCTTCCCAAGTTATGGCTATTTATACGGTGATTTTTTTTTTGCTCTAAAACCGAATGTGAATGAAGCAAAAAAAGAAGAATATTTATAAGTGCAAACGAGAAATAACAAAAACATGTACGAAAACCGAAAACCGTGCTTTTTTTGTTACCCCGCTATTCCATTCGCCACAAACAAAAATTGCACGCAATAATTGCATGCAAAACTGTCACCGTGTAAATTGGTTCTAACATATATGTCTAATAAAAAATTTAAGGTATAATTTATGTAGTTATAAAGAACCACAGCCATATGCATTTTACATTTTGTTTATTCTTAAAACAGTCTTATAAATTAAATTTGTTGTTGTTTTACATGTTAATTTGATTTATAAGTCTGTTATAAAAATTAACAAAATGTCTATGCATATTGTTGTTAGTGTTTACCAACATAAAAATTACTATATCGTGTACGTATAATTTACGCATTTTCTGTATTTTTACATACTAAAAAGTAGTGGTTTAACATACGTTTTTTGGGTGTATAAAATAAATGGCATACGTATGTATACAATTTTTTAATACTTGATTACTCGCATCTCTGATGCTGCTAATAATTGTTTAATATGTGATTGTTTGATTAGCGATATACTAAGTACACCAAATCTCACTATACTGGTTTTTTGTTATCTGTATCGTCTATCAAATTTTGACTTGTACACTCCTAAAGCCATATGCATAGGCATTTTGTTGATTTTAAAAAAGACATATAAATCAATTAATATGTAAAACAACAACAAACTTCATTTATAAGACTGTTATAAGATTTTTTCAAAATTTAAAATAGATTTTGTAGGGGAGGAGTAGCACTTTTAGGTATCGTAACGATCTTTTTGACAAAAAAAATTCTGTAAGTTACAGAACTTCAAGTGTATCCAAAATACGTATTTTTGCACATTTAGGTTAGCATATTTTAAAAACCTGGCGTTTTAGGACTCTTCTGATTCAGCACGTATAAAACCTTCGGGAAAGTATAGTATGATAAAGACAAATTTGCTTCTTTTGCTGTTTTTGCTTATTTTGCATTTTTTACTCATATTTGATTTTTTCAGCTTTTTTTGAATAATCCAGTTTTTAGCTTAAAAGTAGCATTCTCTTAAAGAATTTTGAGCTTTATATTGCCTTTTTCACATCTTTTTTGCCCAAAAGTGCTTTTTTATAATAAAAAAAATATATTTTTCAACTTGTTTTCTTTTTTTTAAGAAAAAATGTGTTTTCAACTACTTGTTACTTTTGCTTGTTAAAAAAAAACAATTTTTGTTCTTTTTTTAGAAAGTGTATTTCCCCAACTTTTTGCTTTTTTCCCAATATTTTTTTTGCTTTAAGTACATTGAATTTTGATTTTTTTGTCTTCTCTGCTGATTATATAAAAAATTAAAAAATTAAATTTAAAATATTTATTTATTATTTATATTAATCATATAATTACAAATTATATCCTAATATAGGGTATTACCGAGCACTAGCAACAAAGGCTATCGGCTCGTTGTAGCGAAAACATACCAGAGCCTCTGGTGGGAATTGAACCCACGACCCCCGCACTGATAAGCTAGCACGCTACCAACTAGCCTACCGGGGCGCTCTAAATGAAAAATTAATAAAATAAATAATTAAAAATAAAAAAATTAAAATTCTAAGAATTCTAAACAAAAACAAAACAACAATGCCTTCGTAAGGATTTGAACTCGGCTGGCAGAGTTATATGGGGTTATTCTGCAACTACGTGAAAATTTGTCACGTTCAAATATTCAGCCTGGGTTGATTCTCTAATAACAATATTATGTTGGGTAAATTTTTATTTTTTATATATCTTTTCTATAAAATTTTTTGAAAAAGCTGTTAATTTCAAAACCTAAAATTTTCGACTTATTTGAAACGTTTAAAACAAAATTTACAGCATTTTTCATTTAAAAGTAATGTCAATTCAATGTCAATTGTATTTTTTTAGTAATTGTAATGAAATCAAACCAATGCCTAAAAATAATCATTTTTAAATAATATTTCTTTTACAAAACACATTTTATTGGTGAACAATCGTAGTATGCATATTGTTTATTTTAACAATAGAGACACATTTGCATCAGTGCGATAATAACCATTTGTAATGAAACATATTCTCTAAAAAGCATTGGCAAAAACAATGGTAATGCTAACAAAATTCAATTAGCATTTGATAAATTCAATGCCATTGAAAACATCAATTAATTCGCCTATTCAATTAACTAGTCCCAAGTATGATTTACAGCTTTTAAAATCACATAAAATCTTTATTTAAAACTTATTTATCACATTGACTGAGATCTAATGTATACATTTAATATTAAAACTTAAAAATTAATATACGATATACAGACATTATATATAGCCAATGCAGAAATTCTTACTTCGCCCATTCAATTTCTTAAGTACGTGTTGATTCTTTTTGTGTTACAAAGCTTTTTTTTGCTTTTAGATAATTTTGATAAAATTCTAAGAGGCTACAAAATATGGAATGAATAAGACCGAACTGTAATATTTCGTTGGATCATATGTTTGAAAATTTGGACGGAATTTTTGTGATCATACCGGTTTTGGCAACTCTGGCCCTATACCATACAGCTTTACGATTTAAGTATTCTCCATATAAATAATTAGCCAAATAATAATAAACTCCTCCTTAGCATTTCACCGCATCGAATTCAACATATCAATTACTAAATTGATATGTACATAAGCCCCTATTTTATTAAGTTTTACTGACTAATAAAAAATTAATTTGAAATTAGTAAGTAATTTTAATTAGATCATTTATTAAAAAAAAACAGCATTTTCATTTAAAAAAAATAGCAATTGTAAATCAAAAAGTTACATTTGAAATTTAAAAAATATTATTTGAAATTAAAAAACACCATTTGAAATTCAAAAGATATCAATTGAAATTAAAAAATATATACTGAAACACTAATATACTTAAAATTCCAAAGAACCTTGAAGCTATTAAACTATCAATGTAATAAAAGAAAATACATTATGGATTAATTTGTTTTTGCATCACAAGCCTGTTAGAAGAAGGAGGACTAAATTTAATAATAATACAAAAACTTCAGATTAAATATATAAAAATAAATTTCAATACCAACTTTCAGAAACGAAATTGTAATTACCAGACGCCCATTACACAATACATTCGCACTTTAAGAATTTTGTATTTGTTTTCTTTTTTTGAAGAATAACGCGAGTATATGCTAATGAGAAAGATCCAGCAAAATCACACATTACCAAATAATGTTTAAATAATGTGTACAAAATAGAGGGTCAATTGAATGTATAGGAACAGCATTATAAGAATGCATTAGATAAAGCAAACTATGACGTAGCATCCAAACTCTGTCAGCATAACCAAAAGAATGAAGTAAATACACAGCTTTCTAGCTATGCGGAAATAATAAAAGTAATATCATCGCTAAAAGACAATAAGGCTTAATTATCAATATTCAAAGAAAGGGGAATCAGATGGAGTGCAAGAATCGGAGAGGCATCACCATATTAAATATACTTACCAATATTCTGAATATTATGTAATCGCATATCTGCAATATAAGAGCCTGAATTAAGGAAAGAACAAGATGGGTTTAGACCAAATAGATCATGCATTGATCATATCAACAGCTTGCGCATAATACGTGTGTTCGATTCTCTACATAAGTCTGCCATATGGAAAGCTATGCAGTGCAAAGAAATTCCAAGTAATATTATAAGACTGGTAAAATGTCTTTATATAGACGCATTATTCTTCGTATTTCACGGAGGTCAGGTTAGTGACAACAATGCTGTATTATTTATCATCGTGCTTGATGTTATAATCAGTTAATCTGTTGATACTACTCATGGAATTATTATGGGTATGGTTGGTAAACTTGCGGACTTAGACTATACTGAAATGTTAAATATCACCACATCTAAAGCATCGAACGCTGGGTTGTTAGTAAACATCTCCAAAACGAAGTTTATGTGTTTCAACGTAAAAAGCATGTACCGTTTAACACTGATGGGTTAACAACTCGAGGATGTCACCGAGGATATTCATAACCGACTATCAAAAGCCTTGCAAGCATTTGGAATTTTGAATAAGTTCTGGAGCTCAGCTAACAACCTACAAATATTATCGGAGACTTGGAATTTAACAACTGGATGTTCAAAAACTGCAAGTCTTTGTCAATAAGTACCTCCACCGAATTCTTAAAAAATTTTTGCCTCAAACTGTATCAAATTCTAAGCTTTGGCTTAGAATGCAACAGCCTCAAATTGAGCATGAGCTCAGAGTACTCAAGTACAGATGATTGGGACATACCTTGCGTAAGCCAGACGATGACATCAGCAGAAAATCACTTGACTACAACCCGCAGGGAGGAAGGAGAAGGGGAGGCGCCAAGTTGAAGCTGAACTGCTAAAGGCCGTATTAAGCTGGAGTGAAGCCAAACGTGCAGCATCAGACAGAGTTATTGAGGCCCTATGTTCCTTTTAGGGGCCCATGAATTACTTTGTACCTTACTTCATTGATGAATTTTACAGTCGATGGGCCTCAAGGTAATGTGTTGCCCCATTAATTCAGAGGAGATAAAGTAAGTATTTACTTATATGGTTAAGATAATGCAAAAAGTATTAAAATAGGTTTTCATGAAAAAAAAAATATTTTAAACGTTATTAAATATAACGTGGTCATGGGAATGAGAATCAAACCTGGGAACTCTGGCTGCCAGCCGAGAACTGTACCCACAAAGCTATATACGCATATAATATTTGATTGCTTTCAAAATAAATGAATAGTTCTGCTTCGTGTTTTCGTTCGTGATGTCAAAACGTTCATACATTACCCTTTTGCTAACAAAAAACACAAAGTAATTAGTCGAAAAATAGATTTTCAAAAATATTTGAATTATTACTTTACGTTTATAAATCATGCAATACGTTATCAATGATAGGTAACTTATTACTTTTTGCTTGCAAATAATGCAAAAGGTAATTAGCTATCATTACAATGTAATGCAAGATTACCAAAGATTTACTGGGAGTGTAAACAGCACAAGCAAAAAAATTAAACTTTTAAATTATTTACCGATAAAAAAAGGAAAATATCATTTTCAATTTAAATTTGGCATAAAGTGCTTAAAGTTACTTGCAGTGATAACAGCTTATAAATTGTTTCCGCCGGGAAGGTATACTACTTTGTTTGTTTATGATTTTTCATTAAATGAAAGAGAATGGATCTTATATTGATAAATGTTTTATTTAATGTCGGCAATTATGTATGGAATACAATATCAGATAAATGTCCGCCTCTGTTAGCCTCACAAATGCGAGCCCTTTTGAGAATATTTTTCATTTCATCACGAATATTTTGTTTGAGTTGCTCAAGAATTCTTGGTTTGTTTGCATAAACTTTGCTTTTCAGATATCCCCACAAAAAGAAGTCCGGAGCAATCAAATCAGGCGACCGTGGAGGCCAATCAACAACACCATTCCTTGAAATAACTTGTTGTGGAAAGAGGTCTCGCAGTAATTCCATTGTAATCCTGGCTGTATGCGATGTGGCACCATCTTGTTGATACGACATGTTAATCAAGCCCAAAGAATGCAATTGTGCCGTAAAAAGGTTCTCAATCATATCACGGTATCGCTCCCCATTCACAGTTACGATTTACGATGTAGTTGGGTTGAGCACCGCGACCAAGTAGATCTATTGTGCACCCACTAGTATTTTTCTCCATGATATCAGGTCTGCCAAATGTGATAAATCGTAGGTATGCAAAGACAGGACATTTAGTCATTACATGCACCATGGTCTCCTCATTTTTCATGCAATATCCGCATGTCGTATCTCGATCATGTCTCATTTTATTTAGGATGTAATAACATGGATAGTGTCCTGCGACTGCTCCGCATAGGAGTCTTAGACCAAAGTCTGTTCATCTGAGGGGCATCTCTGCTCCTCTTTTCATTGTATGATAAGAATTTCTTTGAATGTTTCAGTGGTTTCTGTTTGTTCCAATATTCAATGGATTTCGTCTTCATCAGATCCGATATCATGTTTGTGATGTCCTTTTTCGTGAAACCAAATTGAGGACACGGGCCTATAAATGGCAGTTCCGCACCTAGTCTCGCTTGTTCATTGCCTTCATGCCCACTGTGACCGGGTACCCAAATAAGTGTTACCTTATTATTGGTCGCCAGTTGGTTGAGGGCTTTGTGGCATTTTAGCTCTGATCTATGGTGATAGATGGGGTTTTTTAGGGCCATTCACAGTTGCCGTTACGCCGTTTTCATTTTCAAAGATGTAAGGTCCAATGATTCCTCCTGACCAAATTGCACACCAGACTGTCACTTTTAATGGATGCAAATATGATTTTTTCATCAAAATCGGAGTTATCATGGGCGAGCTGATAACGATTAAAACACGTTGGTTTATCGAATATTTTTCCATAATAAATTTGCGTGTCTACTTCACGACTGCCAAATATGAACTGTCAAGTATAATGTTTACCAAAACGGCGGCAAAACAAAGTAATATACCTTCCCGACACCCTGTACTTTTGATACTATTTATAATAAAAATTATGCATTTCAACGTTTTTTTAATACTTTATTGAGCTTTTTACCCTCTTAAAGTTGTTATCATTGGTGTCATTGAAATTATGGTTTTGTTACATTTTTTCCTTTTACTTCTTCAAGAAGTCTGGTAAAAATACTAGAAACAAGCTAGTGTCATACGGCCTTAACGATAATTTTTTTTTTATACTTTTTTTTATAAATTTACGGATCGTCGCTATGTTAACCCTTATGTTTGTAAACATCAATAAAATATCTATGCATTTTGCTATTAGGCTGGAGGAATTTAGTATTTTCTTTTGAAATGTAGATCATTGTTTATTTTGCGTTTTAGCATTTTTTTAAATTAAAACTTATGGCAACACTGCGTGCTACCACCAACTGTTTGTTGAGAACAATTAAATTGATAAACTAGATTTATATTTAATGAGTGTCAATTGAACCCACTCTATCTAGCATTATCTTTATATTGTCAAATTAGTACAATGTTAAAGCAGTAAAATAAAACAACGTCTGGTTTTTTACTAATATATAGGGTGTTTTTTACAGCTTGTGAAATTTTATTAAAAATAAAACACAAACTTATTTCAATTGAAAGTATATTAAATGGCAATTTATAAATTTAAATACTTAAGTCTCATCATTAAAACTCAATATCTTGTATAGACAAATTTATGAGCAAGAGTGTTGAAAAGTTTTATGTTTTTTAGATTGTAAATGGTGTAATTTTTTCGCCTGCCCCGTATTTGCAATAGGAATAAACTGTTAAATGGAAGCCAATTCTTATAAAGGTAATTATTTTTTGGTCAAGATTATATGAAAAATCATTAATGAAAGGTTTTTTTCACGATGGAAAAAATATAATTTTGACGTCACTTTTGGTCGAATAAAAATTTGAACACTAGTCCTTCCGAATGCGCTTTAATAAGGTGGTTGTGGTACACATGTGTCCAAAATTCTTTTTTAATACTATGGCTGCGTGTGGACTGGCTAAATTGAAGCTTAACTTAACTTATTCTTTTTCACAAAAAGTTAATAAGAAAAGAATTATAAAATAATTTGAGATACAAAAACTTTTATAGAAATTAATTCTTCTCAAATTTCAAAGCAAAACATTTTTAGTTTAAAAAAATTTACAACAAATTTAGTTTAGGTTTTCAAATACTTTAGTTCAAAAAACATGTACCCTAAATTGCGTTGCCAACTTTTATATAGAAAATGTATTAGTTTAGTTTCAATTTAGCCTGTTCGCACACACCCTAAAAGCCGATAAGCTATCAAATAAAAATTTAATATAAATCATTTCGTCTTTATGTGTTTTATTTTAAATAAAAGATCTCAACCTTTAAAAAAAGTACCCTTTAGTTTTAATAATAAATTGAAGTACTGAGAGCCAGTTTTATAGTAGCACTAAGTGTGATTATTTACTTAAAATTTGTTGGGTTCTATATGACCCTATGATGGAAATATACTGACATTTTATCCGTGACATAAAGATACAGTTTAACAGCACTTAAGGGTTTTATTTTCTGAAATATTATTTTAAAACTTAGGAAAATAATATCAAGCATTTTTATCAATATGACTTCAGAAATATCTGTTAATTAAAATCTCCTAAAATTTTACCTTTGACCTTAAACAGTGGCAATTTAGTATATCTCCATTTGGCCATAATTTAAAGGATTGATGTATATTATATTGTTTTGAAATATTTTGGCTAAAAGCCCCTGGAATTTGTAAAACCAAATGGAAAACTTGCCTAATAGCTAAATAAATGACAAAAAGTGCTGTTTTCTCGAAATCCGCTTTAATAAACGAAAAAACGAACGAAAAAAAAATAATACCTACTTTTTTTTGGCATTTTAATCCCTTTGAGCAAATTTACACGGCTTTTTTGCATGCAATTATTGCGTACAATTCTTGTTTAGTGGCGAAGCAAGCGGGGTAACCAAAAAGCACGGTTTTCGTTTTTCGTAGATGTTTTTGTTATTTTTACTTTCGCACTCATATGTATCCCTGCGGGAAAAGGACCTATCCCAGGACACGTCACATGACCGGTTCATTGTGATAGGGACCGGTCACGGGACAGATCACTTTAACATGGGCTTGTCATAGGAGGGGGTCAATTACCCTCTGTGACATGTCACAGGACTGGTCTAAAAGGACATGTCGTGACTTTTAAACCGGTCACGTGATAGGTACTTTAGGAACCGGTGCTCTTTTCATCTATCTCGAAACCGGTTCAGTTTTCACCTATCCCGGGACAGGCCCCAATTCCCAACTAACCCCTTTTTTTCCGCAGGGTATTCTTCTTTTGTTGCTTCATTCACATTCGGCTTTAGTGCAACAAAAGACACCGTATAACATAAATAGATACATATAACTTTGGAAGCAACTTTATTATTCCAAATGGCACCGCGACCATAATAGGTCTTTTGTGCTGCCCAGAACCACTCTAAAGGTTCAAGTCATTGATGAAGCCAAGAACATTTCCTGGTGAAGTGTTCCAAATGCCACAAAGCCCAGGACTATCGCAGAGGACATGCTCTGACGTCTCGGATTTCAACCCGCAAAACCTGCACAACTCAGTGTCCGTTTGACCCTTCTTGTGCCTATGGTACTAAAGGTCGCAATGCCCAGTAAAGTATCCAGTCAGGGTCCTTAGGGACCAAGGGCTAATAGTCACTCAGACCCACCACTGGGCATAGATATAAATCTCTTGGCCTGTCGTTGGCCACGAGATGTTTGCCAATAATCGAAAAATTTTAACTCTCTCCACATCCTGAGCCTCTTCTTAATATAGCCCATGGGCACCCCGCAACTTTAAAAAGGGAATTAAGAAAATTTCATCGTATAAATTGGCTTAAATAAAGTCCAATCATTCATTTTTTAAAACTTCTTTAATTTCTTTTATTAAAAATTGGAGATTTGAACCAGTGCTTAAAAATTCTGATCTATATGGAAATAATTTAATTCAAGTTAGCAAAACAAAAGATGAAAAATACGTCTCACCAAAGTACATTGGAATTAAAAGTATACAAAAATGTTGTTGTAGTAGATAATTTCAATAAATTTTATAATTTTTTTATCGAAGTGGTCTGTGACGCATTAATTGCTGGGAAAAGTTTTAGTAACTTGGTTGTTTTTCAGCCGATTTTGTTTTTTATTACCTTATTATAAAGATAATTTACTGCAAATTACAATTATTTAATCATTTTAATTTAAAGTTGTTTTAAAATATAAAACTGTTGGAGAAAATAAATAAAAGTTATATTTTCCCCTTGCAATCCCTTTTTCAAAGTTTAGGGCTGATGCGGTACCTCTTCCCAATTTACAACCATATGAATATTTCTAGGGGGCGGGAATGGCCAACCTCTTATATTTGTTTCTTCATAAAAGCTTGGAGCACCCTAGTGAACACATACAAATGTATTATGTACAGAGTGGGCCAAAAGTCACCATGGGGTTTAAAACTTTAATAACTTTTTCATTTATTTATTTTCTTTTAGATTATAAAATTTACAAAATGGAAATTTTTTTACACTAAATATGAAAAAAATGTCACTTAAATGACCCTCGTTATGAGCTTCGCAATGATAAGCTCGTTTCAGAGCACTTTCAATAGCATTTTTCAAAAATTTGGGCTGTAGCGTTTGAATTTTTGCAACGATTGTCTCGGGCTTTTCTGACAATCCAATTTGTGTGGTTTTCGGGCCGGCGACATTATTAGAACGTACTTATTCAAGAACGATGAAAATCGCAACAGTCAATGGAGCAAGGTATCGTGCGATTATTACCGACTTTGTTTGACATGTGGCATGTGCCACACGGCACCCGATACCATGAACCTATTAAGAGACGAGTTTGGTGATTAATGGATCTTACGGTTTGGAGCGTGTGGGATAGGGAAAGTCTTTCGTGTATAGGGACAAGCCAGCCACAATTTTAGCTCTGGAAGACAACATTACAGCTGCCAATGGTGGATATCGTCGGAAATGCTGGAAAAAGTATGCCAATATAGGAGCTCACGGGTGGACCACCAACGGCGTAGCCGCGGGCAACATAAATATTTCATTCAATTTTGTTCTCAATTTTCAAAATTCAAACGGTTAAAAAAATCAGCCTTTTTGCACAAATAAATCTAGTAATTTTTCTAGCATTTTTTATTTTTGATCTAGCACTTTTTCTCATTTCTCATATATCATAGCAACAGGGGTGAGGTACTACTTACCCTAAATTTATTATTGAATAAATAAAAATAAAACAAATATTGTCTTTTTTTGTTATAATAAAACCACAAATTTTCTTTTTATTTTGAATCCAACAAATTGAACGTTACATAAAATTCCTATAATTAATAATTATATAATTCTATTAATTTGTGTTTTTGTTTTGTTTTTGCATAATCTGAATACCATTTATGTATTTATGTAAATTATATGTATGTATATGACTGAATTGTTAATTGTATATATATATATTGTTTGTTTGTATGTAAATTTATATCGTATGTGTGTTACTATTTAATATTATTCATTATAAAACATTTCTTTTTTTTTTCATAAAGTTTATATTGAATAATATTTGATTTGTTGTTAAGATCAATAATGAATATGATTTGAAAACAAAAAAATATAATATATTTTTTAACACAAAAAAAAAAGTCAAAAAATAATTTTAAATTAAATAATTATATTGTCATATGTACTACATAGAATAAATTATTATTAATATTGAGATTTTGCTACATATTTTTTTATTTTTTTTTTTTTGGTTTTTGCTACTAATTTGCTTCTTTTTCTTGTGACAGGTGAATATTTTCTAAGATTTCAATCTACAAAGGTTGGGATTATTTTAAGATTTTTTTGTTCAGATTATTTAATTGTAACAAAAAATAAAAATTATTAAATATTATGTGAATTTAAATATTTCAATTAAAGTATAAAATAAAAATTTTGACAGAAATTAAATCAGTCTCAAAATGTTTAACAAAATTATTTTAGTTTATGAAATTATTTAACAAAATTTTTTCTTATAATTGCTGTCTACTTAAAATTATTAATTTAACAAAATCAAATATATGTGTTTAATTTATGTAAGTATTTGTTTTGTAAAATTTCTCCAAAATTTTAATACAAGTATTGCTTTTAGTTATATTTTAGTATTTTCTCAAAATTTTCAAACCTCTTTATTTTTGGCACAAAATGATTTTTTTTTACAAATTTTCTATACAAATAAACACAACATTGTTTTATATGTGTATGCGTTTTTTTTTTCATTGAAATAAATATATATTTAAGTATTAAATTTATGTTCTTTTTTAAATAAATATATTATTTTTTAATTGTATATTTTATGTTAAGTATGTATGTGAGTGTATGTAATAATTTAAAATAAATAAAAATAACTTTAATAATACATAAATACCAGTCTCTTAAAAAAATTAACACAATTATTTATTTTTGTTTTTTCAAATTTTGTATTATATTTTTTTTTTTTTAATTTTATTTATTTTTCTCTATTTAATAAATATAATTTATAAGTGTTTAATATGTTTTTTTAAGCTCATTGCAGATACATTTTTTTTTATTAAATACTACTCTTAAAAATGTACATAATTAAAATAACGATTTAAAAAATAGTTTTTGAAATGTAGAAATTTTATAAATTCTTATTGTTAAAAAGGTATTGTGTCAATACTGTATAAGAGCAAATATTTATATTTTTCTAAATAAATTTAAAAAAAAAAATCAAATTACCAATATTTTGATCCCATTAATTGTTTTCATGATTTATTGTGTTATTTTAATAGGGTTCGAAAATACAACTTTAAGTTACAAATTTGAAAGCTTCGATTAAAAATGCCCGCACAAGACTGAACTTAAATAAAACTTAATAAAACACGTTGGGATTAGTTGGTTTGAAAGATATTACGCTTGGTAATAAAATATATCATTACTCTGTTCCAAAATTATCATATTTTTTATTTGTTTTTACTATTTTCAACTTTCCTGGAAATTAGCTTCTTTATATTTAGGTGCTTCTTAAAAATGTTGTGTCGAAAAAATTTTAATTCAGATTAATTTGTGTATTACCAGTAAGACGCATATATTTTTAAAAAATAGTACTTCCAGCTGGAAAGTCGCCATATAAATATCATGGCATATGTAAGCAGTTTTGTAAGGGAATATTTTTAATTTCTCTTTACCAAACTGATTACAAGGTGACTTTATCAATGATAAAATTAAATTATTTTTTACTGGAAATTTTTTCGAGCTTTTAACTTTTAAAGCTGTGGTCACATTTAATTATGTATGTAAAGGTTCTTATTAAATATAGAAATGACATGAATATATATTTAATTGCTTGTGACTCACCCTGCACGCAGAGAAAATACATGGTTGCAACATGATCACTGCTACTATATTTTGCTTGCTGCAATAGGGTATGGTTTTTACAAGCAAGTTATTGGTTTTCTAACCATCGACATCGTCGCTACCATCAGTCTACAATTTTATGATTGCCACCTTGTATTTTATAATATGATTGGCTGTAACCATAATGTGGTAAGAAAAATTCTGACAATAAAAAGAATATAATAATTATGCAACCATAAAATGCTGGTAATAATTAATAAATAATTATACATCAAATAAAACATGACTTTGATATTTACAATCATAATATTGTCTTGTTATCATAAAAACCAAAATTTTGTCAGTTCAGTCAGTTTTTTTTACTACAAACTGTCTTAAAAACAATCATATATTTTTTAACTGACAAATATCATATTGGTAGAAAACGCTTTCATATGACATTAAAACATTTCATCTATTGACCCTTTAAGATCCAGTTATTTTTTAATTTTAGAAAATAGTTTTTAAAGGTTTTTTTTTCGAAAATTCCTTGTACATATAATATTATTTACACTAATAAATACATTGACAAAAAGATTCTATAGGGTGATCCATTTCGAGATACTTTTTTCAATAGCATTTTTTGACAGATCACGTGTTAGTCATGTCATGCTGCCATGTTATTATTGTTTAGTATTGTTTGGCATTTCATAATAAAAAGACTTACGCCTGAACAACGTTTACAAATCGTTCAACTTTATTACGAAAATTCACGTTCTGTGAGGAATGTGTTTCGTGCACTTTCCTTAACTTATGGTCAACATAATCGGCCTGCTGAGCGTACTATTCGCAACACCATCACCTATTTTGAGACCCAGCATTCATTATTGGATAATATTCGAACGAATAGACCACGTCCAGCACGCTGTGAAGAAAATATAGCAGCCGTAGCTGAGAGTGTACACGAAGACCATGGGGAGTCGATTCGGCGCCGTTCGCAGCAACTCGGACTGACGTATGGAACGACTTGGCGCATTTTACGTCTAGATCTTAAATTGAAAGCGTACAAAATACAGCTTGTGCAACAACTGAAGCCGCTCGACCTTCCCAAGCGACATCGCTTCGCTCTATGGGCTCTTGAAAAGTTCCAAGAAGATCCGACGTTTTCGAGGCAAATTTTGTTTAGCGATGAGGCCCATTTCTAGCTCAACAGCTATGTAAACAAACAAAATTGCCGCATTTGGGACGAAGAGCAACCTGAAGAAATTCAAGAACTGAAACTTCATCCAGAAAAAACAACGGTTTGGTGTGGTTTGAGGGCCGGTGGAATCATCGGTCCATATTTCTTTAAAAATGATGCCGGTGCGAACGTAAATATCAATGGCGACCGTTGTCGTGCCATGATAACCGACTATTTGATGCCTGAAATTGAAGCTCGTGATCTCGGCGACATTTGCTTTCAGCAAGACGGCGCCACTTCCCACACATCGCATCAATCAATGGATTTATTGAGAGAACACTTCGGTGAGCACATAATTTCACCTTTTGGGCCGGTCGATTGGCCACCAAGATTGTGTGATATCACACCGTTAGACTTTTTCCTGTGGAGATATGTAAAGTCTAAAGTTTATGCGGACAAACCCGCTTCGATTCAGGCCTTTGAGGAAAGCATCACGCGTGTCATTCGCCAGTTACCAGTCGAAATGCCCGAACAAGTCATCGAAAATTGGACTCAACGGATGGACCATCTGCGACGTAGCAACGGCCAACATTTGATAGACATAATCTTCAAAAAATAAATGCCAAAGAATGTTCTTTCAAATGACTATAAACATTCCCCATTAAATTTGAATTTTCTGTGCTTTTTTCTTTAAAAAAGTAGGGAACCTCAAAATGGATCACCCTATATATAAAGATTTCATATTTTTTTAATTCTTTTCAATAAAAACATTTTTTTAAATATGTTTATTAATTCATTTCTTGTAAAATAACGACTTTCTTGTGGAAAAAGTACTTGAAAGTACTCTGTAGAAATTTTTAGAAATTTATCTGGTTAAAATATTTTAAGATTCTATGGACTTTTCCTTAAACTAAAATTCTCAGATTCTGCAAACTGTTTCTTAGATAAAATCCTAAAAAACTTATATTCTAATGCCTTTCTTTGAAAGAAAAATTCATAGATTCTGATTGACTTTCATCCTAAAAAATACTTAGATTCTAAGGACTTGTTCTAGTAGAAATATTCCTAGATTCTAAGGACTTTTTCTAAATGGAAAATATCAAAAAACTTTCTAAAGAAATCTTAAAAATGTCGTTAGAATCTAAGATTTCTATTTGAAAAAGTTCATAGAATCTAGGTTTTACTTTTTATAAAAAAAGTCATTAAAATTAAAAAAAAAATGTATAAGTATTTTTCCCCAGAATCAAAGTTTTCTTAAAAGAAAAGTTCTTAGAATCTATGATTTTTTCCTTAACAATTTTTCTTCAAAAAGTCCTTAATATCAAATTATTTCTTTAAGAAAAACATTTCTTAAGGAAACATTCTTAAATTTAAAGAACTTTTTCATAGTTTCTAAGAACTTTTCCTATAAGAATTTTTTAGGATTTTAAAAAGTTTTTCTCACATCATAATGAAAAATACTTATGGCCTAGGGACTTCTTGTAGAAAAATCCTAAAATACTGAGGTCTATTTCAAAAAAATATATGATTCAAAATATCTGTGGTGAAAAGGAAAAAGTTTTTTTTGACTCTAGCTCCTTAAATTAAAAAAATTTCTTAATTGGAATGTAGAACAATTTATTCCTGAATTAGCAATGATTCGATGGATGACTTTCACTTATACCTGAATTACCATTATTTTTAAAAATTAGGTTTTAACTTGGAAAATGCTCTCCTGCACTTGGAAAGTGATCTCCTGCAGAATGACAAAATCAGACTTAAGCAGTTTTTCCTTCTCTTATAGAAAATATCTTAGCTTTGAGAACATTTTCTTTAAACCTTTTTTATATTCTAAGAATTTTGCTAATAGAAAAACTTTGATTCTCAGGAACTTTTCTTCTTTGAGATAAAATTTAGGCTTTTAGAATTCTACACACTTCCCAGAATCACAGTATTTTTCTTTAAGAAGTAAGTGCTTAAAATTTAAAAATTTATTTATTATTCTGTAAGCAATAGTCATTAGAACCTTAAAATTTTCTTTAAGAAAAAGTCCTGAGAATCAAAGAATATTATTTTATTTCACTGTCTCTAGAACCTACAAAGCTTTTGAAAGAAAAAGTTATTAAAACTTAAACAAAATCTTTGGAATCTGAGAACTTTTTAGAAGAGGCCCTCAGAATAAAAAAATTGTCTATATTTTTTATACAGCTTTTTCCGAATGCTGGGATTATGTATTTATATCAAATATATATGAGAATCATAATATGCTTATTAATGTGCCAAAATATTATTGTAGGGATCATATAATGATAATCCAGGAATCACAATATAAGTATGGGACCAAAGATTAGATAAGATTATAAGGGTTGTGGGGGACCGTTATTGATGACATTTTCAGCAATTTTGTGATATATTCAAGATCATGACATGTTTATTTAGAATCATAATATGGTAAATTTTTAATCATAATATTATTGTTGGGACCGTATTATGGTAAAATTATGGTTATTTTACTATCATATAACAACTATATTATAGTACGACTATGTTTGGCATAAATAAAAACCCAAAAATATATGATGCTCTTAGAATATGATTGTCCCAACCATGTTTTTTCTCTTGTTGTGAAAACATTGTCGATGCGAGAAATACAGGAACTAGATGCAGGTAAGCTCAATTTTTTAATGCGTTCTTACTGATCTTTTCTGATTTTATATATTTTATTTTATTTATAATTGTAAAAAAAATTATCAATATTATTGACAATTGAAACAATTTGAAAATCTGATGAACTCCATACAATGTAGAAGAACGAACTATTTAGTTCAAAATGATAGTGAACTGAAAAAGCTGTGAATTGTAATGTCTACCATTAAAAAGTGACTTTAGTTTAGTTGCATTCTACTTGTAATTTATTAATTAATTATTTTATTAATTTTTATTTAACCTTCTTAAAATACCAACCTTATGGGTTTTTTACAAAAAAAAATAATATTATTTATATTTCAATATTTCGCTGCTCCATTGTGTTGCATCTTCAGGAAATAATAATTATAAATAATATTTTTATTTATAAAAAACCAACCTTAAGTTCGAAAATTTAAAAAGTTAATTAATTAACGTTTTAAATTCTTTGCACTGGAAACCAAATGTTAGAAAATTGAAGGCATTTGAAATATATATGTAATATATCCCAAACTAATTTTCCTTGTAGAAATGTTTTTGAAATATGTGTGTTTTAAGAGAAAACATGTAAATAATAAGTTTATATATACGAACCCTTAATTTAAAACACAAGAAAATAAGTATTATATAATCGTTTTAATTTTAGTTTCATCTAGATATCTAACATTTTAGAAGCAAATCTGTATTTGTGTAATTTAAGTGCAAAAATCAATAAGAATTAATAAAACAAATCTACCAAATACTTACTACTTCACATTTAGATACTATTAAACATTCAGTTTTGTAAAACTTAAAACATGTAAAAAGTGTTAATTTTACCACCAAAATAGTTTAATTTTATTTTTTTTTTGTTTTTTGGTGTTTGTAAAACTAAACATTTTGGCACAGTTAAATACATAATTGTGATTTTATATGTATATAAATTACAATAAAATTTTACAATTACTTGGAATTGATTTTTTTAATATTTTTTGTTAAATGTTTTGGTTTAGTATTACTTATAGTTTATACATACTAAATGTGATTTAATTCAAATTATTTTTTTTTATATATATATTTATAATACATAGTACAAGTTGATCCCGATTGTTCAGTTTTTTTTTTTTAATTTTTTCAATTTTTTAATCAATAAATGTTTTTTTTTTATAATTTAGATTATAATTAATGAAATCCTTGCAAAGTTTATTTTATTATTTAAAAACTTTACTTTATCATTTGTCTCATTTTTGAAATGTTGTGGATTGTTTTGTTTTACTAATAATTTGTTGCTCACATTTGAAATGATTTAAATTTTAAATATGAGTTTTTAATACCTAATTTATTTACCAATTTTAAACAATATTGTCTTCTTAACCACGTTTTAAATGTATTTGTTATTCTTTGTTTTATTTTTAATTTTTGTTGTAAATAAATATTCTGTTTAACTGTTTATTTTTTTTTTTGTTTAAATATTTTATTTATTTTTGTTGTGTTTTTTACATGTTATTTATTATTTATTTGTTATCAGAAACCGTGTCAATATTTTTTTATTTATTTTATTTGTGAAATTCTATATTTGTATGATTTTATTTCTTACCAACAATGTTTATAAACAGTTGTGTCCACTGTGAAATTCGTGATTGCTAGAAAATGTTGACATACTTAATTTAATTTTTTTTTTTTTTGATGAAAAAAAAAAAAAAAAAACAATAAAACAATGCACAAGCGAAAGACAAAAATATTACCGGGCGATAAAAACTTATTTTTTTGGTACTGGAGCCTTCATTAGCTTTTTTGGATAGCTTTTGATGTTGATTCCGAACACAAAATCATTTTTGAAATCACCAAAAACTGTTTTGGAAAGCGTCAGCCCCATTCCATTTAATTTAGGTACTTTTAAGCCACTGAAGATAATGTTCTGAATAATGAGCTGCTTAAAAAACTGCAGGCACTTTCAATTAAAATATTTGTAAATACAATTAAAAATTTAATTGAATTTGGACCAACTAAAGAATTTGTTATATCAATTAATTTTTTTTTTTGTAAAAATTAATTGAAAATTTTTCAATTATTTTTTTTAATCACATCAATTAAATTTTTAATCAAAAATCTTGAACATTTTCAATTAAAGTTTTAATTATATCAATTAAAACTTTAATTAAAGCTCTAACCAAAAATCAATTAAAATTTTAATCAAATTTTTGATTGATGCATACAAACACTATGTCGTTAAAAAATTAAGTTATAAAGTTAAAAATATATATACGATCCCCTTTGGGAATTAAAAAATAAATTTCTTTTCTATATGGTGGTAAGGGGGCCGAGGCCCCTGCGACCCGCTAGTTCCAAAAACCGAAACTCACCCACAATGGTAAGTGTGACGTCTCAAATAAAAGGAAAGTTCCTCACGTTTCCAAATATGCATTTTGTTTTAAGATCCGGGAAATAGAATTCGCGTTAGGTCAATTTAAATTTTGGGGAGTAAAAAAGGGGAATTTATTGTCCGCATTAAACGGAATGGAATTTCATAAAAACAAGTTTTTTTTTTTTTTTTTTGATTTTAGCAACTAAAATATTTTTCGAACATAAACACTTAAATCGTACGAATTCAAGAGCACCGTTAGGTGAATTTTGAAAATTTTGCGTTATGAATTAGTCACTTATTTCATCCACGATTTCTTGTTATTTATATATTATAATTTTATTAGAATAAATTTGATTTGTTTGATCTGTTTGTATTATTAAACACTTTCCAAAAGCTCAATGCTATCATTTTGGGGTTGGCAAAGCACTATAATTTTTAAAATCATTCGTTCTGCCAACGCTGGCACCACCGGTAAAACCGCTGGGTCGACGCTTTGGCGTTCCAATTTTTCTGGTTGGGCTTTTATTTTTTGCTCCTCACTGTAAGGCATTGCATAGTTTATAGGAAAGTGTCTTATTGGTTTATATTTTAGCAGTTTCTTATCAATTTTTTTTTACAAATATTATGTTCGCTTAAATTCAATTAACTTTTAAATTGACTTATTTACTTTTGTTAATAAAACTTGGCTAATTCTTTAATTTAAAAGTGATTTTTTTCTATAGGCACCTGCTGCTTTTTAAGTATCTCTATCAGGTTGTCTTTATCAAAAATAAAGTTTCCCAATATTTTTTTTTTTTCGAAAAATGTACTGATAAAGTTTCATGAAAAAAAGGCTTAACAAAATACACTAAGAAAACTATGCCGGTAAAATTAACTAAAAAATGACTGTAAAAATATCTGCAATTAAATTAAAATTAACTGAAAAATTAAATTATGTGTAACTGCTTAATAAACAGCAAAAGATTGTTAAATATAATTAAAACAAAAACATCGGTCAAATGTAGTAAAAAAAATAATCAAAAACAAGGTTGGTTTTCAATTTTGTGACCGTTTGACAAACGTTCCTCATTCTCATTGTCTTTATTGGCATTATGATCGAAAGTTTTTGGACATAATCCCAAAATCGGATATTGGAATATATTTAGTACATTTTTGTTATTATCGCAATTTTTTATATTTTTGCATAGAAAAGTAATAGCAGTTACAGTTAAAATAAGGAAGGGTCTAGGTTCAGAATTTACATTAAAAAATATTAAAACATTCCGAATTTTTCTTTTTTTTCCTGTTTTGTGATCCACATCCACAAAAAAATTGTATGGAATATTCTGTGTAGAAAGAGCTTGGTAAAAGTAAAACCAATGCATTTTTTCCTAAGAAATATTTCCGAATATTTTCTTAATGAATTTTTCAACGTCGAAGTTCAAGCTAACAAGTGCTCCAAGTATTTTTTAACTATTTTCCAAAAATTATTATTGTAAATAATTTAAATTAATTTTTTGTGCATTTTACATTTCGAAAAAATTTCGAATACAAAAAATATGTCAATCTGAAGTCAGTTAATTTCCAATTGTTTTAATTCCATGTATTTTTACAAATCCATTCTAAATTAAAGTCTCTAAACTTAAAACAGCGCCGAATCACTAACATTGATGGCTACATGGATAAGTAAGTACATACATGTCAACTGCAAAATTAAAATTAATGTTATTATTCTTTTTTCAAATTAATTATTGCATAAAAAATGTTACTTTTGTCTTTGGAAAAGTTTATTTTATGTCCTACATTATACAAGGATACATTATTTGTGTGCCTCAATTATAAAAAAATAATTAAAAACGCCCTTAGTTTTTAAGAACACTCTGCACTAATGGGTAATAATAGTTATCACATACTTATAATAACAAATAACACAGAAAAATTTTATATTTTGAAATAAATACGGCATTGTCGAATTAATAATAAAATTGTTTTTTTAATACACCATTTTTAAATTTTTCATCAATATCAATTTAATATTTTAATCTGTTTGTCATTTTGTATACTATTTTATTTTTTAAGTTGTTATATGAATATAATTTTTATTTTTTTATGGATTTTAAAAATAAGAATATCTAAAATACCTTATTTATTAAGTTTTTATTGTTAAATATGTTTGTATTTGTGTATTTGTTTGTGTAATTATTGTTAATATCATAAATGTCAATCAGATTTTTTTTTTATAAAACTTCTTTACTTAAAACCAATTGGTTTTTGTTTTTAATATTAAATGTATACCGATTGGATTGGCTTTCAAAATGCATTTTCAAAAATAACAACTGTCCACGAAAAAGTTTACACATCTTTTTAAAAAATGTTATCTGAAAACAAGAGCTGGTAAGACCGATTACTTTTCGTTACTTCATGCCTCTCGGTATGTTTAATTTTGATAATCGATGCTATCTATGTTATGTGTGCTAAAAAAATAAACCCCAACAGAAAATCGTTATTTTAGTGAAATTAAAATTTGAACCTCACGTACAGAACCAAGTATGAACTCCTTTAAAAAAATTAAAAAATAATTTTAGATTCTAGAGTTCATGAACGAACTAGTTCAATTCAATGATTTACCTAATTGCACGATTAGCACTAGTGTAGAAAGGCCACATTGAGGATTTCCATAAATCATAAAGGGTCGAATCATATTTAGAAAAGTTAAAATAAATATCGTCATTGAAAGCTGACTTTTGGTTCCAACACACAAAATAATAACGAATCACATTTGAATATGGTTGTACTAACAAAATTTATTTGTTGCAGCTTCTAAAATATGCTTCACAATTCGGTTTGTACTAAATATTTATTTGTGTTGGAGCAACAAAAAATATTATTTTTCTGTCATATCCAGAAATTTTCAATAAATCTATAATTTCTAAATTTTTAATAAAGCTATTTTCTCGTCAAATCCTGCAATTTTAAACACTTTGGTAGAGATTTTTAATAACATCCCTGCGGGAAATAAGGGGTCAGTTGGGAATTGGTACCTGTCCCGTGATAGGTGGAAACTGGACCAGTTCGAAAATATAGTTCACGGGATAGGTGAAAATAGGACCGGTTCCTAAAGTACCTACCGCGTGACCGATTTTAAAATCCTGACATGTTCTTTTAGACCAGTCCTGTGACATGTCACAGAGGGCCATTGGCCAAGTGACCAGTCTCATGATCGGTCCCTATCATAATTAACCGGTCACGTGACGTGTCTTGGGATAGGTCCTTTTCTCGCAGGGATTTTACTTGGCCTGTATTCGGTATTTTGAAGTATTTGTTTGTTGAGCCGATTTGATACGACTTTGAGTGTAATATTTAAGAAAAAGTCCAAAGTGAAGCAAAGAATTTGTCTACAATGTCTCCAAGAAAGAAAAACTGACCAAATATCGTTTTTTGGCCGAGCTGTTTGGTTCAAAGAAATTAATTTGTTAAAGAAAGAACATGAGTTGTAACTTTTTGTCAATAGATGGCCCATCAGAAGGTGCATTCTCTATTAGGCAGAGCTAGTCTCCATGAGCCATATTGTGCTACAATATGCAGTGGAGTATTATTGATTTTCTATTTTCTTCGTAACATAAATGAATATTTGCCAAAAACTATGAAAAATATATGTTTTATGTGCATATTATACCTCAAGTTTTTAAATCAATATTCATTTAGATGTTTAAGAGCACAATATTGCACTTTATTCATGTGTATTTTTTTATGAAAGAACAAATTAACATAAATATACATTTGCCAATCCCTCAATTCTTTAAAATTATACAAATGCAAATAAAAAAATACTATATTCATTCCTCTATGAAAATTTCTTTTCTGACATAAAAATGTGAAACAAATGCTTTTATTACGTCAAACATTTGAAAAATTGAATTTAAAATTATGTAATAAGTCTACTAGTAACATCTGAATGCATTAGAATTTAAAGTATGTAGTTAATTTAATATTTTTGGTAAATAAATTAATTGAAAGCCTAATCCAAGGCTATATCGACCTAGCCATTGGGCAGGGTATTGTTTTAATGTTATTCTGCGCCACCTAGTCAAAAGTAGCGGCACTTTCTTTATATATAAATTTCTTTGGTTTGGTTAAACACATTCAGCATTATATAATATGATCTAGGCCCAAATTCTGAATGTCCCGTTTATATTACACCTGTAGCTAAGTTTAAATTTTATATGGGAAAAAAAAGAAATGCGTCACTTATAGTCCCAATTAGTAGCTGAGACTAGTGAACTAAAGTCCCAATTAGTAGCTGAGATAATTGGGCTTAAGAAATAAGGAAAGTAAATTCCTCTTTCCGTGATAAAATTTTACTAGAACTTTAATGGACTCAAATCATAATTTAAATCCTGAAAATTCATAACTTTTTTTATTTATTAAGAAAAACACAGTCACCATTAATCCAAAATATATTTTTTTTACTAGAAAATTATTAGTGTTGTAAACTAAATTTGCCTGAAATCAAACTGTACTAAATTTTCACTTTAATTCAATATCGTGAAAATAATTTTTTAAAACAACTGCATTAAAAAGTTTCAAATTTCACGACAAATCGAACTTAAGAGAAATAACTAGTAAAAATATTGAAAACAAGTATGTAAACAAACAAAGAGCAATAATATTGTGAAGAATAAATTTTGCATTTAAAAATTTTATAAAAAAAAAATATTAGGAAAAATTTTACAAAAACAAATTGTGAAAAATTCTCATAAAAAGACGAAATTCAAATTTCGACGTTGGTATATGCTCTAAAGAATAAATAACTCTAGTCCATATTTGCATTTAAAACTTTAAAATGAAAGAATTTAATAAAACCACGTCTCCTACGCATGCTTTTTATCATAAAAGAAACAGTAGTAAACCAAAATTAACCAAGCAAAAATTTAAAAGACATTTTTTGTAAAGATTCCTTTCAAAATTTGCTATTTATTTTTCCCACGTTCAGCTCATTTATAACCATTTTTTTTATCGGGGCACCCTAATGTCTAATCTGCCTATTTTTTTCTTGGCCTATGGCAACATTTTAAAAAAAAACAGAGTAAACTGAAGAACTCCAATTTATAAATTATGTAGTTTCAAAAAATTTTGAATTTTGAAAACCAGTCGTAAGCTAGCACATTCATACATTGATGACTTTTCTTGTGTTTAATTTTCAATTAAAATACATTGAAATTTTTCATGTTTATTAAATCTCGAGTTTAATCAATATCTCGTGATTTGAATGCGGATATAAACGAGGCATTAAAAAGTATATACTCTAGGAAATATAATTTTTAATTTATTTTGATCGATTGTCATTTTTTTTTTTTTCTGTGTAAATAATAAGGCTTACTCATATACTTTTTAGTAATTCAAAAATAAGTAATATCACATTATTTGTGTAATTAAATAAGAAATTACAAAAACACATAAACAATTTTCGCAATTTCAATACATCACATATCGTAAACCACAAAAAACAATAGCATTTCCAAGACTAGCATGGTCAACATACCCAAAAACCTCGTAAATATTGACTTTAAAATAAAAAAGTACGAAATTGTTATATTTCAAATTTTTCTTACATATTAAGCATAGCAATTTGTTTTCACCTGAAAAATTTCACTCAAACTTTAAAGTTTTAATTACAAATTCAGAATTAACACAAAATGTTACTTAGTACCTGTTCCATACCCAACTTAAAAAGAATTTGTTAAAAAAGTCCCGGCATCTATACTAGAGTGGTATACATTTCTAAAAGTACAAATTATAACTTTTATAAAAATAGCCATGCATCAGGGATGGAAAATTAAATTTTTTTTCGGTTTTAAAAAAAACTTAAAAGTACTTTATTGAAACTCAGATTACTAACAAAAATCCATAAAAAAAATCAAGGAGTTGCCATACTACATAAACATTGAAAATAAAAGGGGAAATGTTGAAATAAGTGAATATAAATTTTTTTTTGGGAAAAATGTTTGAGAGTATCAAATGTCTATTGGTTGTATCTAGAGTATTCAAAAAACCGGCCTTTTGAAAAAACCGGTTTCGGTTTTCTTCGAAAAATCGAATTTTAAAAAAACCGGTTTCGGTTTTTCCAGAAAAAACCGGTCAACCGGTTTTGTTCGGGTTTTTTTAATTTGAACAAAAAGCTTACATAATTTGTTAATTGTTTTTATTACAAATAAAAAATTTAATAAATAAAGTAATAAAAATAAAAAAATACATATATTCATTTAAATTTAATTTTTTTATTTTCATTTCAACATTTTATTTATTGGTTTTAATATTTTTTAATATAATATCTTAGAAATTAATATTATAAAACTATATTCATATCAAATCAATAGACATCATTAAGTTTGTAAATTGGGTTAAATTAGGTACGTTAGTAATTTGAACGTTTAAAACGTTTGGCATTAACTAAGTTTTTTAAAATAACATTTTAAACATGTAAAATAAAAATCTATTTTTCACTTCTAAAATAATATTTTAGAAATAATATGCAATTTAAATGTTTCGTTTTAAGACGATTTTTTTGTTTGCTTTTGATAAAGCTAGAAGTGGAAAATACTCTTTACTAATAGTAGATGTTGGACAAATAGTCAAAAGACAATTATATAATTTTTTAGTTCTTTTGAAATCATCATATTCTCTTTTTTAGGATTTTAAATATTGTTTATTTTGTTATTTAGATCAGAAATTTAAATTTGGAATAGCCAAAGTTAAGTCTTCATCGGAATCTATCAGACTTACATCTTAATCTTCATAACCAAACAAACGATTATAAAAGTGTTCGGAAAAAATAAAAGAGACCAAGTAACCCAGTTGGTGATGTAATTAAAAAACCCGGTTAACCGAACAAAAAAGACCGGTTTACGGTTTTCTTCGAATTTTCAAAATATTCGAAACCGATCGGTTTTTAAAAAAAAAGAAACCGGTTGACCGGTTTTGGTTTTTGAATACTCTAGTTGTATCACAATACTTTTTTAAATCGAATAGTATCAAAACAAGTAAAAAAAGGGCTAAATTCGGCTGTGCCGAATCTTTGAATACCCTCCACCAAAGGGGATGAAGATGATATACGTATATACTAAATTTTGCATGAACTGTAATATGAATATGTTTTGTCAATTTATGTAACGAACTTTTGTTATTTAGTTTTAGCAATGTTATTTACAGAGGTCTGCTCTGTTAGCGACTTTAACATTGTTCATTTTTACGTTAACTTAGTTATCATAGTATGTAAGACAATAAATGTAATCGAACAATAAGAAGACTTAATAACATTTTTACTTACTTAACAGAAAAAAAAATAGATACAGAAAAATTGTACAAATTTGTATGGAAAATTAAACGGTACCTTCACATTTTCACTCATAACTTTTGAACCGCTTGACCGATTTTGCTCATTTTAAATACCAAACTGCTCGGGAGGATGTTCAATAATCTGGGTAAAAATAGGCACCCCCGCTTGCGTCTTCGCGTCGTGATCGTGATTTCAACAGACAGACAGACAGACGGACATCGCTAAATCGACTTAAAATTGCATAAGGATCACGAATATATATTCCTTTTGGGGTCTTAAACCTATATTTCGACATATTACAAACGGAATGACAAACTGATATATACCCTCACCATATATGGTGGAGGGTATAAAAAAGTACAATTGTATCAAATTTCCCATTCCTGCCATGTAAAATCGTGAACAGTTTGTAATTTTTCGTTTTGTTCTGGCAACACTCGTATTAATTTCTCTTCACTCTCAAATAAATTGTTAGTGATTCATAAACTTAGTGAACGATTGATTCGTTAATTGTAGAAGAATAAGGGGTTTGATTAAATCAACATCACTATTTTGTATAATTTATTTATAACCAAGGGGTACTTGGTTAAAAGTAGCATACAATTAACCAAAAAAAGAAATTAAAAATGCATTTTTATAAGTTTCTTTTTTTAAATAAAGATATAAGTTGTTACTTTTATATTACAGAACCAATTATTTTACAGGTAAGAAGTTTTCAAAAAAACCGTATAAATCTGGTATTTGATGGGGGTGTGGATTTTTATTATTATGTATAAGTACTAATGAAAAAAGGTTTTTTTCAACTGCAAAAACTCTATTTTTATAGAGTTAAAGCAGCAGCCCGCACAAGAGCAATATTTTTGTCCAATTTTTCGTTTTAGTACTTTGTTCTATCACCAAGAACTAATTCGAAAAATTCGCCTTAGATATTGATCTGGTATAAGCGACTTAAGTGTTGTTTTTTTAAATAAATATTTTATACGGTTTTTTTTTTGTATTGAATTAATAATCCATATGAATGTAATAAATATGTTTGTTTGTTTGCATGTATATTTGTTTGGTAAAAAATAATTAAAAAAAAAAAAAACTTTTTTGTTGTGTTGTTATTTCTACTTTTATGTTAGGTGCAACTACATTTGTTCTATTATTTTTCTTTTTAATTTTGGCTGATTTTAAATATCTTATGATATAAACCGATTTAGGTTGTTTTTTGTTTTTATTCTTTTAATTGGATTAAATTGTGGCTATTGCGGAATACTTTCTTTGCAAATTAAATAAAATTGCTACAAAAATTTCCAACATTTGTAGTATTTAAAAGGGATAACTGGAAATTTTGGAAAATGTGTTGTGATTTTTGGGGGGAAAGCATCACTGCAATGCATATAAAATGAGCACAATATTGAAAATACAAACTTACATACTTCACTTATGCATTAAGACATTTATTTTTGTGTATGCAGCAAGCTATCAAAGTTGGCTTATGTCAATTCCATATAAATTTGACATGTGCCAACGTTACTTTTCAATTTGGAGAGAAAGAACCAGAGATTGAGTTATAATGAGAATTTTAGGTTTGAATGTACATGTGTATATAATTGTGAAAGGGAAATATGTTTTTGAAATTCAACAAATTGTTTAAGATGTTGGAATTTGTTTGGAAAGTAACTCCGTAATTAAGGCACCATTTTCAATTGCTTTTTTACACGTATTTTTCCATTTGCAATTTACAAGTTTGTTGTAGTTTTTTTTTCTTCAATTTTTTGTTCGTTTCAGCCCCTTTCACAACGTCCCACCAGTTACTAACTGCTACTGTTATAGTTGTTATTTTCTATGAAAATTTCAGACATAACTGTTTGCTAAATTTCAATGGGACATTGTAAAAAGAAGCACTCGTCATATGAAAACTTAATACTAAAGAATATTTAGATATTTATTTTTTTTTTAATTTAATTATACATAAATATAGTAATAAATTTTATTTAAAAATTACATTATCCCTTTTTTCCTACATTTGTTTTGTTTTATATTTTGTCCTAAATGGCCCAGTAAATGGTACATTATATTTTCTATAGTATCCCTTTATTTGTTTGTATTTTGGCCGTTAATAATAATAATAATCTTAGGATTATTAAAATTATTTTAAAATTCATTAGTTTATGGGTTTTTATTTGTTTTCACATTATATGCACTAAATATTTATTTAATTTTAAATATTTTTCTTAATCTATAAAAAAAACGAAAATTTAGCTAAATATTTTAAATACATAACATGTCATTTATAATTAAATATTTTTTTTTATTATACTCCTAAATTGTTTTTTTTTTTGTTTTCAAAATGATTGTTTTGAATTTTCTATCAAAAGCGAAATATTTGTTCTAAAAAAACCATCACTAAATACTTTCGCTTTCGATTTATTTTGTCTTTTTTATCATAGATTTAACTATAACTAATAAATATTTTTTTTTATATTTGATCCTTCACATTACTAGTTTTTATTTAATAAATGAAATTGTACATACATACATATACCACGTATATCATGTATATAAATAATAAATAAATGTTTTAAATATATATATTTGTATTTATTTGTTATTAATATATTTATTATATGCATGTTTGTATGTGTATAGAATTTGTTTTGTTTTATTTATGTTTTTTTGTTTAATACCTGTATTCATTTTTTTTATTTGTTTTCATAAGTTTAGCTTTTTATATATTTTTTATTATTTATATTAAATTCATTTTTGAATATTACTTTTGCGTTTTTATACAAAAAACAAATAATAATAATTGTGTAACACGTTTAATTTAAAAATCGTGAAAATATTAAATATATTGTTTTTAAGATTTCGCTTGACATTTTCAATCATTTATATTTTTGGAACGTTCTTAGCTTAAATAAACATACAGACAATTATCTAATAGTGCATTTGGACAGTCAATTTAATCTACATGATTTAGTTTAGTCACATTTTTTGGGATAGAATGCATTCAAATTTCTTCATTTTGTATACATTCCCAGCAAAAACAGGGTTTCAACTACTTACCAGACTATTTACTTGCTTTATTACTTTTGTTCGTGGTGTCCCAAAAGTAATGATTAATCATTATCTTCTCACCTACAAAAATCACAAAGTCATGGGTGGTCATTACCCTCTCACTTACAAACAGCCATACAATAATGAGGTCCTATTACTTTTGGACATAGCTAACAAAAGTAATTACAATGTTTTGCCGGGTTTGTTAACGTGCACATTTTCCTTATTAAACCTTTATTAAAAAATGTCATGCATAATCGTGAAATATAAGTTTGTTAATTTTTCGTTTAATTCTGGCAACACTCTTATTCAATTTCTCTCCACTCTCAAATTAGTAAATTTGTAAAAAGTCTTAATTGATATAATTGTGATGGAAATTGTATTTATTGGATACGAAATTCTGGATTCTACTTGTTATTGGGTGGATGACCCTTCAAAAAATAACTAGTTCAGTAAGAATTAATCAGTAACAAATTTACAGAGAGTAAGACAAATTTACTCTCAACATAAAAATTTTCTAAAAAAGTACGCGAACAGAAAATTTGCAATAATTTACTAGTTTGTTAAACAGCTGATTGTAAAACCAAATGCAAAAATAAATATATCAGGTCAATATAAAAAAAATATGATTGTTGTAAAATCTTAAGCAGCAACATTTTAGAAGATTTTCTTATCTTTTCTATAATTCATTTAACAATATTTGTTGCTTTGCATAAAACAACGTAGTTGTAAAACATTTTTTTTTTTGTATTTACAAAAATTTTTACAAATATTTTTTTCAATCATATGTTTTTTCAGCTTGTAAATTCTTGCAGGCAATTATTTGTCCAGTAACAATTTGCAGAAAGAAGAAGAACTCTCAACATCAAACTGTCACTTTATTCTCTCTTTTTTCTTTATGTTTACTGAATATTTGTGTAAACGAACGACATCCAGTTAAAATTTGTACAAACTATTGGGTAAGCGAACATACTTAATAATAGTACAATTCAATAGAAGACCGGTATAACGAAATCGCAATATAGCGTAGGACCTAATTATAACGAATAATTGTAGATTTTGTATGTCTTTTTCTTTTGGAGAAGAGCGCGATAATATGTTAATGAGAAATTTTATTAAATATCAAGAGAACAAGCACATTTAAAAAAAATTTAACACAAACTGCTTGACGTTACTTGTAGTGACACCATCTCGCGACTTTTTGTATTATTTACAATAAAAATCATGCACTTGAACGTTTTTTTTAATACGCTAATGTACTTTTTACTCTCTCAAAGTTGTTATCATTTGTGTTCTTATTTTGAAACGATTTTTCTGTCTAACATCTGCTGTTTCCTTTTACAAAAAAAAAAATCCAAAAAATACTAGAAACAAGCTAGTGTCATACGGCCTTAAATATGAATATAAATCGAGAATTTTTTTTGTAAAAATGAGGGTTCAAACGGCGAAAAGTTTCCCCTTTAACGGCAGCTAAGATGGCATTTTTGAAAGCAGAGAATGAAGGTTTCTTTTTCTACGACGGGATTTTTCAAAATCCTACGAGGTTGGGTAAAATCTCCTCCTTAACGGCCTGCCAAACCTCTTTGGCTAGAAGTCTAAAATTTGAAATATGTATATGTTACTTTTTTGAATTTGAGTTTTATTGCGTATATTAATTATAATTAAATTAGAGCTTTTTTTCACGATGAAGTTCTATCAAATGTGCCAAACCGTCGAGTTGTTATTAATGCTGACCTACAATCTAAAAGTACTATAATTTTTTTAGGATTTTACAGCAGATCATTGTGTTTACCGTAATTGGTCCAAAATATTATACCAGAATGCACAAAAAACTTACATATTTTGGTGATATTTTCCATTTTTGTATAAATATTTTTTCTTTCAAAAATAACAGTTTTTTTGTTCTTCAAATACTTTCAAGCAGATTTTACATTTAAAATTTAGTTTTTTTTTTTAATGAAAAACTCTAATAAAGCACTTATTTCTATTTTTTTTTGTTTTGTTTTCAGTTATAATACGATATCTAAACATTTAGCAAAAAATTTTGGTGAGTTTTTATTATTTGTTTGTTGTTTTAATATAAGAATCAATTCCTTTTTGTAATTTGTTTTTTTTTCTCATTTTGATAATTATTTCTTTTGCCGATTTTATAAAAAAAAAATATTAGTTTGGTAAATTTTAAATTTAACTGTTAAAAGAAAATCAATAAAAAAATATACATTAGTGTTAAGTGTATATACGTGTGGAAAACAAAAAGATTTTTTTTGCATTTAAGAAATACATATGCAAAAAAATAAAATAAGTGCAGCTAAAAAACGGAAAAATTAAGGTGTTTCATTATTCTATTATATGTATAATTTTTTTTTGTGTTTAAAACGTGTTGGTTTTTGGTGTTGGTTACATAGAAGTTAATAAATTGTCATCTTTAAATTTATATATATATTTTGTTGGTACATACATTTATGATTTCTTTTGCTTTAAGATATGTTTTGAATAAAATCCATGTTTTGTTTTAACTTTATCAATATGTTTAAGGATATGTGGTTGTTAAAATTGTTTATATATTTAATTTTCTTAAGTGTTTTCAGATTTGTTGGATTGTAATTGAATTGTTGTATTTTCTATGCTTTGTTGTTTGTGAATGAAAATAAAAAGAAAACTGATAAAATAAAATTGCAAATAAAAAAATAAGAGTTTGTCTGGTTGAATAATTAAACGCCTTTTTATTTTTAAACATTTTTTTTGTTTTAATATATAAATTAAAGATTGATTAATTATAAAATATATAATAATAAATATAAAAACTAAACAAATAAAACTAATCAGAAAAAAAACTAAATAAAAATAGAAAAACATTTGTTTAAACTTCAATACAGTTAAATTATAGAGTTATGTGATGTTTTTTTTTAGTGTCAAAAATTAAAAATAAAATTTTTTGGAAAATTATGTCAAATGAAAAAATTTGTTTTTTTTTTCTCAAATACAGTAAAACTGTAAAAAAAAAATGAGGTGTCGCAAACAAATTTTAAAAGAGTGATTTCTTCACAACGGTTCATTCAAAAATTTTCCTTGTCTTAGTTGGAATTAGGAGAAAAAATTGACTCAAAGACTTTCGCTATTTAGATATATTCCAAAATGTAAACATGTTTTTTGATAATATTTATAAAAACATCTATTGCAAACAAAAAAATATTTAACGTTGTTGAACAATAAATTTGAAAAAAAAAATTTAACCCAAAAATTTTTTTTGAATTAAATTTTCTTTTGTTGATTGTAGGTTTTTTTTAGAGGTGTAGAACTTTTATTTTAAATATATCCGACTACCGAAATTGAAAAAAAAGTTTTTCTTTAGTAAACTAACCCCCTGTTTTTATAAGACGAAAAACAAAATTCCCCCGAAGGAATTTTATGTATTTTGTTTTTGTTACAATAACAAAATACACACAATTCCTCTGGGAAATTATACCTTTCGTCTTATAAAAACAGGGGGTAAATACATTTTAAATATTCAGTGAGAAATTGAGGATCAATAATTTATTTGAAATTAATATTTTTGCTACTACTACATTTAGAAGTGAAATGATTAAATTTAAAAAATAAAAACTGTATTTGAGAATATATTAATAAAATTGTATTTGTTACATATCTGTGGACTTTTGAAGAATAAGATAAAGAAGACTGATATTTTACACTTCGAGCATGTTTTTAAATTCCTGAAAAAAGTGTTTGGGTACGTTCGTAAATGCAGAAAATCTGTTGCAGATGCTTTGCTACTGCTCAACAACTGCACAGTTTGCTTTTTAGAATGTTTTGCAAAAGATAAAAACATGTTCACCACAAAGTTGCAAAAATTTGCGGCAGTACTGTCAATTGTTTGCATAAAACATTTTTTGACCTAAATCAGTGCTGCCAAGTGATGCTTTTTTGAACGTTTTACTTTTATTATGTTGCAGTAATGCGCAATTACTGCTTTTACGAAAGTACCCTTTATTCAAGCCAAAAAGTCTCTTGAACAACTTTTTCACGAAATATTTAAAGTCGATTTTAGTTACTTTGTCAAAAATTCCAGAGATACATATAAATTTTCATTCAACATATTAATAATGTTAAAAATATGTATTAAAAAAATTCTAAAAACACAATATATAAGCTAATTACACTAGTTTACAGCCATTTTTTGCTAGCACTGAATGCAAATATGGGTTTTTATGTATTTTAGCCTGCTAAACACAAAAATCGCATTAAATAACATTTTAAAGGATAATTTTTAATTTTTTTAATTTTTAAGATTTTTGTAGGATACAGTTTGACTGTGTCTACTATATCTCAGCCCAAGAGCAACTAATTTTGATTGTATCCGCACAAATAACTGTATAAATAATTTATCTGGATTTCAGTTTCACGACTTGAATACAATATGCATTACATTCCATTAGCATACTCCAGCAAAAGGGTGTAAAATTTAAGCATTGGCCATATAAAAAATATAATGCAAAACTCAAGCTTAAAAAAGTTTTGTAAAGTGCTACAAATTGTAATCAAATTTTCATCATGTAAAATTTATTGAGAAGAAACAATCATAGCGTTTGTATTATGTTCGAAATCTTGTATAAACTGGATTTCGATCATATGGTTACACTACCATTATAAATGAATACTACTATTATAAATGAATACAAATTTTGAAATCTACACTCTAAAAAATGTTTGCAACTTTAATACAATAAAATGGGGAAAGCTTTGTGTTTACGAAAATTCGGTAAATATACGCACAAAATGTGTAGAAATATTTTGTACACACTTTCATATACAATTATACAACACAAAAAGTGTATTTAGACAAAATTCGTTTAAAATTATACACTGTGCCTAAAATTAGTATTCTTTTGTTAAATTAAAATTTTACGCACAAATTTTGTAAATATACTAAGAATGGTAATGAATATTTTGACATTTTAAAATTTGAAAATATTAAAAAAAAGCTAAAAGCGGATATTTTTTAAAATTATAAAAAGTTAATATAATATTTGTGAAAATTTATATTATACCAATCAAAAAAAGTGAAATAAAATTTGAAATACATAAAACCAAATTGTGTCAACACATTTTCAAGGCAACAACATCTCATTGTAGGTAAGTACGGATAAATCAGATCTGTATATCTGGAAACGTTGCTCTTTAAAACGGAGAAGAGGATAAAATATTGCCGCAAACTTGAATTTATATTGAAGATGACCATTTTTATAAAAAAGATTCTGTGCAGTTTAATTTAAACCATTGCGTTGGTAAATATATAATAATTTTTATATTTGTACGCATATTGAAATGCATTTTTAGACATTTAATGCGTGTATTTACCCGTCAAATTGTTTTTTTACGCACAATTTTAGTAAATTCGCGAGGTATTTTTAAAATTTAATTTAATTTTTACGCACTTTCAATGTAAAATTACCCATTATGTGTGTACAAATTTACGCATAATGTGTGTACTATTTTTCGTTTACGCACACAGAGTAAATTTTCCCAATTTATAGTAGCGGTACAGTTTCCAATTATAAGTTAGGTAAAATTCAACAGAATTTTATTAGAGTGTAGTTTAAATTAGATTTCGAGCGTAATATGAACATAAACTTATATAAATTGTAGAACCACTTGGCTTATGAATAATACGTTTTTCTAAGAACATACAATTTGTAAACAGATTGCGTGTTCTTGGGCTAACATATAGTTAAAATAGTTATCCTTAAAAAATGGAAACGTAATTTTCCAACTAAGCTGGTCAAAATTGAAAAATCCAACTGTTTTGTAAACTAGTGTTATTACTTAGAAAAATATAATTGATATATTAATATTAAAGTTTTATGTTAAATATCTTTAACAAACATGTAATTGTGTAAATCTTGATTTATTATTGTGAAAAATATTAATTATCGATAACATTAAAATGTAGATAAATATATTTTAATTTAAATTGTTTTATGGTTTATTATATGTGTGTATAATAAATAAGAAAGTCTTTTATCTTCGCATAAGCTCTTTGGGCTTTTTTAAATAAATTTTTGTTTTTTTTTTTAATGTTTATAACTTGATAATATATTATTTTGTTTTTATATATATATGTAAGTGTATGTATGTATGTGTATATGAATATATGTATGTATGAATATGTATGATGAATTATAATATAAATAAATTAAAATAAACTCTTCTCTTTTTTCGAAAAGTGTATGAAACAAGTGTAAAAGTTTAAAGTAAAGTAAAAACAGAGTGTTTTCATAACAATTTTCTTTTTTGTTTAAATATAAATTTTGTTTTTAATCAGACTTTGGTTTAACAATTTAGGTTTTGTTTTTTTTTTTTTTTGTTTTTTAATTAAATATAAACAATTTAACAATACAAACATAATTTATTTAAAAATTTTTGTTTCTAATAATTTTCTATAAAAAAAATGCCAACAATTAAAATTAAATTATATTAAAAATTTTGTTAACACAGACTTAGGCTAGAAAACACTCTTTATAAATAATTAAATAATAAAAACTATTTTATATAAATATAAATGAAGTAAATAAATTTCTAAAATGAAAATAAATAATCTTTTTTTTTACTTAAATATATAGTTGAGGGCAAAATATATCTTTGTAAAGCTTGGCTTCCGATTTTAAATTATCCTAAGATTTTAAGTAATTTATCTAAGTATAGTATAAATGATTTTAGTGTTTAAAACAATTATTTTTAATTTCTAAAAAGTAAAAATAACTCAGAAAAAATAAAATTTTGAATACATACTCAGTTTTCTAACAATTAACCAAAGAACGACAAGATAGCGAAGTCGTTATCACCTTTTATAATAATATTATAATAGCTGAGTTTATGCGGCAAGCTATCAGTCCCATAGAAATTTGACTTAAGTAACTTTAAGAGTTAACATTAAACGTTGCCTCAAGTGCAATTTATACAAGAATGACATAAGCCATATGTACAACATAGCTAATATCATTTTGTTCAAGTTTTTTCGAATAATATAACTGAAAATATTTGAATAATATAACTGAAAATATTTGTTTTAATCAGATGAAATTAAAATATGCTTTTTCTCTACATATATTACATTGAGCCGAAGTTGAAAATTTCTCATTTTTAATGTGTCAATTCTGCGAAAAAAATAAAATTTTTGTCTTCCGTCTTTTACAAACAATTAAAATTTCCGAATTTCGAAAAATCGCCTAAACTTGTAACAGATAATTCACTACTACATATAACATGAATATGCTAAAATTTTTGAAATCGCTTTTAAAAATATGGGACCTTTTTTTTTTAACAAATCCTAAAATTTTTTCTCCACACAGACAGAATCACCATAATAAAGGCGTTCATTTTAATATAGTTCATCCCGAATTTGTTGCAGTACAACAGAGCACTAGCAACAAAGGCTATCGGCTCGTTGTAGTGGAAACAGACTAGAGCTTCCGGTAGGTATCGAACCCAAGACCCTCGCACTGATAAACTAGCACGCTACCAAATAGCCTACCTGGGCGCTCACTGCTGCCACTTTACCGGCTTTCGATTTCATTTCTTATTAATTTCGCCACTCTGAATACGAATATGCCAAAAAGTTTTAAATTTATTAAAAGATTTTTGAAATATGGAAACTAGACTTTTCGCATTATATAGCTTTATTGAAAATTTTTACTCATAATAATTCTGTTTGATAAGCGCCTCTAATCAGGCGTTATTACGTTTTAGCTAAGTTTTTTTTAGGAATATTAAAGAGTTGCCATATTTTGAAAACTTTTCATGCGATTTCAAATATTCGTGATCAGCGTACCGATTAATCCAATAAAATTTTAAAAGTAATCGTTAAAAATTGTGTTATGCAATATACAATTTTTTGTATTTTTAATAATTTTATTTAAAAAAGGAAATAAAAATAAGTTCAGTAACATCTCAGACCTTCCTTGTAAGTTAAGCTTGGATTAGTCTGGCATAAATGTAAACGCTCTATAATACATTCTGGTCGGATAAAAAATTCCTTATTTATATACAAAATTGGCATTTATTACTGTGATTAAGTACTATTGTTATTTTTTTTATTTTGAGATAACTTAGCAGGTCTCAATGAGTAAATGATAAAAGAAACCTCGATTCAAGTTCAAAAATCATTCCATTTATACGGTTGTCCACTTTTCATGGCAAAGCATTTAAAATATATTAAATTTAAGAAAGAAAACAAAATACGTTTTTGTTGCAAATATAATTTATAAACTTTGGATAAAATGACATATGAAAGTTAATGTTCTCGGTTTTCTTTAAAGAAATTTTAAATTTATTTTAAAAAAAACTTAAGGCAAATTGTATATCAATTTGAAGATTTAAAAATATCCTTAGCCTCGATTTCAAAATATATAAATAACAAAATATGCAAATTTGAATTTTTTATGGAAAAATAAATCGCAAAAACAATTTGCAAAATGCATCCAGAAATACATTTACATTAGCATTTTTTAGATCCCAAATAAATCGAGTTTTTTGCTTTATTAATTAATTAATTTTTAATTTTCAACTATTATTAAACCTGTTGAAAATATAAACATTTCAAAATAAACAAAAAAATCATAAGGAAATTTTCAAAAAATCGTGAAAAAAGGTTACAAAAAAGCGATATTTAATTTTATTTAAAATATGTCAAGTTTTAGATTTATGTATGTTTAAACAATTTTGAAAGGAGAAAACGGTATTAAAAATGCATCAAAAAAGTGCAGTTGCATCAAAATTGTATTTTTTAATATATTTTGTATGAAACGAGGACAATCCAATTAATTAACAATTTTCGAATATATTTCTTTTCAAAGATACATATTTTTCCGATCTTTCCAATTTTTGAAAAAACTGAAAAAATCGCTGTTTTTTTTGTAAAATTTAAAGTTATAGTCTGCGCACAAAAATATAAAAAAAATTTGAAGACCCTTGGTCAGCTCCTATTTGAGCTCTCATGGATTTCATGATTTGTAGATTGCTTTGTCTTACTTTTAAAACTGCATTTTAAAACAACTTCTGAATATAAACATAAAAAATTACCTCATCCGTTGCGAAATGTGGTTAATCATATTTCTGAATAGAGTTGTAATTTATTTGTCTCTAAACAAGCCTTATTTCACTGACCATTAATTATTTTAGAGGTTGATATAACACGAAAGCATTAAAATTTATGAATGATTTAATGGTATATAAACCTCTAAAAAATCTTAAAAAAAAATACTTTTCAAACATTTTTTTTACCAATTTTGTTTAATCGATCAATGGCATTAAATTGTTCGATTTATTCGAATTTTGGCAATTTTAAATTAATAGACAATTATTTCAGTAAACTTACTCGATATTAACTAGTACATAACATAAATTAACTTAAAAATTTGGGCGGTTTATCAAAACTTTAAAACTTCGATCGCTTGTCGGTGATGAAAGACATTAACCGATACAAAAATTTAATTTTTTTCTCGAGTTGGAATATTTTCTCACATCTTTTCAGCAATGGTACAACATCAAAATCGAAAAGTTTGAATTTTGGCATACTCTAATATACATACTTTTCTAGTCAATATAGCTTGGGAGTACACGCATTTACTCACTGATCCTTACATTTCTACCTTTTTTTACAGTAAATGAAGAAAGCTCTGGATGTTAGAGCAGAATAAAAAAAAAACATAATGTCATCAACAAAAAATTATTTAAAAAATTCTTTTATATTTCTTCAGACCATTCAACATTTCTTTTTTTTTGCAAATAAATATATCATTGAGAGACTTAAAAAATTTCATATTTTATAAATAATAGTTGAATTATTTAAATACATTTCAATATTTTGCCCTTAACTATGCATTTATAAATAAAAAAAAATAATATTAAGGCGTTTGTTTCTTGTTTATTTTTTTTTAAATTTGTTTAAATATTAAAATAAAAAATAAATTTATTTTTGTTACTATTTTATATCTGTTTAAATTCAAATTATTTTGTTTTTAATTATATTTTCAAACAAAAATAATGCACATTTCATGTTTATATATATTTTTTAATGTATTTTATTTTTTAAGAAATGTTTTCTATATGTGAATTGTTTTGTTTTTTTTTTTTTTGTTTTTAATTTTATTCTAAAACATTTACTGCATTTAAATTTAAGCTGATATTTTTGTTGAATTATATTTTGTTTTTGTTATGCTTTGACTACACTTACAAATTAATTGCTGTTTTCTCTTACGGTTTTGGCTGAGATATTTTTAAGCGTTTTATAGCAAAATTTCTCTCATGACCTGTAAAATCAGATTTAGTAACTAAAAACAAATCATTATTTTTTTTTTTTTTTTAAATAAAAACATAATTATAGAAGTTACCTACAAATGATTAATTTAAATGTGTATGTTGTTTTTAAACTGTTTGTAATTTTTTTTTTTATAAACTTTAACTTGTCTTATGCCATTTAATTAAAAAATTATTATAATATTGCTTTTACGTTTTCATTCAATGTTTTTTTTTAAAGAAGTTTTCCACATTTATTTTAATGTGTTTTGTTGTTGTTGTTGTCTGCATTTAATTAAAACTGTTTTCATTAAAAGTTGTTGATGTTGTTGGTTTTTTTTTATTTGCAATTTAAAATTGGAGAGTTTTTCTATTTTAATGTATGGGTGTCTTAACAATTGTATTTGGAGCAATATAGTGGTAACCAGGTATTGGCAGTCCAGCTGTTTCCATGGATATTCTAATGAAGAAAATAAATTAATAAAACATTATTATTTTATATAAAATTAAAACCTCTTTAATTACACAGCATTATATAAGTTATACCCATAAAATCGCAAACAATGGTCCGATACGGACCATTGATCTCATATGTATATTTTGGACTAGCTGATTTCAATGGCGAAGCCCGATTTTTTGAAAAATTGAAATTAATTTTCAGATGTTTTAACAAAGTTTTTATTTACATAGAATTAGTCCAATTTCACACAGATCAACTTTGGTTGCGCAAAGCTTGAGATTGTAGGGTAGAGAGGAGAGTTGTTTTATTTTTATTAATTTTTTTAAACTAAAGTAAAACGAAAATTGCTGAAACAAATTTATCTGTGTGAAAATTAAGGCAAATTTAAAAGAGAATTGACGCAGCAAAATTTGCTTTATGTATAATGGACTTAATGTTTCCTAACTTTTAAGAATCCACTTTTTCGGTGGCATTTATTTATTTTGCAAACCTGTAAATATTTATAAATAAAATTGGATCACATTTATCCAAAGTTTTAAATCCAATCTGTAGCGCAGATCATGACAAAGTTTAATATTTTAAATTTCAAAAATGTTTCAGGTAATACTACATTCAGACTTGCGTGATTTTCGTAACACTATGTGATTTTCCATTTATCATGTTAATTTTGACTTGATTTTCCATTTAAATGCTGCAAAATCAACTCTCAGTCTGACATGATTTAATTTTTAATCACAACAAAATCATGATAAAAGTCACGGGCAGGAATGGTGTGTTAAGTATGTTCAGTGTTTTTTTTTACACTTTGCAGACATACACTCACCAAAAAAAGTCTATAATGGCAACTGAAAATTTTGCTGTTATTACGGGAAATTTTGCTAATTTGAGACCAGCGGTTTTTTTTTACTAATCTTAGCAACGAAGGTGTGCTGTAGAAAAATTAGCTGCCGCTACTAAATTTTAGTAAACTTTTTGTAAAGTCGAACTTAAAATCTGTTTGCTAAAATCAGCAAAAAAAAATTACGTACTATTATTAATATTAGTACAAAATTTCAATAAATTTTTTTATCGAGCATCAAAAATTTTTATTTATTTTTTTTTTCAAAAAATATTTTAGACAAAATTAAAAAAAAATCAAAGGCTTAACAATTTTAATAACATAAACGGATTTTTTTTGTTTTAATTTGGTAATTTCTGTTTTGAAAAATATTTAAGCCAATTTTTTTATTTTTTTTTTTTTGCTTTTAAGGTAAAATTTTTATTGTTTTTAGGGCTGATTTTTAAATAAAAAAACTTTTTAATGCTGTTTTAAGTGGATTTCCTGTTTTAAGGCATGAGTCGGTATATTTAAGTTTATAGGTGTCAGTTTTAATTAGAAATAACAATTCCTTCAATATCCTCTTTTTAAAATTAGACATTTTTTTTTGCTAATTTTAGCAAATGGGTTTTCAAAACTCTGTAAAATGATTTCTGAAATTAGCAACAAAAATTTTTAAATATTTTGTAAAAATATTTTCTAAATAACAAAAATTTTTGTTAAATAATAGTTTTTTTTGCTAAAAATCAGTACAAAAATAGTAATGTGGGATTGAAAACCGTTTACAAAATTATTAAAATGTGCAAATTAACTCAATTATTTTTAGATACGCTTGTTACACTTTAAACTGAAATTGCGAATTCTAATATACAAATTTATATATTTTTTATCGAACATTTTTTTATTTTTATCAAAAAAACATTTCAGACAAAATTAAAAATAAATCCAAGGATTAAAAAATAGTTAAACATAAACGAATTTCTCATTTCGTTTTAATTTCCAAATTTTTTTTTTGAAAAATATTTTTATTAAATTTTTTGGATTTTAAGGTCAAAAATAGTAAAGTGGAATTCAAAACCGTTTACAAATTGTTTTACAATTTTTTTTCTGAGTGTACTGAACATCCTATAATTTGACTTATTTGTTGACTTGTATCAGCTGTTTGAATAACTTGTTAAAAGAAATCGCCATAATTTGTAATGGTTATGGAAACCCAAAAAAACATAAACAAACAATTATGGTTATCAAAGACCAAAAATATTGGTTATTTGTAACTATTATTGAGAGGTTTAAAAATTTCGGGATAAATTATTATTTCAGGATTTTTTCAAATATCACTGTTATACAGTTAAGTCACTGCTTCTAATTTGATCAGAATAAAAATTAAAAATATAATCGGATAGCCGACAAAAAAAACCGATTTGGACTAAAAACCGAGTTTCGATTAAGCTTTTTGAAAAACACTAGAATTTAAAAATAAAATATTTTTATTTGGGATATCAAATTTGGTTAATAAGGGTACAGGTAGTACATTTCGCAAATGATCGAAACACTTCTGCATAAGCGCAAAGAAAATATATCTAATTTATTATTTCGAAAAGTATTCAAAATTTATATGACAGCATAGCGAAAAAAGATGATCTAAAAGTTCATATTTTAATGTAATATCGTTTTGACTGTGAATACCTTAAAAATTATGTGCAACAAAATTCGGCAAAATAAAGATATTTCATTTTTAGGTCCAATTACTAAATTTCCCGTTAAAATTTTACTAACACTTCAATTTTATATAGGAAACAAATGTATTAGTTAATGTCCCAGTTAGCAGCTAACGGGAAATTTTAAAAATGAGGGTTAGCCCGATTTTCACAATGACCAGTTAAATACAATCTGGGGTTTAAATTGACACATTTTTTATGTCCCATATAAAATTTAAAATTAACTGTTAGTTAAACAGAACATTGTGGGCGTTAGACTGTTACACAGAAGGTTGCGAGTTCGATTTCTTGCGACGGCAACATAAATTTAGAAAACAAATATGTGTGATTTTTCTCTTCCTCATACATATCGCAACGTCCTTCTTCGGTGTTTTAATAGCACTTAACCCCACCGAAGTAAAATAACAAAACAGGACTATCAGATGGCGAGCAACAACTGTTCTAAAATTTATCATCTCACGCAATTACAGTGTTGCCATATTTGAAGTCTTTCATATTTCACCAACTTTCATCTCTCCTCTATCCCTTTCCAAAGAAAGCAACACATTACGAGTAATAAGTAGGAAGAATTTCCTGAGTGTTGCTTTTCTAAAAAAATTGTACCTTTGCCTCAATTTCACACACTTGTTGCTGTTTCTCATAAATAATTTGAATTTAACTGTTGGCTAAATTTTAACTGTACATTCAATAGTCGGAAGTTAATCGCGAAAATATTTGTGCATACTTAAAAACAACAGCTGTTAAAAAATATATAAAAACCTTACCTATTTTGCATTCTAGATAGAGGAACGATTCAAAGAGAGCCTATGCTTTTTAAATGTACTTCAGGGCGTCAAAGTTGAGCAGTTAAACGTTGACCGGTAAAAATGGACCGTGACCGGTGAAAGGGGGACCGGTTTGAGAAAACCTTCTCCTTGACTGTTAAAAACAGGACAAATCCAGCCAAATCAAACCAATTATTTTAATCAATTAGTTAATATACAAATTAGCGATGTCCGTCTGTTGAGATGGCAATAACGGCACGAAGCGGGGGTACTCATTTTTACCTAGATTAATGTAGCAGTTTGATATTGAAAATGAGCAATATCGGTCCAGCGGTTGAAAAGTTATGAGTGAAAATGTAAAGGTACCTTTAAATTTTCCATACAAATGGGTGTATTTTAGTACACTTTCATAGTAGCGATTGGCAAGTAAAATATTTCCTTTTGTTTTTTCACCACAAAAATTTTGTTCACCTCAAAATTTTTTTTCCATCACAAAACATATTTTCAGATCCAAAAAAAAAGTTTTCCACCTCAAACATTTTTTTCAGCTCCATAATTTTACTTCTAAAGTTTTTAACATTATTTGCATCAAAAGCAGTGGAGAACATTTTTTAAGGATATTGGTATTCAAAGATTCGGCACAGCCGAATTTAAGCCTTTTTTAATTGTTTTTTTACGATTTCGTTAATTAGAAATCTACAACAAAAGGGAGAACAAAATTTTGAATGTCTTAACTTCCCTGAAAAATCTTTTATTACCAAGTAAGTGGTTATATAATGAAACTACATTTTTTTACTGATTATAATTCGGCGTAAATAGTAGTTAGTTGGAGAGCGCACAACATGCTGATTCTCTGGCATGTTGTGCCAGAGATTCGGCAGAGAAGGGCTAATGGCTGTTTCTTTTTTCAACCTAACCTTAGTAGTAATTATTTTTGTTAGACAAAACCGTTTTGATAAGCAGTCAAGTTATTTTTCTAACTGCTTATCAGCACATGAAAAACTAATTATTTTTTATATTTTTGTAATACAGGGGGTAAGCAGGTGCCCAAATTTACTAAAATAGCCTTGGCGAATAAAAATAATAGCGCGTAAATAAAGTAAAAAATTAAGAATACACTTAAAGAAGTTTGTAAGTTAAAATAACTGAAAATATCATTTAAAAAAATGATATTTCATTTAAAAACCGGTCTACTTAATTTTCATTTAAATTAAATGCCATTTGTTATTTATTTTTAAATGTTAATTAATCAACTGACACATCCGTAAGAAACAAATGATAAAATCAGTTAAAACAAATGACAAAATTTTACCTACCAATACTTAAAAAATAAATGGTTTTTTTTTTCATTTATTTGATATTATTTCGATTTTTTTTTTTTAATATGTACGGGTATAAGTACAATTCAAAATGTATGTATTCATATGAATTTTCCAATATACCATATAGCAATCAAACTGCAATACAACTTGAGAATAAGCTTATATTAATAGTGTGTTTTAAGCTTTTCTTAATTTCGCTTATTATAATATTTATAAAATGTGAATTCACAAGCAGAATTTAACAATGCTAGAGAAAAGATTATTATACATAACTTTTTCTCAAGTATGCTTATGAACGACATACAACAACAACGCAATATGACGATTGAAATAGAAATATTTTTCAATACATTCTTGTTGTCTTTGTTCTACGCTTAGAACGCATACAACAAGTGCCATTGCTTTTTCTTTAAATTTGTCAAACGTGTTTTGCGTGTACATTTAGTTTTATACGTGTACATTAAATTTTATACAGTGAACGTGTAATTGCATATTAAATTTAATTATTTTTATTTATGGTTAAAATTAGTTATTATTATTTATATTTAAAATGAATTATTATTTTTTATATTTAAAATAAGTTATTATTATTTATTTTTAAAATTAAAATAAAAATAAAAATAAAAAATAAATTAATTTGAAGAAAATAATTTTGATTTCCCTTTTTCAACTATTAATAATATATTATTTTTGTAAGCTCATTCTACAATTGCAAGATTAAGCTTATAGTAATCATACACACATAATATTTTCACGAGGGTTCCGTTTTGATTTTTCTACAATTGTTACGATAGCCTTTTTCAATATATTCTCAAGTCTTTTTCAAGCTTAAGGCTTGTGTTTGTAAGCTTATATTAATATTTTTCTCAAGTCAGTTGGTATGTTGGGTTATAATCACTTTTTGTGTGAAATTTTTTTAATATTTTTTTTGAATCAGACAGCAAACAAAATTTAAATTTGTAATAACTTTTACGGACACAAATAAACCACAAGTTTTCGTTTTGTGGGTAAATTTTTATTAAATTTCAAACAAATGAAAAAAATAAATGAAACTGAAAAAAAATGGTAAATGATAGTAAATTTTTTCGAATAAATGTATAAAAAAGTTAATATAGATATTTCTTCGAAAAATAAATGTATGTTCCTTTATTTTTAAATGGAACGGAAAACTTTTTTATTAAACTACAAACAGTTAACTACATAATATTCTGAGTGTACTTTAGGAGTTTTGAAGTATACTTTTCCTTAAAGTATACTTTGGCCTTCTCTAACTCAGCTTTAAAATTTGCTGAAGTTGGTTTTATCCGATTTAACAACGGATGTAATCCACAGCATCCTGCGTGTGGATGTTGCACGTATGTAGGTTTCTCTTCCTGCGTAGACATCTGCTCAGACGGGATGTTTGGAAATTCCAAACATTTTGTTTGGGGCAGCTTTGCTCTTAACGTCCTGCTAAATCCCCTTTTGGCTTGAAATACATGTTCATTAGAGTTGCCCATACTCTAAATGCTCAGACAAAATTTTTGCTAAGCCATACAGAGAGGGGCAAAAAGAAATCCCCCACCTTGACGGCCTACCCAAACTCTATTGGCTAACGACTTACAAGGCCCTAATTTTGGAAATTACTCCGAGGATAGAAATAGTCTCCCCTTTGGCGGCCTGCTCAAACCCCTTTTGGCTAGAAAGCTGAAAATTAAAATGTGTGTACTCTGAAATTTAAAATATCTGTACTAATTTTCTGATATGGTACAATATTTTTTCTATGCTAACAACGTAGCGGCCTTTGCTAGCTGGTAATAACATATTAAAAGGTTTTGCTAGTATTTAATAGATTTAATAGATGCAAAATAACTGATTTAAATATATTTTACTATTATTATTAGATATTTATATATTGATTAAATTTAATTTATATAAAATCTTACCAAAAAATTTTGCGTAATAGGAGGGAAAATGATGATTGTTTAATAAATTTGTGGTTAAATTGCTGGTAGTTTTGTGAGTGTATTAAATAAATGATAAATAAGCATTTTGTGGGAGGGTACAATTGTAATTCTCATTTAATTATTTTTGTTGATTTCTAAATAAAATAAATTTGATGATATATACATAAATTATTTAAATATTTATTGTAGAAATAAATACACACAATAAGATAGTTTTGTTTTTTAGTTTTATTTATATTCAAATGATATTCTAAAATACATAATTAATTTTAGATTACAGTTTCTTTTTTATTAATATTATGTATTTATATAATGTGGTTACAATGTTTTCTTGCTATTTTTATTTATTTTTTTTTTGTGTTTAATACAAATATCTAAGGCTCTCTAGCGTAATATTAGTATATTTTGTATGTAAATGTATACCTAAATTTCTAAAAAAAAAATAACGTACATTTTTTTTTATCATATTTTCAATTTACTCTTTTTTTACCGATAAAATACTTTTATTTTGTAAAAATTCAAATTCTTTGTTCAACCTAAAATAAAAGTGAAAATTAAATTTTTATGAAAATGAAACAATTTTAACAAGTACACAGTGAGATTATAAAAATATATATATATAATTTTGTAAAATAATGTAACACAAAACAAAAAAAATAAAATAACTAATTGCTAAACAATAAATACAAATTAATTAAGTGAAAAAATATTTAAACAAATTTTAAAGGACTTAAAGTCCAGTTGCTTGAAATAAATTTAGATGCCTTTTATTTTGGAAAAAAAAATTAAATAAATTCTAGATTTTAGCCTAATTATTAAAAGTCTGATTGATACACACTACATTTTGAAACAGTCATAATATGAATATATTTCATTAATGGATATTATTTCATCGATCAAAGTTAAAAATATTTTATTATATTAAAAATTTGAAGGAAACTCATTATAAAGTTTTCTTGCCAACTCGATCAACAGTGATCACAAATAAACATTTTTATACTAAACTATGCCCGGCATTTCGATTCAGAATCGACTTTTGTTAAATAAATCCTAGATTCGGTCTAACATTCAGATTAAAACCTTTTTCCCACAAAAAATCAAAGGTTCGGAAAATTTTTTGTAAAACATTAGGTATATTCGACGTACGTTACCGCGGGTGTCAGCGGAAACCCAATCTTACCAGAAAGCGATTTTGGTAACAAATCTTCTTTTCACAAAATCCCAAATAACAAGAATGATGCTACATAAACGATAATGACTATAAAAAATATATTGACCATCTGATAGTTGGCGAAACACTACTAACACTAAAATCAGTCTTACAAAATTTAAAGTAATTAAAATTTGTTAAAATTTAAATTCGATTTTTAACAATGTTTTGATTGAAATGTTTGTAAATTGTTATTTTTCATATAAAAAATCTTTGAAAATAAAAATTTAAGTTACCAAAAAATAACAAAATGTTTTTTTTTGTATTAACAAATTCCATTGTTGGCGCCATCTTAAAAAAAATTTTTGTTTGTATTTACAAAAATATTCTATGAAAGATGTTCAATATTACAAACAGAATTTTGTTTGTAGTTTTATTCTTTGTATTGATTCTTAACTTTTACACAGAATTAAATTACAAAATTCTGTTTGCAATATTGAACATATTTCATAGAATATTTTTGTAAATTCAAAAAAAAAATATAAAAAGTCACTAACAATGAAATTTTGAAATACAAAAAACTTTTTGTTATTTTTTTGTAACTTCAATTTTTATTTTCAAAGAATTTTTATATGAAAAAATAACAATTTGCAAACATTTCAATTAAAACATTGTGAGAAATCGAATTTGAATTTTAACAATTATATTTAATTACTAAAAATTTTGTGATACTTTTTTCTGTGTACAAATAAAAAAAATATTCCCAAGTCAAAAATCAAATTATTTGTTTGATTCTTTGAATATAAAATCTTAACAAGATACTTTTAAAAATTACTTAAAATAGTGAAGTTTCATTTTATAGTTGATATTTTAAGATTTTTTTGAAATGTATTTTTTGTCTGTTTTTTCATGGTCTCGAGCCAGAATAAAAAAAAAATATAAATTTTATACAATTATTTAAAATTGTAATCCTATTATTAAAACTTTACAGATACAGGTTAAATTTTCGAAAAGTAAAAAAAAAAAATAAAAATGACTACAATTGTAATTGATGTAGAAATTAATTGTGGTAAAAGTAATTAAGCAGCATTCCTTAAAGCTAATAAAAATTGATTCCTTTTCACTGATTAAAAAGACCGGCAAAGGATCATAACTTTCATTAAAACTTAAGGACTGCTTTAGATGCAAAGAATCAGAATCATTAAAGAAAACTTCCACCCTATGTAAAACTCATTAGTTCCGATCGAAATTACAAAGTCACTGCTTATTTTTATATTTTCGCTTGATACTTTTTCTTTGCTAGGAATTGGTGCCAGCAAGCTTTGAACTCAGAAACTTCCACGTTGTATTTCAATGATCTATGCTCTCTACCAAAGTTTCCATTACATCCCAACTGACTTAAAACACATTAAAGTTAAATGAATTTAAAAATATTTAGGCCGAGTTTTTGGGATGTGAGTTAAACTTGGTGTAGTTGAACCGAAAACGAATTTTGTCTGCCATTTCCATGCTTATTAACATAAATTTGTCTTAACAACTTTTCGTTACATAAAATTTTGGTTTTCATTGAAATATAATAAATTAAAACAAATTTCAAAAACAGTATTCAAGTTACAAACTGCGATTAACTGAGTTTAAAGATAATCAACATCCTAAAAACTCGCCCTTAAAAGTTAACATTCAATAATAATTCCCAAGGCTGCTATGGAAGTACTAAAAAAGCTGTTCTTTAAGAAAAACCTTCAATTTATTTTGTTGGTTTTTGGGTAAAATTCCGCAAAAATGTGGATTCTAAATTTTAATGTGTCGAAATATATTTGTGTCCAAAGATGTTTAATAAGTTTAATCAATGTTTTATACAATATAATTTCTTTAAAAATTTTAGAATTTTTTTTGATACCACATAGCAAAAACCGTTTACATGTTTGTTATTTTGCAAAAAATTGAGTTAGAAATGGATTATATAATGTAAATATTCTCTTTCTGCTTGAGAAACCCATTTCTCGGTATCATATCTGAGCTATTCAGCATCGTAAATCAGTTTTATTGATAAAGACTTGACGATGAGTCAGTGTATCAAATTACTTCAAATTATGTAACTCTGCACTTACGTGCTCTTATGAACAGACATTGCAAAACGACTAAGCAAGTTATTCTCTGGGTTGATCGGTATACCAAAATTTAGCCTTACGACCGATATTTCTGTTGATACAAACGCATTAGCACAAACTACATATATGTTGAACATGTAGAGGCGTATGGTATAAAAATTCCAGCAGACTGCAGCTCTTCACAAGAGTTCTGCACAGATTTTTTGCCGGTCCGAAATATATACTACAATAGTATTGGCTAGCATTGAGTATTTTCTTATTCAAAATATTTCCTACACAAAAACTTTCAAACTATATATAAGGTATTCTAAAATGTTGGGCTATTCAGTGGCATATTTTCCGTAAAAAAAAACTATTTTAAAATTAAGGATTACAAAGAAATTTTCCCTATATGTTTTTATCAAAAATAATTTTACATCATATCTGAGTTTCATCAGAGGGTAAGGCAAGAAAAATATTTCTTGTAAGGGTCAAAAATGGTAAAAATTTTCGAAAAATCGCTTTTGATCAAAAGAAATTGTATACAAATGCGGTATTGCTAAAACGGTGTTCACATTATCTGATTTTCCATCTAATTTTACCTAAAGAAAATCAAATTAAATATCCTATGAAATGATGGGCTTGTCAAAAAAAAATCTCTTTGGTAAACCGCTTTGTGTTTGCTCCTTCAGATGCAAATCTTATCCAATCAAAAGAAAACAGCTGTTGTTGCTTGTTGCTCAATTTTTATTTACCGCCAATTTACTTCACAACTGTTTTGTTTGTGTTTTTCTTTGTTTGTAAGAAAATGCAACACTGATACCATTTGATTCTCATAATTTTATTAAATATTTTAAAAAACGAAAAAATCAATCGAAATCAGATTTTCTGTACGTATCAGACAAAATGAGTTTACACCATAGGATTTTTGCCGACTCGTTTTTTTTTTTTTGACAGAACCTGTGACTTGTGGTATAATGAAGAATATAGGGGCAATCTCTGGTACAACGTTTGATGTTAAGTTGTGTTTTTTGTAAAAAGTGTGAACTGTATTTTTTTTGCAATTCAGAAAAAACTAGTTGAAAAGGTTTTTGTTCTTATTTTAAAAATAATGAATTTTCGCACTACAAGAAAAATTGCGATTTTATACAAATTTTAAAATAATGACGAAAAATGTATATTAATATTGATAACATATTATTATAGCATATTTAAATTAATTTTCAAAAATTTTCTGATGAAACTGAATCGAAATACTGAAAAAGTTTATCAGACTTTTAAGGTTCCTGTGAATGTCCATTAATAAAAACATATTCGTAAATAATTTTTCAAGTAATGATTTTTAATACATACATATAAATTTAATAACATTTATAATTAATTAATTAAATATTATGAGCGAATTGGTCCTTATTCAATTTGAAATAACTGGAATTTTAACTTCTTTAAGAAGTTTGATTTGCTTTTCAACATTTTTTTTTCTTCTCTTAATAACTAATCTACAAAAATTTTAAAATTACGTGAATATTGTTTTAAATATTTTTTTAATATAGTAAAAGTTTCACAAGTGCACTACAATATGTAACTATTTTATGTATGTTTGTATGTAGAGATATAATGTTTGTTTAATAAATGATGTATGTAGTTATGTATGTATGTTGGAGGTTAAAGATATATATGTCTATGTACGAGTGTATGTGTAAGTAAGTAGTAATATGTATGTAAAATTTATAATGTATTTTATATTATTATGTATGGACATCTTTTATATTATGCTGTGTATTGTATTGAATTCTAATTTTCTAACTTTGCCATATTCATTCTTATGTAGATTTTCTCTTATACTATGTATAAGAGTATGTATAAAGTATAATATGTATGTATAAAATATAAGTCATGGTCTTCTACAAATTTTCAATATTTAATTATTTTTTATTTTTGTTATTATTAAATTAATATATATATTTTTTTTTTTGGCAAATTTTTAATAAATTTAAGTTTTATCTAAACACGTATTGATTGCTTTTCCTTTCACACATACATATGTATGTAGCAAAGCTGTAAAGGATATCATAAAACTTTTCCTAACAAAGTTTATTAGTGTTTTCTAAAAAGTAATACAGTGTATGGCTTTTGTATAGCTAATCAAATTAAATTGAAAAGTTAAAATATTATGAAATAAAACAACAAAAGGTGAATAATATACTGATATATTTGCCGTAATATAATCAATTTATAATATACTGATAAATTTCAAAAATTGCATTAAACATAAGAAAACTTAATTATAAGCAATTAACTGCATTGCAAAATTTTATAATAATTTAGAAATATAACAAATTTAAAGTAAGCGTATCATAAAATATTGTTGAGAAATATGACACATCTTTTAGAGGGCGAATCTTAATTGGTTGTCAATTTATTTTAATTGCATTAATCGATTGAATTTTTTATGCATTACAAGTATTGTCCTTAAATTCTAGAACTATATTTATTTATATAAACTTCAAAATTAAAGAAGAGCACATTGCAAAACAAATGTTTGCCAAAATAACTCTAGCTTACGTGTGGTTTAAAAATGAAGAAACTTATACTCCAAATTTTGTTTCTACACGGTGCATACGTTCCACAAAATATCGTGTAAAAAAGACGTATAGTAATGGAAAGATATTAGATTGGCTCAACAATTTCAAAATGCCTGCAAAAATTAATATTTCAATGCTATTTTTGCCAAACGTAGAGGTCGCTTTTTCAATTTTTTTTATATCGTCGGAACTTAAAGTGTGATATATATTGATGTCCCTATATAGGGCCATTGATCAAGTATCCGGTTCTAGTATTTACTCTCCAGATTTCAATTCCTGTGACCCAAATATATCACTTAATGTCAGAAAATTAAAGCTCACAAAAAATTATTAAACTTTTGCTGAGGAAGTATTTCCAGCAGAACAATTTAATTTTTTCCATCATTTCTTCAGTATTTACAGTCAAGCCATTGATCTTCTTGTGACAAAAACATCGATGCATCATACTTTAATATCCAACTAAAAAAGCCAAAGATATAATGATAAATTTAAAAGGGCAACCCCTCCCTACTTTCGTCATATTTTTTTCGAAGTTGCCTTTTATCGAATATATACGGCGCACCTTTTTTTTGCCTGTACGGTGGTCTATCGTTATAATAATCACTTTATAATTTTAAAGAAATACAACAGTTATAACTTTTATTCAAATAAATGGTTTTTTCGAATTTTTTTATATTTTGTGATTTATATTTTCAATAAAAATAAATACCACAGACTGCCCAGACAGAAATGAGCTGATTGAATTAAAATGACGACTAGAATATGAGTAAAAGGAAATGTCAAAATTGCCGTGATATACAGAAATTTATATCGAATTTGGTTTTTTTCTATCTCATTTTGTAAATCTCTGCAATGTCCAAATAACCAGACGGTTCGAGAATTCTTATTTGTCATATGTAACCTGTTTGTGTAGTCTGTGATAAAAACATTTCAATATCTGAATTTTATTTTTTAAATGTTTACGAGTTTCTGGGAATTTTTTTGAAAATAAACTCGAAAAAAACAATTGAATAAAAGTAGTTGAAAGCTTTGACCATGCGGAAACCGCAGTAAAATGGTGCTGAGTACGAACTTTAATTTCAACAAGAGAGAAATTTAAGTAAATTTGCATATTTCACCAAATTTTAGCATGCAACACCGACCTTTTATTGATTATTATTTATAAAATATTTGGAAATAAAAATCAAAAAATGAGAAATTTTAATCATTAGTACATTATTTTAATACCATTTATTTACTTTTCTTATGATTTTATTGTTTTTAAAAATAACAGTTATTTTGGATCACTGATTTTTTGGTGGAAAACCACAACTTAAAACAAAATCACATTTTCATGGAACATAATAATTAAAATCATTTTAAAAACAGGATGTGTTTTGTTGTGTTATTAAAAATAAACTGTGGAAAAACAGGATTAGGTGTATAATTTTTAAAAACAAACTTAGCTAGAGCTGTTTTTTTAATATCAATTTATTGACAAAAATTCTTGTGTGTGTAATTTTTTATAAGTGTGCTGATATAAAATTTAATTTGTTATAATAAATATTCGGTAGTGATAACAGAAAATGTTGGCAACTTAAACCGAAGCATTCGATTGACAATAAATTCGCGTGTCAACACGAATCTGTTTTCTGATTATACGCGAAAACTTGTTTTACAAAGTTAAACGCGGATTAAAGAAATTTCGAAAACAGTGAAAAAATTTAATACTTTTCCGATTCTCTGATTTGCAGACTATATAAAACTTAAGGCAGAAACAGAATAAGCTGAGACGAAAATTCAAAATATTTTAAAATAAAAAATTTCTATTTATAAAATTTCGTTTCATACCAAAACAAAGCTTAGCCAATTATGTTTCAGCCTGGCACAAAAGATCCTATGGGTCGCAGTGGAGCCAGATCTTGACTAAATAAATGTTTCAGCCTTAAGAAATTTAAAAATTTACTTTTAAAATTAAAATATTTAAAATATTTAAATTTAAAAATTTACTTTTAAAATTAAAATTTTTAAAATAATTCATAAAATTTGAAATTTTTTTAATAGCAAAACTTTCAAAATGAACAGTACAAATATTTCTCAGCAAAAAGAGGGTTTCAACTACTTTCAAGCCTTTTTACTCAATTACTTTTGTTCGCGATGTTCCAAAAGTATTTAGTAGTCATTATTTTGTTACTTACAAAAAACACAAAGTAATGGGTGATCATTACACTCTCGATTACAAGCAGCCAAAAAAATAATAAGAACCCATTACTTTTTGGACATCGCAAACAAACGTAATTAAGCGAGTAAATAGGTTGGATTTGCTGGGTTATTATTCGATTGATTATTGTCTTCAAAAAAATATAGAAAATTACCCTCTTAATCGTAATGAAAAACTAGCATTTGTCAGTTTTTCGATACAAATTAGACTTAAGTTTACAAATAAGAATATAATTTGTTGTTTTATTTTATAATGTTAATACAAAAAAAAAAAAGATGATTATTATATTAAATATGTATGTATCATAAATTCGAAAATATTTACAGCTTTGCTTTTTGTTTTATTTAAAAATATATTTATATGCATATTTAAATATACATATATAACTACTATTACTCAAGTCGATATAGTACAGACACTTTGCAAAACAATTATCTCAAATGATCTGTCATACTGGCTAAATAAACCGTATAAAAAAAAATATATAAAGAAAATATTTTGAAATTTTACCTTAAAAATCCTAGTTCCTGTATTTAATTTATCAAACATTAGCCCTGTTTACTTACATTTCTAACAAAAATAGTTAACTTAAAAATTTGAAAAAATTAACAAACATTAATTAATTTTTAGATGGATGAAATAAAATGGTATGAAAAGTAGTAAATGGAAACAAAAAACAAAATAAATTGGCGAATTTCTCGTATTACAAATAGGCAAATAAACAAACAAATTCATGGTGTGTTTTTAATAATTTTTTATTATTCATTCCCGGTTTACATACAGCAATTTTAATTGCAGAAATTGTGAGTTTATAGGAGAACAGAAAGGGGTACAGACTTGCTTATACTCGCAATTATCTTGTGTTTTCTAATTCGTAACTTTTTTATATGCAAAAGATACTAAAATTGCAATAAGAATCTTTCGAAAGAGAATTTTAGAAAATTGCTGCTGTGTGTAAACCGGGACTCACGAAAACATCACATTTTTATTTGTGTCATTTATAGGTAATATATTTTTTTTAAACTTAAAAGTGTTTTTTCCTGTTCTGAGAACAATTGAATTATTTATTAAAAAGGCGCAAACTCATAGAAATAAACCTGTAAAAATAGCAGAAAAGCTACACAAAGAAAACAGCTTCATAGTGACAACCGAATAGTTTGATTGCAGCAAATATTCGGTTGTCGCAACCAGATATATTCCTGATTCGATTGAAATATATGCTTGCAACCGGAATTCTGTTGTATTAACCGAGCTTCGGTCACCACAAATATGTCGGTGGCTCCAACCAAACCACTCGGTTGGCAAGATATTCGGTTGTCACAATAAATCTAATTTCTCTATATACTTAAAATTAGTTAGAAATGCCCTTAACAATTTTTTTTCTAAAGTAAGAACGGAAAAAATAAAACTGTTAAACAAACAGAATATTTTATTTAAATTAAATTTTAGTTAATTACTAATTGGCCGTTTACTCCGCAATTTTTTTTTTTTGTATTTAAGTTAAATTTGGTTGAACAGCTATCGTGCTAAAACAAATCAACAGAAATATTTTAGGTTAAGTTCTCAAACTCAATTACAACTAAAATTTTAGTATATTTAACAATTTTTTTTTTTGCTATTTTTATCTTATAAACCTTTAGCAGCAAAAAAGCTGCTAATTTTAGCTGTTTCTGCTGCAAGTCAATTTGATACTTATTTTTAGTAGCTTTAGTAATAAGTATACGCTTATTATTTGAACTTTTAATGCAATTTCAATTTAAAATTTAATTATTTTTTTTATTAATAACGTTTGGTGAATGAAATCCGAACAACTGTAAGACTCTTTTGTTTATAAAAAAACCCATAATATTTACAACAAAACTGTTTACAGTAAACATAACTGTACTATCTAGTTATTAAATAAAAAATAATAACAACAGGTGGATCAATTATTAATAAGTTTTAAAAATGTCGCTTAACGAGTTGAACCGCCGCAAGTTAATTTGCAAATTTTGTGAAGAAAATCCCAACAAAACAAAAAGTGAAATTTTTAAACATTTTAGTGATATGGGATTCAAAAAAAAAAACTTTTATTTATAACACAATACGCTTGTCTGAAAATAATAAAACTGTTGAGCGGAAATGTGGATCGGGTCTGAAATGTAGTTTGCAAGACTCTAAATTTCGGGCTAAGCTGAAGGCTGAAATTTAATTGTGACGAAAAATACTGTTAAAAAATATTTAGAATCCATGGGAACACAAAAAAAAAATAATAAAACAACAGTACCATTCACAACAGAACGTCAAAAGATTATTAAATCGAGATTACGGTAACTTTCCAAAAATTTCTTCTCTTCCTAATCAGACTAGAAATGCGTAATGGATGATAAGTCATATTTTACTGTAGAAGGCAACGAATGGCAATCAAAACATTTTTTTAAGACTTTTAGTGTTAAAGCACCCAAAAAATATAAATTTGTTCGCAAGAAAAAGTTTTTTTGTGGTAAGACATAAGTGATGGTGGAATCAGCGACCCGATGTTTTTTGAAGGAGAGTTAGCAGCCAATGCCCCAAGTATACCATCACTTAAAAAGTTTCATCAAAAAATATGATAAAACAATTTTTTAGCCCGATTTTGCATCCTCACACTACTCCAAAACTACAACTCAGAATTTAAATAATCAAAAAATTTGATTTGTCCCAAAACAAATGCACCCACCAAATGTTCCACAACTGAGACCAATTGAAACCTTTTGGGCTAATTTGAAGAGAAAGGTATACAAAAATGGATATAGAGCCAAAAAGTCGATTGCCGAATTCTAAAGATAAAAAAGGAGCTGAAAACTGTAAAAACAGAGGGCATTCAGAGGTCAATGAGGGATATCATTTACCAAACGTTATTACAAAATTTTAATTGAAATGCCAACAATTATTTTTTCTGTGTAAATTTTACTTAAAATAACGTACAAGGAGAGGTTGTTTGGTTCCCCAGATTTGTATGGAATTTGGATATGTGTATCCAAAGTAAAAATTTAAGATCTAGATTTATCCGAAAAATGAAAACATCAAGTACGCTGCTGGTCTGAATGCCGACTCCACATAAGAAATTCTAAAGTGAAACATTCAGATTTTTTTTTTTTTGGGTTCTGTCATCCACCAAACAAAATTAGTTTTGTCTTATTTCGTGCTTGGTGAAACAATATTTAATGTGTAAAAATTTAATTTCGAAACTTTTTGTGAGCAGCAACTTTTCGAAATTCCTTGTGATATCACAAATGCACGCTTACAAAACAACAACAACAACATTCAAATTTTATCTGTCAACATGTGATGATGTCTGTAGAAGATATAAGTTTTACGAATTTTTTATAAACAAATATTTGAATAAATAAAAATTTTTTAAGACGTTTGCAACAATAAACACGGTCACAGACTTTTTCGTAGGAATAAACGCATTGTTATTTACTAAAATGTTCTTTGTAATTGCTAAATTAAAATAAAAACTAAAAGTGTCATTTGATGGCAGACATAATTGCAAAAGTCGATTAGATAATATTGGAATAATATTAAAATCCTTTTGACAATTGTTTGCCATTTTATTGCATGTGAAGACAACGGGCAAGATAATTTAGGTCAGGGGTGCCCAAAAGTCCCTTATGGAAGAGTAAACACTAATACATTTAAAGAATAACTAATATTTATTGTAAAAACCAATACACACAAAGAAAAAAGAAAACAAATATTTCATATCATACGTTAAACAAAATCTACATTGATGATCGCTGTCGTCAATGTTTACCAGCAAAGCATACGAAAGTGGTGTTGCTTTGCACTTGCGTGTATACAGTGAAGAACGACAAAAAAAAACTAATAAGGCAAAATTGTTTGTGTATTTCGTATTGCTAATGCTGAGTGCTCTATGTGTATTAAAACACACAGCCTATAGCTAAGCGCTTTTACAAAAACAAATGAGCATCAAGCGCATATGGCTTGGGTACCCTTGATTTAGGTCAATAAGTTTTGTTCTGTTTATTTGCTGAATAGTAAAGTCTCGAATATAGTATTTTCCCGAAATTAGATTCGTTTTGTAAGCAACAAGCACCTTGCGGAAAGTATTATTCGGTCTCAGGAGCTAAAAAGTGTCTGTTCTTTTACTAAGCTATTTGTGTAAAAATTTCTAATTTCAGTGTTATATCGACTTTTGTAATAATTTAAAAAATATATATATACTTTAAAATTATTTTTTTTTAAATATCATATATGATATTTTATTAAAAATTCCGTTTTACCATTATTTAATTGGTATATAGAATGGTATAAACATGTATATAATAAGATAAGACTTGTGATATATTATCATTTTATGAATAAGAGATTTAAAGCTTATTTAAATAAATAGTTTGAGAAAAATAGAAAAAAGGCAATAGTAAAAATAAAAATATACTTGGTTAGGTTGACTCTTAGTAATGCTTTCGCGAAAAATAAAAGTTTGCAAAAGTAGCCGAAAAGTAAAATTTAAAATCATTCAGATTATTTTAATCTAAAAATATTTTTTTTAAGAGCAAACTTGTTTTGAAATAATTTTTTTTTAAAGAAATGTTTGCAATTGCTAATCGTATACCAGTTTTGTCTCATTTAATATATAATATAAGATACCGGGTTATACATTTAGTGGTCTGGCCAGGTTGTCAGCTGTTAAATATCTAACCAACATTAGTCAAGTTATCGTCGAGATACCGCCCGAAATGAGTGAAAAAGGGTCGACTGCTGCAACCAATCCTGAGGCGGCCATTTAAATGACATTGTATTTCGTACGTAATGGCCAGGTCCAAGCATTATAATGACATTGAAATGATAGCTTTATGTGTGTTTTATTGAACCTTACTTTTGAAACCAAAAAAATGGATAACCCAGTATAAAGGAGAATATTTTGTAAGGATAAATCCCTTTTGAACTTTTTTTATATTTGAATAAAGAATGCGTCCGTCATAGGACATGAACAAATATTTAATACAAGTAAAAATTTAATTAAATTTGAAACAATTACGAAATTTAAACTATCAATTAAATTTGTTAGTTTTTATTAATTTATTTATTTTTTAACTTTATTATACAATAAGTTAATTTAAAAACTGTGTTAATAATAACAATATATAAACCCATAAGACTGAATAAAGAAATAACATTTCGTGATTGGTGCATATTTAATTAAATTATAAATTGTATGAATTAATTGTTTAATTAATTTTGTTTTATTTCCTTATAGCGGAAGTAATTATATCAAATAAATGAGAAATATTAAAAAATAAATTGTCACTTACAAAAAGCTCCTCTCTAGAGATTTACAACATATTTTTTTAACAAAAGTTTGACTTATGATAAGTTTTTGCTTATTTTGTTTTAGCGCATTTTAAATGCTTTAATTCGGATGTGAACAAACTAGACGAGTTTTGTCCACAAAAATACAAACATGTCAAAATTTCACATTTATAGTCAGTTAACCCAATTGTAATTCGCCTTGTTTGTATCTATGACAAAATTTTCTCAAACTATTCATTTGATACTACAAAACAAAAAAAACAAAAAAAAAACTTATTTTAGATTAAGAAAATTTGGTTTACTTTTAGACTTATAGTTAGTTTAGAAAAATTATAAATATTATTAATTGTATATAGATTAGAGAGTAGGGGAGATAGAGAGGGAGGGTAGGGTAAGGTAAGGTATAATTGTCATTATTGGTAAAAATTGTATGTGTATAATTTTAATTCTACACAGAGAATATTATATATTAAAAGTCGGCAAGACTTTTTCTTAAAGATTTTCAATAAACTACGTCGTACCAATCAATTAAGTCGATAATATTACTTCGAATTTTTGTAAAAATCTAAAGCTTCTAAAAAATTTTGGTTGCATTTTTCATGTTTTTTTGTAAAAAAGAAACCCCTTTTTTTATTATAATACTCTTCTTCATCATTAACGTCATTTATAGTCCTTCGAATTAATCGTTATTTCAATAGGGATTAAATTTATTGCGGGTCTTGTCGGGCTCGACACTGCCATCGGAATTATGATTACGAAAACGTGAAGAAGCAAAACTTTTAGTGCGATGTACCCCAGTTGTTTGAACTGGTGGTCCACCTAAAGTGGCTAGACCTCCCAATAAATCGGACAGACTACCTAAAGCGGTAAGACTTGTTAGAGCATTGAGTGCTCCCGGTTTGGCCAATAGTTGGGCCAATGGTATGGCTGAAGCTAAAGAGCTTGCAGCGGCGGCTAAAGGATTTGTAAGTTGTGTGGTGGTGGTGGCTGCTGGTGTGGTGTTAGTTGGTGATGTTGTTGTATTTAAAACACTTAGTGTTGTTGTGTTATTTGTGGATGTTGTTGGTGTTTTTGTGTTAGTGTTAATACTAGCACTACTGTTATTTAATGTGTTTGCTGTTGTTGTGTTTAAGCTATTTGTGTTTGTCGTATTATTAGCGCTGCTAATTGCTAATTGTCCTCCGTTTGCTGTTGCTGCTATTGCTGGAGTAGTACCATTTGCTGTTGTTGCATTATTTGCCTCTTGGAGATTTGCCTTCTGCAATTCGACGCTGTAAAAAGGGATAAAGAGAGAGAAAGAGAAAAGGAAAAATAGGATATTGTTTTTTGTTCTTGTTGTTTTTCTTTTTTCTTATGATGATGATAAGGTTTTAATTGTAGTGATTGTTAATTTTGTTTTTTTTTTTTTTTTTCTTTTCTTTAAATATATCACTGACAATGATTTTGTGGAATTGAGTTGAGGTTTATATTTTTTTTCTTACGTTTTTAATTATATCAAATTTTTGATAGATGTATATATTTTTTGTTTCATTTCTCTCAAAAGGTAAAGGAGGGATTTTGTGGTGGATATTTAAGGATTTTTTAAAGATACATTTGAAGTTATTGCAAAGGCGTTCTATTTGCAATAAATGGGAAAACAAACAGTTTTATTGGTAAATTACATTTGAATGCAAATAAATAAAAAATATAACGAGGAATATTTAATTTTAATTATATATCAGACCTGTTAGATGATACGAAAAAAAAATATTCTATATAAAAACGAATTTACATTATGCTCTAAGTCCCGTTAGAAGTGGATTTTGTCTGCAATTCAATAAAAATTTCGATTTCAAACGGATATAAAATAAAATCTCAATTTCGCCGAAATCAAAGTTAAAAATGGAAGAACGTTTGTCCATATATTCCTGTTTGCCTCTAGAAGTGCAAAGATACAGGTTGGTTGAAAAGTTCCTGCGCTCACCAAGAGATGGCACTGCTAGCTCCAAATTTTTTTTTCTTAAGTTGGTATAACTGTCCTGAGAACACATGCAGTTGTAGTTGGTTTTTTTTTAATATGGATAAAATTGAATATCGTGCAGTCATTAGATTCTTTGTTTTGAAGGGTTTAAAAGCAAAGGAAGGAGTCCTCACCCTCAAAACGCACCGTTGAATTTTGGGATGGTGAATTTAAACGTGGTCGTACCAGCCTTAAAGACGATCCACGCGAAGGACGACCAAAAACTGCAACCACAGCAGAAATCATTGAGCAGGTACTTAATATAGTTAGTGAAGATCTAAGTTTGACTAAGCGTGAAATTGCTAATGCCATAGGCATCTCAGACGAACGAGTACTCCATATTTTACATGAAGAATTACGTATGAAAAGACTGTTTGAAAAGTTAGTGCCGCACACATTAACAATTTAACAAAAACTGGATCGAAAACAAATTTCTCAGCGTAATTTGGAGCGTTTTAAGCCGAATAAAACGGACTTCTTGCGCCGTTTTATAACTATGGATGAGACTTGGATCTACCACTATGATCCTAAATTGAAACAAGAACGTGGACTGAAGCTGGTTGTTCAGCTCCAAAGCAGGTGAAGTCACAACGATCAGCAAAGAAGGTTATGGCATCAGTTTTTTGGGATGCAAAAGGAATTTTGTTGATTGATTATCTTCAGAAAGGTAAAACAATCAACTCTAAATATTATTGCAGCCTTTTGGATCAGCTGGATGAAAAAATTCGTGAGAAAAGACCTGGTTTAAAAAAGAAAAAAATAATTTTTCATCAAGACAATGCACCTGCTCACAAAAGTGTTTTGACGATGGCTAAATTCAAAGAATAAAAGTACGAATCGCTTGAACATCCACCGTATTCACCAGATTTGACTACTATCTCGTCAGAAATCTCAAACAATTCCTTCGTGGTAAGCATTTTTCGTCGAATGAAGAGGCCATACATAGCAGCCGTAGACGGTTATTTTGCAGAGCTTCCGGAAAACCATTATAAGGATGGGATAAAATTATTGGAAGATCATTGGAACAAGTGTATTGAGCTTCTAGTAGATTATATTGAATTAAAAAATATATTTCGTAACAAAAACAGTATTCTTTCATTTCGAGCGCAGGAACTTTTCAACCAACCTGTAATTTAAAGAAATTCGGCATACTGTCTCATATCAGGCCAAGGAACCCTTTGGCTTTGAAATGAAATTTGGTAAACTTGACCCTATTTGATTTCATTTGGAATCGGCTGATGTTTATATACACTGTCGCTGTCCAAAAGCACAATTTTGTGGGGCAAATAGCATTTCAGTCCACAATTCTTCACAGATTTTCAATTTTTTTTTTGTCAATTTTTACTTTTAACAATTATAATAAAAAAATAGTTTTTTTTTTTAATTTATTCTCTAAAAACATTTAAATTAAAGGTATATTAATCCTTTACACATACAGTAAACAGCTGATTGAATTAAAATGGCGACTAGAAAATGTATAAAAAGAAATGTCAAAATTGTAGTCGTGCACAGAATGGAATATGTAGATATACAAAAAATATGTACCATACAACTTACATGGAGTTTATTTTATTTTGTACAATGGATACAAAAATAAAAACTTTTTTAACATGTCATTTGTAACCTGTCTGTAAAGTTTGTGAATATCTATCTATAAAAAAAATCTTATTTTAGTTTAAGCATATTACGTGAAGGAATTTTTTTTGGAATAAAATAACATTTCAAATAACTATTCCTAACCGATTTAAAAATTCTTTTTTTTTACATTAAGTGTGATTGGGAACTCAAAAAGTTTTTACTGCAAGGTGTCCTCAGTAAGGAGAGATCAAAAAAAAATAGTAAAGTAACAGTTTAATACAAGAGAACTTACTGGTTTTTACTGTATAAATTTTTGCCAGTAAGAATTTGTAAGAAAAAACAGCTGTTTAAAAAAAATATTATTAAAAACAAAAAATTTGTGCAAACACATCAAACATCTTATTATAATAATTATAAAAGTAAAAACAAATATATAAATATCAGCGTATTTACAATGAAAACAGTAAGATGGCAGTCCGGAATGTTCCTGGAGAACAGTTCACATCAAACTTCCGTTTTTTATTCATATTTGATTTTAACTATCTTACTGTTTTAACTATCTTACTAATTCTTACAAATTTTTTGTGCGCGTATTTTTTTGTTTTGTATACTTTTCTTTTTGGGAGTAAGTTTTGTTAAATTTTTTTACTAAACTTGACTAGAAAAGTACCCAAACGGACCTATTTTTTTGCACTAATCTGTCATGGACGACTTTTTTGGGAAAGTCAAAAATAACACATTTTTAATTTTTTTGTCCAAAAAAATTTAAGTGTTATTGGATTTAAGACTTGTATCGTACGTGAACGAACTAGTTCAATTGATATATTCACACAATTCATCAAAAGATCTAGTTCACTACAAAACTATCTTTTTTGCGTTGGTACAATTTTATTTTTAATTGTTCAACAGGTAGGTAACAAATTTAGCAAATAAAAAACTTAAAAAATGTATTTTTTTTATTATTTATTACGACTTGTTGTATTTTTAAAAACTAAGAGAAATGAAAAAGTCGAACAATGTAAATAGTTCCCTAACAAAATGGTCAAGCGAACTTTTGAAAACGATTGTAGAATTTGTCAAAGAGCGATTAGGCTTTTTAAAAAAATTTAACTAGAAAGAGCGGTTACCAAAACGAACTAGAATACCCAAGTCTAGTGGATTTCAACGATATGCATCTTAAATTAAAGGTAGCTTAATTCTCTTTCGATCACTAGTTCAAAATTTTTCCTTAGATATGTTTGTAAGCTATAAACCTTACAAAAATATATTTATTTCTTTTTTTTTTAATATTGTCATTTTATTTTTTCTTTATTATCCTTAATCACTAACTTGTTTTAAAGATAATTTTTTTAAATGAAAGTATAATACTTAATTGAATTCACTTCAGATGGTCAAATATTTTTTAAAGATTTTGTTTAATGATTCTTTTCGAACAACGCATCTTTAAAATGTTTGTTTAACATTATAACACAAATTTAAAAATTGTGCAATATCACCATTTATAATTAATATAAAAACCATTATAGTTTTTACAGGCAATTATATCCTTTAACTTTAGAGACGAAATTTTTGGACGTAGTCAGTGACGTGGTGGTAAATTTTACCCCTTTAAATTTTAATAAAAAAAATTTGAATAAAAATACAAAAAATCTGCTCGTTTTTTTAATGCATGAAAATGTAAAGAGAGGGTAAAATATATCGCCACTTCCACAGTTCAGACATATATGTCCTATGTTAACCAACTTTAAAATATTTTTGAAAAAAAGCTTTCAAATATTTCACTTTTAGAATTATTATACATAACATACAAGGTGGCGCAAAAGTAATCCTCCTATCAGAAAATGCTATAAATTTTGCGATTGGCCCCTAATGTCAGTTCTGTTTTGACATTTGTGTAGTAAACACATGCGAAATACACGTTAATAAACAATGTTACGCTACACTGCTCCAGAACGCGGAATATTGGTGACTATTTATTCGAGCAATAATGAAGATGATTTTTCATCAAAAATAATCATGAGTGATGAGGCCCATTTCCATCTTAGCGGGTACGTAAATAAGCGAAATTTACGCTTTTGGGGCACTGAAAATCCGCGTGTAACCCACGAAGAGCCATTACACCCGCTCAAAGTCACTGTATGGTGTGCTGTTTTCGCTGGAGGAGTCATCGGACCTTTTTTCTTCGAAGACGTCGCGGGCCAAACGGTTACTGTGAATGGTGAGCACTACAGAGCAATGATCAACGAGTTCTTTTTGCCGGAACTTTATGAATTGGGATTGGAAATCATGTGGTTCCAACAGGACGGTGCAACGCCACATACTGCACGTGCCACAACCAATATGCTGAAGGATGCATTTCCCGGGCGCCTAATCTCCCGTTTTGGCGATTTGCACTGGCCAGCAAGATCGCCTGATTTGACCGCTCCAGACTTCTTTTTGTGGGGCTTTGAAGTCGCGGGTTTATGTCAACAAGCCTCAGACTCTTGCAGCTCTTAAAGACAATATCCGTCAAGAATGTGAGTACCTATCGCCGGAAGTTTTGGCCAAAGTGATGGAAAATGCCATAAAAAGGGCTCAAATGACATCCAACTGTGGCGGCGGCCATTTACATGACATCGACTTGATGTAAAAAAAATTAAAATAATCCACAAGAAGAATCAAAGTTTTTCATTTTTTTTTTTAAATTACAGCAAAAAAGGTTATTTTTGCGCCACCCTGTACATATGTCTTCAGGCAAATATTGTAATTTTTGTATTTTCTCACATAAACACCTAAATTTTGCAATTGTAATTTGTTTATTATTATATTTGTGGGATGCAAACATAATAATAATAAACAGTCAAACATGTTTAAATATGTTTGCCGGTGAGAGCATTTCATCTGATCCAAACATATCGAGTATATTTTAACAGGCGAACATAATACATTTATTCGCAAGCAAACATATTGTATTAAAAAACAGCGTGTACACTCAAACAAAAAAATTGTAAGAGATACAGAAAATTCTGTAATAGCTATAGAAATGTTAAATAATTTTAGGCCAGCAGATCGTTCAATATTAAATTTAGCAAAATGCTAATAAAAAATTAGTAAAAGTTACTAAAATTTAGTCAACACTTAACGGAAATCAACAATTTTGTAACGAGTCGGATCAGTAAGTCCGTGACTTTTCAAATTTCCCTCGTAGTTATATGAAATGTAACACCGCTCGCATCAAGTACCCCCTGTTAATTTACTACTGTCAAATCTTGAGCAAGTTCCGTCATTTACTTTGCGTTTAACAGCTGTTCAAAACATACAACCTCGTGCATTTTTTTTTAAATAGAAAAAGTGAGTTTCGAGTGCTCATTAAACATTATTTTTTGCGAAAAAAAACCGTCAATCAAACCAAGGGAAAGCTTGATAAATACTATGGGGACTCTGCACCATCGTTGTGGTCTTTCAAGCACGGAAGATGCCGAACGTTTTGGACGCCCAATTGAGGTCTCTACACCCAAAACAATTGAAAAATATCTCACATGGCTCAGTGGTTTCAATTTTAAACGATCACTTGGGTATGAGAAAGCTTTTCGCAAGATGGCTGCTGCGTTTGCTTACAATCTACCACCAACGGAATCGTGTGAAAGCTTAGTTTCCATGACAAACATCCATGAAGTAGATTACGAATTGCCCCCTCATTCGCCGGATTCGGCCCCCAGTGACTATTTCCAAACCTAAAGAAATGGCTCGGTGGAAATAGATTTAGATCCAACGATGAAATTATTGATCAAACAAATGCCTATTTTATGGACCTCGAAAAATCCTTCTGTTAAACGCAAAATACATGCCGGAACTTGCTCAAAATTTAACATTAGTCTATTAACAGGTGGTAATTGATGGGAGCAGTGTTCTATTTCATATAACCACAAGAGAAGTTCGAAAAGTCAAGGACTTATTGATTCGCCCTCGTAACTGTTCTATTTTGTATTTTTGCAACGATTTCCTTAAATAAGTTAATTTAAGAAGACAAAAAACCCCCAGTGTTCCTTTGCCACAGATGCCGTGTGTCACTTAGGGCGTCCCTTTTTTTAGTTCTCTCAAGGAGAACTATTAAATAATTACCAAAAGGATCTGACTTTGTCACAATTCATTATGGTTAATGATGTACTGATTAAAAATATAGGTCTAAGACCTATATTTCGATGTCAAAATGGCGATCGCGACGCGAAGACGCAAAAGGGGATGCCTATTTTTATCCTTCCGAGCAGTTTGGTATTGAAAATGAGCAAAATCGGTCCAGCGGTAAAAAAGTTATGAATTAAAATGTGAAGAATAGCTCTAAATTTTCCATACAAATTGGTGTATTTTAGTACAATTTCATAGTAGCGACTGGAACATATTTTTTCATCAGTCACTTAGAAATTAATAATATTTTGTATTCACCTTAAATATTTTTTTACCTCAAAAATTTTTTTCTCCACTGAAATTTTTTTCACCACAAAAAATTTTTTTCTAATAAAAAATTTGTTTTTGCATCCAAAAAAGTTTTTCATCTCAAAAATTTTTTGGACCTCCATATTTTTACTTCCGCTTGCGAGACAATTGACACGAAATCGAACGCACACAAGGCTTCAAAGAGCCGATATGCCGCCCCGCCCCATATAGGAAAATGGCTCCTTTACGGGAGTAACTAGTGTTTAAGATTAGTTATAAGATTTTATTACATATTGTTAGGCCTAAGGTGGGCAGATTCAATATTAGAATAAAAGAAGTTTAAAAAAAATAAAAAAATATTTTTACTTCAAAAATTTTTTACATTATTTTTATCAAAAACAGTAGATAAATTTTTGTTGGATATTGGTGGTTTTCAAAGATTCTGCACAGTCGAATTTAAGCCTGTTTTACTTGTTTTTATTTAAAATTGGCTTTTGACGTGAAATTTGCTAATTTTTACTAAGCTATTTATATTTACTACTTTTAATATCATTTTTATTCATTCCATTTGAAAATAATTAAAGATTTTTTGTGTATGAAGTTTGAATAAAGGCCTGAGTTTTATTAAAATGTGTGAACTAGGATGGTCTTAATATAAACTAAGCGTTGCTAAGCATCTTTTTAAAAATCCTACTCAATTGCTCTAAAACCCCCTAGATATACCGCCAAAGAAAAAAGTCACTCTTAAAATAATTTTTTCAAAAATTTTTGTGTAATTTTTTTTTTGCAAAATAAGAAACCCTGAATTTTTATACAAACAATTAAAAAAAATAGATTTTGAAATTAAAATATATTTCACTAATACACTCAAAAAAGTTTCTTCGATAAAATCTACCAAAAATTACAGTTAAAACAAATGCATATGCAGTTAAAAAGGCAACAAAGGTATTTACCTTTAAAATACATAAACATTTGATTATTGGTTAGCTGTAAAAACAATTAACAAATGCTGTAAACATAAGAATTTCGTGAAAGTAACAGAAAAATTTACACTACCAAAATTTTGAAATGACAGTTTTGAAACTGACAGAAATTGGCATAAAGTAATATTTTGCAGTTTGCTTCATCCAACTTAAAATTTAAAGTCAAAACAAATGTAATAACTTTCATTCTTAGGCATTGGAAAAATTTTAATTTAATTAAAATTTTTTTTTTTTTAAGTTTTCAATTTAATTGAAAATATGTATTTTGGAGTTTAGTATGAACGTAGTATTAACACAAAACAACGATGTTTTTATTTTTTTAAATAAGTATAAAAACTTATTGCAAAAAAAATTTGTTTTGGTGCTCGCTTATAATATTAAAAATAACTGCTTTAAACAAATTTTTCGACAAGTACAGTAGTTGTTTTACCATAGAAAAACAATAGTAATTACAGTTAAAAACAATAACTACTGAATCTAGAATCTACTACAAACTTTAGTACAACCACAGGTGTATTTATTTTTAAAATAACAATAAATATAGTTATTTTTTAATTGTTAACAGCTACTAAATGCAGTAAAACCAATTAACAATATCGTCAAAATAACTGACAAACTTTTACTACAACAATTTCGCAACAAAACTGACAAAATTAGTAAAACCTAATATTTTTAACAGTTAATTTTTCTTAAAATTTAAATTAAATTTTTCTTTGCTCTCGGAAAACTATATAACAAAAAAAAACATTGTATAGATTTTTTTTATTTTTTTTTTAAAAATAACCAGCCATGTTTGGTAGCCGAACCGCTGCGACTATCGATAAGGGTAACCACTATTTTATAATATTTCGGTAGCGCTATTTTAATGATAACGGCACTACAATTATTTTAGTAATGGTAACAGTATTTCAGTAATGATATTTTATGGTTAAGGACATTTCGGTTATTTTAGTAACTGTATTTTAAGGGTAACGGTAGTCAGCCAATATTTTTGCAAACTAAATAAATTTATGAACTTAACATATGTAAAATATTCAATACAAAAAGCAGAAAATTAAAAATAACGATACTTTTGAGATAACGTTATTACATTTGTTTCGGTAACGGTATTTTAAGTAAACGTTATTTCGTTTATTTGGGTATTTTAGTTTAGTTATATCAGTAATGGTATTTTAGGGATAACGGTAACAGTTTATTAAGCATAACGGTAGTTAGCCGAAAGGATTTTCAATCAGTAACGGTATTTTAGCGGTATTGCCTGCCAACCCTGTAACTAATATAAATTAACTGTTTACTGCTAAATATATTGGCGCGAAATCATAGTCAAAAATAAATTACACTTTAGGATAAACTTTAGTAGACTTTAGGCCCTACTATAGACAAGTAAAATTATACTTTAATCGTTAAAGTCTGCTTTAAAATTCAATCTAGCTGAAGTTGGTTTTATTAAATTTAACAAAAACTTACAACAGCTGTTTTCCGCCAAGAAAATATTTGTGAAAAAAAAATTTTTAAATTGCAAAACATTGAAAGGAAAATAAATAAGGGATTTATATTAATTTAATAAGTTTTAATTTATAAAAATACACCCAATATACAAATATAGCAATCAAACTGCAATACAACTTGAGAATAAGCTTATATTAATAGTGTGTTTTAAGCTTTTCTTAATTTCGCTTATTTTAATATTTATAAAATGTGAATTCACAAGCAGTATTTAACAATGCTAGAGAAAAGATTATTATACATAACTTTTCCTCAAGTATGCTTATGAACAACATACAACAACAACGCAATATGCCGATTGAAATAGAAATATTTTTCGGTACATTCTAGTCTTGTTATTGTTATTTTTTATATTTAAAATGAGTTATTATTTATTTTTAAAATAATTATGATTTCTCTTTTTCAAGTATTAATAATATATTATTTTTGTAAGCTTATTCTACAAATGCAAGAATAAGCTTAAAGTAATCATACACACATAATATTTTCACGATGGTTCCGTTTTGATTTTATATTCTCAAGTCTTTTTCAAGCTTAAGGCTTGTGTTTGTAAGCTAATAATAATATTTTTCTCAAGTCATTTGGTATGTTGGGCACTTTTCTATCCTTTTTATAAAATTTTTTCTTTTTACATTTTGCAATTGCAAATCTTTTATTTACACTTTTTTTCGTCTAATATAAAATCAGCTAATCAATGTTGCCACTTAGTCATGTAGTAACTGTCAAACTGTTCTTGAGTGTCTATTTGACAATTATAAAAAAGAAAAAAAACAATTTTGCAAGTTTTTGCTTAAAAAGTGCTTAGCACAGACAGATTTTGATTTTTTGTTGTCAATGCAAAAAAAAAAAAGAAACTAAATTGTAAAATCTTTCGGTACTTAGTATATAAAAAAAATCAAATTTTATTTAATTAAAGTGTTGTTCTTCACAAAAACACTAATTAATTTCGTTATCATTTTAAATGTATGTGCATTCAAATAAAAGGAGTTTAAAGTTTTAAATGGATAAAATATAATAGGAATTATTAAGGATTAACACGTCGGTCGTTTTATCTCCATATTACCATAAACAACAATTTTGGTGGTTCTGATGGTGTTTCTTATTTCATTGTGATAGATAGTTGTTGCAATAGCAGTGGTGGTTTAACAAATCCCTTCGTTTTATTTGGTAATATTTTTAGAATGATTTAAATTATAAAGTAAAATAGAGATATTATAACACTTAAAACTAACCAATAGAAGAAGAAAAAAAATGGTTTAAACATCTAAAATTTAACAATAAATACAATTGTAATTATTAAGCAAGTACATATGTTTATTGTATGTATATATCATCAATCAATAAATTAATTAATCAGTGAAAAATTTGTTTTAAAAATGTTTCTTGTTAACAAAGAAGAAAACTATTTAAAACTTATATTCTTGTATATAATAACAATGAAGGCTGGTGGGTGGGCGTTCGGGCGGGCTTGTGACAGGGGTTAGATGGGATACAACTTGGATGGAGGTTATATAAACCTTTGGTAGGAATATATAAAATATAACAGGGGAATTGTTGTTATTGTTTTCGATCTAAAGGTAATAATGAACTTTATTTGTTTTACGATAAGGATGTGATTTTTCAAATGTGAATATCATAAATAATATTTATGTATATAAAAAAAAGAATTGCAGTTTGTATATATAAATTATAAGAAAAAAGAACTATGAACGCTTAAGTATACAAAAAGTGTTATAAAGATTTGCTCTCTAAAAAAAAACAAAGATCCTCCTCTCCTTTTTTATTTGATGATGGAAATACTTTTGATTGTATTTTTTTTTATTATTATTTGCAAATTTTTCATAAATTCAAAAACAAATTTGTCTTATTTGTTTCATTTCAAATCAATTCGACAAAATTGCGATTACAACTACATTAACGATAAGAATTAGTTACAAATACACACACACACATAGAGAGAGATACAAATATAATTAAGTTAAAAATACAACAAATTAATAATGCAACACAAAATAATTTAATGTAATGTAAAAAATATTAAACTTACCTCATATTGATTAAGTATTGTGCCAAGGCTACAGAATCCGGATTGCCACTGATGGTTATGGTGCGATCAGTGTTGCCACCTTCACGTTCTTCACAATTAGAAATGCGTATCATTGCACCAGAAATTTGACGAATTTCAGCAATTTTAGTACCACCCTTGCCAATAATGCAACCGATTAAATCATTCGAAACGGTCATTTCGTGTTGTTGCTGCTGGGCACGATTTGTATTTGCTGTACGCAATTGTGAACCGGCTAAAGCAGCCAAAGCTGCTTTTGGTCGGATAAAAGAAGATAAATAAACAAAATTAATGGTGAAAAAATAAAGTTGGGGATTGATATGAAAAATTTGTAACACCAACCTGTTGGATTAAGACCACCAGTATTAGCTGGTGCCATGCCAGCTAAACCTAAAGCTGCCAAACTAGCCAAAGGATTTTTAGCCACCTGTATTAGACAAAAGAATAATTGGATTTATGAGAAACACTTGTTTAATTAAATATATTGTTTAAAAATGAAATTAACCAAACAATAACAACTAAAGAAAAACAACACAGAAATAACAACAATAAATAGATAAATAAAATGCAATTTAAATTTACAGCATGTACAATTTTTGTTATTGTTTAAAAGTTTTGAAAGACAACATTTATTGTTTTTGCTAAATTATTTTATAATCACATTATTGGCAACTAATTTGTATCAAGGACTATCTAACAATAGGATATGCAGAATGAAAAATTAAAAACCATCAGAAAAGCTAGTTTCAGTAACTCAGAGTTGCCAAACTTTTAATACGTTGATATTAGCAAGGACAGAAAGCTTAGCTAATGATTGGCTTTACACTTTTAACTTTGTACATACAGAAACTTTCATAATTCCTGCTAAAATCAATGTATTACAAGTTTCGCAACTCGTGGAACTTAATTGCAGAAAAAAATTAACTAGAATTTAGAAAAATTAACTTATTCGAAGGAAAAATTTTAAATCAAAACGGCACCAGACACTTTTTACCAAAATTTAATAAAATTTTCCTCGAAATTAAGAACCAAATTTTACTTAAAATATGGTGAACATTTCTAAATTATTACTATTAACTATTGAGAACTAAATTTTTTATTAGAAAACCTAGCAAATTAGTTATCTTAAATTTTAATTTTAGTTAGGAAATGTTTTCTTGCTTTTACTAAAAACTAGGACTTATATCTCCCTAAAAATAGCAAAATATTTACTAACATCAAGTTAAATAGCACTTATTTTAGGTGAAAATTATCCTTAAATTTGATACAAATTCTCTAAAATGTTATGACAAAGGTAATATATTTTACCATATATTTTAAAGTACTTTACACCCATTGTGTAAGTATTTTCCCACTTTTGAAGGACATCCGATCTGGCAACAAGATTTTTGCATTTAAATTAAATTTTGTTAGCAAAGAGGTAAACAAATTAAAAAATTGTATTGCAGGATATCCTGAATTGTAATAAATTGTGACAAAGTCAGATCGTTTTCGTAGTTAATTAATGGTTCTCCTTGAGAGAACTACAAAAAGGGACGCCCTAAAAGACACACGGCATCTGTGGCAAAGGAACACTGGGGGTCCTTTGTCTTCTTAAATTAACTAATTAAAGGAAATTGTTGTAAAAATACAAAATTTTACAGTTACAAATATCACAGTTCTTGTTATTATTGGAAATGGAAAAATGTCATAAGTTTATTTTAAGCTTAAACTTTAATTGACATATACAAATTTTACCTTTTTTTATCATTAAGTGAAACAAAAAAGTTTCAGTCCCTTCGATAAATATAAAGTTTAACATCAATTACAGGAGAGTCATTATGCCGTAATGTATAACATGTCCTTGCGATATTTTGTATTGTAGTCAGCTAACAAAATTATTACATAAAAGCGCAAATGGTTACATTAATTTGTTTCTATTAACAATAGTTTTTCTTGAAAATTAGGAAAACTAACTAGTTTGTTTTTAATTGTTTTTTTTTTTTTTTGAAAAGAATATTAAAAATAATTTTAAATGTTTCAAACAAAAAAATCATTTACCTAAGTTTATTATTTTTCAAAAATTAAAAAAAAAACTTTTACTTGAATCAAAAAAAAATAACTTTTATTAAAATTTTGAAAATTAATGCAATTTAGCATGAAAATTTTCCCTAGAAATAGTTCATTAGTTTCTAAAACCAATACATTTTTATTATTACATAGGAAACAATTTATTAATTTTTGTTTTTAATTGCCTGAACTAATTTTTAGAAAACTAAATTTGGTAATGGCTTTCTATAATTTAGTTAATTTCATTATATACTTGTTTTTAATATACTTGTTTTTTTTTATTTAATATACTTGTTTTTTTCCTAAAATCAAGAAATATACTTAGGAAAGATATGAACTATTTCTGAGTACATAAACTATTTCGATTTTACTCAATTATAAAATTTTTTTTTCTATTTTTAAGTTTTAATAAAATTTGATTTAAATTGAGGAACATTTTTAAATTATGAGATTAATTTTAGTTCATGTCTTTTTTTTTTGTTTTTTTGATTGTAAAACTAGCTTTTGATTTTTCATTCTGCACATCCTATTGTTAGGACTCACTTAATTTTTTATAAGATAATTAAATTTTTCTTCCGAAATTAAACCATTTACAATTAAAAAAAATTGAAACTAGCTTTTAGGTCTTGTGCAAAAATCTAGTTTAATTTTTTTCAGTAATTAGTTTAACATTTGAATTATCATTTCAAATGAAAAATCTAAATTTTATTGGAAAAAAACTTAAATTTTGTCTCAAAGCTTTTAAACACTTGTGGTCCTGAATTCCACACTTAACATAATTACCGCACAATGAAATAAGTAAAAATAATTAAAAAAATAAATAAAAAAAAAACATAAAATTATATAAAAAATATATAAATATTTAGTAACAATTTGCTTGAAAAAAATCTTACAAGTGTAATGTATCAATTGTGTTATATGTAAAGTGTGTATAGTTGAAAGTTGGTATATGTGGTATTTCGGAACGATTTTAGGAATAGGAAAAAAAACATAAGTTTTTAACAAATACGCGACGTTATTACAGTTTAGATAGGACAACAATTATATACAATGAAGAAAGGGGAATTCCAAAAGTCATTTCAAGATGGAACAGAAATGGATAGAGTAAAAGGTAGAGGAAACAAAAAATTTCGAGGGCCATTTGAAAGGATTTTCATTTTTACACCAATTACCTACAGCACTTTTTATTTAAAAAAAACGATATCCTATAGATTTTTTTTTACAAGTATGTTTCTATGTGTATTCTGAAGAAAAATGTGTAATTTTTTAAAATATTTATGAATAAACATGCAAAAACAATATGAAAATAAATTGAAAGAAAAAACAATGATAAAATGCAGGCAATCGAAAGTAATAGAATTGTCATTATCACAATTGGGGAGTTAACATTTTCTGGAATACTTTAAAAAATAATTTATAACATACGGTAAATTAACTTTATTAAAAATTCAAAAGTAAATATCGGACGTTCCAATTCTAAGAATATTTTGCAAGCAAAAACGCTAAGGATCCATTTTCTTCATATTCAATTCAGGAATTTAATTTAATTTTTTTTTTTTTTTAAAATTAAAAATATTTACGAAAATTGTTAAGTTTAAATCTTCTCTTCAGTACTAGTCATTGATAATTGCAACAGGCAAAAAAAACATCATACGCCTCTGTCACAGAAATTATTTTCACATAAGAAGGTTCGTAGTGAAAATTAAAGTTTTGTAAAAATTAATCGAATGTGTTTTTTTGATAATAATAATTATACAAAAACCAAACAATTGATATTTAAAAATTATTATGTTTGTTTTTTTTTTTTTTTTGTTTATTTTTACAACATTTAGAAAATTTAAGGCATCGTTTTGGTGAAAAAAAAAATATTTTTTAAAACCTCTTCAAAATCCCTCTTATTTTGAGTAAAAGGTCTTAGGGCGGGCAACTTATACAATAAATAAGCAGAGTAAAACATTAACCATACCATTCTATATAAATTTGACATTCAAAAATACCCTGCGGAAAAAAATGGGTCAGTTGGGAATTGGGACCTGTGGCGTGATAGGTGAAAACTGGACCGGCTCCGAAAATACATATCACGAGATAGGTGAAAAGAGGACCGGTTCCTAAAGTACCTACCATATAGCCGGTTTAAAAGTCATGATATGTTCTTTTAGACCAGTTCTGTGACATGTCACAGAGGGACCGGTCCCGTGACCAGTCCCTATCGCAATAAACCGGTCACATGACGTGTCCTGGGATAGGTCCTTTTCCCGCAGAATATGGTTAGGCATTTAGCTTTGATTATTTTGTGATAAGTTAAGCAGGCCTTAAATTGTTTAACTTAAAATATTATTTTGATTATTAAAAAATTTGTATTTCTTGTTCAACAATTGTTATACAAACAATTTTTGAAGGCTTTAAAATTTATTTTCAACTTTTTTGCAGAAAATAAAATTATATGAGAATTAAGGAAAACCCCATTTCAATTTAATGCATTTCTGAATTTTATTCGATTTGAAGACACACGTTGCTTGGAAAAGAGGTGATATTCTGTCAAGACCGACCATGAGATACCTGACATAAGAGTATAAATTGAGCAATAATCTACGCAAGGGATGAAATCCCGGGAAGGGACCTGATCATTATTATATGGGCGGACGGACATCGCTAAATCTATTCAGGAAGTATTTCTGATGTGTTTGGGTATAAGAATTAAATAAATACACTTTAAATGTGGGCGTTGGTGGTGTAATGGTAGCGAGTTGTGCTGTTTCACAGAAGGTTGCGGGTTCAATTCCCAGCGATGGCAACATCAATTTGGAAAAATAATATATATGAGTTTTCTATCCCTCATATATATCGCATCGTCCTCCTTCCCTGTTCCCATAGCATTTAACCCCAGCGAAGTCAAATAACATAACAGACCTATAAATTAAAAAACTTCAACAATTTTGGCAAACTCTCTATCAGATGGCGGGCAACAACTGTTTTAAGATTTCGCTCAATTACAGTGTTCAAATATTAGAAGCCCTTCATCTTTTACCACCTTTCATATCCTCTATCTTCTTTCCAAAGTTAGCAGCACATTAATTTGTAGGACAAATTTCTTAAAATTCCGTTAAAATTCTTGCAATACTGCAAGAATTAATGTAGTGGGGTAATTCCAGCTCAAACCGCACATCATTCGAATGTGTCTTCTTCGATTTTAATAAAATTCGCCACAAATATTGTAAATGGGTAGTATTGATTAAATCATTAACCTTTCGACCCCAAACCCTTTCGGTTTTCGAAATATGACGTCATGAAAAATGGCAAAAACGTCAAAATATCAAAAAGCGTCTATACAAAGTCGCCCATAACTTCTAAACTATACAACCTATTTTAGGACGCCATTTTGAAGGTAAGGTTTTCACCTTTAAAATGGTATCAACGGAAAAATTTAAGGTTGTATAGTTTAGAAGTTTAGTTTTTTTGCCAATTTTCATGACGTCATATTTCGAAAACCGAAAGGGTTTGGGGTCGAAAGGCTAATGATTTGATAAACACTACCCATTTACAATATTTGTGGCGAATTTCGTTAAAATCGGAGATGACAATTCCGACAGTTTTCTGTGCGGTTTGACATGGAATGGCCCAGTGTCAACTTAGCTCATAAATGTAGAATTAAATTGCTTTAATTTTTTCACACGGAAAACAGTAACATTGTTTGCCAACCGAATGGTTGGGTTGGAGCCCCTAATACATTTGTTTGTGGAAACAGAATTTCGTTTAATACAATAGAATATATGTATATCGAAGCAATATATTTCAATTCTATCAGGAATACATTTGATTGTGACAAACTAATAATATGCTCTCTGTAAATAAATCATTCAGTTGGCAATAAGTTCGGTTGTTAAAATGAATTTTCCTTAAAAATTGTGATGATCCAATGAGTAGTACTGAAAAGATGAAGGTTTATGAATTATTTTCTAAAATAATTCGGTAATTTATTGTATCAGTTCTGTAACAAAAACAATTTGCATGGAAAGTTTTGAACATTTGTTTGGAACCGTGATGTTTTTTAATATCGCAAAAATAAAATAATAAAGTTTTTGTGTGCAAAATAATATTATAATTGAATGAACCAGGGAGTAACTAAATCTAGAACCCATACAAAGGAGTCTCATTTTGCATTTTAACTACACCTTTAGTGTGTTTTCGGTTCCCACATTCTTACACTAGATCCAAAACATCTCCATAGCGTTATTTAAAAAATGTAAAACAGCACGAAAACTTTGCATAAAAATAACTGTTCACGAAAGTTAGGAATGAAGGACAACTTAATATAAATTAAATGAATAACTTCTGCAAATCAGTTGCATTTTGGGATAAATATTGCTTCGTCCAGACTTGCCGCATCGTCTATTTTTCAGTATTTTTTTTAACGAAATACGTACTATTAACTAACATAGCAGTGCAAACGAATCTGTATTCAAAATTTTTTTGTTTTGCAAAAAGTTTGGACTAATAGTTCTTGAAAGACCTTTAATGGCTTCTTGGAACTAGTTCGAAGCCAGACTATTTCATAAAAAATCAGATACAAGAATAGATTCGAAGATAGTTCTATATAATACCTGTTCCTCAAACCGATTCCATAGAACTAGTTCCGAGTGGCAATTTTATATAACTATCATGGGTGATAACTCCAAATTAGAACTGGCACTGGCTCAAGAGAACTAGTTGAGTAACTAATGTAAGTTTTGCTGGGATTTCAAACAAAAACTCAAAAACAGCAAAATTTCTTTGATTTTATTTCTTCGTGACTTATTTCTCAATTATGATCACATTTTGTCGGAGTGTTTGACGGGACAAACGCATTATCCAAACATCCCGGATAATGTTTGATGTGGACTTTCTGGTTAACATGTTTCTTATTGGTAAACATTTTAGTTTCTGCCATGAGGATAAAATAAAAGTAGAGTTTTAAAAGCCGCCCGAAGAATGTGTGTGAGTTTGCTGTCCAGAGTTATACATATGAAAAGGGTGATTCAAATACAAGTACACGTCTTTTTAACAAATAATTATTATGAAGTAAACTTAATTCCTTTTGGTATATTATTAAAAATAACAAATATTCACATTATTTATGGAACACGATATTGTTCATGTGGCTGCCGCAGTAGCTAATGTCAGTCCAATTTTTCAAGACTTTTTTAACAGTTTCTGGTTCTATCTCACGAATGTCTCGGACGATATTAGCCTTAAGGATGTGGATTGTATCTGGATTATTCGCATAGCATTAGTCTTTAATAGCTCTCTACAATACAATATCTGAAGGGTTCATTCGCAGCTCTGAGGTGGGCAATTGACATCGCCAAGGCGACTGATAACACGATTGCCGAACTTAGTGCGTAAAAGGTCGATTGTTTGTTAAGCTGTGTCACATGGTGCGCCACCATGCTGAAACCAAAAATTATCCAAGTTCATATCTTCCATCCATATCTTTTCTACTGAAATTCGTGTACTTTGACTAAAATTGGTTTTAACAACTATATTCGCTTAATGCAACTCAAATTTATTTGCATTACCCAAAATACTCAGATCTCACGTTTGAATATGGTTGTGCTAATCGAATTTATTGATTCTGGCAACCAAAATAGACTCATAAACTCGGTTGGCACTTTATTTTTCTGTGTGCACCACTACAAGATCCACACCCAACAGTCACTCTCTATAGATGCATTGGCATCTCGACTATCGACTCGATCCCCAGATGCGATAATATTGTTTGTAAACATAGCCGACGGGATGTAAATGCGCCTCGTCAAAAAAGATGATTTTCAGCCTTATTCGATGTCCGATTGGAGCTTCTGTAGGCCCAAACTATGAATCCGTAGATGGTCGTTTGTCTTCAATTTCTGAGTCAATTGGGGCTTTGCAAGCAAATAATCCGAGATCTTTGTAGAAACTTCTCATCATGCTGGGGCGTGAAATGCTGAATTGCTGAGATCGAAGGCGAGTCGATGTGTTTGAATTGAGTTGCACAATTTCGGCCTATACGATGGAAACCATGAATGTTATCCACTAGCAAGTCAGTGTCACGAACTTTTTGCACAAACTTGCGTACAGCACACGTGCTGGGTGGGTGGTTCATTTCGGCCAAAACTTCTCTTCCACAAAAGCACAGTTTGGGCAACATAGCACTCACTTTGGAAATAAGTTTGCACTATTTCCTAACCTTGTTTAAGCGTAAAGCGACTCATTTTGTTCGAGCAGAAAAATAAAAAAAAAAGTCAAAAGTCAAAATAACATATGATTTAAAAAGATGCCGGTATTTGGACCACCCTGTATGTCTTGATTGGAGATATTCTATCTGTGGACATACCAGATTCTTTGCGACAGCCGAATTGTTCGCCAACACAGTCCTTTGAATGCATTCACCAATATATTTGTTTGTGGCAACAGTTATTTGGATAATACAACAGAATGTTTCTGAAATACATTTGATTGCGACAACCAAATAATAAGGATGCTGCAATTAATCCATTCGGTTGGAAAGAAAAGTTTTTATTTCAACAATAAAAACTGTTCACAAAAGCTAAAAAATACATTTATATACAACTGTTAAAATTTATTCCTCCTTTTTAAAATTTTGTCTTGTGCATGGGAAAACTGAAATTAACAAAAATTTTGAAATAAGTTGATTTGAGGTGCAGAAATGTGAGGAACAAAAAGAAATATGCATATTCAAAAGTTTTATTAACTTTCAAATGCTTTTTTCAAAAGTCCACGTATAGTATTTTCTTTTTAAAAGTCAAACACTTAAGAAATAAATAGTTTATGGTTCTGTATAAATATCTTGTTACATAGTGTAATTGATTTACCATGATTTTCCTTTGGTCTTTAAAATTAACAAGAACAACAGAACATAATTTAAATTAAATAAAAAAAACAAAATTTCCTAAAATAACTACTGTTTGCAACACTTTATTTAAAAGGGTTTTTGGGGCGGGATAAAGGGGTACACAACACACTAAAAACCAAACTACATTTTATATATTTTTTTTTACAATATTATCCATTTTTCATAAGGGAAGGAAACATACAATTTTGATTTCATATCATACTCTCTAACTTTATAATTTTAACGTGGAGTACATACAAATTGCAAGCATTTAAAATGTGACAATAAAGTAAACGGGGGGTTGTTTTGGTAGCAGGGTCTGGGGGTATGGTTATGCAACAGGGGGGGTTGAGGTGGGCGTTTAGAAGAAAATAAATTCAATGCTTTCAAACAATTTTGTTCAACCAAAACTCACATCGGGCAATTGCTGTAGGTGATGGTGTGCTGGTACTGCTCCTGATAAATGTGCGCCCTTTAATAAAGGATCCGTTAAACCCGATATACCAGCATGTAGACCACCGGTAGCCAAAGCAAGTGGAAATACTGGACAGGTCTAAAGAGGTGTATAGTAGTTGTATATAGTAGATTGATTTGAATTTGATTATATATTTGCAAGTGGTGTAGTAGTAGTAATAGTAGTAGTAGTAGTGTCATCGTTAAACAATAAACAAAATAGATGAAATACAGAGTAGAGAGATTTCAAGTAGAGTTGTATTAAAATTTTGATTTGAATATATAGTTGTGTTAATTTTTTTTTAATACATTTGTTTTGTTTTTGATGTTGATGTAGAGTTGTATTATTTTAAATTTTGTTTTGAAAATAATGTAAAAAAAAACACATTTTTTGATTAAATTTGTTTAAATAAAAGAAAAAGAAAACAATAAATAAATTAACAGAAATTATAGGTTAGATTAAAACATATGCCATAATATGTTTGTATTAAGAGGAATACAAATTAAAAAGTGAATTTAAATTAAATTATAATGACATACATAGTTAATGAATAAATTACACTACTCAACAAAGATCACCTAAAACTTAACTAAAACTTTTAAAAAGTATCCTGGATTCCTAAATCCGTATTAGAAGTCCAAAAAGTTTATCGAATCGCCTTTCCAAGCTGTGGAAACTATTAAAAATTTAAGTACTTCCCCGCAATAAAGAAAGAATGACCCACTACTCCAAAAGGCGTTTTAATAGATTTGGGTGTAGGATTTTAAAATAATTAAATAACAAATTTGTAAAAGTCTGTGGTAAACCCTTGTCGAGTAGTGTTATTTATGTGGATTTTTATCGATATATAAAACTGACTTATGTGCTACGTATATCATTGATTATTTATGATTTTAATGTCATTTTAATATACGAATTCAATAAGAATAATTCAAATTTTAACTTTTCTACTTCGTTTGGGTCAAAATAACTCAATGTGAGAATCCAAAGTTAAAAATCTTAGCTAAAGTTAAAATTTTCAAATTAAAGCTGACTGATTTTGGTAAATATCGGATTTAAATTTACTCGGTTTTTCGCATTTTGGTAAATTTTTTTATATACTCGTATAAATAAAGCTGAATTTGCAGTATTTGCTTTTTGGGCCCAAAGAAAGATACTCGAAATACAAAATGCTAGGCTTTTTATTTTATTGGCATTTATACACAAGGTTGGATAATAAGTAGCATTATATTGGAAAGTGCTGCCATTTTTGAATCATATGACAGTTTGATCTTGACATTCTTGAAGTAGACACGTGCAAAATTTCTAGTGAATAACAATAAATCGACGACAAAGTGGATGATTTTCCATCGAAATTGATGAGCGACGAGGCTCATGTTTATCTCAGCGGCCGCTTGAAAAAGCAAAATTCTCAGTTTTTGGCAATCGAAAATCCACGCGTAATTTATTACGCCCTCTAAAAGTCACCGTGTGATTTAAAGTTATGATTAGACCTTATGTTTTCGAAGAAGCCGACGGTAACGCTATTACGGTGAACGGCGATATCTATAGAGAAGTGATCGGCACTCCTGCACTCAGGGGCCGAACACACGAACGTCAACAAATCTCACAGCTAATAGCACAAAAAAATCAGTAGCACGCTAAATTTCAGCAGAGCAGGTATATCCCGCTTTGTTGAAGAAATAAAGTACACTCTAAATTTTTTTTTATTATAGGTATTTTTTTTTATTGTAGGTATTTATTTTGTTTTTCGTTTACATTTTAAATTAAAAATTTGGAACGTTGAGTGGGGAGATTTTTTTTTCATTTTCTTGAAATATATTAAATGAGGCAGAGTGCCTTGTATGCAATCAAAAAATTATTATTATCATTATTATTATTATGAATTATTTTTATTTTTTATAATAGAGAAAACAAAAACATGAACTGTTTAAATTCAATGAGTAGGATATTCTCTTTACGATTAATTCATTTATTAATTCATTCATTCATTTATCTAGAAAGATAAAATAATTTCTTACGGTGTAAAACACCAATACATTCATATTCTCTCTTTCTGCCGACCACTGCTATAGAGCCATGCTGACTGAATTGTTCTTACCGAAAGTTGACGATCTGGATTTAGAGGATATGTAATTCCAACAGGACTGGGCCTCTTGTAATACTTCCTAGCACGTTTAATCTCGTGGTTCGGTAATTAGACTTAGCCAGCCAGCAAAATATTATCAAAATATCCCAAATTTGTATCAACGCCGACCGGCTGCCATTTCTACAACACAATTTTTCAAAATAAATTGAAACAAAATTTATAAGTGCGAATAAACATAGTTGGTCAAAAACCAAATGAGTTTTCACTTTACACCAAACTTATAGCGAAAGAAAATCAGATGATGGTTTTTGCCCTACAGTCTTGGAGCGACAAACCACCAATAGTTGGAAAACAAATTTTTAACAGAAACAGTCTTTATTTCTCGCATCGATAAAATTTTCGCAAAAAACATGTAAAACCCAACCTTCTTCTGCTTTCTATAGGATGAGTCACAGGCAATTAAATTTATATATATTAATCTAAGGATGTTATTTCTCTATCAAATAAGAGATTTTAAAATTAAATGTACCAAAGCTTAAAAAGATAGAAGCTCGTATAAAAAATTTCCATTAAAAATGGAATTAACTTTATTATCTATTAAGTCACCTTGTGTTAAGTAGGGTGACTATAAATTTCTCCATGCGAAAACTTCTCGCATCAGATACAGAAAAGGGGTGCTGATCACTTAAAGCGTTAAAACCGAGAATACAAAATTTTAAGTCATTTAACAAGCGGCTAAAATAAGTGGATACATGTAGTAGAGTAGTAGTAGTAGGAGTAGAATAAAAGAGACTCATAGAAAAAATGGTAAAAAATGACAAACTTCAAGTAGCCATAACTATGTTTTTTCGAACCAACTTTACCAAACCCCTTGGCGATTTTGTTCTTCTAATTGTATACTTTCATACTGCGTTCAAACCATTGAGGCAATTTTTTCTTGTTGCACTCTGTTATAAGAGCAATCATCAATAATAATGGCACATCAATTCATAAATTAAAAATTTTCTAAAAATAGGTTTTAAATATTTAAAGAAATGAATCTTTCTTGTTTTTCATTTATATTTATTTACAAAAATCCGCACTGTTTAAAACAGAAACAATGACAATAAAATTGTAAAATCCGATTTTTTCGACACAATCGAACTTTTAAATAAATAGTTATTTACAGCATTACCTGTAACTCATCAATTCTAGCTTCATACTAAGTAGTTATATATGTAATACAATACCGAAAACTAGTTATTTTACAGCTTCTTAATAAGTACTGTTAAAGTGTTGTTCGATATATGTAAAACTAAAAAAAAAATTATGGGGTTATGACGAGATTCGAACCGAGCCCATCAGATTGTCAGACGAGAGTACTTTCACCACGCATGCGAGGTAAATTTTAATAGGCGGGAACACCAAAAAAGATGCATTTAACTCAGTGTTGACATTTTAGTGGATGCATAATTCTGAAATTATTGCGGTAATCTGTATTAATGTCAAAAATAAAATATATTTAATATTGACATCCCTCTTTTTTGACAGCTATAATATAGAAATGCAACTTTTAAAATTTAAATTTTTACAAATTCAAAACAAATGTTTGCAATAAGTGTTCGATCAATTATTTTGATTTTTATCAGGACCGTGAAGCGTATTTTTGCCTGAAAAACACTATTGGAGTTCTCTTTTCTGAAAAAGATAACATTTTATGTGCCTATATGTACACTCACAATATATTTTCAGTTACCGACTGTAGTTTATTTAAAAAGTAATACGTAAAGTTTGTTTTTAAATGAAGAATCAATTGAAATTCATAGAAATATATTTTCTAACTATTTGAATCAGTCATTCAAAAAACAAACTATAAAAATTTACAGACATTCTGTAGGTGTTGATATTTTCAGTTAAATGTAAAATTTTATGTTTTCTGCTTCAAAAAATAGAAATTCATGTAATTTTTTTTTGTTTTTTTTACCAAAATAGTTTGTATATATACAAAATTATTTCAATAGAAATTATTCAAATATACATACTCATAAAGCAAATAAAAATATATACATCTGCATGTGTTGTGTTGTGTTTTGTAATTACATACAAATAAAAAAAACTTTCAATTTGAAAAACAAACCACAAAAGTAGTTTTTTCTAACTTTTTGTCAGTAAAAATTTGATGGTTATTTTAAACGACTTTCGATTGCTTTTACTTTTGTCGATTATTTAACAATTATTAAAAATAAACAACAAAACGGGTTGAATATAATGGAAAATCAGTATTCCTCTTTTTGATTGTATTTTCAATTAATTTAATATGTATTTTAAGTTGTTTTTAACGAAATAATATTGTGAGTGTATGAATATGTATTTTTAGTCTGGTTCGAGATCATAGAAAATGTTTTTCCCAAATGAAAATTATTTCTTATTTTTATTTAGTAATCATGGAGAATACACAGAAAAAGTTTTTAGACACAAGCTGAATGGAATGCATTTTCTGGTCAGCCTTAAAATTAGAAAATCTTTAAACTTATGTGGAATCCAACGGGCACATTTTTTTTTAATTTGAATGTTGATGAAAGATTTCTTTCAAAGATGCCTTTAATTCATGATACGGTATGTTACATGTCTGTCTAGCTTAATCATAGACCGTACAGTATCGACATCTTCTAAAATGGCAGCTATGTTTTGGAAGACCTTCACAATTTCTTCGCGGATTAAATATCGACCACGCTTGAATTCTGCAAAGCAGTAATAAACATTTCTTAGAGATGGATCATTATCATCAAAGTCAAACTGTCGTTATAATTACTCCTGCTAGCTCAGGCCAACTTTAAAATCGTAAAAAATCTTTCGACGAAAACTTTCTAATTCTAATTTTTTGTTTTGGCGCTTTGTTTAAAATTCCACAAAAAGAATATTTCACATATATTTATATTGCAAATGCAAATACGATAAAAATTGTTTGTTCTTAAATTTACAGTGCACTCGCGGTAGAGCCAAAAAGTTCACGAAATTCTCATGCAGTCATATGGCATCACTGGCCAGAAATGGTTAAGCTATCAAGTATTAGCTCAGTACATAGGTAGAGCTGTTGTCTGTCAATCTGACGGTCTAGGTTCGAACCATGGAAAAACAAGTAAAAAAGGGCTAAATTTGGCTGTGCCGAATCTTTGAATACTCTCCCCCAATTGGGTCTGAAGATGATATACGTACATACTAAATTTTGCATGAACTGTAATATGAATATGTTTTGTCAATTTATGTAACGAACTTTTGTTATTTAGTTTTAGTTATGTTATTTATTTAGTTTTAGCAACGTTATTTACAGAGGTCTGCTCTGTTAGCGACTTTAACATTGTTGATTTTTACGTTAACTTAGTTATCTGAGTAACACACATATAGCTCTAAGAATGTTATTATTCTCTATGTAAGACAATAAATGTAATCGAACAATAAGAAGACTTAATAACATTTTTAATTACTTAACAGAAAAAAAATAGATATAGAAAAATTGTACAAATTTGTATGGAAAATTTAGAGGTACCTTCACATTTTCACTCATAACTTTTGAACCGCTTAACCGATTTTGCTCATTTTAAATACCAAACTGCGGGAGGATGTTCAATAATCTGGGTAAAAATAGGCACCCCCGCTTGCGTCTTCGCGTCGTGATCGCCATTTCAACAGACAGACAGACAGACAGACGGACAGACGGACATCGCTAAATCGACTTAAAATTGCATAATGATCACGAATATATATACTTTATGGGGTCTTAAACGTATATTTCGACATATTACAAACGGAATGACAAACTGATATATACCCTCACCATATATGGTGGAGGGTATAAAAATGAATTTTTAAGAGCACCCTTTATTTTTCGTTCTGTCCCCAGACATACGGATACACATATAGCGTCGAAATCTATGCTAGTATTGAAATTTTATTTAAAACTAACTAACTGACATTGCAGTAATAGTTAACTGTTCGTATTAGTTGAACATTTAAAAATGACTACAATATCCCTTAATTTTATATTAAATGTTAGTCAGGATTGTAGTTAATTGTTATTGTTATAATACTCTGAGTGTATTTATTTGTAGGGTAGTTTAAGTTCAAAACATAAAACTCAATTTAAAATACAATAGCACAAAAGTCAATTAAAATATCAGGAGGATAGTATGTATATAAATTTAATAATTGTGACACTATTTCTTGTATCAGTTTGCACGTAAATGTTAAGCACTATTGCCTCACACAGAAAACATTAAAATAGTCAATTTAAAATAGGAAGAAGGTTGGTTGGTTGGTTGGTTGTTTCTTTGGTGAGTAACTAAAAGCCAGTCTACATGAAAAAGAAACTAAAATGTTGTTAAGGGAATTTCAATGTCAATTTAAAGTTTAAAACAAATGATGGGCAAAATAGTGACATAGAATGATACAAATTATGGCGAGGGACAGGGAAATGGTTGATATAACAATATCAAGTGCATTATCTAAAACAATAAAATATGGAACAAAATTTTTTTAAATAAAACTACTAAATATAAACCCTTTACACTAAAGAGTGATAAAAATATAGAATGTTATACATAAATAGACATATTATAGAGAGATATATTGACATGATTCAAAAATGTTATTAATTTTTTAGTTTGTAATTTTATTTTTTAATATTTTATTTGGAACATACAACACAAGAATAGTTAACTGTCAATTTAAAATCAACTGTTACATATGATTTATTTTTTTTTCTTTATTTGCAAAATATGAGTAAACGATATGAGTTTTGGAATTAATTATTAATTTAATTATAATTTATTTTTGGTGGGAATAAAAAAAAAGAATAAAAAAGAGATCGAGAGAAAGATGTGAGGGCTCGGGCAGGGAATTTGAGTTGAGCTGATTTTAAAATATAAATGTAAAATTAACGTTAAAAAACTTGTATTCTTTATTAGGGAATATGGCATTGTTTGTTATGCTAAAGGACAACGAACGATACGCTCTATTTTGATATCAAAAATAATAAAAACTAAAAGAAATGTTATATTCAGAGCTTCGAAAACTTAATATAAAAAAATCGAATTATAACTCTTTGAAATACTTAATTGTGTTACTTATTCGCTGGGCCAATTAACCGTAAACAATCGTGTAGTTGCCATATCAAAATTCTATGAATTCGAGTTACGAATTGCTACCTCATCCGGCATATTCTCGGAAGTCAGCTAGGAAATGGTGCGGCGGAAAGAGGTTTTGCTCTAACCTATTATTTTTTACCAAAAAATGTGTCTTTCATTAGAAAAAAAATCACAGATTTATTGATACCACCTCGCAGAAACCATTCTTTGAACCGCTTTCTAAATCCCAACTTCCAAAAACTCAATAAAATAAAGCAAGGTTGTAATTTATTGTGTCTGACACCGTGCGGGAAAAAAGGAGTCAGTTGGGAAGTGGGACTCGTCCCGCGAAAGGTGAAACAGGACCGGTTCCGAAAATACATATCACGAGATTAGTGAAAAGAGGACCGGTTCTTAAGTACCTACCACGTGAACGGATTAAAATTCGATATCACATATTGGGTCTGAAAGTACTAGTTCCGTGTTAGGTATAAATAGGATCGGTTTCTAAAGTACCTATCACGTGATCGGTATAAAGTCTTTATCACGTATTAGGTCTAAAAGTACTAGTCCCCTGTTAAGTGACTAAAGTACCGGTTCTCAAGAAACTTACCACGTGCTCGTTTTAAAAGCCTCTGTTACTTCATGAATTTGAAAGTACGAGTTCTGTGATATGTTATTTGTGGTTAGTTGTGTGACGTGTTCTTTTAGACCAGTCCTGTGACATGTCACAGAGGGCAATTAACCCCCTGTTAGAACTAGCCCATATTAAATTGATCGGTCCTTTTCATGTAAAAAACGGTCCCGTTACAGGTCCCTATCACAATGAACCGGTTGTCCCAAAGGGACAAGTACTCGACTTCCGCTTTGGAGTTCGACCAAAGCTTACTCACGCAAATTGAGTATTTTATTTACCATTTATGTAAAATTTAATACATACATACAATATATGTATGTAAAATATAATACACTAACAAACATAATTACATCCCAGTTGACCACGTCGTCAACACATCCTAAATGATGACTGCATGAAAACGTAGTCTTCAAAGACAAATGTAAGACAGGTTGAACAAATCGTCAACGACTTTTTCAAACAAATGTGGTGGAAATCGTGGTTGACTACAAGAGAGAAAAAGTCCCTCAGTTTGTCATTCACGTAATAAGAATGAAGACAACATTTAAGATGTGGTCGCTTACCTTGTCTTTAATAATGTTTAAAAGATGACAGCTTTTAGGTCTTTTACGTTAACGAAGATTACAAACACATCATCGTTTAAGCTAGCTTCAGCGACAGGGGACAAATTCAAAATTGTCTTACATAAATCGTCAAAGGCAATGTCGTCTACGACAACTGGGATATATCAAGTACTGATTTAATTATTTTTAACACCAACTAACCGCATGGGAAAATGTATTATTTGTGAAAAAAAAAACATTTTACTGTTTTTATTGTAAGAAGATTCAAGTAAAAACTAGGAAAATCTTTCCTTAAAAGTTTTGCCAGAACTTGTTTACACAAACGGATTTAAAAGTTTTAGATTATGAAACCAAGCAAAGCTAATGTGTTATGAGCATTTGAAATTCACTTTTTCATTTTTGCAACGAAGATTGCTCAAAATGTAAAAGTACCCAAGAAACAAAACGTACCGTTTACGTACCCTTTTCGGTCCGTCATAAACGGAATCCAACTCCGTTTACGTACGATTTTCTGCATCCGTATACGGAATGAAGTTTAATAGGAAAAAATATAATGATTAATACTATGTTTAAACTGAGCAAGAATTATTTTTTTATTAAACACTATTCCTTCACTATGCAATACGACATAGTTGTATCACATCACATCATATCTTATTTGATCCGAAAAATAGCATACACAGTCTTATCTCATGCGATCCCGTAAGATCTCATTTGATATAATTCGAATCAAAAAAATAGGATCAGCTATTTTGATCAACTTATATACAGGGTGTCCGCCGGGAAGGTATACTACTTTGTTTGTTTATAATTTTTGATTAAATGAAAGAGAATAGATCTTATATTGATAAATGTTTTATTTAATGTCGACAATTATGTATGGAATATAATATCAGATAAATGTCCGCCTCTGTTAGCCTCACAAATGCGAGCTCTTTTGAGCACATTTTTCATTACATTCTCACACATTTCACGCGGTGTTTTATTTATTTCATCACGAATATTTTGTTTGAGTTGCTCAAGCGTTTCTATTTTTTTTTTTTCATAAACCTTGCTTTTCAGATATCCCCACAAAAAGAAGTCCGAACATCACCATTTCTTGAAATAACTTGTTGTGGAAAGAGGTCTCGCAGTTATTCCATTGTAATCCTGGCTGTATGCGATGTGGCACCGTCTTGTTGATACCACATGATAATCAAGCCCAAAGCATGCAGTTGTGGCGTTAAAAAGTTTTCAATCATATCACGATATCGCTCCCCATTCACAGTTACCGTTACGTCGTTTTCATTTTCAAAGAAGTAAGGTCCAATGATTCCTCCTGACCAAATTGCACACCAGACTGTCACTTTTAATGGATGCAAAGGTGACTGATGAATAATTTGATGGGTTTCCATTGCCCAGAACGGACTATTCTCTTTATTAACATATCCATTCAAAGGAAAATGTGCCTCGTCACTCATTATGATTTTTTCATGAAAATCGGGGTTGTCATGGGCGAGCTGTTTTAACGATTAAAACACGTTGGTTTATCGAATATTTTTCCATAATAAATTTGCCACGTGTCTACTTCACGACTGCCAAATATGAACTGTCAAGACTAATGTTTACCAAAATGGCGGCAAAACAAAATAGTATACCTTCCCGGAGGACACCCTGTATAATTTGATAGTATTTGATATAATCCTTGTTTTAAGATATCTCAGGCGTTGGACTTAGAAATTTTTCAAATATGTAAATTTTTCGGATTTGATTTTTTTTTTTAATTTTGAACATATTTTTGCTTGTCGGAGTAACAAATCATAGCTTTTTATTACATCAATTCATATGTTTATATACATACATAAAAGTTATATAATTTTTTAGATTTATTTTATTATGTATAATTATATACGGAAGTATATGTTATCGTATATGTAGCAATAAAAATCCCCATGTACAAAATGCCTGGAGATTTAGATAGTAATTTTACTTGCGCGAAAATAATTTGTAAAACATACCAGAGGGTCAATTCTCGTTCTGTGAAACGGTGAAATGAAAAGTTTTTTCACGTTTTCATAGTACTTTTGATTCGCGTTCTGTGAAAAAATGTAAAGAAATATCAAAACGTTTTCATATGAAAAAAAAAGTGGAACGAAACAAGATTTGTTCACGATTGCACAGCACTGGCGATTCTTGTTTTGTGTAACAGTGCAAACAACTGTCAAAATATTTTCATATGAAAAAATTGTTTACACAGACTATTTATAAGTGAAATAAACATGGAGAAGATTGTAAGATTAAAGCGTGCCAGCGAAAGCCAAAAGGAGTTTTAACTAATTATTGAGAAAAGCATGTGGACATTGCAAACCATAAGTAAGTAGCTTAATAACCATAATCACACTTTTATTAATCCCATATTTACAGATTTGTAACTGCAGATGGTGCCAAATTTAGAGACGAAAAGTGTAAAGAATTAGCGGTGAGCCTTAACAGTTTTAGTGGGACCCAAAAGGACAGTGAAAATTGGCAAAAGTATGGCATATTTATTTATAGTTTATTTATATTCTTTATGAATTTTTTTTTTCTTTAAGTAATATTAGACTTCATACGCGCACCAAATATAGTTCACTTTAAGTAAGCCGATATAAATCCATGAAGTGCTTGTGTTGTCATCTCGAATGGATTGTGGTCAGCACGAAGTATGCGTCTCAGCACTTTCAAAAAATTTCTATAAATTATTAAATTATTTACTGCAATGAAATGCTTGTTACATCATTGTCTTACCTTTGTTCATCCGGAATTCTTTGAGTAATATCCAATAATACAATTAATCCAGATATTTTTATATAATTATTTAAAATAAATTTTACGAACTTAATTCACTTTTGTTTACGTTTTTCTCTGTTTTGACATTTGTTTTAAATTTTGGATAACACAGTTACAAAATCTTCATGGGTACAGTGCGAATGAAACATTTTTTTCATAATACATACGAGAATCGCAATTTATGTATTTGTGAAAAGTTCGAGTGAAAAGTGCTTATGAAAACGAAAATTATCACAGAACGAGAATTGACCCTCAGGTGTAGGCTTTGGTTATGTAATTTAAATAAAATAATTTCCCTATTTATGATGAAAAATAAAATCGGTATTTTTGGTTAATTGGTTTTTGGCAAAAAGTGAAACCGATCAAATCTGATTTTTAATTAGTAGTTTATTGTAGTTTTAGGCTCCGAAACTAAAAGTAGCCAAAAACTACTAACTTTTGTTTGTTCAGTCTAAATAAAACATAATATAAAGTAGAATTATTTAGATTTTGAAAACTATTTTTATTCAAATAAAGTAATAAATAAGGTTTTTCGAAGCTCTGATTCTAGTACGGATTAGTTTGTAACTATTACACAAGTGACAATCAATGAGAGTTGTTGTTTTATTTTTTTGTTTTGGACATTTAAGTAGTTTCGATTTATTTGTTTCGATTGTTGGTTGGTAATGATGTCGATAACAAAAATAAAATAGATACCAATATGTGGTAAGAAAGGTAACAAGGATCATTGTTGCTGCTCTTAAAAGGATATTTTAAACAAAAGAGAGGTTTAAATTATGTTTCCATATAAATGTGATTATTAACAACAATACTGGTTGATTGGTTTATTTGGTTGGTTGGTTGGTTGGTAGTGGTGTTTAGTGGTTTTGTGAATACAGATTATAGTTTTTTTTTTATACTAAATGTAGAAATTTAATTTAAAAATTTGTTTGTTACTCGAAAAAAATTTCAAAGTGTTAATTAATGATTGACCTACTTTTTTATATCAACTGCTCACGAGCCCTCGCATCCTAGCGTTAAAAATGTTGCCCATTTTTCAGTTTTTTGACTTTTTTAATTTTTTATTTTAAGGCCACACAATATGAAGTTGTCAGTAGTAGTAGCAATAGTAGAGTAGTAGCTGAGTGGTGATAGTAGAGTAGTAGATTTTAAGCCTTAATATTGATTGTGTTTTTTTTTTCTTTCTTTTCTCTAAATTTCATTTTCAAGCCATTTTTATATGCAGATCGATTGATCTCAGCTTCGATCAATAGCTTACGCGACCTTGATATGTCTTCTTAGTTACCCGTTAATATCAAATATATTAAAGACTTTTTTCAATTTTATTTTTCTTTAATTTTGTAAAACTTAACCTAAGAGAAAAAGTGCAGAAAAAAATAAGAAAATAACTGAAAAAAATATCAGTACATCAACAATAACAAAAAAAAAAACAAAAATAAAACTGTTATGTTGAGTAAAAAACGCATTTGGCAACTCCATGACTTGATGTGATATATTTATTGCGAACAAAAAAACTGGCAACATGTGTTATATGAAAAACAATGAGGTACACAAATATTTTGCATTGTAAACATATTGTCCGTTTTTCTGAAAAATTATATATATAGACAAGTCATGGGGTAAGGCAATATGTAGGAAGGGAAATAAGGTTCACTATAACAAAACTTTAAAATTATATTGAATGCTTTTTTGGAACTGGATGGAGGTTATAAGTTGAATTTCCATTAAATTGATCATTTTTGTTTAGACATTTTTACCAAATATCACAAAGGTTTTTCTAAGTAACTAAAGTTTTTAATAAAAATATTTTATGTAAGTAAAATATGTTTATTACAAAATATTTTATTTTACCTCTTAAACGCCTTTTCCTCTAATTGCAATTATATTTTTATCATATTGAGCCCTAATTGTCAAAATTTATCTGGTACGATTTTCGTTTTTGATTAAAATCAATAGTTCATTCGAAGTTGTCACACGATTACGTTTATGGACAATTGAGAACAAACGCGGCACCCATCTTGCTGACAGCTTTCTTAAATCCAACTGATCATTTAAAATCGAAACCACACTGCCATGTGAAATGCACGCACTTGTACTCTTCGATCGGCCAACACCATATAGTGGATTTTATCGACATTTTCGCGTGTATTGACCTCAATTGACCGTCAAGAACGTTCAGCGTCATTTGTACTTGTGCGACCACAACGAAAGTCAGTAAACCACTTTTTTACCATTGAAATCGATGGTGCAGAGTTCCCATAGTATTTATCAAGCTTTTCTTTGGTTTGTTTGACGTTTTTTTCGCAAAAAATAATGTTTAATGAGAAATTCACTTTTTTCCATTTTTAATGTTTTGAACAGCTGTAAAACGCAAAGTAAATGACGGAACTTGCTCAAAATTTGAAAGTAGTATATTGAAAGGTGGTACTTGATGGGACCAGTGTTACATTTCATATAACTTCGAGGGAAGTTTGAAAAGTCACGGACTTATTGATCCGCCCTCGTATTTGGCATATTATTGCTGTGTAATAACATTTGCTTTAGTTTTGACCAACAGTGTATATATATGTATTATATGTATTTGTACCTAAATCCAATACTCGCTAATATAATGTCAAGGAAAAATTTAAATTTTGCTGCATTTTTTTTTTCACATTCTTTGATTCGAAATATTATTTGGTCTAAATTATTTTTGGGCTACTGACTACAAACATGCAATTGCGTTAAAGTTGCCGACCTGGTTATATATTTGACTAGGTCAATTTTTTTTTATATGTTCGAAAAGTTGGAAATTTCAATACATATTTCAAATCAAGTGTCACCAAATTATGTCTGGCAATTACCCCAAAAAAATGTTTCCCATCCAACGCTGTCGCCCTAATGTACATGTAGATATATTTGTAACACATTTTAAAATTAAGTTTTTTAAAAACAAATACTCTGTGATAGTTGGTAAAACTGTACATAAATGGAATAACTTTGGGGGTAAAAAATCATTTAAATGAAATCAACACTTAGGAGGATATGAAAACATAATACTAGGATAATGTAGTGGGGAGTATTAAGTAAACAAGTGATAAGAAAAAGCATTCATAATTTTTGATGAATAGTAGAAACAATATGAAAATGTAGTTTATACGCAACACAAATATTAATCAAGAAAGAGCGAGAGAGAGAGAGTGATGTATGTAGAGAAGAAGTAAAAGAATAATAATAAATGTATACGGCATCTTGTACAGAAAAAGCCAAAGAAGTGGTAGAGTAGTAAAATATTGACTTTACTAACTGACTGGAAAAAAAGGTTTTTAAAAAGGTGGGAAATTGATTCGTGCTAAATTACCTCTTGTGTGGGTACAGCATAATTGCCCTGTATGGTGAACGCTTGTCCATTAGCCAAAATGACTGGTCCTGACACTTGTGGTTTTGGCCTGTAAGGGATAGTTGCACCTCTGGGAGGTGACTGTAAATAAAATACAAAAAGAAAAAAAACATGGTTTATGATATTTTAATATTGTTGTTCAAAAAGTGTTTTAAAAAATTGAATAAAACAATATACAGCACATTGTCGAAAAAATAGAAACTAAAACTAACAAATTTATAAAATGTTTCGAAATTGAATCAGACTCACAATTTCGAGGTGGTTAAATTTGCTCTCTACCTGAATTTAGTTTAGCTTAGTTTTTCAATGAATTCTCCATAAATCGAATTCAATTGTTAAAGTGAACCAATTCTTTTTTTAAACAAATCAAGTGAATTTATTCAAACCGAAATTGTGATTTAAGAATTAATTCAATTGATTTGTTTAAAAAAAGAATTCGTTCACTTTAACAATTGAATTCGATTTATGGAGAATTCATCAAATCAAATGAATTAATTCGCTCAAGAACGCATCTTATTCTTCGAACGGAATACTAATAAGAAATTCATTAAATTTATTAACCGTTTATTGTAAACTGTTGACAGTGATTTAAAAAAAATAAATAAAAAATATATACAGTCAGGGACAAAAGTTTAAATACACCCTAAAAAATTGGAGTTTAAAGGAAAGTAAACATTTTACCAAAATATTTACTTAATCCCAAATATAACGGTAAAAAAGTCATAGGACAAAGTTTAAATACAGCGCAAATAATTATTATTTATCAAAATTAACTAAAATAAGATGGTTAATCAATTCTTAGAAGAAACGCCTTGAGATTCTATGACTGCCTGCAAATGACGAGGCATCGATAAATCCAAATTTTCTGTTTCAGATGTCGTTATTTCGGATCAGGCCTTTTGCAGAGTTTCCTTGAAAATATTTCTACTTTTTGGTCTAGTATGACCGATTTAACGCTTCAATAACTCCCAAACATGCTCAATAGGGTTAAGGTCCGGTGATTGTGTGGGCTATTGAGCTACCGGGGAGCGTAGTATAGAAGCCATACCTTTACTAACTGTGCAGTATGTTGAGAATCATTGTACTGTTGAAAGATCCAATGCGGCCCAAGTCCCAAGCTGTCCACAGATGCCTTTAAATGTTGTTCTAAAATACTTTTATACATGTATCGGTACATTATGTCATCAATAAACACCAAGTGCCCCACACCTGCAGCTCCTACCGCAACCCAAACCATCACACTGCCACCACCATGTTTCACTGTTGGAATTAAATTATTAGTTTGAAGTGCTGTGGCCGGCTTACGTCCAAATAAGTTAAATTCAGACTCATCAGTGAACAGGACCGTTCTCCAAAAGTACACTCCTTTGTCTATATATTTTTTAGTAAAATCTAAGAGGTTTCTTACGCATAACTCGGCTTTCATATCCGTTGTCCCTTATAGCTCTTTGTACCGTTTTTGGGTGAAGGCTAGATTTGGCCTACATATTTTTGGATTTCTGAAAACTTTCTTCATTACATGGCTGACATCTTGTCGTGAAAGTTTTTTCGATCGTTCGGTCCTAGGCTTATTTTCAATTGTATTGTCGTTTTTATACTTTCTTACAATTTTTGAACCCTTGTAAATGGTAAATTTAACAACTTGTCTAATTCTGGATGATTTGCCTTTTTTATAATAAAGAATTAATAATTTTTTTTATGGAAGCTGCAATTTCTTTGCCCTTGCCCATAGTTTGGTTTTTAACTGGATGAAATTACAACACAAACTTATTAAAATGAGTAATTTGAGCTAATAAACAAATATAACGGTACTAAGATTCAGAGAAACAAAGAAAAACAAGAATAATTAACAATAATTTGAGATGTATTTAAACTTTTGTCCTATGACTTTTTTTGTTAGATTTACTGTTACATTTGAGATTAAGTAAATATTTTTTGTTTTTAATCATTTATCAAATAAAATAAAACTGCATACTTACAATTTTTGTAAAATGTTTATTTTCTTATAAAATCCAATTTTGGAAGGTGTATTTAAACTTTTGTCCCTGACTGTATATACATATTTTCTTTCGGTTCAGTGATTAAAATATATTTTTTTCGTTCAGTGATTAAAAAGCGGAATTCCGTGATATGAATCAAAAATTCACCGATTAGTCATTTAAAATCAAATGTTTACCATTTAGTTAATAAAAAAAAACAAAAAAAGATTTCTCGTTCAGCAGCTTTGAAGTCAAGACTAGACTTATTAAGCTCTATTTGTAAACTTATTAAGTTATATTCACATGCCAACCATCTATTACTTTCCAGAATTGGGTATATAAAATGGCATTTTCAAAAGAAAACTGATAAAAATTTAACAATTCGTTTCACCAATATTGGGTAATAGTATTTATGCATGGAAAGATATGGTTAGCGTGTAATCAATCTTTACAATTTATTTATGTTATTTATTTATGTTAAACTTCAATTTCGAATTTAAAAATTTAATTAAATCTTTGTAGTTTTGCCTTTGACACCAAACAAGATAACAAAAATGCTAGTAAACAGTGGTAGCCCTGTTCTTGAATTTCGCCAAAACTTTTAAAAACATTTTATTTTGGCGACAGTGACAGATAATGACTCATCAGTGATCAGGACAGGACAAACTGTTGCACTGAGAAAAAACACTGTCTACACTGCATTAACTAGTTGGGGCTTTATTATTGAATAGAAACTTTCAAAAATGCCAAAACCAAAAAATACATTTTGTGGGTCTATGCGCATTTCCAAATATTTATTAAGCTCTTTAATAAATACATTTTTGAAATCACCACAATAAATTTTGTTTTGACAATGTGCCGTAAAGGAGAGATGAAGCAGACATAAAAACGCATTTTATCTTATACATACCTCCAACATAACAAGACAAATTTGATAGATGCATTGAGTTATTTGTTCAGCTGTGCCACTTAAGGTAACGGCACGTTCAGTTGAATTTGGTAACATTTCACTAGCCACCTGAATAGAGCAGCCGGTTGTCTGACGTATTTCCTTAATTTTGGAACCACTTTTGCCTAGAAAAAGAAATAAACGATGAGAAATAGGAAATTGAATTTTAAAAATGAAAAACAAATAAATATAATAGTAGATTAAACAGATTTTTAGAAGAAATGTTCGGTTAGAATCCAAATTAAAAAAAAAAAAAATGTATTCATAATTTAAGGGTAGTTAGTGGGAAAACAGCTTCAGGAACAAAAAAATTTTTTTTTTGTATTATCAAGTCTTCAGAATCTGATAGAATTTTAAACTAGGACAAAGGACCAGATTCAAGGCAATTTTAAAGAAATATGCTACAGAATTTGAGTGGTTTTCAATTGGGAAAAATCAGTAAATTTTGAATGTTTTAAAGGACAATGTTTTAATTAGATGGCTTCAGTATGTGAGAGGTATTCAACACAACATCCTTAGAAAGTGAATTTTTTAATACAATTAATTTTTTTTAATATATGTTATAATCCCCTATTTTAGATACTACGATTCTCCATAGGACTGGACCCCAAAAATGGGTGAGTTTTAGATAGATAGATTGAGTTATTTATTACACAAAAATTAAGAGATAGTTCTGATTTTTTTTTTATATTGTCAATTTAAATTCATCTATTCCCAAATTCCATAAAATTATTAAAAATAAAATATTAAAAAATTTCAAGGCCTTCTTTGCCTACTTTTTGGAAAACTTAAAAAATTGTTCCATGTTCTACTCGAATTATATATGACATGCATTATGTAATGCAAGCTTGACATTAACCAGACATAAATTTTCCTGCAGCGGGACAGTTTGTATGAAAGCCCCATAATATATTTAAGGAATTTTAGTGAATTAGTTGGCATCACCGACATGCAAGAATAAAAAAAAATTTGTTAAGAATATTTTTATTGGATAATATAAAAATAAAATATAAATTGTGGTTTTTTATTTGACAAAACACAAATAATTTAATGCTGTCTGCATAATAATCTTTATTTTTTTTTTGCTGTTTGGTTCTGGCTGATTTTGAAAGTAAAATTATACGCGTACTAGTCTGTGTGACGGATAAACCTATTGTATTGTTTGATACATTGCTTGATTTTTATTATTAAAACATCTCGGCTTGGTTGATTTCCTAGCATGTTTTAAAGTTTGAAGAATAATATCCAGGACTCAGTCTCGCTTGTATACTTTGGATTTCATCACTGTCCCGTTATAGCTGTCTCGATTTTTTTTATTTACCTTTTTTATACTTGCCAGTACTGGGACTATTTAATTGTTATCACTTTTAATAATGCCACCGCAACATGAAGTTTCAAAATGCCCTACTTGCAAAAAAAATGTAACTAAAACGCAAAAATCTGTTGGATGTGCTTGTTGTGGCTTATTTTTTCATTTAAATTGTGCCAATGTCACACTAGATGAATTTGATTTTATGGTAAAGCACAAAGTAGTTAAGTTTGTTTGTGTGAGTTGTCCAAGTTCATCTCTACCTTCAAATATTCAAGAAGAGTTGAGAAAAGGCTTTTCTGCACTTACGACATCGTTAGAAAAAGAATTTGAATTGAAATTGCAAGAAAATAAACGTAAGTTTCAGGAGAGACTTGATGGTGCAGTTAATGTTTTCAAACTTCAGATGGATGAATTGACCAAGAAATTTTCTGAAAATAGTGCTAAAATTATAGACCTCAAGTCTGAAATAAAAAACTGTTGTGATTTGATTAAGCATGTTGATGCTGTAACGGATAGTAAGATACATAATCTGGAAACACAATCTAACATCGAACAAAGACGACTAAACAGGTCAAATATAATTATAAGGGGTTTACCTCAATCCATTTTGAATTTGCGTGAAGCTATTATTAAAATTTCATCTAAGTGTAGTGTTAATTTATCCATTCCGGACATTCAACATTGCATATATTTTAGAGGAAAAAAAGCGGTTCTTGTTAAATTTAACTCTGTTCAAGTTCGTGACCAAATTATGATTAATTACCATAAAAAAATAAAAATTATTCTTAAGGATGTAACACAGAGTCAAAAATATTTTTAAATGATCACTTATCTCAGGCTTCGAAGAAACTTGTTGATGTATGCAAACAACTTAAACTCAAAGGTAAAATAAAAAGGTATACACACTTAAATTATGATGTCCCGAAAGTAAGAATTGAAATGATTGATGGCGTCGAAAGTATATTCAATTATGATCAGTGCGTTTGTATATTAAATGAAATAAGTAATGCAGCCTCTTCATCTGACATTCAGTTGAGTTGATTCTAGTTTTAAAAATTTTTTAAGTTTTTATTTTTTTATATAATGTTTTATTTGTTATATAACTTTTACTAAGTGTTTAATTTATTTTCGGTTGCCAAATAGTAATTATAATGTATTACACAATGCTGCTTGGAATTTTATATGAGTAGAATGTATTTTGGAAGTTGGTTTTTGCAGAAATGATTGGTAATCAAAGTAGTATTTTCTAAGCTATATATTTTATTTAAATGGGATTGTTGATATGTAATTGTGTAAATCACAATGCGGGCATTTATCTTTTGTAGCTTTTTCGATGATTTCTTAATTGTCGTTCGTGTCTGTTATACAGATATGTATTTATCTGCCTTGTTGTGAATTTTATATAGTGTTTCTTTTTTAAAATTGTTACACTTTTGCAGTGCTCAAATTGAGCTTTTTATTTATAATTTTTTTTTTGTTTACATTTGTTCACGATTTATCTGAGTTGTATTTTTACATCTATTTATATTTTGTAATTAATTTTACATTTGATTTGCTTACATGCCACTGTATTGCCAATTTTGTTGTTTTTTTTTCTCATTTTTTTTTTTAATGGATTTTGTTTAATTATGATTTCTATTTGGTAACTTTTTGCTTTTATTTCGAAGTTATTTATTATTATTATTTTATTTTTTATATTTTTCCAAAAATTTTCTTAATAACATTTATTTACAACTAAATTACTCATTTTTTAAGTGTAAAATTTACTATTGTTTATTTTTTTTAAATTTTTTATTTTAAATTTTTTGTTTTGTTATTTCTTTCTAATATTACTTTTTTTTAGCTTTTTATTATTTTTTTTTCGTTTAAAGCAAATTATAATGAATGCTATAAATTTAGGTCCTATCTGCAGTAATAATTCTATTATTAGCAACAGTTTGAATAACTTCCAACGTTTTTTAAAAGTTGGCCATTGGAATGTAACAAGTTTTTGTGCATCTTCGACTAATGTTAAAATTGATGAGATTAGACATATTTTGGAAGGCAATCATTTAGATATTGTTGGTTTTAGTGAGACTTGGCTCAAACCTTATATTTTGTCTCAGGTAATTAACATGCCTGGCTACAGTATATGTAGAAATGATAGGCCTGGAGAGAAAAGAGGTGGTGGTGTTGCCTTGTTTTTATCTGACAGTATCAAGTACAGAATAGTCTTTATGTCTGACGGTAGCGATACTTGCGAAGCTTTGTTTGTAGAGATCGCTGTTCGAGATATTAAGTTGTTGGTTCGTGTTTGCTACTTGCCTGATGGTGATTTAGGTACTTTCGAGGAGACTTTAGGTGATTTATTAGTTAGGTATTCTAACGTTATTATTATGGGCGATTTTAATACTAATATTCTTTGTCCAATCGATTCTATTTTGGTACGTTCTATGTGTCAGCGTTTGGATTTAGCTTACCATCATAATTGTATACCGACGCATTATCATGCTGGTTGTCATACTACATCTCTTATTGATTTTTTTCTTATAAGTAACACATTTACTTTGGGTACATCTGGGCAAATGCAATGTCCTGGTGTTTCTCGGCATTCCCTTATCTTTATAGCTGTGGACGTTCCGAATCCTCCTCAACAGCGTTTTGTATCGTATCCGGATTATAATTCATTAAGAATGGAAGATTTGGAAGCTGCAGCCTTTAACTGTGATTTCACTTCGATGTACTTGACTGATGATGTAAATTTGCAACTCGAAATTCTTATGTCGAATATTAAGGCCTTGCATTCTTTGGTGCCAATAGTTCGTCGTAGGGTTTGTTTGGTTAGTGATAATTGGTTTAATGACAGAGAAATTTGTTATCATGTTTCATTGAGAGATTTGTCTTATAATCATTACCTCCGGTTTAAGACTCCACATAACTGGGCAATTTACTGTGCAAACAGGAACAGGGTGAAAAGGGTTATAAGAAAATTAAGGATGCGTGCTCATACAAGTGTTTTTCAGAATTTTAGTTCAAAACAAATGTGGAATTTTTTAAGGAATAATGGTTGTCTTGAGTCTGAAGAACATTCAATTTTCTCTGACCCTGATGAGATAAATTATTATTTTCTTGCGTGCCAGTCGCGTGACCCAGGGAACTATTATGATTATATAAATAGTTCTTCTAATAGTGGCTTCTCCTTCACATGCGTTGATACTAACATGCTACTTCAAGCATTACTCAGGATCAAGTCTAATGCTGTTGGCCATGATTCCATTCCTTTAAGGTTTCTGAAAATAATTTTCCCACTTATCTCCACACATTTGCTTCATCTCGTAAACTCTATTATTGCAACGTCTTGTTTCCCTTGTAATTGGAAAATAGCTAGAGTTGTTCCTATTAAGAAGGAGGGCCAATCCAGTGAATTTGATAATTTACGTCCTATCTCGGTACTTTCGGTGCTTTCTAAAGTGGTCGAGCATATTCTGAAAGAACAAATGATTGAGCACCTTGATCTTATGTCACTTATTCATCCGTCTCAATCAGGGTTTCGACGTGGATATAGTACAACCACACTACTGGTGGCTTTGACTGATTCCATTAGACAATTATTGGATGACCATAAGAATGTGGTATTACTTTCGATGGATTTATCCAAAGCCTTTGATAAAGTTATTCACTCTAGATTAATATTTAAATTGTTTAATGAGTTTAAATTTTCCTCTCGGGCCTGTGAATTAATCAAATCATACCTTTTTGGTAGGTACCAATATGTATCTATTGGTACTTCTATTTCCGGTACTCGACGAATCACTAGTGGTGTCCCGCAGAGATCTGTTATTGGCCCACTTTTGTTTATGATTTATTTGAATGACCTCTTACAAGCCTTTTATGGTGTTTCTTGTATGCCTTATGTTTATGCTGATGATGTACAATTTGTTTGTTATTCGGATTCTGAGTTTGTGGATGTGTTGGAGGAGGGTGTCAATTTTACAATCCGTGAGGTTATGGGTTGGGCATCTGATAATGGATTTTGTGTTAATCCTGTTAAGACAAAGTTGATGGGGTTTGGATTTAATACGAATGACATGTGTGTTACAATTGATGGCATTCCTGTTGAGTTTGTTAACAAAATGAAATGCTTAGGTTTGATCTTGGATAATCATTTAAATTTTTCCCCACATATTAATTTTGTATCTTCTAGGGTATCCTTTCTTTTAAAAAGGTTATATTCATTAAATATTTATCTACCTTGCTCAGTAAAAAGACGTGTTGCCTCAGCTGTCTTGATGCCCCATATTTTGTACGGCATTGAAATTTTTTCGAGTACTGGTTGTCTGACATTGAGGAAATATCACCTTGTTTTTAACAGAATTATTCGTTATATTTTTAATTTGAAAAGGAGAGATCATGTATCTCTACATTCATTTAATTTTTTGGGTTCGTCTTTTGAGAATTTTATTAGCATTAGACTATTATTGCTTTTTTATAAATCCATTTTTAATTGTTGCCCTGCTTATTTAGTTGATAAATTTCATTTTACTCGTTCGAGCAGAAATCCACAGATAATTCCACCTGTAAGACATTTGAGTATTTTTGTAAAATCGTTTCAGATCCGGGTTTCAAGAATTTGGAATGCCTTACCACGAGATTTAAGAAAATTTAATTATTCTTTACTTGATTTCAAGTCCAGGGTAAAAGAATTTGCGAAACTGCATGTGTTGGAGGCTTTTTAATATATAAAATTTTTTTTTTAAGTACGAAATATGGAAGGAAAAATGTTGGAAATTTATTTATTTATTATTTGCATTCATTATGATTTTGTTTTATTTTTTTAAATTTTTAATTTTTAATCTTATAATTTTTAATTTTTCTTTTAATTTTTATTCTAAAAATTCTTTTAAATGTGATCTCATATATGTATATATTATTATCTGGATATTTATTTATTGAATTATTAAGCTCTACTTTTTTCTAGAAGTTTGTTATTAAGATAGTAGCTTTAATTAACCACATAAGGCCCTAATGGCTCGGTTATGTAAATGAAGATTTAATTAAAAAAAAAAAAAAATTGTATAACTATCGTAGTGTTTTGTGGGACGTAAACCATTTTTAATAGTAATTTAAAACTTCGATTATTCTATTTCCATTTTACCGTAGACACAGAAGTCCCCATATTCCAGATCTAAAGTGTAAATCAATTTAGTATGGCAAGTTCTGGATAATTCTAGTATGAGCCATCTTAACGCAACCCTTCACACATCTCTAGATAAACTTACCTTGAAACTCCGAAAAACACTTTTTAAATTAGTTATGGCGCCTTTGGAAAGACAATTTTTAACCTTTTGTTATTTATAATAATATTAGGGATTTTTATATAGTTTTAAATCGATACAAATTACACTGTACAACAAAAAAATAACAAGATTTCGACAACGTATACTGGTAGAGGGGACCAAAATATATACGTGTATCTGCGTTTTTAAAGTTTACCTCTGAAATTTATTTGGGGGCAGTTATGATGCATCGACATAAGCATAGAAATTACTTTTATATGGTGACTTAGTCAAATTCGACATAACAAAATTTTTTTATACAAACTATCCCCCCTTTTATCGCTAACTCTGAATAAGTTGAATTTTTAGCTTTGGTGTTTTCAGAGACGTATAGTTTAATTTTATGACCAATATATTTGTGAAACATTTTAACTCGTTATATCCCCGTTTTAAGGGTATTTCACGAAAGCGACAAAAAAGACACACACATTGAGGGTAAAAATGTTCTAGAAAAAGGTTCCTCGTTATTTTTTACTTAAATCTGCTAAAAAGATCAAACCGTAAACGCAAATTAATTCCAATTTCTAGTCAGAATTAAAAATTTGACAAATTTTTGTACAAAAATCTTTATGTTTAAGATTTAAGTTAAAAAATAAAAATTCGCATATATATAAAGGAATTTACCAAAAATGTGCTAGAATCTATGTCCAATAATAATCTACGAGAGCGGAACAATAATATGAAATGTAACACTGCTCCCATCAAGTACCACCTGTTAATTGACTACTGTCAAATTTTAAGCAAGTTCCTTCATTTACTTTGCGTAAAGGATTTTTCGAGACCCATAAAATAGGCATTTGTTTGATCAATAAAAAAAATACTCACGGAGTCTAATCATTTAAGCTTTAAAAATATCTCTGCAGAATCATCTTTTAAAAAGGTCTTGAAACATAGCAGCAATATTATACAGCACTATTTGAAATTTATAAATTTGAAAGATTTACAGTTTGTTTTTAAAAACTGCATCAAAATGAATTTGAGCCTGCATCTTAGAATGACAAAAATTTCTTTCGGGAAAAATGTCATTACCGCTTTTACTTATTCAATTGAATGCAGAACTTATGAGCCAAAAAAAACCTCGGTATAATTTCTGTGTACAAACCTGTCAGAGGTTAAGCGAAATTGCGGTTAAATGCAAACTCTACCCTAGTTTCTGTTTGAAGATTATAATTTCGGTGATAATTCCCAAATCTGAAATGGGTGTTATGACCAGCCAAACATCCAGAAGCTTTCATTCAATGTTAAATTTACAAAATTTTAAATTTTTTTAGATTCTCGGGATTGTTTAAAAGCGAAAAAGTATAAATTAGCCGATTTTTAGTTTTTCTTATTATTTTAAGAAAAGATTCTTTAGATTTTCAGGATTTTTTAAAAACAAAAAGTGATACACACAAATTTTTATCTAAGTTTTAAAATTTTTTTTGTCATTATTATTTCAATAAAACTTCAATTTTGAAAGCATGTTCGAGCATATCCATGTTTCTTTCGGATAACCCAAAACTGGCGATTAGTGTAAGACATGGTAGTTCTTTTGCGTTTAAAATAAAATATCTGCGGACTTTTGATAAACCAGCTTGACATTTTTTCAAATTCACCTAACTGCAAAAACGGTGTTCTTAAATTCGTACAAACAAAAATGCTTTTGTTTTTACGAAATTCGATTGAAATTTATGTTCGCATTAAGAACAATAAATTTCAGTTTTTTTCTTTTTTTTTTAACGAAAAATTAACTTTTCCTTTTTTTACTACCTAAATTGTTTTTTCTTCTCACAACACTAATTGATTGATCATCTGGCGAATATAATTGATTAAAAAACTAGTTAAAGTGAATTCAAGAACACCAATATATTTGAATTCGTTTATTTTTTGCCTTAATGGGATTTCACACTCACAAAATAGTCTGTAATAGCAACTGAAAATTTTACTGTTATTACTGGAAATTTTGTGTATTGAGCACAGCGGTATTTTTTGCTAATCTTAGAAACACATGTTTGCTGACGTGTAGTGCAAAAAAATTAGTTGAAAAAATTAGTATCCGCTGTAAAATATAGCAAAATTTTTATTTATAAAAAAAAATATTTAAATGTACAAATTAAGTCGGTTATTTTTAGATACACTTGTTTTGCACTTTAAAGCTGCTTATTTCTTTTGAAATTGCCTTACGAATTCGTATATACAAATTTATATTTTTTCTTATCAAGCAACATTTTTTTATTTTATTTATTCAAAAAATATTTTAGACATTAAAAAAAATCAAAGGCTTAAAAATAGTAAAAACATAAATGAATTTATCATTTTGTTTTAATTTGCTAATTTTTGTTTTGTTTTTAAAAAATAGTTTTAGGGCCATTATTATAACTTGCCGACAGCTAAAGTTAGGATGTTAACGGACAGATTATTAGTTTTCGTTATTATAAGTATACTTTAACCTAAAAGTGACCGATAAGCTAAAGGTAAGTTCATCTTAACTTTTACTTTTAACGTAAGGTTTAAGCATTTGAAGTTGCCACATTTTCAGCTCTGCAGTGTAGTTGCCTTATTGCTTTATTCCTGTGTTCGGCGTCGACAATATAAATTTTTTACAACAAACATTTTGATCTTTTACACAATTCGAAGAAATTTTGGTTTTCGTTTGTATTTTTTGTTTGTTGTAAGTAAATAAATAAATAAAAGTACGTCGTTGCCACTACGTATTTTAAAGAACCATTTTATCTTGTCAAAAGTAATCGGTTTTGGCTCTGGTAATGCCATATTTTCAAAAAACTTAATTTTATTTTATAAGGAAGTTGTAATAACCAAAAAAACTTTAGCTAAAGTTACCTTTAACTAACACGCACCTTAAAGGCAAGTTATAATATTGGGCCTAGGAAATTTTTTTTTTGGATTTTAAGGTAACATTTTTATTGTTTAATTTTTAACACAAAAAAAAATATTTTAGTGCTATTTTAAATGGATGTCCTAGTTTTAGACATGAGTCGGTTGTGAAATGTATTTTCACTTCCGATCCCTTTTTTTCAACCTATGTAGCATTTTAAGGCAATTTAATTTTGTATCTATAAGTTTTAGTTATCAGAAAACACATTTTCCTCAATATTCATTTTTTCAAAATTACTCACTCGGTTTTCAAAAATTTTTAAAATAATATCTGAAGATAGCAACAAAAATTTGTAAAAATTATGTATTATGATCCTGCAAAAGATCTCTTTAGAACCCAAAGTTTTAGACAAGCTAGAGCCTCTAAAAGAAGCCAGAGCCTGAACAAAAAAGCTATTAAAAACGAATATTTTGCTACATTTTCTGTCTTTTTTTTTAATAAAAATCAGTAAAGAAATAGTAGTGGTATCGGTATTGATAACCGTTTACAAACTTTTTTTCGAGTGGAATTTTAACAGTATTTTGAAAAAGTTATTTTTTTAAAAGGCTACAGATATATTAATGGATATTCATTGTTATTTCGGCAGTAAGGTGATCCTGGGTAAATACATATTTAATATACAGTGGCTCACATTCTATTCATAAATAATAAAACAAAAAACAAATTGGCGAACATATTAAGTATTTTGTTCGTTTAACTTCGAAGCTTAAAAAATGTAACAGTTTTTTCAGATAAATCGTCTTAGTAATATAAAAAACAACAAGAACTCAAAAAATTACCCAAATATACATCACACTAAAAGTGAGCCACTTGATTTTGTTTTGGTAAAAAAAAACGGTAACTTTTTTTTGTTTTTAATACTTTTGCATTGATATTATTGTTAATGCGTTATTTGTGTATAAAACATCAAAGAGTGAGGATGGGACAACAAACAAGTGTAGAAATTAGAGAGCGAGTAATTAAACTCTACAAAGAAGGTAAATCTCAAAGAGAACTGTACAACACACTATTCACCACTTTACAAGAGATGGTACAATTAAAAATAAAATGAAAAAAGTAATAAAAAAATCATTTTCAAAAAAAATGAGTCTTTTATTGTAAGAGAAATCAAAAAAAATCCTCGGTTAAGCGCTTCGAAACTGACGGAAATGGTCAAAAGTCAATTGGATATTCAAGTACACCCTGAAACAGTTAGAAGAGTGCTTACAAAACACGGATATAATTGAAGAGTAGAAATAAAGAAGCCGTTTATTAGCTAAATAAACCGTAAAAACGCCTAGAGTTTGCTCGTAAATACGTTCAAAAAGATAAGAGTTTTTGATGAACGTAAATATAACTTGTTTGGCTCCGACGGAAGCAAATAGTATGGCGACAAAAGAACACCCAGCTTCAGGAAAAAAAAAACCTTACCCCAAGTGAGAAGCATTGAGGTGGTTCTGTCATGGTTTGGGGGTGCATTTCAGGAAGTGGAACCGAAAATTCGCACCACATTTCGGAAATTATGAACAAATTTGTTTATGTAGACATTTTAAAGCAAAACGTCACGCCGAGTGTTGAAAAACTTGGGATCGAAGATGACTTCTACCAGAACAACGATTCTAAGCAAAAATCGTATGTTGCGCGGGAATGGTTACTGTATAATTGCCCACATGTTCTTGAAGTTCCACCACAATTTCCGAATTTCAATATAATTGAAAAATTATGGGCCCATCTTGACCAAAATATCCGAAAACATGCCATTACCTAAGAAAAATGCCGCATCGATGCTCTTCAATCAGAGTGGAGGGCAAGTCCCACCTCGTACACCCAAAATTTATTGCAATCGATGCCTAGACGTCTGCAGGGCGTTATTTCAGCTAAAGGAGGTCCAACAAAATATTAGTATTAAATTTTAACCACATTTACTTTAAGTGGCTCACTTTCACTGAGATGCACATTTTAATATTTTTTTAAGTTTTTGTTGTTTTTTTATATAACTTAAGAAATCTATCGGAAAAAATTTTTATGTTTTTAAGCTTTTTAGTTAAATACAAAAAATAATTTATATGTTTGCCAATCAGATTTTCTTTTTAATATATATTAAAAATTTTACTTGAAAATTCTGCCTGGCTCACTTTGACTGTGAGTCACTGTAATTATCCAATATTTTTCCTTGCTAGAGTACTTTAACCTGTACAAAAACTTTGCAAATTCCTGCCGTTTCTGACCCCACTTTATTTTTACCTCCTTTTCTATGATTTTTTTGTCCTCAACAAAATATCATAGTTTCATACAGATCTTTAGGTTACACCACTGTTTTTTTGACAGTCTTGGGGTTATAGTTTTATTATTAATCTACTCTCGAATATGAAAAATATATTTATAATAATAAAACTCACCAATTAACGATCCACATTGACTGGCAGGCACAATCAAACGTATTGGTATTTGTGTTTTACCACCCTTACCAACATCGTTATTAAATTGAGAGCACCACTAAAACCAAAGAAAATTATTATGAAATTTAATACCATTGAAATCTATACGTGATAGAGAATGAATTAATACAAACCTCTTCAAATTTCTTGGTAATTAAGGTAAATGCCGAATAGATTGCACTGGTTGTACCAGAAACCGTAACAATACGTTCAGGACAAGAACCATCAGATATATTGATTTTTGCGCCAGACTAGAATATATATATATATAAGTTGTTATTTCAAATTTTGTTATAATTGTAAATTACAAACCTCTTCACGAAACCTGTTAACAATTTCACCCTTTTTGCCGATAATACTGCCAACTTCCTGCAATTAAAAGATAGAAACAAATTTAATAATCTATTTTTTGTAAAATAATTTAAGTAAAATTTATTTTTTGTTCATTATTTTTATGGCCAATTTTTGATAAAATAAAAAACATATACGAGGGTCCTCCTTAAAGTTTTTGCAAAACTATACAAAAAAACAAATTTTTATATTTTCTGATTTTATAAAATTTTAATTTTCGTTTCATATCCAACAAAGCTTAAGTCACTTCGGCTAATTCTTGTTCTAAATTAACACTTCATAAATACGATCAAGCTGTTTTATTAAAATGCAAACTGATGACATTTTTGTTTATATTTTTAAAACATTTTTTTACAAAAGACTTCTACATATTTATGAAGTAGTTTCTTCATACTAATGAAGAAAATTCCACAATATTTTTAAAGAATTTTCATCAATATTTTTGAAAAATGTTTATCAACATTTTTAAAAAGGTCTCATCATATGTAAAAAGAATTTGCTTCATATTTATAATGAAGTTTTGGCAAAATTTAAGTTTCATCATATTTTTGAAGGAGTTTAAACAATATAAAGTTTTTTTTTAATCGTATTTTTTTAATTATTTAAGTAAATACACTGAAATCCATGCGACATTTTACGAAAAAAAAACTTTGGTATTTCGTAGGTGGATCTAATCTGTAAATTTTTTTGAGGTAAGACTTAATTCATTTCAACAAACAATTACTATAAATTTACAACAGAATTTCAAATCAACTGAATAAATTTTTTGTTGCTATGAGTGATGGCCGAGAACAACAACGTGCAAATTGACAATTAAAACTCGTCGAGCGTTGCAGTTGTTAAATAGAATCTATTTTATAATCAAAACGTTTTTTCTTATTGCCTTGTTTTTTGTATCTAATTCTCTTAACAGAGTTCTCGCACATTAAAAGATTTTTCGATGAGTAAAATTAACATTCGATATTCTATGGCTCCTATGTTCTCTTTGAATACTAGCGTATGAACAACGTACTATATTAAGTTTTTATAAAACAATTATTTCTTTTTATTGTTTTTATAAAATTAAAATGTAAAAACAAAAAAAAAATTGGGTCGTTAATAAGGAAAGGAGACACTGGAAAGTAAGAATCTCTACAGTACTCTTTACACTAAAATATATATCACAGTTTGTGCAGTCACGTCGTACGTCGTTATTTTGAGCGCGTTTTCACTCATAGCAACAATTGTTGCAAGTCACGTTCTTATTCTGTGCCGACACTAAGTCTGTTTGGGTACTCAATTTGTTCAAATTCGTACAAGTTTTTACTCTCAGTAATGAGAGAAAAAAGGGAGAGTAAAGTGATAGTTCGATCCCAGAGAACTTACAGGTTTTTATTGGATAAATTTTTACACGTAATTTTTTCGTAAGCATAAAAGAAATAAAATATATGCTTGTATTTTAAGTAAATAAAATAAATAGTATACGATTCTATATTTATCTCTATATATAAAGGAATAACGTTACTGACTCATTTAACATCGCCCAGAGCTAGGAGGCTGAAATTTGGTATTTAGGTTCCCCCTTTCGAAGTAGACATCCGCTATGACGGGGTTTTTGGAAACTATTTCGGGAAGGGGCAAAAAGGGTGAAAAGCTCCCCTTTCAAGGCCTACCTAAACCCTTTTAGCCAGAAACCTGAATTTTGAAATATGCCTTCCTGGGAGTATGTGCTAACTCCTTGATGAGGTACCTTTTTAAATGTTGACCAGGGATGTGGAAAAAATGGGTATTTAAAGGGCGAAAAGTCGTGATTTTTGCAAAATCAAACAGGGAGGGACAGAAAAGGCTGAAATTCACCCCCTTTAAGATCTGCCAAAACCGTTAGAGCTGGAACGTTGAAATTGTGTATATTTGACCAACCTGAGGTGTAGACATCAACCCAGGTAGGATTTTTGTAAATTTCTACGGGGAAGGGGCAAAAGGGCAGAAAGTTTTTTTTGTAAAAGTCAGTCGGGAAGGGCAGAAAGTGAAAATTTCTCACCCTTTACGTCTTGCCAAAACCGCTGGAGCTGGTAGGTTGAAATTTGGTGCAAAGGGTCCTCCTGCAGTGTAGACATTCACCTAGGTTGGATTTTTAGAAATGTGTACGGGGAGGGGGAAAAAGGTGAACAGTGTCCTCCTTAACGGACTGCCCACACCGATTTAGACAAAAACATGAAATTTTAAATATGTAAACTGGAGTATGTGCTAACTCACTGATCAGCTACATTTTAGAATTTTAGCTAGTTACATGGTAAAAATGATGGTTCAAAGGGCTAACTTATTATTGAGGTACATCTTAGAATTTTGGTCTGGGGCATGGTACAAATTAGAAGCTCCGGGTAATTATCTGGGAACTCTGTATATTCTCGGGCGTTATCCCGGGCAATCCCGGGCAACGCTAACAATGTAGCGAACTTTGCCCGTTATTTATAAATAAAAGAGTAAACTACCGAAGAAGTTAAAAAAACCTTTAAAATAATCCTGTTTAACATTTTCCATAAAATTTTATCTCTCCATATAAGTCACTTACAGTATTTTCTCCTTTTTTTTAATTTGGTATTTACAATTAGTTGTTTTATCTATTTTGCTAATACTAGAATTTCCTTTACGATACGTCAATGGCGTACACGTTACACGGAAAGTTGCGGGATCGACCACCAGCGACGGCACATTCAATTTCGAAAAATAAAATAACATATGTATGAGTTGTTATCTGTCATACATATCGCAACGTCCTCCTTCGGTGTTTCCATAGCACTTAACGCCATCGAATTAAAATAACAGGGTTACGAACTAAAAAGCTTCCAACAATTTTAGCCAACTCTTCATTAGATGGCAGGCAACAACTGCTCCAAGAATTATCTATTATCTGACGCAGTTATAGATTTGCAACCTTTCATCTCTCTTCTACCTTTTTAAAAGAAAGCAACACATTAATTAATAGAAAGAAGTTCCCTTATGTTGCTTCTCTTAATAAAAAAATCTGTTTGCGTACTTTATTGAATATTTTTCTTTTTGAGTGTAAGTTTTGTCTTGCTCTCTATAAATTTGTTACTGTGTATTTATTACTGGACTTTACTGGAAAAGTGCCCAACCCAGCAAAACTTTGGTAATGGGTGCGATATTCTCATGCGTTACCTTGTAATGATAGCTCGCTACCTTTTTCATTATTGGCAAGCATAAAGTAATAAGTTACTGATTATTGATTACGTAATATATGATTTGTAAATGTAAAGTAATAATTGAAATATTTTCGAAAATCTATTTTTAGATACATTACTTTGTGTTTTTTTGTAAGCAACAGGGTAATGTATATTTGTTTTGACAACCCCTTACATTTTTACCCCTAAAGTAATGGGTGTATACATTGCTTTGAGGCTCATCGCCTGTAAAATCATCAATGAAGTAACGTGTAAAGTAGTCCATGAGCCCCTATGGCTACACATTATTTGGGAAACAAACCTTATTTAACCGATTGGCTGGATTCACAATTCGAAAATTAACTATCGTACGACATTATTGCAATAAATTACAAAATAGAAATAAAAATCTATCAAATTATTATTATTTTTTGAAGTTTGTTTGAATTTTCTAAGTTTCCTTTGTAACTTTTCAATGACCATAACGGACATATCCATTGTACGAATCGCCAGTAATGGTCATAAGTTCATACAAAACTGCCATAGCCACTTTCATTTCTTCTGAATTTTCCCATTTTAATTTTTTCCTTACGAATGTTACGACCATTTTTTAAAGGAATTTAGCAAAATGGGTCCAGCTGTGCTTAAGTTATAAGCTTAATTTTATTTATTTATATAAGAAAATAGATAGACATAATTTAAAATGTATGTACTGTAATTAATCCATCTGCATGTAAATAATTACATATATTAAAAGTTATCTTTTTAGTACAATATTTTACCAACAATCTTCGGTATGTATGTGTTTATTTGCCTTTGTTTTTTTTTCAACTTCGTGGGAACAATAATTAGTGTTTTTATGTCCTACGAAAGTGTAACCTTTTCATAAATTTTAAGCTATGAAAACAGAAATTTTTACTTGCAATACTGATTTGACAATGACATTTTTCTTCTTGATATTATTTGTTTTTTTTTTCAAGACAGCATCACATGTGTTGTTAATCTGCTGCTGTTTGCACAACAATTGCATTGATAATAAATCATGTATGCCAATGTATTTCCTTCTGAATAATATGGTTATTGCATATTTTACAGCATCAATTGCAAGCATTCTTTATCTCTCTGTTTGTCCATTAGTATTTCTACTATTATGGCATGCCACAGTCTTGTAAAAATAAAATCAAAACTTAACGAAATAAAACAAACGAGGAAAAAAACGAAATATTCAAAGTTTTCGAACAAAACAACAAATAAAGATGCAGCGACAAAAAGAATTAATGTAATTTAAGTGAAGAAATATTCTGGACGAAATACATAAACAAAAAATATTACACGACAATGTAAATTGAATTTAAACTGATTAACAACAACAATTGTTACTCAAAGGCTGTCTACGTCCGTCGTCCATACATGTAAAAACTAAAGGCATTTGTCAAAGGCTGAGCGGCAGGCAACAAAGGGAGGAAAAGGTGGATTTTACAAAGCAAAAAGTCTTCAGTTTGTTTCAAATGCCCTCTGGCATATAAAAAGAAATATAGATACGAGGATAGTGTAATAATTTTTGTCATCAACTATACTGTAAACTATAAACATGTTAAAACAATAATAAATTCCCCAGTGCCGAATCTTTGAATGCCCTCCACCCATGTTCTAAGAAAACAATGTTTTATCAAATCACAGATAATGCAATACACATGTCAAAAAAATATTTTAAAATTTAATCGATATTTTCGGTAAAAATAATCTGAAACATATTTGTTTTTTGTCTTGGGAGCTCTGTGAGATACAGTGATTTAAAAATACTTTTTAAACTAAAGCACCTTTGCAAGAATAGTGCAGTTTTAAAATTTTTAAAAAAAAAACCAGTAAAAAAGGGCTAAATTCGGCTGTGCCGAATCTTTGAATACCCTCCACCATAGGGGCTGGAGATGATATACGTATATACTAAATTTTGCATGAACTGTAATATGAATATGTTTTGTCAATTTATGTAACGAACTTTTGTTATTTAGTTTAGTAATGTTATTTATTTAGTTTTAGCAATGTTATTTACAGAGGTCTGCTCTGTTAGCGACTATAACATTGTTGATTTTTACGTTAACTTAGTTATCAGAGTAACACACATATAGCTCTAAGAATGTTATTATTCTCATACTATGTAAGACAATAAATGTAATCGAACAATAAGAAGACTTAATAACATTTTTACTTACTTAACAGAAAAAAAAAAATAGATATAGAAAAATTGTACAAATTTGTATGGAAAATTTAAAGGTACCTTCACATTTTCACTCATAACTTTTGAACCGCTTAACCGATTTTGCTCATTTTAAATACCAAACTGCTCGGGAGGATGTTCAATAATCTGGGTAAAAATAGGCAACCCCGCTTGCGTCTTCGCGTCGTGATCGCCATTTCAACAGACAGACGGACATCGCTAAATCGACTTAAAATTGCATAAGGATCACGAATATATATACTTTATGGGGTATTAAACCTATATTTCGACATATTACAAACGGAATGACAAACTGATATATACCCTCACCATATATGGTGGAGGGTATAAAAATACTTTTTCGAAAAAGAGTTCTATTTTTTTTACAAAAAAAAATTATTTAAAGAAAGTACTTGCAAAAATAATTACATTTTACAAAACAGTACTTACTGTAAAAAAAAATAAATTTTAAATATATGGAAAACGCAGTATTTTCTGAATTTTATTGTGTTTTTCAGAACATTTTTCTTCCACGACCAGCAAATTTATGGTCAAATTTATGTCTAGACTATTTCTGCAAAGTTTGTACCCATTTAAAGCTTTGGTGTAGAAACGCCGTACTACTACCCGAAAAATACCGTGACAATTTCATGTAAATATATGGAAAACGCAATACTTTCTGAATTCTATTGAGTTTTTCGGAAGATTTTTGTTCCACGACCAACAAAAAATTACATAGTTGTTGGTGGAACTTTAATATAGACTCTTTATGCAAAGTTTTTACCCATTTGAAGCTTTGGTGTAGAAACGCCGTACTACTACCTGAAGAAAACCACGATATTTTCAAACGAAAATTCAACTGTTATAGTTTTTTGTTGTATTAGAAAAAACACAAGTCATATAAAAGCAATTTTGAAAAACGTACTTTAACAAAAAGTACCTTGTTTTGAGAAAAGTAGTTTTTTTTTAAGTATCTTGTTTTTTTTAAATACTGTTTTTTAAAAAAAAACAGTAAGTTTTTTAAAAAGTACTTGTTTTTGAAAATAATACTTTTTTAAAAACAAGTACGATTTAAAAAAAGGACTTTTTCTAAAAAAAAATATTATTTTTTAAAAAAGTAATTTTTTGAAAAAACCTTTTTTAACAAGAAGTACTTTTTAGCAAAAAGTACTTAATTTTACAAGCTTTTTTAAAGAAATTTTTATTTTGTTAAAAAAAAAAACTTTTATTGGAAAAGAAACGGCTCTATTTTTGAAAAAGTGTTTTAATTTTGGAAAAAAAATACATTTAATAAGTATTTTTACTGGCAGACCGGTCAACCCGGGGTTTCGGTCTACCAGGTCAGACCGGGTTTGAGACCGAGTAGCCCGGGTAGACTGAAACACGGTTCAAATTTGGAGCAAAAAAATATTGGCAAGTTGGCGAAAACATTTTTTTGTTAAAAAAAAAAAATTAGCAAAAAAAAAAATATTTTTTTAAATAATTTTTTTAAAAAACACTTAAAAAAACAAAACTAGCATATTTCTTCTTTTAGAAAAAGGGAAAGATATAAACAAAATAGTTGAAAAAAGCTTTTTTAAAGCTAAATACTGGATAATCCAAAAAAGAAAATATGAGTAAAAAAGCAAAAACAGCAAATTTGTCTTCTCTGGTTATTAAAAATTACAACTTTTTTAATCACAAGAGTAGATTTGAGGTTTTAAATTGTGACACAAATTGTACTATAGTATAAACTATTTCATCGTTAAAAAAATATTTTCTATCAAACAACATTTAAGAGAAATTATATCACGAAAATTGTCATAAATAAACAAAAAATTAAAAAGGAAATATTTGTGAATACATACATAGTACCAAGTGAGTGAAAGGAGTGCCACAGTACTTTTAAAGCATTTATAGTTCTCAAAAAGTACCCCAGTACGAACTTTATATGACAAATAATGTAAAACAAATGAAAGTGAAGTTATGGAGGTTAACAAATTTTGTGGATGTGAAAACAAATTTTTTGAGATAAAATAAAAATTATTTGATGAAAAAAAATTTAGTGTTGAACAAAAAATTGAGGTGAACAATGTTAGATGTGAATATCTTAGAAAATATATTATTTATCAGAAGCTGCTATGAAATTGTTCTATAATACGTGAGCGGATCAATAAGTCCGTGACTTTTGGAATGAAACCCGTCCCTGTACAACAGTTTGTATGGGGAACTTGTGGTATCTCTACATTTTCACTCATAACTTTTTAACCGCTGTTCCGATTTTGTTCATTTTTAATACAAATCTGCTTGGAAGGATGTCCATTAATATGGGTAAAATTGAGCACGTCTTCGCGCCGTGATTGTCATTTTAGCAGATAAATGGACAGACAGACGGACATCGCTAAATCGACCTTAAATCGCATATATATACTTAATGGGGCCTTAGACTTATATTTCGGCACGGAATGACCGTCACCATATATGGTGGATGGTTTAAAAATATTCACATTGATCATATTCACTTAATCGTACATTTTTCGCTCGTGCTAATTTTGTATATAACGCACCTTGTATAAAAATTTTGTATTTAAAACCGAATTTTAAATTTTTTTTTTGCGTTTAGCAGAATTGTTTTCTTTAAACTTTTAAATATTTTTTTTATAAACAAAAGAAAATCAAATAAATATTATATTTGTAAATTTTTTATGAGTTTATACAAAAGCACACAGTAAATGCATTTCCCAGAGAAAAAAATTTCACTCGAATTTTAAAAACTCCAAGCCATAATTTAAGTTTGAAAAGGATAAGTTTTTTAATTTCATAAGAAATCTACAATCACAACAAACTCAAAATAACACTTTTCACGAGAAAAATAATAAACTTGTATATTAAATTTGCGTAAAAAGAAATTATTCACAATTTTCACGTAAAACTCATTATTGTGATTTTTTTTTTATATGGATTATAGCAGTTTTTCCCGTGAAATCAAAACGACTAATTTTGCTAAAGCATAACAAGTTAATCGGGTTTCACGTGAAAATTTAGTACAATTTGTTTTCATGCAAATTTAACCTAAATTTTTCTGTGCATTTCTTATAAAATAAATAAATTTTTAAATCTATTGAAATTTTTTCTCTGGGAAAAACAATAGGAGCGTATATTTGCATATACATACGTCGCCATATATAATTATTAGGGCGGGTCGATTTGTAGGGAGGCAAAAAAATTGCTCAACGTACAGGGAAAATCGTATTACAGAGATCAAAATAAGAAACTTTACCAAAGGAACCATACCTCTAAAACGAATTCTTATGTCCCGACTTTTGACCCGTAGGGTGAAATTTTGAGAAATCCCACTTTTACCAATTTAGAGTGCCCCAACAGAATGTATGACCGACCCCCACTAACTTTGTAGGGCCGACCCACCCATGCCAGTGACGGTGGCCCATGCGGTGGAATTATACGACGATTCGAATTGCTGTTAAAAAGACCATTGCATTGGTTCGTTCAACGAACTTCCTTTTCGGCATTTGTTTGAAGCTTAGATAAACCAGAAAAAAATGAATTTTCCACCGATTCGAAGTACTTATACGACATGGCCCATGCAATTTCTAGCGGCGTGGTTTCGGTGGATCTGGCTAATATCAAACCAGAGAAAATTGTAGATTCTCGCTGGCTCACCAAGGCCGCTAGATTATTACGATTGTCTGTGACAACAGAAAATCTAGATGAAAATTTAAGAATTCTGGTTAAATTTATAATTAAATGTTATGTGCCAATGTACTTCAATATCAAGTATTACAGCTCTGTCGTGTACGGTAGTGCATTATTTTTCAAGTTCATTAGTTGGTCACGATTTCTAGAACCTCGTCTTCGCAGCATTGTCAATCAAGTAATTACAGATAATTCATATTATGTGCATTCGGAAAATTTCTTGTTATCAACGTTGTTCGATGATAGGAAAGAAAAGCGCGACTGTGCTATAAAGAAAATTCTACGCTATCGAACCGATGTTGACAACCCAAAAAATTGGAGTTTATAAAAAACCAGATATAAACTTTAATTGCACAAGTTACACGAAAATGATCAGTTTGAATGATATATATAACGTATTTGAACCACAATTCACGCGAAGCATTCCGTACGATACATTGAAAGAATATTTAAATCAAGATGATCCACAGTTTTTTGATCCGAAAAATCCATCACACATACAAGGAACGGAACGACACGTTCAATTGCTAGCTAGCGTTTCCAAATGAGTTATACCGGAAAATATAGAGGCTGTTATGGCGACGACATTAGAGAGCCGTGCGAAATTGCCCAGACTTGAAAGCAAAAAAGACTTCAAACAACAATTTTTTATGGTTTCTTCTCTATTACTAAGCTAATTACATTTTTTCATTTACATATGTTCTGACTAAAAGAAAAAAAAAATAGCCATTTCGCTGATTTTTTAATGTAAAGTGCCAAAAATGGTGATTTTTTTTAAATCTTTGTATGAGGAAATCCCAGGGGGGTTCCAGGGGGTGTGCCACTGGCATGGGTGGGTCGGCCCTACAAAATTAGTGGGGGTCGGTCATACATTTGGAGTCGATTGGGGCACTCTAAATGGGTCAAAATGGGATTTTTCAAAATTCGACATTACGGGTCAAAAGTCGGGACATAAGAATTCGTTTTAGAGGTATGGTTACTTCGGCAAAGTTTCTTATTTTGATCCCTAGAATACGATTTTCCTTGTACGATTTTTAAATCGACCCGCCCTAATAATTATGTATGAGATTTATTTTTCAATATTTTACATTGCACCATTTAAAAAATATCATATCTATATACATACTTATGTAATATTTTATGTTGGGTATACAAGTTAATAATGTCGATTTTTTTGCTTGCAAAATGCATTTATTATAATAACAAAATGAATTGATGCATTATTCAAAGTATTGTCCATCGTTAGCCACTACTTTTTCCCATCTTTCTGATAGCATATGGATTCCGCGCCCAAAGAATTGCTCCGGTTTTGAGGTAAAGAATGCATGAAGCCAATTTCTGATACCCTGTTTAAAAGTGAAGCGTAAGGGCATTCAAAACAAATGGTAACCACTGTTTTCCAAAAAGTTTTGACCGGTCTTGCAAAATGTGGCCGAACGTTGTCATGATTAAAGATTATGTCCTCTTGTCTGGTCGAATATTCTGGTCGTTTTTCGTTGATTGCTCTCTTCCAACGAATCAATTGTGTTCGGTACAGGTCCCCTGTGATTGTCTGACCTGATTTCAACAGCTTATAATACAAAATACCCTTCTGATCCCATGAAATACAGAGCATTACCTTGGCGCCATGGATATTCGGCTTCGGCGTTGATTTGGCTGGTTGGCCGGGCTTTACATATGACTTTCTGCGCTTGGAGTTATCGTAATGTATCTATTTTTCATCACCAGTAACAATCAAATGCAAAAATAATTTCTTTTACTAGCGTTCAAGCAGCATTTCCGACATGCAAAATCGCCTTTCAACGTCTATCGGCTTAAATTCATATGGGACCCAATTTCCTTGCTTTTGAATGCGTCCCAATGCTTTTAAACGTACGGAAATGGCTTGTGGTGTGACTCTCAATGCAAGTTCTTCTTGCGTTTGACAACAATCTTCGTCAAGTAGTGCTTCCAATTCCTCATCTTCAAACTTTTTCGGCTGACCAGGCCTCTCCTTGTCTTCTGTGTCGAAATCACCACGTTTTTTGAGTTGGTGCATGTTGACCGTAAGCTTCTACCAACAATCGATAACTTTTAGCAGCCGTTTTCTTCAAATTAAAAAAGTTTATCAGACTTCCCCGCAAAGCATCATTTTTAGGCACAAAATTCGACATTACTTATAGAGATTGAAAAAATGTGTGTTTACACTTTGGCGTCAATCGAATACTGAATTTATAATGACAGATGTTTATCCTCCAAAATACCATATTTGTTATTATTAACACAAATCATATGTGATAGTTATGCCATCTGTTGTCCAAATCGGCATTATTAACTTGTTTACCCAATAGTATATATGTATATCATCAGATTAGATAAATTTGAAGATTTTTATAGATAATAATAAGATTTCAACATTTTTATCAGGATTAAATCAAACTTCAGAATTTGGTTTAAAAAACATCATGTTTTGAATAGGCAGTTGTGACTACCAGTCTTATGAAAATCACATCCCTGAATTTCCAATGCAATCCATATTTTTTTTTTTAAGGGTTTAAGTGGGTTTCGATTTAAAAATTTTAAAAATTCCGCCATTCCTTTGATATTTTCACTTGCATTTATAAGAAAGTGAAACAGAAAAAAACAAGCACATGTCTTACAATATTAGCTGACAGTTATATCCAAGTTTTGCATGAGTTTGTAATTAAATTTTGATCATAAATAAATAAATCAACGCGAATAATTTCAAATATAGCTTTTTCCATTTAATTTGTGAGTTAAATAAGAGATATTTACAATTAACATTATAAGGCAAGAATAATGTTGATGAAGGTCGTAGCTGACCAGAAATGCATTACATTCGGCTAGAGCCTTTAGAACAGTCAGAGCCTACACAAAAGAGGCTATTAAAACATATTTTGCTATATTCATGTCTTCTTGGCAACCCAGGAAAACTTTGGTAATTTGTCCGATAAACTCATGCACTCCTCATATACTCCTTACCTATATCATTAATTTTCAATATAAAGTAATGAGTTACCCATAATTGGATACATAATGCATTACTTTCTAATGTATACTCCTTTCCTTCAGCATTATTTTGAAACATAAGGTAATAAGTTACCGACAGTTTTTTACGTAATGCATTACAATTTAACATAAAAAAATGACTCTTAAAACCTGATAAATTAATTGATATATAACGCAGAATAAAAATCAATATTTAATAAATTATTTGAAGCCCATCCCATCTGCATAAGAGAAAAAAAATTTAAGCAATAAGTACATATATAGCTTGACAGAATAACGACACAAAATTGCTCATCGCCGAGCTTATGTTAATTTTTTTTTTTTGATTTTTCACATAATTTGTTAAAATTTATTTAATTCTTTTAAATTTTATCATGTTTTTTTTGATTTTTTTATATTGCACACTGCTGTAAAATTTAAAAACTAGTGCCATCTATTGACAACAAGCATTTTTAGTTTCAGAAACTCTAGCATTTGTGTTTTTATTAGTTTATATTTCTGTCGAAAAGTCTAAGATGGTTTGAAAAATTAAAGAATTTAAGCGGAAAGTTAAAGTTACAAAATTAAAAGTCAAAGTAAACAATTATTGTTAACATCTTCGTAATCATTTAGGTAACCAATTATTTTATTACCCTCTATCTGCAGAAAGGTAACCCATTACTTTTAATTTTTTAATAAACATAATTGTTAGAATGAAGCCATTACTTTGAGGCTTATCGCCTGTAAAATTCATCAATGAAGTAAAGTGTAAAGTAGTCCATCGGCTCCTATGGCTATACATTACTTTACCCATTATTTGGTAATGTGTAGTTTTGCTGGGTTTGTTCAAGTTGTAAAGAAAACAATTGCATTATTTTTCGCCAAATAAAATTCTTTCTGTGTATTTTTTTTAATAGTTGGGCTTAAAAAATTACCAAACCCCTTGTATAGTTCAACCTTATATGGTTTTGTATCTGTATGTACTCTTTTTTTTTTGTTTCAGTTAAACAAAAAAATATCAAAACTATTCAAGGCTTAATATTGTATAAAAATCGACATGAAAGTATTCTACATTCATCGCATGTGTTGTAATGCTGCACATACATACAAATTAATATTTCTGTCACTACTTGTTGTGAAACTAATGCAATATTTGCCAAAAAAAAAAAAGTGATTTGTACATACTCGTATGCCTAGAGATCTAGTTTTGGTATGTATTTCCATAAATTCAGAAGTAGCAATTAGCTAGCAGTCTGCATTCTTACACCCTTTGGGAGATTAATTTTACATTTACATGTTGATTTTAACACACGCAGCTCCGTGGGGGTATATGCAAAACATCTTCTCAGAACGTGAAGTTTTTAGAAAAACTAGAATATCCATAAAAGGCAGAATTAAAAAAAAATATTAAAGACGCAATCCAACACGTGATGAAGCCATTTTTCTAACAGCCACTATGGCGTTACTAAATTACCGGGATTTCTTATATTTTTTTGTCTTCGGTATGAACTTACAAAAATGTTTATATTAATAATATATGAATATATTTTTTGACAAAAAATAATAATAAAAAGAAACAATACTCAAGTATGTTGTAAGAAAAAAAATATTAGTATGCCATATTTCCAATTCGTTCCCAGGTATGGAAGCATTAACAATTGGAATGACAACCCTGCCAATTTGTGCTTCGAAAATCGGAGGTGGTTGACAAGGATAATTCGAAATAGATGGAAAAAAGCTCAGTTTGTACGGGTAGTCATACACTAACTATGAAAAAGGAATTTCGCATAGTCATATTCTTAAGAGTGTGTGATATATAAGCCTGTTCAAAACCATGAGTTGCTTGTGGGTTGGGTGGTTTTTAAGGAGGCTGAAGATGACCTGGTCGCTCAAGTCGAAAGTGTGCACTCTCCCTAGCGTTGATCCTCACAATTTTTTTCCATTTAATAAAAAAATAGTGTTTTCTATTCGTTAGTAACATTTAGTTATGATCTCGAGCCTGATAAAAATTAAAAATATATGTATAAATAAAAAATAACTTTTGTTTTTGATTCGAAAAAATAAAATAATTTTTAAATTTTGTATACAAATTTAAAAGGCAAAAGACAGGTGAGAGATGCCAAAAACACTATTAAAAACTGTATGCAATACATTTTTTATTTATCAAAACGAATACCCATACACACTCAGAAAAATATTTACCATATAAAGGGTTTTTCAATAAGAGCGCTACAAAAGTTTCTTTCAATAAAAAAAAAAACGGTTTTGGATATCAATGAAATTATTTATTCCTGTAAAAGTACGTTCGATGCCAATATGTATGAAACCGGATTTCTTTTGCATGGCCACCACGGTCACGCTTGCAGAAGTCCAGACGCTGAACCCAATTTTCGACATAAAGCATAAATCGGTCGATACTGCTGCAATTTCACGTTCGATATTCGTACGAAGTTCATTGACGTAGCCCCACCGGAAATAGACTGCACCATTTTGTGAGATAAGACGTTCTCCAAACTTGGTTTCCAATAAATTGATTGTGACATTCGCTGTGTGGCTTGTGGCGCCGTCCTGTTGGAACCACATGTCCTCCAAGTCCATATCATCCCATTGGGGCTAAAAATATTCGGTTATCATTGAACGGTAACGATTCCTATTCACAGTAACATGCCGGTCTTGATCATCACAGAAGAAGTACGGCCCAATGACGCCGCCGGCCCATAAACCGCACCAAACCGTAATTTTTTCGGGATGCAATGATGACTCATAGAGAACGTGTGGATTGCTGTCTGACCAATAACGCATATTTTGTTTATTCACGAAGTCATTCAGCCACAAATGAGCCTCATCGCTGCAGATGATTTTTCGATGAAAATCCGAATAATTTTCAAGTTGTTTCTCAGCTCAATTCACGAACATACGACGCTTCTGGTGGTCAAGCGGCTTCAGTTCTTGCGTCAATTTGATCTTGTATGGATGTAGGCCAAGATCTTTTCGCAAAATTCTCCACAACGACGTCACCGAGATGCCCAACGCTTGAAACGACGTGTGAGAGACACATTTAGGCTTTCTTCAACTGAAGCCTCAGCGGCAGCAATATTCTCGACACTACGGGCACTTCTTTGTCTTACTGGCACGGGAACATTTTGTACTGTGCCTGTGGATTCAAATTTTTCCACTAGACGCTCAACTGTTGATCTGCTAGGACGATTATGACGACCATAAATTGGACGTAGCGCTCTTAACGTTGAGGCCACTGACTCCGAATTTCGGTAGTAAAATTTAATAATTTCGACCCGTTGTTGGCTCGTATATCTTTCCATCATAAAATGGCAAACCTTACTGAAGAAAAATGTCAAAAGAGCGGTAAGAAATATGGCGTCGTTTGCTGTCCCTGTCGCTCTACTTTTAAAGCATCCCTGTATTAACTAATTTAACTAAATTTTAAGAAATTTGGGAATGATTTGGCATCAAAGAAGTTTTAACTTAAGTACAAATTCTTTACTTCAATTAAGTAAATTTTTTTAGTAAAGTTAGTAAATTTCTTCTTAAATTTTTGTTTTATTGTTTACTTAAATTTAGTAGTACAAATTTGTTCTTAAACTCAGTAAAAATTATTTACAAACGAGTAAATTTTTCTTAAATTTTAGTACTTTTGAACTCGTGGTAATGCTAATAAATAAACTTTATAAATTATATGAATATTAACGAAAACAATTAGAACATTATTTTCGTTAATACATACAAATATTTTCAATTTGAAATTTATTACTTAATGGTCTAAACTAAATTAATTATGCAATATAAACTATTAACCAAATGAGAATTTTATAGGTTAAAAATATTCTAAACCTTTTTAGGAATGCTAAAGAAAACATTTTTTTAAATTTAAGAAGTAAATATACATACTTGGTTTAAATAACTTAAAATGTTGGAACAAAATATAAGAATTTTCATATTTATATTTTGTATTCTTATTTTTTAGTTTATAAATTCTTAACATTTAAGATTTTTTACTAAGAAGAAATAAATATTTATCCTAAATGAAGAAAAAAAAATTGGGGAAAATGGGTCCCTACTTTTAAGTTGATGAACGTTTTTCGTAAACTAAAATAAAATAAATTTGCATTATTTTGAAGCATTTTTATTAATTATAATTTTAGTAAGGTGTGAACTTAATTTTAGTTTATACCGCTGGACCGATTTTGCTCATTTTCAATACCAAACTGCTCGGGAGGTTGTCCAATAAACTGGGTAAAAATAGGCACCCCCGCTTGCGTCTTCGCGTCGTGATCGCCATTTTAACAGACGCACATACAGACGGACAGACAGGCGGATATCAATAAATCGACTTAAAATTGCATAAGGATGACAAATATATATACTTTATGGGGTCTTAGAAATATATTTCTACATATTACAAACGGAATGACAAACTGATATATACCTTCACCATATAAGGTGTAGGGTATAAAAAACAAAGTATGTGGGTTTGTTAATAATAATGTTTTATTCATATTCAGCAACAAGCGTTTCGAAGCTGTCTAACTGTGTAATTGAAAAATATTTCGGAAAGACATCCTATCCTGAAACAACTTCCAGAAAATTAAGAGATGCTGATTTTAATAGTTTGCTACCAGGGGAGAGACCCTACATATGGCGCAAAGTTAATACTGAGCTGAAACCTCACAGTTTACGAACCACAATAAAATACTACAGCATTACTATAGTTAAGGGTAAGACAAAACAATTAAAATAAAATTATTGCATCCAAAAGCACCTAAAATTTTTTGAACATTTAATAATCTCCTCAAATAAAATCCAATTCAAAAAATGGTGAATCATAATTTATTTCACTTAAGGTCTAATAAGTAAAACAATTTTCGGAAAAATTGGTTTATCTTATTATATAAAACTAGATTTAATAGATACAAATATTTTATTCAAAGTTCATTTTAATTGGATTTAATTGTTTATTGTATTAATAATAGTTTATTTTTTTAAACAATTTCAACAAAAGTTTGTTGTATCACAAAATATTTGAATGTATTCTGTTTACGAGGGCGGATCAGTAAGTCCGTGACTTTTTAAGCTTCCCTCGTAGGTATATGAAATGCAACACTTCTCCCATCAAATACCAACTTTCAATAGACTACTTTCAAATTTTGAGCAAGTTCCGTCATTTACTTTGCGTTTAACAGCTATTCAAAACATACAACATCGTGGCTTTTATTAAAAATGCGAAAAAAAACCGTCAATCAAACCAAGGAAAAGCTTGATAAATACTCTGCACCATCGATTTCAATGGTAAACAAGTAAAAAAGGCTAAATTCGGCTGTGCCGAATCTTTGAATACCCTCCACCAATATCCTTAAAAGATGTTCTCTTCTCTTTTTGATACAAATAATATAAAAAAACTTTTGAAGTAAAATTATGCAGGAGAAAAAATTTTTTGAGGTGAAAAACTTTTTTAGATGTGAAAAGAACTTTTTTGTTGGAAAATAAATTTAGAGGTGAAAAAAAATTTTAAGGTGAAAAAATTTTTTGTGGTGAAAAAAAATTTTAGTGGTTAAAAAATGTTTTAGGTGAATACAAAATATTAACTGCTAAGCGACTGGTGAAAAAAGATGAGAAAATATGTTATGTAGCAGTCGCTACTATGAAATTGTACTAAATTTGTATGGGCAACTTAGAGGCACCTTTACACATTCACTAGTTTTTTTAACCATGGACTGCACAAAAAACACATTTTAAAGCATATTTTTGTCAAATACTCAATTTTGTTCCGGCTAATGGGAACTAGATCTGCAGCTGAATATGCCTGATGGAGAGAATGCACGTTCTGATGCGCCACGTATTGATAAATAGTTGCAACGAATGTTCTTTCTTTAAACAATTTAAGTGTGTTTATCTAATAGAGAGAATACAGCAAAGAAATTAATTTATTGAAGAAAGAACATGAGTTGTAACTATTTGTCAATAGATGGCCCATCAGAAGGTGCAATCTCCATTACGCATATTTTGCTGCATTAGCCATATTGTGCTACAATATGCAGTAGAGTATTATTGATTTTCTATTTTCTTCGTAACATAAATTAATATTTGCCAAAAACTATGAAAAATATATGTTTTATGTGCATATTATACCTCAAGTTTTTAAATCAATATTCATTTAGATGTTTAAGAGCACAATATTGCACTTTATTCATGTGTATTTTTTTATAAAATAAAAAATTAACATATACATACATTTGGCAATCCCTCAATTCTCAAAAATACAAATGGAATAAAAAAAATGCTATTTTCCTCTATGAAAATTTTTACTTTAACATAAAAATGTGAAACAAATCCTTTTATTACGTCAAACATTTGAAAAATTGACTTTAAAATTATGTAATAAGTCTACTAGCAATATCTGAATGCATTATAATTTAAAGTATGTAGTTAATTTAATATTTTTGGTAAATCAATTAATTGATAGCCTAATCCAAGGCTATATCGCCATGGGACAGGATATAGTTTTAATGTGATTCTGCGCCACCTATTCAAAAGTTGCGGCACTAAAGCAATTATGTATTTTGCTCTTTCTTTATATATAAATTTCTTTGGACCTAGCCATGGGGCAAGGTATTGTTTTAGATAATTCAGCGCCATCTATTCAAAAGGGCACTAAAGCCATTATGTATTTTGCTCTTTCTTTAGATATAAATGTCTTTGGTTACAAAAACAAAAAATACATTTTATGGAATGAAACGAAAAACCAACAAAGCTTAACAGAAAAACCCAATCTGGCTTACTATATCTCCTATAGTAGCCAAAGAATTGGAGATATTTGAACTATTTTCAAATAGTTACGTCTATGAAAATGCCGATGTTCTACCCTTCTGTAGGTACTCCATGTCGTTGCAAGCCAGATTTGTTGAGAAACTTGCGCTACACGATAATATGCTTGTCAGCCAAATATACGAAAGCGAGAAAAACACCATCTGGGCTGGATCTACATATCTTTCTCCTGTCGGTATACTTAATGGACGTATTAACGACGATCCAGCTCCTCTGGACCTTACCTCATTCTATATGAGCCCAACCTCCGGCAATCATAAGGGCTGAAGATGCTATACATACGTATATACTAAATTTTGCATGAACTCTAATATGAATATGTTTTGTCAATTTATGTAACAGAACTTTTTTTATTTAGTTTTAGTAATGTTATTTACAGACGTCTGCTCTGTTAGCGACTTTAACAATGTTATTAGAGTAACACACATACAGCTCTAAGAATGTTATTATTCTCAGAGTATGTAAGACAATAAATGTAATCGAACAAGAAGAAGACTTAATAACATTTTTACTTACTTAACAGAAAACAAAAATAGATACAGAAAAATTGTACAAATTTGTATGGAAAATTTAGAGGTACCTTCACATTGTCACTCATAACTTTTGAACCGCTTGACCGATTTTGCTCATTTTAAATACCAAACTGCTCGGGAGGATGTTTAATAATCTGGGTAAAAATAGGCACCAGACAGACGGACATTGCTAAATCGACTTAAAATTGCATAAGGACCACGAATATATATACTTTATGGGGTCTTAAACCTATATTTCGACATATTACAAACGGAATGACATACTGATATATACCCTCACCATATATGGTGGAGGGTATAAAAAGTGGTTTACTGACTTTCGTTGTGGTCGCACAAGAACAAATGACGCTGAACGTTCTGGACGGCCAATTGAGGTCAATACAATCGAAAATGTCAAAAAAATTCACGATATGGTGTTGGCCGATCGAAGAGTAAAAGTGCGTGAGATTGTTGATACCATAGGCATTTCATATGGTAGTATGGTTTCGATTTTAAATGATTTGTTGGATTTAAGAAAGCTGTCTGCAAGATGGGTACCTCGTTTGCTCTCAATTGACCATAAATGTAATCGTGTTACAACTTCAAAGGATTGTTTGGAGTTGTTTAACCGCAATTCGAATGAGTTTTTGCGGCGTTTTGTAACTGTGGCAAAAATTCCATGTAGGCTACGAATTGGTACCTCATCCGCCATATTCTCCGGATTTACCCCTCAGTGAATATTTCCTATTTCCAAACTTAAAGAAATGGATCGGTGGAAAGAAATTTAGCTTCAACCATGAAATTATTGATCAAACAAATGTCTATTTTATGAACCTCGAAAAATTAATTTTTTTTTTTGGAAGGGGTACAAAAATCGGAGAAAAGTTGGACTAAGTGTATTGGGCTAAAAGGAGATTATGTTGAAGAATAATTTTTTTTACAAAAAAAAACTGTGTTTCATTCAAAAAGTCACGGACTTGTTGATCCGCCCTAGTATTATAGGGTTCTTAAAATAATTTGATGTCTTTCATAAAACATGTTAGTGATTTTAAATTAGGTTTAGCATTTTTGCATTAAATATTGTTTATAACAAAATTGAATTGAAATGCATTTTCATTAACATTACAAAAAAGAAAAAAATTACGTGAGTTCCCGTGATTGAAAAATCTGAAAAACTCTAATTTCTAACAGAAAGAAATCAGATTGAAAATTTTTGCAAGCAAATGCAATGTAATTGCCTGGAATTTTTCTTAAAAAAAATATAGCTTGGGTCCCCCCAAAAGAAATCTTAAGTACGGCACTGCGTAGTGTATTTATAAAGTTAGTTGCAACATAGAGGAAGAATAGTATAGAGGATGCAACGCCGTCAGCGGCCAAATAAAATTTTATACAGAATACAAAGGTTCGGAAACTTTGAGAAAACAGGGGAAAATTGAGCAAATTTCCCTGATTTCTGCAAAAATTTGAGTAAATTTCCCTGTTTTTAAACCTTTTTTTTCAAATCCAATTGGGAAATCTGCTAAAACTAATTGGATTTGCAAAGAAATTCAATTGGAATCGCAAAAAAACCAATTTGAAAATATGCTGAACCTTTGAAATCTGCACATACAAAAGAAAGAGAACGTTTTTTACGACGTGAGAGACATCGTCATGGTGTGGTTGCAATAACCAAATTCAGCTACATATTATAGCGTTTCTTATTGTGATGTTCCAATTTTTGTTGATGTGGTTCTGCAGCTAAAACTGCATCTTCTTCTTCACACTCGTGTTTATTACATGGAAATTGAATTATTCGTATAGTTTTGTTAATTAGTTTCTGTCGGGTACATGTTTCGTTTGTATTCACTTTTTTTGGTTTTGAAAAAATATATAGAAACAAAAGAAATAAATATTGCACTTCAATTGAAGATGAAATTGTTCTTCGTTGTTGAACTTTTAATTTTCCAGTTATCGTTTTTGTTTTCTGTAAAATTCACATAGAGGTGTTTTTATTGTCGACATTAGTTTAATTAAATTAACATGCTACTAGCAGATATGTACAGATCTGTTTAATTTTATTTTGTAAGTTTCATAGACGAAATAATAAAAACAAAATGAGGCTGGAAAAATACAATCGAATTTAAATAAAGTTTTTAAGGACCTTGTACTAATAATTAGCGTTTCACACAGGAGGCCGCCTCTAGTATGTGAGCCAATATTCCAAAGACTCCCAGCAAAACTTTGGTAATGCGTGCGATATTCTCATGCGTTACCTTGTAATAATAGCTCGTTACCTTTTTCATTATTTGCAAGCATAAAGTAATAAGTTACTGGTTATTGATTACGTAATATATGATTTATAAATGTAAAGTATTAATTGAACTATTTTTGAAAATCTATTTTTAGAAACATTACTTTGTGTTTTTTAAAAACATTAGCGAAAAAACGAAGTGAAACAATTCATTTAAGTTTAAAGCAATCAAATACTATATGTGTCGATAGTTTAGTGGGTAGAGTTCTTGGCTGGTAACCAGAGTTCCCTGGTTCGATTCCTATCATGACCACATTATCTTTAATAACGTTTAAAATATTTGTAATAATTTTTTTAAATAAAAATTCCTCTTTTTTAAAAATCTATTTTTAGACACATTACTTTTTCCATTCTCGTAACCATATAAGTAACCCCTTACATTATCACCTCTAAAGTAATGGGTATATACATTACTTTGAGGCCCATCGCTTGTAAAATTCATCAGTGAAGTAAGGTATAAGGTAATCCATGAGCCCCTATGGCTACACATTACTTTACACATTATTTGGTAACGTGTGGTGGAAAGAGCGTCTTTGGCAGTTTGTGTCATTTGGTTGTAACGTCAACAATAATACTTAATATTGCCTCAAACATGTCGAATTTAGTACCAGATAAAGTGTTTTTTCGGCAGGTTCATCTTTATTACTTAAATATGAAGAAAGAGCGACCGAGGGTCAGTGAATCTTAGTGGTAGTTTATGGCGAGCATGCTCCAACAAATCGGCTGAGAAGGCCGTAGGATATCCAATAAAACAAACATAATTTGGCAAGATTAGACTTTATTCATAAACACAGTCTCCCTCAAGAGCAATACAATCAATCCAACTTCTTTCTAACATTTAGATACGTTTTTTTAGAATGATTTATTTTTGGCCTCAAACTAGTCGTCTGTATCGGCAATCACCTTTTTATTTGAATAAAATCTCTTTCCAGTGAGCATTTTTTTAGGTTTTGGCTGGGAGCCAAATCTGGCGAATATGGTGGGTGCGGAAGCAATTGAAGGGTAATTCGTGCAATTTGGGCATAATTTGGAATCATCGACACGTTGTTGTTTTTGGTACACTGTGAACTTTTTTGATGTTTTCTGGTATCACCACCTCTTTTTGGTGATCGGTGTTAAAAGTCAGCAAACCACTTTTCTACCATTTGTGTTGATGGAGCAGAGTCCGAATAACACTTAACAAAATTTCGTTTAAACGTTGTTTTTCTCCATTAAAAAGCCATGATAAATAAACACACGAAATTGCTTTGAATCTATTGTTTACAAAATCGCAAAAGTAGCGTCATTAAAACAGCTGTAATTTGTTACCGATTTGCATTAAATTTTTAAAGGTATCATCTGAAAGTTGGTAGTTAAAATAAATCGTCAGGTGTCGGAGGTGGTTTGGTCGCTTTACAAGAGGTGATTCTGAGATGGACGACAAGGAACGGCCGTTTCAACTCAAAACGTTTGAAGGCGATGAATTGAAATCATTGATCTATGTGGACGAATGCCAAACGCTTCAGGAGTTGTCAGAATCATTGGGAGTGGATGATTCGACAGTCAGGCAGACGCCTAAAAGCCATGGGATTGATTCAAAAGCAAGGAAACTGAGTGTCATACGTGTTATAGCCGTGCGACTTCAAAAGGCATGGAACCAGCTCCTGGAATGCCAAAGAAGAAAGGATTTATTGTATCGCATTGTGAATGGCGATGAAAAGTGAATTCATTACGATAACCCTAAGCGCAAGAAGTCATGGGATTTGCCCGGACAGCCATCAACATTCCTTGCAAAGTCGAATGTTCATGGCATGAAGCTTATGCTCTGTATTTGGTGGGACCAGCGCAGCGTAATCTACTAAAAGCTGCTCAAACCGAAGGAAACGATCACGTGAAAACGCTATCGGACTGAACTCATGCGTGTAAGTCGCACACTAAAGCAAAGCGACAGAGTGATTTTGCAGCATGACAACGCTCGGCCGCATGTTGCAAGACCGATCAAGACCTAATTGGAAACGCTGAAATGGGAAGTCCTACACCACCCGCCGTATTCTCCAGACATAATTCCTTCCGACTACTCCTTGTTCCAGACGATGACACTTGGCCTGTCCCAGCAGAAGTTGCCTTCATATGAAGAATGCAAAAAACGGTTCGATAATTGGATTGCCTCAAAAGACGAGTTGTTCATCCGAGCTATTATCCGAAAATTGCCAGAAAGATGGGAAAAAGTTGTGGCTAGCGATGGATAATACTTTGAATGATACATTTGTAAACATTTTTGCATAATTCTCTATAAAAACGTCAATTTCGAAAAAAAAATCTCATTATTAATTCAAGGTCCCTACGAGTGTTGAAATTTAAATTTTGTTAATATGTATTTGTTTTCAAAAATCTCATCAAACGAAAACTTTTGTTTTTGCTCTTAACAAAATGATGCAGTATTGGTGCCGAATAGTCACTTCAAAAGTAGTTTCGCGAGTGTCACATTAATACCAGTTTTGCTCTCTATATTTCGTCCTTAAATTATAGTTTTAAAACGAGTTCTACAGCTATTTCCGAAGTGGGAGTTTGGAGACAATTGACCCCCCATTCATATTGAATCATCATGTTACATTCAGAGTGGAGAAGCTGCAGAACTCGGTATATGTATGTACGAAAGGTACTATTCATATTTCGCGAACTGTCTAAAATCTGGCAACATCATAATAGAGTTTGACATTTTTTAACATAAACGTACTCACAACGTTTAGATGCAAAAGTACTATTTGTTTTGTTTACATAAAAATCAATTTGGCCAAAAAAATGGAAATTTCAAGAGAAGGTTTTCGTTGGATTATTTTTCACAACTTTCGACGTGGATCATCTCAACAAGAATGTATCGATAATCTCAGTTCTTTGTATGGCGATAAAGCACCATTAAAAACTACAGTATATCGCTGGTATAGTGAATTCAATCGTGGTCGTAGGTCGCTGACGATTTCCGTAAAGGTCATCCAATATTGTAAGATAGGAGGCTTCCTTGCATTTTAGTACCACTTCAATACATTCGATTTTGCTTGAACCCTTAGTTGTAAAACAATTTGTTCTTGTTGAATACTCCACAATTTATCAATCGCTCAAAAAAATACTCGCATCGATTGGTGTAAGGATATTATTAAAAAGTTCGACTGTGGTGCTTTAAAAGACGTGTATAAAATCGTGACAGGTGACGAATCATGGATATTGCGTATGAGCCGGAAACAAAACAGTAATGGATCGTGTGGGTATTCCAAGACGAGATAAATCCAACAAAATTGTTCGTAGAAGAATCGCCTGTTTCTTCGGCCGAATGGGTCATGTGGCCACTGTTCCACTTGAGCAACGTGCGACGGTCAATTCTGAGTGGTACACGACAATCTGTTTGCCCGAAGTCTTTGGAAAAATTCGTAAAACCAACCGCCGAAAACAAAACATTCTCCATCATGACAATGCGAGCTCTCACACATCTCGTCAAACAGGTGAATTTTTGAGCAGTCAAAACATCGACTCATCCTCCATACAGTCCTGATTTGGAACCCAATGAATTCTTCTTGTACCCAATTATCAAAGGTAAAATGCATGGTCAACGATTTATTAGCGCCGAAGAAGCAGTTGAAGCATCTCAAGTGGAATGGAAAAACTGCTGACAAATAATTTGAACGAATTCAAAAATTTATTGATCAATAACGCGTTCACGACCGAAGCGATCAGGCTGGGGGTGGCCACAAACCAGATGATAAATTTCCACGAAATGAATTAACTCTAACTCAATATTAGAGTTTATGTTTTTTTTATGTGTTTTGTGGAGTTTGTGACGTCAGAGATAGTATGACGCTTATTCGCGTCGCCGGTTTATGGAACGAAATTTCGTTGTATAAACCGCAGGTCGCACATATGCGTCACTAAAATAGTGTAAACTAAATAAAACTAAACAAAAAGAAATGTTGTTTTTGCAATTTATTTATTTTCATACATATTACTTTTCAATATAAACTAAAAAAATAACAATTCATTCAAAAATAACACAAAAAATTCAAAACTATATAAAAAAAACACTGAAAAATTAAATAATTGCAAAAAAAACAAAAAATTATTCCGTTGGATTGTGCCACAATTTAAAACATGGTTTTACACATAATCCGATAGGCTTACCCATGGTATCTACACATGTTTCGCAAATAAAATGAGTATCAGTTCTTTTTTTCTGCTTTGAACATTGTCGACACCTTTTACGGTTTTTAGTACGGATTGCATAGTGTTGCAAATTTCTTTCCTTTGTACTTTTTTTCTTCTGTGAGCTAGAAGAATCCAGTCTGGAGGAATACGGTTCATCTGAGGCATCTTGTGAATTCAATAAAGATGTTGCAAGCAATTCACGAAAACTAAGATATGATGTTTTACTTCCTTTGTATTTATTGAATAACCAATTGCTGTTCCATACTGAAATATCAAGTATATGGAAGAAAACTTTTATGTACCATCGCAAACTCTTTCTCGGTGTGGAGTAATAAGATGTCATTTGGTCGTTTCGGTCTACACCTGACATGTTTTGAATATAATCTGCAACCATTATGGGCTTTTGTGATGTAATTCCTCTTTTATTTATGTATTCAGTCATTCCAGCTTTATGCAAAGATGATATCATTAAGACATCGCGTTTATCTTTCCATTTCTGCACAGTTATATTATTTTTTCGTCTCCAAATAGTTTAATTCTTCTTTAGCTTTTTGGTAACTACGTCGCTTGGATACACATACATGTGTCCGTTGTTCAAAAAGATGTTCTGTCAAAACAACACTATTGTAATAGTTATCCATGTACAATATGTGACCTTTTCCAACGTAATCTTTCATTAGCTCTTCAACAACACCAAAAGCATGACCTTCGGCTCGAGGTTGCACAGAGTTCTGACCACTATAAATCAACATATTTAGAAGGAACCCATCGGGTGTACAAAGTTCGTAGAATTTAATTCCATATTTATGCCTTTTATTGGGAATGTACTGCCGAAAAGATAGCCTTCCACGCCACAGCATCATTGCTTCATCAAGTGCTAGGTGCTGTCCAGGATAGTGCACTTTTTTTATGTTGGCAAGTATCAGAAACATTCGATATTTTATGAAGTCTATGAGTTGTGTCATTTGTCTCGCTATTATAAAAACACAAGCACCTCAAAATATTTTCAAAACGATTTCTGCTCATAATTTTTCAAAAAATTGGATGGTGATACATTTCATTTTTACTCCAATAATGTCGTAAAGTTGGCATATGGACATTTCCCATTATAATACACAATCCAAGAAATCGCTTAAATTCTGGTATAAATAATTGCTTCCAGTTTAACAAATTTGATTTGGGCTTTAGGTTTCCAGATTGTAAATGGGTTGCGGCCCGTAAGTTGACCCATTCTGTTATTTTGGAAAGCAAACTTTCATCAAAAAATAATGAGAAAATATTTTCTGCAGTCACACTACTATCTAATGGTACTTTTATTCCTTCTTGACCAATAAATTCGAAAACATCTGGTTCAAAATCAAAATCATTCCAATCTTCATAATTTTCAGTTTCATTGTTATCTATTAGTTCTCCATCACCATCTTCCATTATTTCTACGTCTAATTCATCAATTGATAACGATTCAACACTAGTACTTCCCTGATTTGAGCAAAAATATTCACTACCTGAGTCAGAAAATTGTTCAGGTGTACTGCTTTCATCGCGTTCATTTAGAATTTCATTTATTGCAGATTCCGTTAATTTTTTTGCACCCATTACTAAGGAAAATAAACAAAATTTACTTTTCTTCAGAATAATAGTAATAATTTTCTCACCTTTATCGTAAAATGGTCCTGATGGGAATAAAACAATTAATTGTATATATGACTTTATTACTGGAGCCACTTTACTCGGGAGAAAATCAACTTGTCTGTCCAAAGGCTAAAACACAATGTTTGTACCACACTATGGGATACCCACACCAAACACAGAAAATAACAGCTTGGTACTTCCCCTAAACCGAAAAAAAAATCAATAGAATCTGTAAACCAACATGAAGTACAATTCAAATTGCGACGCATATAAGCGTCCTCGGTTTGTGGGAAAACCCGCATGACGCATATATGCGTCGTGTGGTCGTCAACGCGTTAAGGGGAATATTTCTAAAAACAATAAAGCCATTTTCATTAAAATATGTTTGTTATTATTTGTTATTCCCGAAATAAAAATAGTACCTCTCGCAGTATATAAATGGTTCTGTACTATTATTTTTTGCTATTGAGATTCTATCTAGTTTTTATGCACAAAAAATTGTTTGACTAAAAATATAAAGAGTACTCACGATGGGGTTTTGCACACGATACAAAAAATTAGTTTGCATCGTTATAACTAGAAAAATAACAGTGAGTTTTTGTTCTTGGATGGTATGCAAAAGACGATCGTGATTACCCTCATTGTAAATTATATTTTCTGTCATAAAAAAAGTAGCACAAAAGCTTAACAGTGCCTAACGGCAACCTCGGGAGGTTTAAGTTTTGACCATGTACGCAAGTATACAAACAAATTCGGTAAAATATTTTAAATTTGGTTTTTACATAAACAATTTATTTCTCAATATTAATTAAATTTAAATATTTGTACTAATTTATAATAACAAGATGACAACTGATTTTTATAAACATGCACCATCCGCAACACACACCCCTTACCCCGGTATTTAGTCCCATATTGGTTGCAGTGTGTTAAAAATTATTATACTACTCATCAAAATTTAATTAAAGTCAACAATTTTTACAAAAAATAATGTAAAATAATGTTTAATTTTGTTGTTGTTGCCGATGCTGTTCTCTAATATTTATGTATTTTAAATTTTACGTTTAGTTCTGTTTCTGTGTGAGTGTGTTCATATTTATCTTAATGTACATCGACAGGTGGATTTGCTACAATAATACAACAACATCAGCGACGAAAATATAAATGTTTAAAAAAAAATTCTAATCCCCAATGAATTTTCAGAAGGGTAAGAGATGTGAGACACTTTATAGCGAGGAACAACAACGTTCAAAAAAGGATGACGATAATGATGCGCTGTTATGCGCCGTGTTTTATATGAGGGGGGAACATATTTGCCCCATTGAGATTTTGTCATTGCTGTTGCACTGATTATGGTTGTTGCTGTTGCAATATTGTGGTGAGTAAGGTGATGGATGCCGTTGCCCTGTACTGTTACATTATATTTAATCTGTAAACTACAAAAAAAAAAACTATTGCTAAGCGCGCACTATCAACAACAAACAAACTGCATACTAGCAAGCCAGCAAGAAAAACATGCAACCATAAGATTACATGAAGCGTAAAAATTGGCAAAATAACGTTAAATACTTTTACAACAAAGTTTACAAAAGACAAACAAAACGATGCCACTGTTCACTAGATATCAGAGCATCAAATAAATTAATTCTTGCACCAATTAATATTTTTGTTCGTTGCGGCAAAAAATAAAATAGAATTTCGATAACACATTAGCTACATTCCAAATACATTTGAATGCTGTAACTAAACTATGTAAAATCGGTAGTCATAATTAGGTCAACCAAAAAGTAATCAGATCTGTTGTTTTATTGGAAAAGACAGAACAAATTAGCTCTGATCTCTGAAAATGTAAGATGTAAATGTATGTTCCGGACTTTCCGATACGTACGCATTCATGAATGCTGCTTTAACTGTACGTTTACGGTCCGAAAATACGTATCCGTCAAAGTTTATACATAAACGGAACATGAACGGACCGTATAATTAAATTTTCGAAAACAATACGTTTTGACTCCGTTTTGGTGCATCCGCTTCTGTACCGTCAAATACGGACAACTGTTTCATCAGTTTTTCTTCCGTTGCTTTTGGATTTGTTTTGTTTTCAAAAACGAATACTGAAATATCCATTACGTAAATATTTATAAAATTTAAAACAAGTTTTACGATGATGTGTGCAAATTTATGTGGATTTGCAAATTAAAATATTGCTTTACAGTTTATAATAGATTTTGTGAATAAAATTGCAAATTTGCATTGTGTGCTACATCATATCGTAAGTACCACCATTTAATCCAAAATTAAATTTTTGTTTTATTTTTTTTCATGATTTTTAATGGGCCACAATCGCAGTGATTGATGGATGCTAATTGTGTTGGAGATAAATATTTGGTATTTGTTGTATTTAGTTTGTAAAAGTTTTATTTTAAATATCTTTGTAAATAAATTTAAAACAAAAAAAAAAAATGTGCTATCAAAAATCAAAATAATAGATATTTACATAAATCCGTTTTTTGTTGAAAAACGGTACCAATACGGACCGAATACGGATCCGTCATTGACGGACTTTCAACAGACAACTTTGTTTTTCTTCCGATATATCTGTCCGTCATTGACGGTGTTTCAACGGATTCGAATCAGTTTCGATGTATTCAAAAACGAATACTGAAATATCCATTACGTAAATATTTATAAAATTTAAAACAACTGAAAACGCAGTTGGATTCCGTTAAGGACGGACCGAAAACGGAACACATTGTTTGCTGGGTTGTTCACACTAGAAGTGGGCACCTGACACGAAATTTTGTGTTTCGCGCAAATAACGCGTGAGCGTGAGCTAAAATTTAAATAACTCACGAGATCGTGCGTGAGTCGATATTTTGCTGTGGTTTTTCGTGATTATTCATTTTTTTTATTATTTAATTTTTTTTTATTTTTTTACACGTGAGCAGCATTGCCGATTTGGTTATTTTTTTCTATGTGAAGATGTTAACTTTTTTCATTTTGGTAACTTTTTTTGACAATGAAATATATAAATTGTTTTTTTTTTTGTGATTTTAAATTTTATTTAACAGTAAAAATTTTTATATGCGGGTTTATACTACTTTGTCAAATCAACACTGTTGATTTTTTTTATAAAATTATATAGTTCGTGGTACAAAATAATCAACGCTGCATTACTAAAATATGCATGACTGTTGTAATTGAGGACACTCTATCGATGAGAAAAAGGACTCTGAATTAAACAATAGCTGTCCGGAAACTATCAACGCTGGCTTCTGTCATTACCATGCAAATTTGACATAAGAAACATTAAGCGTTAACACTAAAGATATTTCAAAATTGAACCGGTAAAATAGCACAGTAAGCCCGGTTATACAGAAAGACACTTGCCTTTAATGGAATGGCCATTTGAAAATTTTCATATCGGTCTTAAAGTAGCTGTGGTAGCTAACTACCGTTATTATGAAAAGGTATTGAATGCCAACCATGCTTTTTTTTTTTAATTTGGTTACAAAAATTTTTTTGGACGAAGCACAGCGAAGCAAATAGTCGCCTTTTTCTTCGGCCGAATGGGTCATGTGGCCACTGTTCCGCTTGGTCAATTCTGAGTTCTACACGACCACTTGTTTGACGGAAGTCTTTGGAAAAATTCGTAAAACCAACCGCCGAAGACGAATCATTCTCCATCATGACAATGCGAGCTCTCACACATCTCGTCAAACAGGTGAATTGTTGAGCAGTCAAAACATCGAATTGATGATTTGGAACCCAATGAATTCTTCTTATTCCCGAATATCAAAGGTAAAATGGGTGGTCAACGATTTACGAGCTCCGTAGAAGCAGTTGAAGCTTGTCTCAAGTTGAATGGAAAGTGATATGACAAGTGATTTGAACGAATGCAAAAGTTTATTGACTATCCATTTTCGTAAAACAATAAAAATGTTTATTATTTGCTGTACCCCTCGTAAACAATAAAACAATAATTTTTTTGCGAAGTTCGACTTCATTTTCCTTCAAGTGCCATACAATCACATCAACGCCTTTCTAACAATCATTGCCTTTGTTTCGGCAATCATCTCTTCATTTGAACCAAATCTCTTTCCAGCGAGCATTTTTATGAGGTCTGAAAACAGATAAATATAGCTGCGAGCGAAATCTGGTGAATACGGTGGAGGTGCGGAAGCAATTGAAAGAGTACTTCGTGGAATCATTGAAACGTTGTTGTTTTTTGTGCACTGTGAGCAAACGCAGCACCAATTTCGAAAACAGCTTTCTCATGGACAAATGTTCATGCAAAATAAAGCTGACACATTCCTTCGATATATTTAAGGTATCAGCTATCTCATGTAACCTCACTTTACGATCTGCCAAAACGATTTTGTGAACTTTTTTAATGTTTTCAATCAACACCTTTTTTGAGCGACCAGAGCGTTTGGCATCATCGGTGTTGGTACGACCACGTTTAAAGTCAGCAAACCAATTTTCTACCATTTGTCTCGATGACTTGAACGATGTTTTCCCCCCATTTAAAAGCAATGATAAATCAACACGAGAAATTGATTTGAATCCATTATTTACAAAATCGCAAAAGGAGCGTCACTGTAACTTTTTCACTAATGGACGAATCCTCATTAAATTTTGACAGGTATCCTCTGAAGGTTTGTAGTTCCAACAATTTGTCTGGATTTTCATTAGAGGCGCCACCTATGTGTCATCTTACGGGTTTTTCAGCCGATGTGTTATTTGCCCAATAACAAAATTTGCTTAAAATATTGCGTGATTTTTCGAACGGATCCTACAAAACCTATGTCTCAAATTAAAAACTTTGATATTGAACGACTTTCTAAACGAAATAATAAAAATTGAAATAATAACTATAAAAATGTTACAAGTTCTTTGCAACTCTGACTTGCAACATATAATTATTCAAATGCAGACATACAAAAACAGTCTGAACTATGCAGATACATATATACAGATATTTGTCGACGAGATTTTCGATTAGAAATTAAATAGAAATTGTGCACTTTTTGGCATTAACTCAAAATTAAAAAAAAAGACTGAGGATAAAAATATCGTTAATATGTAAAAATAAAGAAATAAATAAAGAAAATTGAAAGGAGAAAGGGAAAAAGAGGATAGATGCGGATGAACTAATGAGTAGAGTACCACTTTTTGAAAATATGTATATGTTTGTCTTGTGTCTAATTTGTTTGTTTCTATTTTTAATTTGCATTTTAAATTGTTTATGTAAATTTGCTTAGTTCGATTAATGTGACTAATGAAATCGTTTAGTGTGTGTGTGTGTGTTTGTGTGTTTAAATATAAATGTTGAAAATAAAAGTAAAATGTAATAACAAGCATTTTTGCCAAATGGTCAAAATCAGTTAGGAGTCCTTTCAAATAATGAATTTTTAGAATTTTGTAAAGTGCAATATAATCGATTTATTAATGTAATTGCTTACTTTCCATCCTGTCTTCACAATACTTTGTATTTGGCTTTGGTTTAAAGTTTTACAAACTGTTTAAGAATAACTTCCTTTTAAAGCAATTTTGTGGTTATGCTATAAACAGGTTAAGAAGAAAGTTAATGTTTCTTGTCATTAGCATGAGAACAACATAAACTGAATATATTTTCAAAATGAAAAATTTTATTCAAATTCTGTTAATATTTTTGGGTAGGGGAGCATTACCTTCAGCAAAGAGTTTAGAAAATAATTTAAAAAAAATGTAATACAGTTACTGGGAAAAATATATAAATTTTTACTCGCCTTATAAAATAATAAATTGATAATTTAAACATCAAATTTGTCAACTCAACTTTAATTTTCTTTAAAAATGCGATTTCCAAAATCGCAAGTTTGAGGCATGTTTCTGCATATTTTGAAAATTTTATTTGTCAAGAGTTGCTAAACATGAAACCCATCTTACCACCAAAATAATTATAATTTTTCAGAAAAACCAGGGATGTCGCTTGTTTAAAAATATTTTTAAAGACATTTTAAGCCGACTAAACATATACAACACAAGTGAGAGATGACAAAAAAAAAGTTTTTAAAACTATGTTTGTTTCTCTGTAATGAGTTTTAGGAATGTGTAAGAACGTTGTATTTGTTATTAGATTTGATATAGTGTTGTCACAGACTACATAGACAGGTTACCAATGACATATGTCAAACAAGAATTGTCAAATCATATGGTTATTATGACATTGCAATGATTTGCAAAATAAATTGTATGATACATATTTCTTTGTATATCTATCCCTTTCTGTGACATTTCTTTTACTCATTTTCTAGATGCCATTTTAATTCAATTAACTGTTCCCTGTCTGTTCCCAGCAAAACTTTGGTAATGGGTGCGAAATTCTTATGCGTTACCTTGTAATGACAGCTCGTTACCTTTTTCATTATTTGCAAGCATAAAGTAATAAGTTACTCATTATTGATTACGTAATATATGATTTATAAATGTAAAGTAATAATTGAAATATTTTTAAAAATCTATGTTTAGATACATTGCTTTGTGTTTTTTTGTAAGCAAAAGGGTAATGTATGTTTGTTTTGATAACACTAGCGAAAAAACGAAGCGCAACAATTCATTTAAGTTTAAAGCAATCAAATACTATAGGCGTCGATAGCTCAGTGTGTAGAGTTCTTGGCTGGTAATCATATTTCCCTGGTTCAATTCCCATCTTGACCACATTATTTTTAATTACAAATATTTTAAATAAAATATTTGTAATAATTTTTTTTAATATAAATTCCTCTTTTTTTTAAATCTATTTTTAGACACATTACTTTTTTCAATTTCGTAACCATATAAGTAACCCCTTACATTATCACCTCTAAAGTAATAGGTATATACATTAATGAAGTACGGTGTAAAGTAATCCATCGGCCCCTATGGCTATACATTACTTTACTCATTATTTGGTAATGTGTGGTTTTGCTGGGTTCTATCATTTGTGTGCGGAATTTGACAAAATTGCCAGACTTAAAAATTTCGTATTTGTGTTACCACCATCATAAGTTATTCAAAAATAAGAAGAAACTACTTTTTGGAAATGCTTTAAAATGGCATTGATCCCCAATTTAAAAAAATATGCTAACAAGTATCCTTACACCCTGAAAAAAGGGCCTACTCGAAATATAATTATGCTGGTAATATACATATTTTTGGAAACTCTGTAAATATTATTTGCCGTGTTTCCAACACAATGTGATTGCCAGCAAATACATTATGTTGATCTGTAAACATATAAATATATATTTGGATCAGTTGAAATGCAGATTAAAGTTATAATTTTTACGCGTGTTAAGATTTTATCGTTGTTTAAATTTATAGCAACACTGCCGCCATGATTAAAACTTTTTGGATTATTGAGAGAAAACGAAGATCATTATTTACATTAAAAAAAATTCTTAAAGCATTTACAAATTTGAAATTTGTTGATGAGATCTATTTATTTTTCAAAGAAATCTTAAATGTCCTTAATCAAAGCATCAACCACTTATATAAAACCTGTTTTTTTTAAATATTTAAACAAATTTTCAAAAAAAAAGTCATATAAATAATTGTTTTTTTATGAACTTTATATGGCAACCCTAGAACAATAACTTTTATAATTTTTAAACTCATTCCAAGTTATCATATGCTTTTCTTTGCAAGTAATATCTAAATTTATAGGGTCTTGAAAGTAGGTTCTGCTTTCAAGCAACTGGAGAGTAAAAAGGATTTAACCATTAAATGCAAACTGTGCCATATTTGGTACATGTCTTTAATCATACTATAATCTTTCCAATGAAACTAAAGCGTGATATTACTCTCTTTATATTTAAGCAGACATTATAACTGTTTATATAAATACCGTTTCAGCTCTTTTGTGATTATTTTTAGTTGTAAAGTAAGCTGAGGAAGTTGTCGTATGTTCTTTTTGCACATAATTTCAATAGTGAAAAAATTGATAATATATATTATTCATGTATAAAAAAGAATTGGTAAGTACATTGGGCTTTGTTTTAGCTTATTATAACGAATCTTTATCCATATTGGTATCTTGTAATACTTTTTTTTCCTTTTTTTTATGTACCAAATATGGTACAACATGCATCTGCGCATGGGGTTTAGTCAAAGAATGGCGTACATCAATGCCATTCTTTGAATATTATTATTATGTATTATTTTTTGTTTATTGTGCGGATCCAAGTCATTCACAGCATTGCAACTATCAATCCTGACCCAAAGGCCATGTGGTGGGGGTGAAGACAAAAATTGAACAACCGTTCTTTTTTTTAATGCAGGAAGTGTAATGTTCACCTTTGCTTGAACAAAAACGCAATTATTTCTTTGATTATCATACTAAGAAGAAATAATAATTAATATATTTAGACTAAAATCTACTAGAATTGTTATGGGCTTTTTTATTAATTATTCATTTACTTTTATATATTTGTTCATTAATTTCTAATAAATAAAGAAATACTTCCAAGAAATTGATTTTTTTCCAAATCTGTATTAAATGCATAGTGTGCCATATATGGTACACGTCACAATCGCCGTTTAATGCCCAATTCGGGTTCAGCGAGCGATATAACATTAGGGTAGCTTGGTCTCCATACTAGGGGCTGACCTCATGCATTTAAGGGTTTTTCAAAGATTAAAACAAATTATTTTATTATCTTTGTTTTGTATTTTTTGCGAAGCATAATCAGCTCAATAATACTCATTCTTTGAATGTTAGTATGTCATGAAATTTGAAAGTTTTTAAAATTCTGGACAACCTATTCATCATATAAACTTACAAACTCTATGTTTAATAAACATTTTAAATTACTTGTATGAAATCAGCTATCAGTTGATATTGATTTTTCTGTTTGACTTTGAACTGAACAAGGAACATCTCACATAACATTTATGCAGATCAACCAAATAATTTTATTATGAAACCACACACAGGGTACGGTGCGGAATTGTTTAAAATATTCTACTAAGAACATCTTGAAGATGATTAAAAGAGAAAACGAAAAAAAGCAAAATTCAATATATTTAAAGGAAAAATATATTGACAAAAAAGCAAAAGTTAAAAGTTGGGAAATCACTTTTTTTCCAAAAAAGAACAAAACTAGATTTTTTTATTTTTGAGGCAAAAAAAAATGTGAAAAAGGCAAATTTAAAGTTCAAAAATCTTAAGAAAAAGCTACTTGAAAACTAAAAACTACAAAAAGCAGAAAAAAGCAAATATGTATGAGTAACAAAAAAAAAAAAAAAGCAACAAGCAAATTTGTTTGCTCTGGTAATCAAACAAATTACTGAAGATGATCGATAAATTTTTCATAGTATTCTCTGTCATTACAACAATTATAATTTTTCTATTTATTTAGAAAAAAATCAATCACGAGCTTGAACCGAACAAAGGACATTCCACATTATTTTTTATTTCGTGTTTTATCTTCATTAATTTTCAAAATATAACGTTACGGTATTTTAAAGACTATTTTTTTATAAATTTAATGAACTTTTGAGTTTTTTTTTTTCATTGTGTGAAGGGTAAATGTGTCTTATAAAATATTCTGTGCTAACAATTTTCATTTCGACCCTTTGTTCTTAAATTTCAACAGAAATGCAAAATCGGTCCAGCGTTTAAAAAGTTATGAGTGAAAATGTGCAGGAACCTCTAAAGTTTCCATACAAATGGGTGTATTTTAGTACAATTTCATAGTAGCGATCGGCAAGTAAAATATTTGCTTTTGTTTTTAACCAGCCGCTTTGAATTGAGTAATTTCCCCACCACCTCAAAAAAAATTGTTTGCCTTCATCATTTCACTTCTAAAGTTTGTAAAATTTTTTGTGTCGCAAAGAGTAGAGAACTTTTTTTAGGACATTGGTGGAGGGTATGCAAAGATTCGGCACATCCGAATTCAAGACTTTTTTCACTTGTTTTGTATAAAAAGAACATTTTTTGTCTTTTTTAATTTTAGTATCATTTCCGTGCCTATGAGGAAATCAACTTAACCACGTGTTTGATTGACAAGAAGTCAGAAATAATATACGTTTTTTTTTCAGGCTACAGCTTCTTATAAAGGCTCTAGCTTGTTTAAAACTTTGAGTTCTGAAAAGATCTTTTTCCGGATCTTAATACATGTATCAGCTTAGCTAAAAATCATTTATTTGCTTTGTTTTTGTAAGTATGCGGAGGATGGAAGTTCGCTAAAAACCAACAATGAATTCCCATTATTTTCAAGTAGATTTGACGATTTCTGAGCAGCCCTGGGCGTGTACCGTTCCAATGCAATTTTAATGATGATCATCCAAAAAAACGATTGTTGAAACCTACCCTTGTTTTCAAAAATGAAATCGTGAATTTTTTGAATTTAGGTCAAAAATAAAAAAGGCAATTTTAAAGTGGCTTTACAGAGTTTCCGCTTGCAATATATAATTTAACTCAAAAAATGCATCTTTTTTGGTGATCTTTAATGGAATATAAATATATATTTTTTGCATAAACATGTTTAGAACATAAACTTACCTTTCCTTGCATAATCAGCCTTATTGTTAATGTAACTGATGGATCATCATGTTTAATTATCGTACTTGTGTTATTGTCCTCCATTTTTACTGTGTATGTGGGGTTGGTTGATTTATTTGTTTAATTTGAATATATTTTTTTTTTTTAATAAATAACTTTGTTATTATTCTATATAAATATATTTTGTTTGTAACAATTTATTATTTACTCTGCTCTTTATATGGTTTGTTTCTGTTTGTTGTGTTTATTATTTGTGTCCAATAAGAAACAAATCAAATGTTTATAACAATTAAATTATTTGGTGGTGTCTTTTTATCGTTTCATTTGTAAGCTCCTCTTTTTTTAACTTTTTTTTAATAAAATTTTGTTGAAAAGTGTTTTTTTTTGTTTATTTCTTTTTTTTTTTTAAATGCAAAAAATAATATATTTCTGTATTTTATTCTCCTTCTTCTTGTAATTTTCTAAATTTCAAGTGAAAATAACGAAAACATGTAGTTGAAAACGTTGATAGATATAGATGGTGATGAATTTGTAGTTGTGTGGCTCTAATTCTGTCCCGTGTTGGCTGTGTATTTCTTGGGATTTTATTTTTGTTTTGTTAGCCCCACGGCAAATATATTCTTGAGACTGGCAATTTTTTGGGCAAAATATTTTGAATAGATTAGAAAATTCTTTTGTTTTGGCGTTAAACAATAATTATTAGCAACAAGCAGCAGTCAGTAGTGAATATTCGAAAAAGTAGCCTTGACGATTTCTTTATTTCATATTACATGGGGTAATCGAAAATTATGTAGACATTTATTTTTCTAAAAAGAAAGAATGAAAAAACATATAATTAATTACAATTAATTATGGCGTCGTCGTTTAGGGAAAAATATAAAACAAAAAAAAAAAATATATATATACGTAAATATACTGTGTAAATTAGGGTGGATTACGAAATATTGATAATTGAATTTTATCCAGGATGGGGTGCAAATTGACATCCTGCAAATTTGTAAAAGACATCTTCAGTTGGTGCTCATTGCAAAATATTATTATACTTTCAAACAAAGTTTAAAAAAAATGAATCAAAATCGAAAACTTTAACATATTTCAATCGTAAGCTATTTGCAGTCGCACTCTGTTCATATAAAAATTTCTGTTATTTTTCTGTTATTGTATTTTATTTAAAAGCAAAAGGATGTTTTTTTTTTCCTATAGGGTGGGCCATTCAAAATTTTAAATTTAAATCGGCTATAAAAATAAGGTATTGATTATTTTTTCAAATTTCTGGTTTTATTGGAAAGGTTGGACTTTGTCACAATATCATTCATATGACTACCACGACTGGGCCATTTTTCTTCGAAAATGAGCATGGAGCCCCCGTTACCAAAAATTGAAAAGAATGACATGGACGACATTTGATTTCAACAAGACAGGGCCACATGTCTCACAGCCAACGCAACCATCGATATTTAACGTACTGTTTTTGAAAATCGAATAATCAGCCGAAATTGTGATGTCAATTGGCTGCCTCGGAGCTGTAATTTGAGTCCTTTTGGATTATTTTCTGTGGGGAGCCATTAAGGATAAATGTTATGCAAACCATTCAGCGACAATTGAAGCATTGAAACATGATAGATTAGAGCCAAAACAATCAAAAATTAACTGAAAAATTTGATTGATCGGATGAGGTACTGCCGAGCCAGTCGTGATATTGTGTTCTATTCTTAAAAATAAGCAGTACTTTTTTTTATAGCCGATTCAAATTTTAAATTGCGTTTTTGATTTTTTAGTGTAAATTTGTGCAGTGTAAAAAACAAAGATTCGTAACATGTGACAATGTCAAAAATGCTCAGTAAGGTTTGCCATTTCACCACGAATAAACCAAGATACCAACAACGCTTGTGAATAATAAAATTTTCTTATCAAAATTCGCGTTGTGTGAGAAATGTATTTTTATCGGAAAATTGTCTTCAGCGACGAAGCTCATTTTTGGCTCAATGGGTACGTCAACAAACAGAATCGCCGAATTTGGTGTGAAGATCAGTCAGAGGGGTAGTTCAAGAGCTGCCAATGCACCCTGAAAGATGCACTGTTTAGTGCGGTTTCTGGGCCGGTGGCATCATTGGACCGTATTTCTTTAAGAATGATGAAAATCGCACCGTTACAGTTAATGGAGCAAGGTATCATGTCCAAAATTGGACTTGGTTGATATGTGGTGTCAACAAGACGGTGCCACATGCCATTCGGTACGCAATATCATGAACCTATTGAGCGGCGAGTTTGGTGAGCAATTAATCTTACGTTTTTGCAGCAGTCCATTGGCTGTCAAGATCATGCGATTTGACACCACTAGATTATTTTTAGTGGGAATATGTGAAGTCTTTCATGTAAAGGGACAAGCTAACCACAATTCCAGCCCTGGAAGACAACATTACAACTGCCGAAATGGAAAGAGTATGCCAAAATTAGAGCTCACCAATTATTAGACCACCTCGTGCGTAGCTGCTGGCAACATTTACCTGAAATAATCTTTAAAAAGTAAATGGCAGGCATTTATTTATCGACCCAAAGTCAGTTTTGCAAATTTTCGGTGTTTTTTCAACTTTCAAAACCCGTACAGTTAAAAAATCACCATTTACAATATCAATACTTTTGCATACATCGAGTAAGTATGAAAAAGTTTCATAATAAAGGTTGGTTAAAAAGTTCCTGCGCTCGAAATGAAAGAATACTGTTTTTGTTACGAAATATAAATATTTTTTTTTCAATACAATCTCCTAGAAGCTCAATACACTTGTTCCAATTATCTTCCAATAATTTTATCCCATCCTTATAATGGTTTTCCGGAAGCTCTGCAAAATAACCGTCTACGGCTGCTATGGCCTCTTCATTCGACGAAAAATGCTTTCCACGAAGGAATTGTTTGAGATTTCTGAAGAGATAGTAGTCACTGGGAGCCAAATCTAATGAATACGGTGGATGTTCAAGCAATTCATACTTTAATTCTTTGAATTTAGCCATCGTCAAAATACTTTTGTGAGCAGGTGCATTGTCTTGATGAAAAATGATTTTTTTCTTCTTTAAACCAGGTCTTTTCTCACGAATTTTTTCATCCAGCTGATCCAAAAGGCTGCAATAATATTCAGAGTTGATTGTTTTACCTTTCTGAAGATAATCAATTAACAAAATTTCTTTTGCATTCCAAAAAAATGATGCCATAACCTTCTTTGCTGATCGTTGTGACTTCACCTGCTTTGGAGCTGAACAACCGGCTTCAGTCCACTGTAAACGTTCTTGTTTCAATTTAGGATCATGGTGGTAGATCCAAGTCTCATCCATAGTAATAAAACGACGCAAGAAGTCGGTTTTATTTTACTTAAAACGCTCCAAATTACGCTGAGAAATTTGTTTCGATCCAGTTTTTGTTGAATTGTTAATGTGTGCTGCACTAACTTTCCAAACAGTTTTTTCATACGTAATTCTTCATATAAAATATGGGGTACTCGTTCGTCTCAGATGCCCATGGCATTAGCAATTTCACGCTTAGTCAAACTTGGATCTTCACTAACCATATTATGTACCTGCTCAATGATTTCTGCTGTGGTTGCAGTTTTTGGTCGTCCTTCGCGTGGATCGTCTTTAAGGCTGGTACGACCACGTTTAAATTCACCAGCCCAAAATTCAACGGTGCGTTTTGAAGGTGAGGACTCCTTATACACTTCTGACAATTGTTCATAAATTTCCTTTGCTTTTAAACCCTTCAAAACAAAGAATCTAATGACTGCACGATATTCAATTTTTTCCATATTTAAAAAAATCAATGACACGTCAACTTCAAATGGCTTGTAAGCAAAGAAAGAATTGATAGAATGACTTGCAACTTTGCATATGTTCTCAGGACAGTTATACCAACTTGAGAAAAAAAAAGTTTGGAGCTAGCAGTGCCATCTCTTGGTGAGCGCAGGAACTTTTCAACCAACCTGTATGTATTTGTGAAACTGTTTCAATTCTGCAGCATATTTGTGAGGATTTCATAAACATGAAAAAATTTATGACAAATCCAAAAAAATAAATATAATAAAAATCTCTTGCAAAATATTTATTAAGTTGGCAAAATACTGCTGGTTGTAATTTTTTTATGAAATTTGCATTTTTATTTACTTAAATAATTTCAAATAACAAATTGAAATTAAAAAAAAAAGAACTTTGTTATACATTACGCAGCATCTTCATAAATATTGATAAAACTTTTTCATAAATGTTAAGAAACTTAACTTAATAAATATAAAGAAACTTTTTCATATACACATATGAAAAAGTATTTCATAAATATTATTTAATATTTTTTTCAAAATTCTTCTCATATTTAGGAACTGATTTATAAATATGAAAAAGCATGTAGATACTATACTATTCAAGTATTGACTCGATATTCATTGTTGCATTTTCATAGTGCTTTTCATTGCAAAATTACGCTTATATAGCAAAAATATACTTTTAAGTATTGAGTACGTAAACCACAAATAATCAATACTTGTACAACTCTTCGCGGGATGTACAAAAGCATACATTATCATATACACTCAGCAAAAAAAAGTCTGTAATGGCAACTGAAAATTTCGCTGTTATTACGGGAAATTTTGCTAAATTTTAGTAAACTTTTTGTAAAGTGGAATTTAAAATCTGTTTGCTAAAATCAGCAAAAAAAAATTACTAAATATTATTAATATTGGTACAAAATTTCAAATTTATATTTTTTTTATCGAGCATCAACATTTTTTTATTTTATTTATTTTTTCCAAAAATATTTTAGACAAAATTAAAAAAAAAAAAAATCAAAGGCTTACAAATTGCAAAAACATAAATGAATTTATCATTTTGTTTTAATTTCTTTTTGAAAAATATTTTAGTCAATTTTTTTACTCTTAAGTTTAAATTTTAATTGTTTTAAGGGCTGATTTTTAGAACCAAAAATAAAGCTTTTAGACATAAGTCGGTATATTCACTTCCGATCCCTTTTTTAATCTATGTAACATTTTAAGGCAATTTAAGTTTGTAGGTGTAAGTTTTAATTAGAAATGACATTTCCTTCAATATCCACTTATTTAAAGTTAGTAATTTTTTTTTGCAAATTTTAGCAAATCGGTTTTCAAACATTTTTAAAATGATTTCTGAAATTAGCAACAAAAATTTGTTAATATTCTGTAAAAGTTCTGTTATTTGTAAAATGTAAAAAGCAAAAAAATTTGCTAAATAATATTTTTTTTTACTAAAAATTAGTACCAAAATAGTAAAGTGTTATTGAAAACCGTTTACAAATTTTTCTACTAACTTTTTCTTCTGAGTGTACATCCTTTTATAATTCAATATAGGACCATACATGATCTCATATAAGACCAAGTATCTTCGGATACGAAATTTGAGTTTATATGTTCGTATATAGTCATATATGCCTATATATAATTCATATACGGCCATATACCCTCAAATTTCAGATCTGAAAATACAGTTTTGTTGCAAATTTAAAGAGAAAAAAAATCCGAAAAAATAAGGACAGTAAGCACAAAAAAACACGTGACTCTTTAATTTTTTGTTCTCGGCAACCAATTGAATTTTCATTAGGATCTACTGGTTACAATTTTTATCACCACCTCTTGTCGAACCAAAAATTTTACAATTTACATTTCTTGATCCACCATAATGAACATTTATTCATTTTGATAAATTATTATGATTTTGTTTTACCATAATTATTTTTTATTTCTTTTAAAATATCAACCCAAATATTGCATATGCAATAAGTTTAATCTAATGGATGTTTATGTTCATTTAGATTTATTTTGGTCAATTGATTAAAGTCGAATCTCAGCACAGTATGTAGCCGTATGTGTATGATCGAGCATTAATAGCTGACAAAAATACCCTGTGAAACTTCCGGCATTCAAAATTTGTATGGTTTTTGTCCTCTCTTATAATTTAGTTTTACCTTTTTGTTTTTCTAATTTAATTTATTGAAATTCGTCTAAAACCAAAAATGTGTTTATGTAAAAATTTACAAAACTTTGAATATTCGCCAAGTTTTTAGGAATCACATAAATTGTCTCGGTACTTGCAAGAAAAAAAAATGTCTAATTGTTTTTAAAAATTGCGTATGAAGAAAGTGTTTTAAAACATCAGACAAAATACAATGTTGCCAGATAAGGTCAATTGGTTCCCGAGTAAGTTTTATAGTATAAAAACAAATTGTTAATTTTACATACATATCAATCTAGTCAGTTTATTTATCGACATAAAAATTACAATGTATTGGATTGTGCATGAAAAAGTGTTGTTCAATTAATTGTTGCACATTCGAACACTTTATCAGTAAAATATATTAACATTTTTTATGTTAAAAAAATCTAATATAAGTATTTATGTCTGAACACAACACTAATGAAAATTGTTTAGAATTATGTTCGGAAAATTGTATCGAGTACTTTAGATGTTTAAAAATAATAGTAAATTGAATTTATTTATATAAAAAAAAACCTGGCTCTATTTCCATATAAATTGGCAACCCTGTTGCATTGAAAGGTATCTACAGAATTGCAATCAGTATATGTGCATTTGTATACTACATACATACATATCTGTCCATATTTTAATTTAATTTTTTGAAATCACTACTTCTCCCAGAGTACTTACTGATTTATTTATAAATAAACAAATACCAAAGCACTTACATGCACACAAGTGAAAAATGTTTCGGTAAAATATATATGTCTCCTGTAATTTACAAAAGTAAAAAAAAAAGGAATCTAGACGTTAAAAGCATTAAATTTTCCCAGATTTATATATGCTTTTGTAGCTATTGACTGGGACAAATTTAGAATAATCCAATTTTTGTGTAACAAGTTTTATTTTTTATATGTTTTTATTTTATTATTTTTAGATTTTAAAAATTTTATTACTGTAAGGGAGGTTCACAAGGTGTAGTAAGTATAGCATTGGTGTAACGTTGTATTAAAAAAACAGAGTTGTAAAAAATTTCAATTCTCCAAGGACGGTTTTCTGTTGGGTTTTATTAGCAAACTTAAACATAGATACAAAATTTCTATCTTTCTATCGTCTGTTGTTTTAATTTAAATTAATTTTTAACAACTCTGTTTTGAATTGTATAATAAAACACATACAACACTTAACACACCGCTTAAAACAAGCTAAGACACTAAACAGAACCTTAGAATGCGGTGTGCGATTTTTGTTTTTATATAAAGATTTGGCATATAAAAAACGCAATAAAATAAAACTTATTTTATTTTCATTGCGTTTTCTCCTATGCTGTCATTTTTTAATTTGTTTTTCTCACCAACGTTACCATATGTTTGCATAATTTTGTAAACAAAAATATATGGGCTATTAATCATTGTGAATATTTCAAGAAAAAGAAGAAGCAAATTCGGAGGAAAAAATTTAAAAATTAATTAAAAATGGAGAAAAATTATATTTTGGAAAAAACTACAGATGCAGTTAAATATATGATTGAATTTATACGAGGGCGGATCAATAAGTCCGTAAACTTTCGAACTTCTCTCATAGTTATATGAAATGCAACACTGCTCCCATCAAGTACCACCTGTTAATAGACTACTGTCAAATTTTGAACAAGTTCCGTCATTTACTTTGCGTTTAACAGCTGTTCAAAACAGACAACGTGTTTTTTTTAAATGGAAAAAAGTGAATTTCGAGTGTTCATTAAACATTATTTTTTGCGAAAAAAACCGTCAATAAAATCAAGGAAAATCTTGATAAATACTATGGGGACTCTGCACCATCAAATTCAATGGTAAAAAAGTGATTTACTGACTTTCGTTGTGGTCGCACAAGTTTAAATCACGCTGAACGTTCTGGACGGCGAATTGAGGTAAATACACCCGAAAATGTCCAATGTGCGTGAGATTGTTGATGCCATAGGCATTTCATATGGCAGTGTGGTTTCGATTTTAAATGATCAGAAAGCTGTCTGCAAGATGGGTGCCGTGTTTGCTCTCAATTGACCATAAACGTAATCGTGTGACGTGTGTAGTCTCTATGGCAAAATTCCATGAATTGGGCTACAAATTGGTACCTCATCCATCATATTCTCCGGATTTAGCCCCAAGTGACTATTTTCTATTTCAAAACCTAAAGAAATGGCTCGGTGGAAAGAGATTTAGCTCCAACGATGAAATTATTGATCAAACAAATGCCTCGAAAAATCCTATTTTTTTGGAAGGGATACAAAAATTGAAGAAATGTTGGACTAAGTCTATTGAGCTAAAAGGAGATTATGTTGAAAAATATATTTTTTTTTTTGCAAAAAACACATGTGTTTCATTTAAAAAGTCACGGACTTATTGGCCCACCCTCGTATGTCACAATATAAGGTAATTTTTAAAAAATTATTGGAATATATAATTATATATGGTAATGCATACTGGTATATGTAAATATATATATGATAAAGTAGATTAGTATATTTAACGACAATTGATTTTTTAAATAGATGTCTCATCATATAAATTTTTTAACCGTTTGGGTTTTGAAAATAGAAAAAAAAAACAGAAAATTTTATTTGGGGGCGATAAATAAATACCTGCCATTTAATATTTAAACATTATTTCATGTAAATATTGCCTGCGGCTACGCCCGCAGGTGGTCCATCTATGAGCTCAAATTTTGGCATACTTTTTCCAGCATTTCGGCAGGTATCTCCACAATGGCAGCTGTAATGTTGTCTTCCAGGGCTGTAATTGTGGCTGAATTGTCCCTGTACACGCATAACATGTGGCGCCGTCTTGTTGCAACAACAATTGAACCAAGTCCAATTCTTTAATTTTGGGCAAAAAAAAAGTAGGTAATTATCGTACCGTGCTTTATTGACTGTAACGTTCATCGTTCACGAAGAAATACATTCCAATGATGCCGCCGGTCCACAAACCGCACTAAGCAATGCATCAGTAAGGGTGTATTGGCAGCTCTGGAACTGCCTCTGGCTGCTCTTCAAAACAAATTCGGTAATTCTGTTTGTTGCCGTACCCATTGAGCTAAAAATAAGCTTCTTCACTAAAGAAATTTTTTCGATAGAAAAAATGGAAACTTTGCTGATTGAATGATTTGAAAGCGATGTTCGTTTGTTTGTCTACACCCCAGCAAAAACAGGTTTTCGACTACATACTAGCCTATTTACTCGCTTAATGACTTTTGTTCGCGATGCCCAAAAAGTAATGAGTGGTCAAAATCTTCTCCCTTACAAAAAACACAAAGAAATGGGTGGTCATTACACTCTCGCTTACGAACAGCCAAAAAATAATGGGTACCCATTACTTTTTGCATATCGCGAACAAAAGTAATTAAGCGAATAAATAGCCTCGTAGGTAGTTGATACAATGGTTACATTTCGACCTTACTGAGCATTGTGGCATTGCCAAATGTCACAAATCTTTTTTTACACTGAAAAACTAAATACCAAAAAAATCGCAATTAATAAATTCATTCTCTTATATGGACTAATTGAAATGAGCAAAAGTGCTGAACATTTTTATACAAGCAAACTGTCAAATAAAAATAATTTTTTATGTTCAATATTATCTAAAAAATTATCAGGGAAATATTATTTTTCATGATGGAAAAAATAAACTTTTGACCGCCACAATAAGCCGAATAAAAAAATTAAAAATTTTACTTTCTAAAATCTTTTGAAAAAAATGTTTGGGGTACACATATGCCCCAAATAGTTTTTAAATCCTAAATTCCAAGTTATAAGCTATAAAATAAAATTAAAAAAAAATCATTTCGTAAGTTTTTATTGTAAAAAAAGTTCTAGACGTCTATAAAAACCACCCTTTACATGTTTTGGAAAAATTTTGATGGCTGTTACTTTTTTATTGAAATTTTTATAGAAAAACAATAATAGAAAAAAGAATAAAATTTAAAGTAAAATCTTGTCAATTTACACACATGGTATGTGTGTCCTAGCAGGGCTTTTCCACATCTTCCTTAATGTTCATTATAAATATGTGTAGTGGTGATTAAATAAACACAATGACAACTTCATGCGTTAATATGGATTATAATAAAGATGGAGGCGTGGCGATGATGCAGATGTGTGTATAAATATTTGTGTGTCTGTTGTTATTCCTTTGACAAAATTTGAAAAAATGGAGTATAACTCTTCACAACCCAAACTGAAATGGCATGTAATTCGAAACGTATCTACTATTTTCAGTTTTTTAATAAGACAGATTTTTTCTATTTTTTTTGCTGTTAAATTTTCATTACAAACTGATGATGATGTCGGATATGATATCAAACACTGTCAGAAAACAAAAAAACAAGTGAAAAACGAATGAAAAAGGATTGAAAATATAATGTATGTTTGTAGTATAACATAAATGACTCTAAAGAAAGGAATCTGCAGAATACTAAGAAAAAAATAGACAAACAAAAGTATTGGACAGACATTAAAAGCCTTCAATACTCACACAAATACATTGTTCCAATAATATGACAGACAGATGTGTATCAAATGAGCAAACATCAATAAGAACAACATTATCAGTATCATTGTTGCAAGTTACTTTTTTTTTTGTCGAATCTATGAGCCTGGGATGGAAAATACAGTACTTTGTTATTTGTTCAATAACTGTTCACTTACAAGTAAGACCGTATGACGCTAGCATTTTTATTGCTTTTTCTTTTTTTTTTAAAGAGTGCGAGTATATGCTAATGAGAAATTTGATTGAGTACAAAGAGCACAGCATATTTTTAAAAACTTAGTTAAATTTTTTATATTTGCTTTTTGAAAAAAAAGGAATAACTAATTTTTAATCCAAAAATTTTCAAAAGTTTTTTTTAATTTGTTATTTCGCTCTTAAAGTTGTTATCCTTGATCGATTGTCATTTGAAAATATGTTTTTATTTCTTTTACATTTGATTTTTCCTTTTACAAACAAGCAGAAAAGAAGTGCGTTTGGAAGCTAAAAAATTTGTATAAATTCGTACAAATATGTAAAAGAAGGTGTTTGTTTACACAATTACTCAGTAAGGAGAGAGCAAAATATGCATTCGATGCAAGAAGAACTAAGTGGTTATTACTAAATAAATCTTTGCCACTAAGAATTTGTAGGAAACAACAAACAGCTGATTGATAAAAATATTATTGTAAAACAAAGATTTTGTCCACACATTAAATATTTTTTTATAAAAATAACAAAAATGTGTAAATATCAGCTTATTTACGATGGAAAAAGTAAAAGGGAAGACCGGAATGTTCCTGGAGAACACCTCACATCTAGTTTCCGTATTTTATTCATATTTTCCATATTGACCGGTTCAATTTTTTTGCTTGGTATTTACAAACTACTATTTTAACTATTTTACTAATTCATAGAAATTTTGGATATTTTTCTTTTTAGGAGTGAATTTTGCCTTACTTTCTGTAATTTTGTTACTGAGTAATTTTTGCTAAGCTTTACTGGATAAGTACACAAACGGACCTAACGAAAATACTAAAAACAACCTACCCGTGTAGAAAATATAAATCTAATCTGTTTAGATATAAATTGAATCTATTTAGATTTGACGCCAGAGCTGATCATATTTATATGACAATGAAACGATTAATGGCTGGAAAATGTTGTAATTTTTGTGGCCAGATATAAGCAGATCTGATAATATAGAATCATATCTGAGGCAAGATCTGTTTATATCTGATATAGCACTTAGCCATTTGAGACGTTTTCAAAGTCATCAAAATAAAAAAGTATATACAAATAAAGTTGTATTTTAGTTTCTTACTTTATTATTGTATCTGATTTGATATTTTATGACCAAATCAAATTTGATCTGAGTATATATGGTGCGCTGGATTTGGTCATATCTAGTTAAATCTCAAATTTGTCCCAATTTTGAGATCTAATTAGCTCTGGCAGAATCATTCCAAATGAGATCTGGACAGATCAGTTATTTTTTACACAAAATTTATCGTAGTATTTCTGCGACCGATTTAGTATTATATCATCAAATTAAAAGAAAATCCATAAATTTAAAACAAAATTTTAAAACTATTCATACAATTTGGGATCATATAGTTCTTCAAACGAAAATAAATAAAATACTTCCTAAAAAAAAGCTAAAAACACTTTGAGGTAATTTATTGTCTCAATAATATCTCAATTATTATTTTTTTATTAAGTCAAGATCTATATTCCTATTCCTGAAGTGAATGTCCAAGACGACAAAACCTGGAGTGTCGCTCGGATATCAGAGAAGATCGAAATATATGCGCCTTTTAGACCCTTACCAATATTCAGTTTAGCGCATATGAGTATAGCCTGCAGATCAGCTTGGCCACTTGGCCGTTGGCCACTTGCCCATTGACTCCGATATCCAAAGACCCCAATTTCTCAATTAATTAACTTTCTAAATAAACTATTGAAGCTTTCCTCACAAAGGGAATGTAATATTTCCTAAATTTATTCATCTAGTGTTAAATAAAACTTCTTCATTGAATACGTATTTTTAATAAATAAAATTGATTTTTTCATACAATTTTAATAAACAGTTTTAATGGACGAAATCTATAGAAATTTTATTGATTTCTGGCAGATAATACCCTCAGTACGGAGAAAAGTCTCTTTGGAAAAAAAATCTTTAGACTTCGAAATTTTTAAAAATTTATGCCGTTTTCTTTTCTGACAAAAAATGTGGCCTTTTTTCTACCCTTATTTTCAAAATATCTTTTTGTGCATAGTAATAAAAAGTAAAAGCGGAATAACTAGGTATCAAATTAAAGGTACTTAAATGACCTATTTTAATGTGTGCACAAAAAGACATTTTTTTGTCAGAAAAGAAAACGCCATTAGTATCTAACAAAGAAAATGTATTTATATTGTCGGATTCAATATGAATTATGTAAATTACTAATCTAAAAGAGTGGGAAAAATTAATATATTTTTTTTTTTAGGTTAAGCTTTAAAAACAACCAAATTTTCCATTCCTGATTTGAGCAGCATTATGTACAAAAATAAATTGATATCAATGATTTTCATTCAATTTATTTCTATTGTTGTAAAATGTATGGAAAATTTAAATAAGTTTGTGTTGCAATATTTATATTTTGTATACATACATACAAAGCTACGAGTATTAAATATTGTCAATTGTCTGTCGATATTATTTGACAAGTTGAATTAACTAACCCAGATAGTAAGTACACATCGAGGATTTGAATGAATTTGAAAAAGAAATGCTGAAAATTAAAAATTTCACCCATTTTCTAATATCGTTAACACCCCAGCAAAAATAAATGGAAGGACTTAATTTTTCATTGATTCCAAAGTATCGTTTAGTTCTGATTTTCCTCTTCTAAGGCAGTTCTCTTTCACAACTTCCAAATAACTTTTTTTTAAACCAACCAAAGTTAAACATTAATCATAGATATTTCTATGTAAACTTGACATTTATAACTACCCAGCAAAACCACACATTACCAAATAATGAGTAAAGTAATGTATAGCCATATGGGCCGATGGATTACTTTACACCGTACTTCATTGATGAATTTTACTGGCGATGAGCCTCAAAGTAATGTATATACCCATTACTTTAGAGGTGATAATGTAAGGGATTACTTATATGGTTACGAGAAAAAGTAATGTGTCTAAAAATAGTTTTTTAAAAAAGAGGAATTTTTATTAAAAAAAATTATTACAAATATTTTATTTAAAATATTTGTAATTAAAAATAATGTGGACATGATGAGAATTGAACCAGGGAAATCTGGTTGACAACCAAGAACTCTACCCACTGAGCTATCGACGCATATAGTATTTGATTGCTTTAAACTTAAATGAACTGTTGCGCTTCGTTTTTTCGCTAGTGTTTTCAAAACAAACATACATTACCCTTTTGCTTACAAAAGATAGATTTTCAAAAATATTTCAATCATTACTTTACATTAGTAAATCATATATTACGTAATCAATAATCAGTAACTTATTACTTTATGCTTGCAAATAATAAAAAAGGTAACGAGCTATCATTACAAGAGAATGTCGCACCCATTACCAAAGTTTTGCTGGGAAGGACCAAAAAAAATTTTTCCACCCTATAGCACCCATATGTATAAATCATTGGTTTCGATCCAAATTTTCACAACACCGGAATCAAAATTGCTGCTTCTTTTTCTCTTCTTTTGCTACTTTTTTTTACTAGGACCCTAAACCGATGTACTTTTTTATAGAACATCAACCTTCAAACCGTATACAGGTGCGGATTCGCAACCGTCAAAATTTCACAACGCTGCCATTTCTTCTACACTAATTCACTAAACACAAGCAAATGTTCATTCATCTGCGTATAGATGAGATAGCGAGCACATGGAGTGTACCCAGTGTACGGTTTACGAGTGTCAAATAATGGTTTGTTAACCCACATGGATTAGGGCTACATAGTTGCAACAACAAATCGACATTTCGACTACGATAAATTTTCACAAGTAGACTTTTCGATATTTTTGCAAGTAAAAATCGGTTATTCGACTTTTTGGATGGAAGTTTCTAATTTGAAAAAAAAAAACGTTTTTTAAGCTTAATTTGGCTAAACTAAAGGGTGGTTAAATTTTAAGGGCCGATGTTGAATGTGAACCACACCTAAACGTCAAGTTTTTTTCTGCATTTCATTTGACATTTCTTACTGTCAGACTAACAAAAAATGGTTCAACTTTGATGAAAAAAAACTTTCCAACCATAATGAACGATTTTAATTGTGAGTCACACCTTAACGTCAAGTTTTTTGCCTAACTTTATTTGACATTTCTTTGTTTCACTGTTTGACAAATTCAACAATGGAGAGGTACACAATTGAACAGCACGTTAAGATTGTTGAAGACTTTTACGAAAATCGGCGTTCAAATCAAAATGCACTTCGTGATTTTTTTGGTCAGCATAATCGACCAAATGTGTCTACAATCGGGAGAATTGTGTGCAAATTTCAACAAACCGGGTCCGTAGGAAATGTAAAAACACATGGGCATGCTCGCCCAGTTCGTTCTGCGGATAACAATGCTGTTGTTTGCGATAGTGTGGCAGAAGAGACTTCAACCTCGACTCGTCCGTCGGTGTTCGCTATCGCGAGATGATAACAAACTTCTAGTGGCCAGAAATTGAGGATATGAACCTGGACGATATGTGGTTCCAACAGGATGGTGCCACTTGCCACAGCCGTGTTATCTCACGTCGTGGCGATGTTAATTGGCCGCCACGATCATGTGATCTGACACCCTTGGACTTTTTCTTTGGGTATATTTAAAAAAAGTGTACGTTAATAAGCCAAGAAGAATTCAAGAGCTTAAGCATAAGATAATTAGGCACATTAACGACATTGAACCTCAATTATTTCTCAGAGTCATTAAAAGTATAGACCATCGGATAGAGGTATGCCACCGAAGCAGTGGCGAGTATTTGGTCGATACTTTGTTTCTCACAAAATTCTCATAGATACTTCTATCATAATAAAAAATATTAAGATAATTCTCTAAAAAGTTTTTGTTTTATTTACAATTAACATGGTGCATTATGGTGTGACCACCCTTTTTTACCTCTTTGCAAAATTATATTTTGCGTGAATATATGTCCACGGAATGTCCTCTGATGTGAGACAGGACTTTTTGTTAACAATTAAATTATAATAAGCTTAATAAATTAAATAATTAAAATGATTTTAGTCTAATGCCCACAGACGAAGGAACATTAGTAAAAACATGAGCGTATTCGACTTAATGCTTCATCGTGTTTAGCAATGTTGTTTCCTGTTAAAATTAGTGTTTCATTTTTGGTTCTTCAAGTGTCATGTGAGATGTGATATCTATAAAAATCAAAAAAAAAGAATAGGGAAACATTTTTAAAAACAAATTTTAAAAATTTGCTTTGCTTCCGCGTATATTTGTTTAGTATATTTGAACATACTGAACTTATTTTTCGTTTTTGGTTCCATCATTTGTACTAAAATATAAAACATTTAAAAATATTCCTTTGTCTGTGGGCAGCATAACATTTAACATTCCGCGCCATATTTGAAGCTTTCTTTCATCAACTTTGATCCTTCTCCATTTTCTTTTCAACACATAAATTAATAGAAAAAATTTCCAGTATTGTTTTTTTTTTTTTTTTTTTTTTTTATAAAAAAAAGGAAAGCCGACTTTCAAAATATCGAAAATGTCTACAAAGAGTCTTCTAGCCGAAATCGATTTATAGTATCATAAACAGAAACACTGTATTTCAATCAACTTTGGTTGTCGTAACGATACTATTGTTGGACGACTGCCGTTAAACTACGAATTACATTTTTGTATCGCTGTCAATATTTGAAAGCAGATTGACGGTTATGTATCTTAACAAAAGCCTCTTATTCCATTAAAAAATAATTCTCAACTATACTTTTGAAAAAAATGCAATCTTTTTATGTTATAAAAGTATTATTTTCTTAAGCGGAAAAAGTATTTTTTTCTTTCCGACAAGGATATTGAATAGGGTAAAATAGTTAAGGAAAATTTTTTTAACAATAGAAATATAATTTTTTTACACAAAGTTAGTTAACAATGTTGTAAAGAAACTGTTATAAATATCGTATATTTTCTCTAAGAAAATATAAGGAAAGAAAAATCACCTAAAATAATGAGAACAACAACAAATTAAAATGAAATATAAGTAGGAGATGCATGTTGGTAAGTTTTCTTTTTTATTTTCTTCTTTTTTTTTTATAAGTAGAAAAGAAAATGTTTTCCTATGAACTCAATTTTTCTATTAACACAAACTTTAAAACAACTTCATGCTGTTTTTTTTTTGCTAATTCATTATGAATTTACTTAAAATAATGGAGATAATAAATGAAGATGAGATAATGATAGAAAAATGTATGTCTTACTCAAGTAAAGGTATTAAATCTAACTTTCTAAAAAAAAACAAACGCAAAATTGTGTTTGCTACAAAAGCTATAAAGAAATTTTTAATAAAAATTATCTTTGACTGTGAGTTTTTCATTAAGAGAAGGTAGGATGTATGTGGTCGCTTATCTTATAACATTACAAGTTTATAATATGTTGACCAAGATTCAAAAAATTCGATCAACCAAAACTTAAAAAAATTAAAAATTTGCAAATCAATTAAAAAAATTGAACTACGAACTTTTCGTTTAAAATTATGTTGTTCATTTTTAATTTTTAATAGATGTCTTGTTTATTCTAATACTTGATATAATAATAACTGGTTATTTTTAAAGAAAATTTCAAGTGATTATTTTAACTAATACAGAAAGTCCGTAATTTATGTTTCTTGAAATTTGATAAATCCTAATAGTTGACTACCTGTAATGATATCAAATTACATTTTGCATTACTTTAAAACATATAATAATGAGTTACTAGCAGAGTCTCAAAGATTTAATTCATTAAATGAATTTTTTTATCCTGAAATTACAAATCCAAAATTACAAATTAAACGAATTAAATTCAAAATTACCAACTGTAATAGTTCAGTTTATCAAATCAAATGATTTAAGCCTAGTGACTTAAATTTTTATAAATCGTAGGAAAAAAAGTGATTTAAAAAAAATATATGTAATACAGGGTGTCCGCCAGGAAGGTATAATATTTTGTTTGTTTATAATTTTTGATTAAATAAAAGAGAATGGATCTTATATTGATAAATGTTTTATTTAATGTCGGCAATTCTGTATGGAATACAATATCAGATAAATGTCCGCTTCTGTTAGCCTCACAAATGCGAGCCCTTTTGAACACATATTTCATTACATTCTCACACATTTCACGCGGTATTTCATTAATTTCATCACGAATATTTTGTTTGAGTTGCTCAAGCGTTTTTGGTTTGTTTGCATAAACCTTGCTTTTCAGATATCCCCACAAAAAGAAGTCCGGAGCAGTCAAATCAGGCGACCGTGGAGGCCAATCAACATCACCATTTCTTGAAATAACTTGTGGAAAGAGGTCTCGCAGTAATTCCATTGTAATCCTAGCTGTATGCGATGTGGCACCGTCTTGTTGATACCACGTGTTAATTAAGCCCAAAGCATGCAGTTGTGGCGTCAAAAAGTTTTCAATCATATCACGATATCGCTTCCCATTCACAGTTACCGTTATGCCATTTTCATTTTCAAAGAAGTAAGGTCCAATGATTCCTCCTGACCAAATTGCACACCAGACTGTCACTTTTAATGGATGCAAAGGTGACTGATGAATAATTTGAGGGTTTTTCATTGCGCAGAAGCGACTATTCTCTTTATTCACATATCCATTCAAAGGAAAATGTGCCTCGTCACTCATTATGATTTTTTTCACGAAAATCGAGGTTGTCATGGGCGAGCTGTTGTAACGATTAAAACACCTTGTTTTATCGAATATTTTTCGATAATAAATTTGCCACGTGTCTACTTCACGACTGCCAAATATCAACTGTCAAGACTAATGTTTACCAAAATGGCGACAAAACAAGTATACCTTCCCGGCGGAAACCCTTTACATTAATTTCTCTTCAGTAATTTAAAAAAAAAATCCTTTCATTGATATAAAATCTATTTTTTAACCGTTTACTGATTTTAACTTGTTTTTAACTGATCAGTAATATAAAATAAATTTTTTTGCTATTCAGTGATTGAAAATAGAATTTGTATCGTTCAGTAATAAAAACGGTAAAAATCGGTATTAAATCAATGAACGGTGAAAAAAAATTAAATGACTGAACGGGAAAAATGATATTTATTTCAATGGACGCTTTAAAATTGATTTTAAATCGCTGAACGGAAAATAAATTTTAAATCACTGAAAGGAATTTTTATTTTGATTCTCTGAGAGGAAATATATATTTTTAAATCACTAAACGGTTAAGTGAACGGTTGATAAATTGAACTTAATCTTTTTTCCGTTCGATTTATAAAAAATGAACACGTTCCTAATGATTTAAATTATTTGATTTGATAAAACGAACTGTTGCAATTGATATAATTCTGAAATCTATATTGGATTTGAACGCGTTCAATTAAATGAATTCACTTGATTTAAACAATAAAAGAATTCGTTCACTCTAGATAAAAATTAAAGTCGATTTATGGCGAATTTATTGAAAAATAATTAATTCTTCAAAGCTGTGATAACTAGTCGCTTTTTCCTTTATTTTAAAATAAAAAATATTGCATTACCAAAAATTGTTTTTTTTTCACCATAATTTCAAATATTATGTAATTTTCTAATTTTTTTTTGTTAATTTTTTTAAATTTCTATTATCAGCATTAATATTTTTATATAATCACATATTTTTGATGTTTTGTATGCTACCGCAAGCACACATGTGTCAAATCATCCGTCCCAACTTTTGGATATGAGTTTTTTAGACTTTTGATTATTTAAAAATTTATTGCATTCTTTTAATCTCTGGTAAATTCTGTTGGTTTATGTGTGTTTTTGTGCAAAATACGGTTGCATTTAATTGGATTAAATTTTTTTCCATCTACTGATGTTTTTAATTAATTTTAATAGCAACAGTTCGCGTGAAAATGTTAAATGCTGATTTGAAAACAAAAGATGATACATTATTTTTTCATCATCATTATTATGTATTTTTGGATGTTGTTTGTTGTCTTAGCACACAATGCTTTCCATAATTTCTTTAGATTTATTTAAGTAGGAATATATTTTAATTGCATTTTGTAGTTAACACTGAAGCATAGTAAGTTGTTTCGATATCACGTGACAAAAAAAAACTGAGAAACACAATAAAGAGTTTCATGTGAAAATTGTGTAGAAGTTCTTTTTACACAGATTTAAATACGACTGAAATGAGTACATCGACGTAAGGCGAGTGGCAAATTAGACAAAACAATTCTGTACGTTGATGAACTACTTTCTTTGAATTTGGGAGTAGTGTAATGCACAACACTATTATTTTTCGGGTAAAAAACTGACACTTTGCTATCATTGTCATTGAGTCGTTCTTATAACATAAAAAAATGTTATTTATTAGAATTTAGCTTACGATTTGCGGCCTTTAAGGTTCGAGTAAAATTATTTCACAGGAAAAACAATTTACTATGCTTAAAGCATTAATTTTGGGAGATTGCAAGGCCGAGTTTCTGTGGTGTAGAATAACTTTATTAATTAATTTAGGTTAGGTGTGAACTGGCTTAATAAAATCTAAACTAAATTCAGGTTTCCAAATCTCTATGAAATTAGAAACAATTTTCAAATTTTTTTTTAAAGAAATTTCACTCTTTTTTAAATTTTTTGTCAATTTGTATTTAGTTTAGAATTTACTTAGCCACCTCGCACAGGGTCTAAGCATAGAAGATACAAGGGCGCATCAACAAGTTCGCGACTTTTTCAATGACACAGTTTTTTTTTTGGAAAAAAAAAAAATATTTTTCAACATAATCTCGTTTTAGCTCAACAGACTTAGTCCAACGTTTCTCCAATTTTTGTATCCCTTCCAAAAAAATAGGATTTTTCGAGGTCCATAAATAGATATTGTTTCATCAATGATTTCATCGTTGGAGCCAAATCCCTTGCCACCGAACCATTTCTTTAGGTTTGGAAATAATCACTGGCGGTAAAATCAGGAGAATAAGGCGAATAAGGGGGCAATTTGTAGTCTACTTCATGGATTTTTGCCATTGAGACTACACACGTGTGCACCCGTGCATTATCTTAAGGGAAAATAACTTTTTTCTTGGCCGTATGGGATAATTTTTTTTAACTCCTTGTTAGATCGGTCCAATAAGTCGGCATAATATTCGCCGTTTATTGTTTTTCCCTTTTGAATGTAATCGATGTGGATTATCCCGCGTGCTTGGTCTCCGGTGTTGTAATGGATTTATGTTTCATCCACAGTTACAAAACGCGACACCCATCTTGCAGACAGCTTTCTTAAATCCAACTGATTATTTAAAATCGAAACCACACTACCATATGAAATGCCTATGGCATCAACAATCTCACGATATCGTGGATTTTTTTCGATATTTTCGGGTGTATTGGCCTCAATTGGACGCCCAGAACGTTCAGCGTCAATTGTACTTGTGCGACCACAACGAAAATCAGTAAACCACTTTTTTACCATTAAAATTGATGGTGCAGAGTCCCCATAGTATTTATCAAGCATTTCCTTGGTTTGATTGACGGTTTCTTCGCAAAAAAATAATACTTAATAAGCACTCGAAATTGACTTTTTGAACAGCTGTAAAACGCAAAGTAAATGACGGAACTTCCTCAAAATTTAACAGTAGTATATTAAAAGGTGGTACATGATGGAAAGAGTGTTGCATTTCATTTAACTACAAGGAAAGTTCGAAAAGTCACGGACTTATTGATCCGCCCTCGTATACAAGTACACTCAGGAGAAAATCTGTATCACATTTATGAAAAACTTCATAAATTTTCGCTTGATGTAATATTGCATAAATATAATAAAGCTATTCATATTTATGAAATCTTTTTTAAATATAATAAAGAATTTTTTTAAAATATAAAATAAGACTTATGAAGAAGTTTCATCAATATTTATGAAGCAATTAATTCAGCAGTAGAAATAAATAGATTGTAGGAGTTTTTTATTAAATTGTTTTTATGAAATGATGAAGATTTGTGAAAAAATGATTATACATTATTATGAAAAATTTCATCAAAGCAGTTAACTAAACTAAGTTTATATGACATTGCAAAAAGTTGTTCCTGTTCCAAGTTTGCAGGGGTAGCGACGATCTCTACTTTTTGTTACAACAATTATAATAATAACTCTAGGAAGAAAAGTATCTCAGTAGTTACCCATCTTTTTGCATATGTGAAAGAGGGAACAAAATTAACTAACACATATTTATTTTTGCGTGCCAATCTCATTTCAAGGGGGTAAAAATGTAAATTTACAAAATTTATACAAAATATACAGAGATAATATTTTGAGATATAATACGGATGAAATACGGGCACTTTAGTTTTTTATTCTATCATATGCACACATATCAGGGAAATCGATGGTGACTCCCAAAACAATCTTCCATATACATTTATTTCCATTAACTTGTAAAAAGAAGAATAACGCTCTAGAAAGTTTGAATTTCATCGCAGATACATTATATAATCGTACTTATTGTACTTTAAAAATGCGCAGATTATTAAATTAAAAATTGAGATAAACTACAAAAACTCAATAAAGTAAAGACAAAAATATTTTATAGTAGTGATTCTTGAATTTTAAAAACTGGTGTTGGTCATTTTTTAATCTATTAATACATCTTAACTCTTTCCAGTTTTTCATCCAAGTTGAAAGTTTTTCTTGATATTATTATCAGATTTTATGAAGAAATTTTCAATTTGATTATTGTATTTCCAATCTGATCATTGAATGAATTAGTTTAACATAAATTTTAAGTGTTGTATATTTGTTATAAGTTTTTATTTCATTTTCAAGAACTTAAATATAGTAAACGTTTTATGACGACATTGCAATGCGATATCCATAAATTTGTATAAACCCGTTTACAAAATCCAATTCCGACAGTGAAAAAATTCACCTTTATCAAAAACTTTTATAAACAATTTTTTTTATGAAAACTGAATTTGATAAGAGTACTCAGCAAAACCACACATTACCAAATAATGGGGGCCGATTAATTACTTTACACCTTACTTCATTGATAAATTTTACCACTACTTTGGAGGTGATAATGTAAGGGGTTACTTATATGGTTACAAGAATAAAAAAAGTAATGTGTCTAAAAATAGATTTTTAAAAAAGAGGAATTTTTATTAAAAAAAATTATTAAAAATATTTTATTTAAAATTTTTGTAATTAAAAATAATGAGGTCATGATGGGATTCGAACCAGGGAACTCTGGTTGCCAGCCAAGAACTCTACCCACTGAGCTATCGACGCATATAGTGTTTGATTGCTTTAAACTTAAATGAATTACTGCGCTTCGTTTTTTCGCTATTGTTATCAAAACAAACATACATTACCCTTTTGCTTACAAAAAGACACAAAGTAATGTATCTAAAAATAGATTTTCAAAAATATTTCAATTATTACTTTACATTTATAAGTCATATATTACGAAATCAATAATGAGTAACTTATTACTTTATGCTAACAAATAATGAAAAAGATAACGAGCTATCATTACAAGGTAACACATGAGAATATCGCACCCATTACCAAAGTTTTGCTGGGTAAATCTAAAAATACGTAAAATTTCGTAAATTTATATTTTACGAAAGATTTTGGAAAAATTTCTTTATGTGTTTTCGTATATTTTACGTATGGATTTTTTCAGTGTAGTTGTAGAGTAAAAACCTTAAACTTTTTTTATCACATCTGTATCAAATATGTTATGTTTTGCAAACCTTTGTATTTTTATTCTATAAACGCATGTGACCCTATTCCGGATGTATATGGGTTAATTAAGCAAATTCAAATTAACTTGTTTGTGCGTATCGTATAAGATATTTTTAACGGTTTGCCAATAAAATTATTAATTTAATTTTTTTTATACAAATTTCAATTATCATTTTAAAACACATAACTTTTTATATAGCAGGTGTAATAAAAATGCATAATTTATATTTTTATGAGGTCTGATAAATTAAAGAATGCAATTACAAATCAGATCTTTAAGGAATGAATTCTTTTAGGAGTGAATTCTCATAAGGGGGTGTATTATGTACACTCAGAATATTATGTAGTTAACTGTTTGTAGTTTAGTAAAAAAGTTTTCCGTTTCATTTAAAAATAAAGGAACATACATTTATTTTTCAAAGAAATATCTATATGACCTTTTTTATACATTTATTCGAAATAATTTACTATCAATTACCATTTTTTTTCAGTTTCATTTATTTTTTTCATTTGTTTGAAATTTAATAAAAATTTATCCACAAAACGGAAACTTGTGGTTTATTTGTGTCCGTAAAAGTTATTACAAAATTAAATTTTGTTTGCTGTCTGATTCAAAAAAAAAATATTCAAAAAATTTAAATTTGTTTTTTATTTAAATTGGTTGTATATATACAAAATTTTTCAAAACAAGCACACATACATATACAAACATAAAAACAAGTGTTTATAGCTTCATATGCATACATACATTTTGTATTGTACGAGTATATTAAAAACAAGTAAGAGCGGCTAAATTCGGCTATGCCGAATCTTATATACCCTTCACCATGGTATTCTGAAGGAGATGAATAAATCGTTGGAATCTACTACCTCATAGCTCTCCACAAACAAGCGGTATCCCCATTTATTTTTTCTTAAATGTCCAAAAATTTTAATCCAAAATAATATGTCATGTAAAATCTCAAATTTATATTTTTCCATATGTTTCAGCGCTTTTCTTGTCAAATTTGGCATTTTCTAGGCAAAAAAAAGTTGGCGACACTACTATTTATTTTTTATTTATATCATTCACAATAGTTGTGAAACGTATTTAACCTACGTATTTATCTTCACACTCTTATTAAACAAAGGGATTTTACTGGAAAAATTAGAGGTAGTCCTGGTTTTTTGCTAATATCTCAGCCATTTATTAACCGATCTGTCTGATTTTTAATAGCAAACAGAAATGGATCACATGTAACAGAAATAAAAAAGAATCAAGTCCTCATCATGTCTGGGTTCTTCGGAAAACCCATTTCAACACACAGACGGACAGACGGACAGACGGACAGACGGACATCGTTAAATCAACTTCGCTCTTCATATGGACCCAGAATATATATACTTTATAGGGTCTAAGATCAATATTGTAGAAATTACAAACGGAATGACAAACTTATATATACCCTTCCACCTATGGTGAAGGGTATAAAAATACAAAAACGGATACTATTTCAAATAAATGAAAAAAAAAACATTTATTTTTTAAGGATTGGTAGGTAAAATTTTGACATTTATTTTAACTGATTATATCATTTGTTTCTTACGGATGTGTCAGTTGATTAATTAACATTTAAAAATGAATAACAAATGGCATTTAATTTAAATGAAAATTAAGTAGGCCGGTTTTTAAATGAAATATCATTTCTTTTAAATGATATTTTCAGTTATTAAATTAAAACTTAAATTAAACTTGTAAAAAAGATTCAAGTTGGGCATGCCGACTTTATGATACGAGGGCGGATCAATAAGTCCGTGACTTTTCGAACTTCCCTCGTTTGAAAGCTGTCGGATCATTAGTTTGTGAATTATAGCATTTTGAGTGAAGCAACTTTTGTTATTGTGAAAAAAATGGATAAAATATTGCTTTTTGAAGGCAAAAAATACAGTTGAAGCAAAAACTTGGCTTAATGACGAGTTTTCGGACACTGCCCCAGGAAAATCAACCATCAAGAATTGGTATGCTAAATTTAGTCGTGATGAAATGAGCACCGAAGACGGTGAACGCAGTGGACGCCCAAAAGAAGTTGTTACGGACAAAAACATCAAAAAAATCCACAAAATGATTTCGAATGGCCGTTAATTGAAATTGAACGAAAGAGCAGGTTGGAGTACCTTATCAACTGAACGTGTACAAAATATCATTCACGAATATTTGGGTATGAGAAAGCTCTGTGCAAAGTGGGTGCCGCGCGAGCTCACTTTTGACCAAAAACAAGTCAGTGAAAACGAAGGAGAAAATCCATGAATTGGGCTTTGAATTGCTTTCGCATCCACCGTATTCTCTAGATCTGGCCCCCAGCGACTATTTCCTGTTCTCAGATCTCAAAACAATGCTCGCTGGGAAGAAATTTTCTTCAAGTGAAGAGGCGATCGCCGTAACTGAGGCCTACTTTGAAGCAAAGGACAAATCGTACTACAAAAATGGTATCGAAAAGTTGGAGGGTCGCTATAATCAGTGTATCACCCTTGAAGGAAACTATGTTGAATAAAAAAAACGAAACGAACAAGATCTGATAGACAATCAGCTGGTTCGAGATTATATCGATCTTATTTGGAAAATCTCACTTGTGTGAAACATCTGTCATCGTTGAAATTACAGCTTATGTGGCAGCCAGTGTCTTCAATAGAGCTTCTTTTGCTTAACTAACCTTCATGGAAGACATGGGAATCAATAGTGGATCAAGTGCTCATGACTAGGCGCGATCAACTGACTCCATGCATACAAGCAAAGCAGAACAGGAAGCTGAGAGACAAACTAAAGAAGGCAGGATTCGTCGTAGACAGGATCAAAAAGATGCTTTAGACATCATGGATGATAGCAACATCCTTTATGGGCCTTTCATTGATGATTCAGTGTGAGGTAAGTCGATAAAATTAGCTTAAAACGTTTAATACCAGATTTTTCAGCGTTCAAGACTTTAACGCGTTTTTCCCACAACTCACGTTTTCAAAGTCGGTGCCCCTCATAACTTCAAAACTACTGCACCGATCCTATATCCGAACATAATTTACGATGTTACGCTGCAGAGTTATTTCAAATTTGTTAAAAACTTTTAGTTAACAATAACAAATTAGCCGATTTTTTCACAAGAACTCGCGTTTTTCCCTATAAAGTGTTCCAAAAAAGTGAAAAATTTTAATTTCGAAAATCCTCCCAGCGTTACCTGGGGAAAATATTATCTAACAAATGAACTTTGATTTTTTGATTTCAGATAACCCAGCATCAAGTTATAAGGGGCAACGCAATTCTACTTTTTTTTGAGATACGTCCGAATAATTGCTGCCATTGCCGTGGTTTTTAATATTTCATCGTGAAAATTTTATACAACATTCTTCAAATGTCACACTTTAATGTCCTATTAGTTTTAATAAAGAGATTTTAACTGTGTCGTCACAAAAAATTTACAAAAAATGCCTTTTTTTCTTACGAATTAACCTTACCCCACTTTTAAACAATCATTTTTATTGAATCAACTTGACTAAGTCCTTGGGGAGCTGGAAAATTCCAACGCCCTGCAATTTGAAGAACCCTATTTTACATTCTTTTGTTAAAGAATATTTTTTGGTATATAAGCTTTGATATGACATTTTTATGATGGTTTGTTGTACGATAAACTTGTAGTTCTGTTTTTTAATACACATACGTAAAAAGGAATTCACATTTCTTGCAACATATTCATAAAAATGAATATAAAGTGAATGTATTTTGTTGTTAAAACAAAAATTTAAGTTTATGATATTTTTATTATTGTTCTCATATGATTGTTTATTATAAAAACCACTAAAAGTACCTGCACATAAAACTAAAAAAAATATGTTTAAAAAAAAACAAAATTTCTAAAGGCATTCACTTGTAAATAATGCAAAACATTTTGTGCAAATTTTCTCAGTTTTCAAAAATTGTTCTCTACTTTATAGCCGAATTTTTATTTCTACATCATAAAAATCAAAGTAACATTTTCTTTTAGTTTTAAGTTTTTTTTTTCGTATTTAATTTTGCTCAGTGTATATGTTTTTATCAACAATATTGCAGGCATTCCTATTGTTCATTTTAAAATGGATTCACATATTTAGGTAACATACTAATGAAAGGTAAGGAAGGATACGATTGTATGTACTTAAATGCACTTACTCCTATGGTTTCTCTTTGATCTTAATGCAATTCAGATATGTGATAGAGGAGAGAAAACTAAGAGACAATAATTTGTTTTTTGCGTCCCAATCTCAAAATAAGGGTTAGGACGTGAGGCCAAAAACAACTGGATTTTTTGAAACATGTCTTAAATTTATGATTTTTTTTAAGCAAACAAAAATGTGCGCTCCATGGTTGCCACATATTTAAAAAACGCTCTTTGGGTAAAAAGGTGCCTAAAAGCCGAACGTTTGCAAATATAAAAAAAAATCAGACACTTTGATCGTACGAGGGCGGATCAATAAGTCCGTGACTTTTCGAAATTTCCTCGTAGTTATATGAAATGCAACACTGTTCCCATCAATTACCACCTGTTAATAGACTACTATCAAATTTTGAGCAAGTTCCGTCATTTACTTTGGATTTAACAGCAGGATTTTTCGAGGTCCATAAAATAGGCATTTGTTTGATCAATAATTTCATCCTTGACGCTAAATCTCTTTCCACCGAGCCATATCTTTAGGTTTGGAAATAGGAAATAGTCACTGGGGGCTAAATCCGCAGAATAAGGCGAATGAGAGGGCAATTCGTAGTCTACTTCATGGATTTTTGCCATGGAAACTAAGCTGTCACACGATTCCGTTGGTGGTCGATTGTGAGCAAACGCGGCAGCCATCTTGCGAAAAGCTTTCTCATACCCAAGTGATCGTTAAAAATTAAACCACAGAGCCATGTGAGATGCCTATGTCTTCCACAACCTATCGCACATTCAATCTCCGATGGGCCAAAACCATATGGTGGATTTTTTTAATTGTTTTGGGTGTAGAGACATCAACTGGGCGCCCAGAACGTTTGGCATCTTCCGTGCTTGTAAGGCCACAACGAAAGTCAGTAAACCACTTTTTTACCATTGAAATCGATAGTGCAGAGTCCCCATAGTATTTATCAAGCTTTTCATTGGTTTGATTGACGGATTGGCAAACAATAATGTTTAATGGGCACTCGAAATTCACTTTTTTCCAATAAGTCATGGGGACTTATTGGTCCGCCCTCGTAATCATTTCATATTCCCAATCATAACATGATGGTCTCAAAATATGTTTTTCTTTGCGACTAGACATTTAACATGCTAGCTTATCAGTGCGGGGGTCGTGGGTTCAATTCCCACCAGAGGCTCTGGTCTGTTTTCGCTACAACGACCCGAAGGCCTTTGTTGCTAGTGCTCGGTTAGGGTATTAACATATAATTTGTAATTATATGATTAATAAATAAATAAAATAAATAAATAATTCATTGAAATGGTTATATTAGTTATTTTTTTTTTAAATTTGCGAAATTTTTTCTAGTTTTTTGAATTTTGTGCAATTTTTCATTTTATTTTGTAAATTTTTCTCTTGATTTTTGGGTAAATTTTCGTATTTAGCTTTTTAATAGATTTTTAATTTTGGGCGATTTATCATTTTTTTTGGTACATTTTTATTTGGGACATTTAAGTATTCAGCCTCGGGGGAAACCAACCGGGATACCTTCCTTATCAGTAATAGGCACAATGTATGCAGATTAGGGGTATATGTATGTTTTTGAAAATAATAATAGGCTTTTAAAAATTATCTGACATTTTTACTATTTCAGCAAATTAAAGTCTAAGAATAGTCGTCAGAACTTTCTAGAAATGATAACTTAAATTTTATTCGAGTAAGAAATTTTCAAATAAAATTAAATAATAAAGTAAAAATTTCTACTAAGTGCAAACTATAATATCCTGCACTTAGACTTTTATAATTTCAGGGCCAGAAATATAGTTATAGTAAAATTTTTTGTTATACCCCTAATGTACATGCGTGCATGTGTGTGTGTGTTGAATGCAGGACTTTGGTTTTTATTTTGCTTCTCATGGGTTTGCAATTTTATTATTTCTGTCTTAACTGTCACAATAATAGTTTGTATGGTTTTATGTATTTATATAGTCCTACTCGGGTATACGGTATTTACTACATATACAATAAAACCTCACATAACGGACAATTTTGTTAAAACTAATTAATAACGATTACACGAAATTACCTTAAGGTAGTGAACAATTCCCTGTAAGAGAAAAATTATTTGCGACCTTCGAAGTTTTAAGAGGTTTGACTGTCTGTAATCATGATTTTTACTGTACCATATTATTTGCCATTATAAAAGGATTGCAAAATCTAAATGTGAAATTTAGTGTACATTTATAAGTTAGAGATTTAAATGGTGACATTAATTCATAAAAAATATGTATGTATCTATCACATTCATGAATATTAGAGTCCCCACATGCAATAAAATTATAGCAAGCAATTGTCATACCGATTCCATTTCAATGTCATTGCCACATCATAATTTCATTTAAAATTAATTTTAAATAAAATTTGTGTTCTTCTTAGTAAAATCGTATAATATTTTTTAGCTATGAAATTGGAAAACTGTTCTTCACTACAGTGCAATTGACATTATTTTGACGTTTCTCTGTAATCGATTTGGCAATATCTTGCTATCATTTTATTACATGTGAGGACGCCGAGTTGTAAATTTATAAGAAACCTCCATCCAGTAGAGCACTAAAATGTTCTATTTTATGTGAAATTTAGGGCTGTCCCCCCATTTTCCCTCACAACTTATGTGTTTCTTTAGTTTTCCTGTAAAATAAATTTCTAAAGAAATGTTGATTTTCAAAATAGTTCAAGAATGAAAAATTTGTATGGCGATAAAGCATCATCAAAAACCACAGTTTATCGCTGGTATAGTGAATTCAATAGTGGTCGTAGTTCGGTCGCCAACGAATTCCATAAAGGTCGTCCAAAATCAGTTGTGCCACAAAATAGCAATGCAGTGCGTGAACTGATAATACAAGTTCGTCATGTGACATATTGTGAGATAAAGGCATCTTTGCACATTAGTTCCACTTCAATACATTCGATTTTGCATAAACACTTAGTTTAAAAAAAAAATTGTTCTCGTTCGATACTCCATAATTTATCAATCGCTCAAAAAAGGCTCGCATCGATTGCTGTAAGGAAATGATTAAAAAGTTCAGTTGTGGTGCTTCAAAAGACATGTATGAAATCGTGACAGGTGACGAATCATGGATATATGCGTATGAGCTGGAAACAAAATAGCAATCGACCGTGTGGGAATTCCAAGACGAGCTAAATCCAACAAAAGTTGTTCGTGTAAGAAGCGCAGCTAAGCAAATGGTCGCCTGTTTCTTCGGCCGAATAGGTCATGTGGCCACTGTTCCGCTCTGAGTGGTACACGACCATTTGTTTGCCGGAAGTCTTCGGAGAACTTCTTAAAACCAACCGCCGAAGACGAATTATTCTTCATCATGACAATGCGAGCTCTCACACATCTCGTCATTTGATGACTCATCCTCCGATTTGATGACTCATCCTCCGTACAGTCCTGATTTGGCACCCAATGACTTCTTCTTCGAAAAACAATAAAGCCATTTTCATTTAAAAATGTTTGTTACTATTAGCTATTCCTGAAATATAAATAATACCCCTCTAGTAACTCCCTTTAAAAAAAATTGTTGAGGCTTAATCAAATCACAAAAATAAAGCATTTTATACATAAAACTATGGACGAAGTATAAGCTGATGTTTATGACGTAAACCAAAACAATAACAAAACTGACGTTTTCAAAATCAATGGAAGTCGGTATAAACGACTAAAATTTTCTGTACATGTACTGAATAATTTGGCGTCGTTTAAATCTTTTTAGAATCATTATGAAGAAAGAGATTTTACTCCTAAATTACAATTTCGTTTAACATTGATTGATTTGAATATAAATTTTAAAACTATTACGATGTTGTTTTTTTTTCAAAACAAAATATTATAGTGTGAATTTAAGTCATAAATGTAGAAAAAAGCTATTTTGATTTTCTTTTAAATGTTCGTAAAACTGATGACAAAACACTGCGAGTATCTATCCATGCAAAAAGTATCCTCCATGCATAAAACCTGCTCAGTTTTAACTTTTTCTGTATTGTAACCACCAGTAAAGAGAATAAGGTGGGACAAGTATAATTTAGGTAAAATTTCGGGGAACAGCCCAAATTCCGAGATGAAGCTTATCATTTTTATGAACAGGTCGCAAAATGTAGGTAGGGATGGTACAAGGTCCAAATATGGTCAGATTTTCGTTAAATTTGGTGGCATTCCAAAAAGATAACATTGTGTCTACACTCACCAAAAAAAGTCTGTAATGGCAACTGAAAATTTTGCTGTTATTACGGGATATTCTGCTAATTTGAACCCAGCGGTATTTTTTGCTAATCTTAGCAACACATGTCTGCTGACGTGTAGTTCAATGAAATTAGTAGAAAAATTAGTAGCCGCTACTAAATTTTAGTAGACTTTTTGTAAAGTGGAATTTAAAATCTGTTTGCTAAAATCATCAAAAAAAATTACTAAATACTATTAATATTAGTACAAAGTTTCAGATTTATTTTTTTATCGAGCATCAAAAATTTTGATTATATTTTTTAAAAGATGTTTTATACAAAATTAAAAAAAGATCAAAGGCTTAAAAATCTTAAAAATTGTTAAAACATAAACGAATTTATCATTTTGTTTTAATTTGGTAATTTCTGTTTTGAAAAATATTTTAGTCAATTTTTTTTTTTTACTTTTAAGGTTAAATTTAATAATTTTTAGGGCTGATTCTAAAAACCCCTTTTTAGTGCTATTTAAAGTGGATGTCCTCTTTTTAGACATGAGTCCGTATCTTCAATTCCGATCCCTTTTTTAATCCTATGTAACATTTTAGGGCAATTTAAGTTTGTATGTATAAGTTTAAATTATTAGAAATAACATTTTCTTCAATATCGACTTTTTTAAATATAGTAATTTTTTTTGCTAATTTTAGCAAATCGGTTTTCAAAAATTTGTAAAATGATTTCTGAAATTAGCAACAAAAATTTGTAGATATTCTGTAAAAATTCTGTAATTTGTAAAATGTAAATAGCAAACAGATTTGCTAAATAATAATTTTTTTACTAAAAATCAGTACAAAAATAGTAAAGTGGGATTGAAAACCGTTTACAAATTTTTCTACTAACTTTTTTTTCTGAGTGTAGAGACCATTTAAACCAACTCAGAAAGGGAGGTAAGTCTTAATATGGACCGATTCTAACCAGATCGTTATATTTGTGACCTGTAATTTGATTAGGTCTCAGACCGATATTTTTGGTTTTTACTAACATCAGCACAAACTCATTACACCCTGACCACGTGTGTAGAGTATAAAAACGAAATAAAAAAGGTTAACGGTTTTGGATTTTGAAACCGTTTTATTAAAAAAATTAATTTGTGCTCTATTTAGCATAATTTTTTACAAAGAAAACAAAAATTTTTTTTAAAAAGATTAGTTTCCTAACGGGAGAACTTGTCAGTGGGGAATCTATCAAAAATCTTAAATATAAAAATAAAAAACTGAATAATAATGTCAAACAAATTAGCAAATACCAAAAAATAAAACAATTTTTAAGAAGTAAAAACGGGAATAATATTTTCTTCAACCAATAATAAACGCAAGAGATAAGGATATAATATTTGTTAAATACAATTCCGAAGACATTAATTTAATATTATCTTTCGTTTATATACATCAGGAAAATTAAAACATGATAGAAATTTTAATTTTCTGAAAATTGAATTCTAAAACAAATCCAGATAGAAATTTGAATTGCATCCCTTCCTAAAATCAATTGCATTTTCAGATGCCAGAAAACTTTGTTTAAAATTTTATTAGTTTACTTCAATCGATTTCACGGTAATAATATATTGTTAGTCTTTTGCCAGAAGCAAAGCAAACCGTCAATGAAATTTCTACTTTACTTGTCTTAAACATTCGATATATTCGAGTTTATACCTCTTCCCTGAAAAGTAAATTTTTTATTTTCTTCAAAAAAAAAAAAACGCTTAGATTATGAGAACTACTTCCTATAAAAAAAACCCTTAGAATCTGAAAACTTTATAAAGCAAACTCCATCAAAAATTAAAAAGTACTAAAAATCTAATTGCCCTAAAATCAAGAGGACTTTTCCACAGAAATCAACCAAAAGAATTCTACTAGAAAAAGTCACCAGTTTCGGAGGGTTTTCCTAAAGGAAAAAGTCCTTATAAACTGAAAACTTTTCTTTGGGAAAAGCTCTCAGAATCTGTAGGGTTTTCTTAATCAAAAATTCCTCAAAATATGATAATTTTTTTATAAAAAAAACTACAGAGTGAAAATTTATGTGCCAGAAAACGTCCTTAGATTTGAAAGTTAAAACAAACAAAAAACACCGGCTTTTCAGGGTAAAAGGCCTCGGAACCTGAGGTTTTTCCTTAGACTATGAAGGTTTTTCTCACGGAAAAAGTACTCAGAATCTGAGGGTTTGTCTAAAGAATAAGTCCTCTGAATTTGATGGCTTTGCAACGGGAAAAGCCTCAGAACCTAAGAATTTTTCCATATGAGAAAGTCATTCAAATCTTTGTAATTGTTTTTATATATAAGATGGCTCTGGATCTCATGCGTTTTGTTACATTATTTATGTTATCTCTATATGAAGAGTGGTCCAAATACAAGTACATTTCTAAAAATTAAATAAAATGAACTAAAATTGAACTAAAAAAGAATCACAAAATTTTTAATAGTTAAAAATATTTGTTATAATTTTAATTCGATTTCTAACAATTTTTAGTTTGGAATGTTTTTAAATTGTTATTTTTCATATAAAAATTCCCACCAAAACCGCACATTACCAAATAATGGGTAAAGTAATGTATAGCCATAGATTACTTTACACCTTACTTCATTGATGAATTTTATAGGCGATGAGCCGCAAAGTAATGTATATACACATTACTTTAGAGGTGATAATGTAAGGGGTTACTTACATGGTTACGAGAATGGAACAAGTAATGTGTCTCAAAATAGATTTAAAAAAAAAGGAATTTTTATTAAAAAAAATTATTACAAATATTTTATTTAAAATATTTGTAATGAAAAATAATGTGGTCAAGATGGGAATTGAACCAGGGAACTCTGGTCACCAGCCAAGAACTCTACCCACTGAGCTATCAACGCATATAGTATTTGATTGCTTTAAACTTAAATGAACTGTTGCGCTTCGTTTTTTCGCTAATGTTTTCAAAACAAACATACATTACCCTTTTGCTTATAAAAAACACAACGTAATGTATCTACAAATAGATTTTCAAAAATATATTATAAATCATATATTACGTAATCAATAATGAGTAACTTATTACTTTATGCTTGCAAATAATGAAAAAGGTAATGAGCTATCATTACAAGGTAACGCATGAGAATATCGCACCCATTATCAAAGTTTTGCTGGGTTTTTTAGAAATAAATATTGAAGTTACAAAAAATTAACAAAAAGTTTTTTGAATTTACAAATTTCATTGTTGGTGCCTTTTAATGTTTAAATGTTGATTAGTATTCACAAAAATATTCTGTATAGAAATAACAAATATTGCCATTATTTATGAAACACTATTTCATTCGTGTGGCTGCCGCGGCTGGCTACACAGTAGCTCATCCTGTCAGTCCAAGACTTTGTTGACAGTTTCTGGTTCTATGGTTTGGACGAAATTAGCCTTAAGGGTGTGGATTATACGCATATCATGAGTCTTTAACAGCAACCCACAAGAAAATGTCTAAAAGAGTCAAATCGCAGCTCCGAGGCGGCAAATGGACATCACCAAGACGGCTGATAACAGGATTACTGAACAGATTAGGATTATCCAAGTTTAGCTACGTAGCGCTCGCCGTTGACTAAAATAGCGTGTCCAGCAGCATTTAAAAAAATGGGCTAATGATGCACATGAATCTACATCAAACTGTCACACTCTCTACTCTCAACGTTTTAGCCACTCTAAATTATTTTATTAATTTTTTTATTATTATTGCTTTTAAAAAATTGTTAAACAGTTTTTATATTATTATTTTCAAAAAACTTCTTTCTTTAAAATTTATAATAAATATTTTTATAAAGAAAATAGAATATTTTGGTTAAAAGCTTTCAACAGTTGACGCCGTAATGAAAATTTGATGTCCGATTAGAGCTTTATGTATTGCTGAAACTGAGAAGCCTTTTGCCTTCAATTGCTGAGTAAATTGAACGTTGTAACCGAATAATATGAGATCTTTGAGCAAAATTCTCATCATGCTGATGCGTGAAATGCCGAGTTGTTGAGATAGCGGTGGGTGGTTCATTTCGGTTAAAACTTCTTTTCAAGAAACTCACAGTTTGAGCAACACAGCAATAACTTCGAAAATAAGTTTGCAAAATTTCCCAATGTTGTTTAAGCGAAAAGTGACTCGATTTGATCCGCGAATGTATGATACTAACTGATAGTCAATATTTCGTACAGGAAATAATCTATGAGTGTTAAAATAACATATGATTTAAAAAGATACCCCAAAAACAAACAAAAATAAATCAATAATAATAAGTTGACAACTTGGAACTGACAATATAATTGCAACTTAAGTTAAAGGCTGTACTGACCTCAGTATGATGGAGAGGTCATTTGGAATGCTTAACTCAAGCAGTAATTTGTTAGTTTCGAAGTATCAACTTGTGACCACTAATGTGTAGATAAGATTTCTGTTTAATGTTTATTGTTGTATGATAGCTATGGTTCAGTAGTTAATTTAATAACATTTAATTAATAATAAATGTGGTGGACACTAAGAATGTACAATAACATTGTGTGTGTATTTGTGCATATATAACTTGTATGTATGTGGTCATTTACTTATTCCCACAGTGTTGCCAAGTAAAAGGTGTTCCTTTGATTTAAGGGGATTTTTGTTGTTTGGGGGATTTTTTTTTTAAATTCTTTTAGCTTGTTGGTGAAATTGAAGTCATTTTATTGTTTAAATTTATTTTACTGTGCTGTATTTGGTCTAGAAAAACGAAGGAAATCAGACAAACTCCAAAGGACTTATTGTTTTTAATGTTTATTTTTCTTTTTCACTCATAAAAAAAGTCATGAAACAAATTCATTAAAAATTATCAGTTTTTGAAAATTTATTTTTACGAGTTTTTTGTGGTAGAGTAAATCAAGGGGGTTTATTGCAAAATATAGCGGGATTTGTAAACAAGAAATTGGTAACATTGTTTTCTCATGAGTTTTATTCATATCTCTTTTGTTAGTATGTTTGTATTTGTGTGTGTGTGGGTGTGTGCATGTGCTATTGTTTGTTAGCCAGGTTTATTAATAATGTACTAACTGTTTTTTTATTTTTGTTTTGTTTATTGTTTTAAATACATGAATGAAAATAATATCAATTATATTAAGTAATTGTTAATTTTTTTGTTTCAATGTTTATTCTGAGGGGTTTAATATGTGTTGACACACTAACTCATCGTTTACAATTGTACAGTAAAAACATTATCCTTCTTTGTTATATTAATTAAATTTACAGATTATTTTCACAAAACCAATTGAAAATTTCATTATATTAATAAAATTTTATAAGAGTGAATTCGGATTATAGGAAGCAGGCGGTTAATTCGAACCACCCCTTATTTGAAAAAATAGTGACGTGGGTTATTCGTAGTGTTTCCAATTCGGTTAATCGATTAACCGATTCCTTGATTAATTGCCTCTTTTTCAGTTAATGTCGAAACAAATTATTTAAAACTCAAATAATTATTCCACCCGAATAATCGATAAAAATAGGTCGATTAACCGGTTACATTTTTAACATGAATTTTTCTGCTTTTCTCTTAAAACTTTCTAATTTTTTTGAACTTTGGCAAGAAAATCGTGGAAAAAACATCAACTAAAATATTATCAAATTGTTTTCAAATCGACTGAATCAAAGCAAATGTTATATACGAGGGTGGGCCAATTAGACCGAGACTTTTTGAATGAAACAGTTTTTTTTTTGCAAAAAAAAAATTTATTTTGAACATTTAACTAAATACACTTAATCCAACGTTTCTCCAATTTTTGTGTCCCTTCCAAAATATAGGATTTTTCGAGGTCCATCAAATAGGCATTTGTTTGATCAATAATTTCATTGTTGGAGCTAAATCTCTTTTCATCGAGCCATTTCTTTAGGTTTGGAAATAGTCACTGAGGGCTAAATCCGGAGAATAAGGTGAATGAGGGGGCAATTCGTAGTCTACTTCATGGATTTTTGCCATGGAAACTAGGCTGTTACAAGATTCAGTTGGTGGTCGATTGTGAGCAAACGCGGCAGCCATCTTGCGGAAAGCTTTCTCATACCCAAGTGATCGTACAAAATTGAAGCGACTGAGCCATGCGAGATGCCTATGTTTTCCACAATCTATCGCACATTCAATCTCCGATCGGCCAACACCATATCGTGAATTTTTTCAATTCATTTGGGCGTCCAGAATGTTCGGCATCTTCCGTGCTTGTAAGGCCGCAACGAAAGTCAGTAAACCACTTTTTTAACATTGAAATCGATGGTGCAGAGTCTCGAAATTCACTTTTTTCCATTTTTCAAAACATTGTATGTTTTTTACAATCTCGCAAAGTAAATGACGGATCATGCTTAAAATTTGACAGTAGTCTATTAACTGGTGGAACTTGATGGGAACAATGTTGTATTTCATATAATTGCGAGAGAAGTTTGAAAATTCACGGACTTATTGATTCTCCCTAGTAGGCTTAAGGAAATATGATAGACAATTTCTATTTTTGTTTCAATTCCTTTAAAAAATAAATTTTAAATAATATAAAATTATAGTTTCATGTCCAAAAATATTGAAATAGAGCTTTGAATCTCCGTATACATGTATTTCGAGCTGACAAAAGATCTTATCAGAACTCGAAGTTTAAGAAAAGCTTGAGCCTCTAAGCAGAGCTTTAACAAAAAACCTATTAATTTGGCAAAGACTATTCATGAAGGCATTTAGGCATTTTTTTATTCTGGACAGTGTCATTAAAAGAAAATAAAAAGCAACGGTAAGACACTATCTACATTGCGTTTTTAAGGGTTTCTTTCTCTGAACACGTATTACATTTTCTTATTAAAGAGTCGTCACAGTCCTCTGAAAAAAACCCAAGATCATAAGGCATGACTCTTTGAAAAATCTCAAAAATTTGCAAAATTGACTAATATATAGTAAATTTGACATGATGCCCATAAATACGAGGGCGGATCAATAAGTCCGTGACTTTTTGAATAAAACACAGTTTATTTTGCAAACAAAATTTATTTTTCAACATAATCTCCTCTTATCTCAAATACTTAGTCCAACGTTTCTCCAATTTTTGTATCCCTTCCAAAAAATAGGATTTTTCGAGGTCCTTAAAATAGGCATTTGTTTGATCAATGATTTCATCGTTGGAGCTAAATCTCTTTCCACCGTGCCATATCTTTAGGTTTGGAAATAGGAAATAGTCACTGGGGGCTAAATCCGTAGAATATTGCGAATGAGGTACCAATTCGTCGCCATTGTGCAGCTTTCTTGCAGACAGCTTTCTTAAATCCAATGGATCATTCAAAATCGAAACCACACTGCCATATGAAATGCCTATGGCATCAACAAACTCTACCGACAGGTGCAGAGTCCCCATAGTATTTATCAAGATTTTCCTTGGTTTGATTGACGGTTTTTTCGCAAAAAATTATGTTTAAGGAGCACTCGAAATTGACTTTTTTCCTTTTTTAAAAAAATCTACGAGGTTGTATGTTTTGGACAGCTGTTAAACGCAAAGTAAATGACGGAACTTGCTCAAAATTTGACAGTAAACTAATAAAAGGTGGTACTTGATGGGAGCATATGATGCATTTCATATAACTACGAGAGAAGTTCGAAAAGTCACGGACTTATTCATCCACCCTCGTATTTCCTTTCACTTTTTTTTTTTTTTTTTCAAACCAGAAAATTTAGAATGACACTATTCTTAGACATTTTTAGAGATTTTTTTTAATTTTTTAAAACTGTCTAAAAATTACAAATTAAAAATCAACTTATCTCAAAATACATAATTTTGAATTTTTTTCTTTAATATTTTTGGTAGATAAATTTAGAGAGCAGTAATTTTCGATTTCCGAGGAAAACGACTGTGATGTTAGGAACATGTCAATTTTCATATTAAACCGGTTTTATTCTAATGACTTGAAGTGTATTTTTAAAATTTAAACAGCTTTTGAATATGAATAAAACTTTTACCAAATGAAGTACTTAATAATTAAAATAAAATAGCATTATGTTTTGGAAATTACAAAAAGCCGTACATAAGGATGTAAAGGATGTCCACAAACATAATTAAGTTGATAATGATATAAGCATGACATTATTTCCCCATGTACGACAGACATATAATATTCATTAGGGTAACAGCGATTTGTATGACAAAATTTTTTAGTACAATTCCATGAAGTGCCAAGCAGAATTCGGTGGCATTTGGTCCAAAATTGTTATGCTGAAATTTGAACCAAATCTGACACCGTTAACCATGCAGCCCTTTGGAATTTTTGGACAACTAAAAGGTGATTTTTCAACTTTGAAACGGTTTATATTTTTACAAATTATTGTTAACGTCACAGATTCACAGGTTGATGCCACCGATATATTTGTTTGTCGCAACCTAAATTCGGTTAATGCAACAGAATTTCGGTTCAAAGCAAATATTTCAATTGTATCAGGAAAACATTTGGTTGTGACAACATAATAATTTGGTTGCTGCAAACAAAATATTCAGTTGGTAAGAAATTCGGTTGTCACGATGTATCTGTTTTCTGTGTGCAGTTTTATAGTCGGCACTAGGTAGGTATTTAAAAAGGGAAAAACAATTTTAAAAGGCTAGTTGTATGATGCCTTACAAGGAAAGTACCTCAACCTAAACAATCTGATTTGAATGAAATTTTAATGCTATTTTAAGTGCATCTTCTATTATTGGACATCAGTCGGTTGTGAAAAGTATCTTCACTTACGATTTCTTTTTTCAACATTTTAATGCAATTTGTATGTATAAGTTTTAATTATTAGAAATAACATTTCATTCAATATTCAATTTATTTAAAAATTAGTATTTTTTTTTGCTAATTTTAGCAAATCGTTTTTCAAAAAATTGTAAAACAATTTCTGAAGTTAGCAAAAAAAATTCTAAATGATTTGTAAAAATTCTGTAATTTGTAAAATGTAAATAGCAAAAAAAAATTTACTAAATAATATTTTTTTTTACTAAAAATCAGTACAAAAACAGTAAACTGTGATTGAAAACCATTTACAAATTTTTCTACCAACAGTTATTGTAGTATAAGAGTATTTTTACTCGAAACATTTAATGTTTTGAAATTATTTTGTGAATACTGCTAATATTTAATTTTAAATATTTATAATAATTAATTTAAAAATGTATTTAATATGCTGTGATGCCTTAAATGTAATTTGATGTTGATTGAAGCAACTTCAAATGAATGGATATTAATAATAACTTTATGTTGGTTTTAACAACCAAGTCCTTATACAAGTAATAAATATGATAATTTATTTCCTACTTTTGTAAATTTTATATGAGTTATAATGTCGACCTAACATTTATAACTGAAATGTATAATAGTTAGGGTGGCAGCTATTTAGCAAAATTTAAAACGAATTAATGCATAATTAATTTTACATTCTTCACTCAGGTCATAATGTTAATTATTTAAAGCAAATCTGCGTTAAACCGAATAAAGCTCCGATACCTCTTTTTGTCAACCTAACTTAACATAAGGCGAATAAGTTATGCAAGAAGTAAAAAAGCTTCAACAATTTCGACAACTCTTCATCAAATGGCAAGCAACAACTGTTCTAAAATTTATCATCTCGCGCAGTTACAGTGTTGCCATACTTTAAGCCCTTCATCTTTAACCATCTTTCAACTCTCCTCTAACCCCTTTCCAAAGAAAGCGACACATTAATTAGTAGGAAGAATTTCCTAAGCGTTGTCATTATGGAATATTATGGCTTTATATCTGGTCGCATATTCCGGGCGTTTTACGGCTATCGTTTTACGGTTTATCATAATGGATCAAAAATAGGCTTGCAAAATCGTATTTCAACGTCTCTCTGCTTCAACAATTTCCTTGTATTTGGATGAATCCTGCTGCTTGCAAATGCAAATTGCTGCTTGAGTAACTTCCAATAATTTTGCATGTTCTTTTTTAGTATGTCAATAATCTTCATCGAGTAATGTCTTCAATTCATCATCTTTGAACTATTTTGGCTGACCAGGGCGGTCTTTGTCTTCCGTGTAAAAATCATTATTCCTGATCCGCACAAACATGCATAGAAAAAACATGGTTACAACGTGATCACTACTACTATATTATGCTTGCTGCATTTAGGTATGGTTGTCACAATCAAGTTATTGGTTTATAAATAGTTTCTAACCGTCAATATCGCTAGCATCATTATTTTAGTAAATATTTTATCATTTCATGAAACCATGCTGTGGTAGTAAAAATTTTGACTATGAACAAAATATGATAATTAAGGAACTATAAAATCCATAATTATGCGATAAACTCATGCATTACCTTAAAATTTACAGTCATAATACTTCGTTTCATAAAATGCAATTGTATCAGTTCAGACACTCATGTAAAAAATTATAACATATGATCATTTTCACCTGGGGGGTTTTAATTTCGAAAATGCCTTATAGATATAACATTATGATTTTTTTTTTATTTAAATTTATTTATCAAAAAAGTCAGGCATTGTTGAAGCAAGTTGGAAAAATTTTCTTCTTACTCTAATCAATTTTTCTTTACTCTAATCAATTCGTTGTCAAACAAATTCATTGTCAAAAAGATTTTATTTTTTTATTTATTTATTTTTAATTAAACATATAATTACAAATTATATCTTAATACCCTAACCGGGCACTAGCAACGAAGGCTATCGGCTCGTTGTAGCGAAAACAGACCGAAACCTCTGGTGGGAATCGAACCCACGACCCCCGCACTGATAGGCTAGCACGCTACCAACTAGCCTACCGGGGCGCTCAAAAAGATTTTATATTTTTTTTTAATTCTTTTCAATATAAACATTAAAACATTAAAAAAATATGTTTATTAATTAATTTTTTATAAAATAACGACTTTCTTGTGGAAAAAGTACTCGGAATATTTATAAAATAATTTTTTTTAAACAAGTCTGTAGAACCCAAGACTTGTTATGTACGAAAGGATTTCCTAAAGTAAAATTCTCAGATTCTGCAAACTGCTTCTTATATAAAAATTCATATATTAAAAAAAAACTTAGATTCCAAAAAAATTTTTAGGCTTTTTCTAGTAGAAATATTCTTAGATTCGAAGACCTTTCTTTGAATAAAAATTTTTTAGACTATAAGGGACTTTTCATCATGAAAAACACTTAGATTCTAATGACTTTTTCTAGTAGAAATTTTCTTAGATTAAAAGGACTTTTTCTAAAAAAAATTCTGAAACTTTAAGGACTATCTAACACATGTCGCAGAGGGCAATTGATTTCCTCCTAGGACAAGCCCATGCTAAAGTGACTGGTCCTTTTCATATAAAAAAAACCGGTCTCGTGACCGGTACCTATCATGATGAACCGGTCACATGACGTTTCCTGGGATAGGCCCTTCTTCCACAGGGTCCACTTTTTTTCAAATTACAAAAGTAAAGCAAAACTTTCCGCAAATGATGCTTTGTTGGCATAAATTTTCTTGTTTACACTATTTCGTTTAATAACTAAGTGAGAAGAAATGACAAATGTTTACCCTCTAAAATGCCAAATAAGTTATAAAAGACACAAAATATGTTTAAAAGATACGCCATCTCTTATGAATCCTGGATTTTTAAGTTATACACCCAATTATATACATTTTAATAAGATTTTCGATACGAGTTTGAAGCTAAGATCATCATGTGGGAAACACATGGTGGCGCAGAATGACCTATATGGTTCGAATTCATTATAACTTTCTTTAATTATTAATCTAATATGGAAGACTACACTATCGAACAACGTACTAAAATAATTGAATTATATTTTTGAAATCAGGTACATATTCGGCGAACGCATTATTTCGTGCACAATCGTTTTTAATTGCCCTCCCACCACGTTCACCAAAAAAGTTATAGAAAACTAATAAAAAAAAAAAATCCCCAACAACATACAGTATTTAACAATATAAAAAATAACCGCTTAAATATAAAAGTTATAAACAATTTAAATCAACGCGCGCCATCCTGTATAACAAATTTTAAGTTTCTATAATAATATGGACAAACACTGTGTTTCCAAACAACAATAATGTCGCAAAGAAAAAATCATTGAACGAAAAATAGAATGGATGGTAGCAAAAAAAAATTATGTTACAAGACTTTGAACTTACAAATACAAAATACAGAAAACAAAAACCGGCGACAAACTAGAAGAACATTTAAAGAAAAAAAAACTAAGTCTTGACGTTTACATGCATCCATTTACAAATAATTTTATATTTATGTACGTAAGTACATGTATGGATAGATGTTTTTTGTGTATTAGTATAATGTATACAGTGTTGGCGAAAAATAGAAACCGATAGATCATAGATTCAGTATTTTGATAAACTGTTACTGAGTGAGTGACGAATACCATAAAAGTAAACTAAAAAATTCAGAACATATTTGCCATTCTGGGATGCATATTCGATTACATTTTTCGTTTTATTTCGTGTGGAAAATGTTTGGTAAAATTAAGAGTTAAATATAAAATGTAGTTTATTTTTACTAAAATTATAAATTATCCATAATTTTTCAAATTTTTTCACAAAAGAAAAATTCTAAAATTTTAATTCCGTGTGATTTTACAAAGCCATTCTAAACTAAAAGTTTTGAACCCAAAAAAAAGTCTGAAAGAGATTATTTTAAAATGGGGTTTGTATTTTAAGAAAAGAGACAAAACATTTGCAACCTAAATTTATCTCTATTTCGCGGTTTACGTTTCCTCCCAGAAATTTTTCTTTAATTAAAAATTATAATTTATTATTTCAAGCTATGTTAATTTAAATAAACGAACATTGTATTTGATTGCAGAAGAGTATATTTATATTCATGTTAGTGCTTTCTGTAAACATCAGTACGATCCTTTTTTTAATAAGGACTTTCCGATTCCATAATATATATGAATTATAAAAACATTTATATCATTCGTTATATTGTCCACCACTGTATGCATTTTTTTCTTTTAGCACCTCAAGCTTAACAAGATTAATATTAGTTTAATGACAGAGAGAGGGAGAGCGACTTTACAGACTGTTTTTGGCTTGATGCTTATTGTAGAAAAAAATTAAAAAAATTCCCAATATAATTTTCGTGAAAATCGTTTAAAAAAATTGATAAAGGAAAATTAGGTTGCCAGAAAATTTCTGATCTAATAGATTTGGAGTAACAAAAGCTGTATCAAGACACTTGGTGAAGATAGAACCGTATGAAGAACTCTCCTCTGATCACACATCTATAATACATTCAAAAAAAAAAAATAAAAAAAAACACAAAATAAAAATTAATCCAAAATTTACTTCAAAACAAGTACATACATTTAATAAAATTTTATCAAATTTAAAAAAAAAATCTTAATTTCAGGAAATTTTCATAACAAAATATATTTAAACTAAGTTTAGTAGTAAAATTAACTTAATTTTGGAAAGCCATTTCTAAATTCAGTTTTTAAGTCTACCACTTTCTATTTTTTAAGAATTGTTTTCTAAAAATTAGTTCAGGCATTTAAAACAAAATGTAATAAATTTTTTCCTATGTATTAATAAAAATCTATTCGGTTCTAGAAACTGATGAACTATTTCTAAGAAAAATTTCATGTAACTTCCCTGCGGGAAAAAAGGGGTCAGCTGGGAATTGGGACCTGTCCCGTGATAGGTAAAAACTGAACCGGCTCCGAAAATACATATCACGATATCGGTGAAAAGAGGACCGGTTCCTAAAGTACCTACCACGTGACCGGTTTAAAAGTCATGACATGTTTTTTTAGACCAGGCCTGTGACATGTCACAGAGGGCAATTAACCCCCTCCTAGGACAAGCCCATGTTAAAGTGACCGGTCTCTGTCACAATGAACCGGTCACGTGACGTGTCCTGGGATAGATGCTCTTCCCGCAGGGTTAGTTCAGATAAATTTAAAAAATTTTAATTAAATGTGTTCTTTTTTTCAAGTAAAGTTTTCAAAGGATAAATTAAAAAAAACGAGTAAATTTTCTAAATCTAGAAAAAGTTTAGTTTTGTGGGAAAATGTTTAACTTATTTTCAATATTTGTTTTTTCAAAAAAAAAACAAAAACTAAATTAAATTAAAAACAAACTAGTTCATTTTCCTGAAAAATATTATATCAGAAAACAAATTAAAGTACCAATTAAAAAAAATTATCGTGAATGATTGTAATTTTTGGTTCGAGATCGTGCGTGAGCCAATAATCGCCCACGTGTCCATCTCTTATCTTAACAATTGAACTTAAAGTAGCTTAAAATATTTTTTAAAATTTGCCAAAGGGTAAAAAGTTTCGAATTTGCGCTTTTATGTAATAATAAATATAATTTTGTTTGCTGACTACAATACAAATATCGCAAGCACATTTTATACATTACGGCTTAATGGCTTTCCTATTATTGACGTGGAAACTTTATATTTATAAAACTATTTTTTTTCACTTAAATATAAAAAAGTTAAAATTTGTATACGTCAAGTTTAAGCTAAAGGTGCCATAAAATAAACGTATGACATTTTTCCATTTTCCAATAATAACAAGAAATGTAGCTGTGATATTTTGTATTTTTGCATCAATTTCTTAAATTAGTTAATTTAAGAAGACAAAGGACCCCTAGTGTTCCTTAGCCATTAATGCCGTGTGTCAGTTATGGCGTCCATTTTTGTAGTTGTCTCAAGGAGAACTATTAATTAACTACGAAAAGGATCTGACTTTGTCATATTTTATTACGTTTCAGGACATTCTGCAGTATTATTTTTAATTTCTTTAACTTTTTGCTAATGGAATTTAATTTATATTTTATATACATAAGTTTAATATAATTCAATTTAATTTAATTTAAAGACAAAAATGTATAGCAAAAAGCTTGTTAAATAAAAGCAGTGTCCTCACAAAGCTGAAGTCCTTCGAAAGTGGAAAAATACAATGAGTGTAAAGAACTTTAAAATGTACGGTAAAATAAATTTTCTTTATTGTAGAAAAAGTTTCATATTTATTAGGGAATTCTTATCAAAGATAATTTTTGCATAAAAGAAATGCTATTTAACTTGATGTTAGAAAATATTATCTTATTTTTAGGGAGTTAAGTCCTGGTTTTAAAAATTAAATAAAAATTATCTAATAAACTTAAATAAAATAAATTAACTAATTAGAATTTTGCTGTTTTCTAATAAAAGTTTAGTTCTCAATAGTAAAATTTTTGTATAATTTAGAAATTTTGGACCAAATTTTAAGTAAAATTTGCTTTTTAATTTCAAGGAAAACTTTATTAAATTTTGGTAAAAATTTTCATTGGCTCCGTTTTCATTTAAATTTCATTTAATTTTCCTAAATTCAGTTAATTTTTTTTTTGAGGTTCATTGTGATAGGGACCGGTCAGGGGACTGGTCACTATAACATGGGCTTGTCCTAAGAGGGGGTCAATTGCCCTCTGTGACATGTCACAGGAGTGGTCTAAAAGAACACATCATAACTTTTAAATTGGTCACGAAGTAGGTACTTTAGGAACCGATCCTATTTTCACATATCTCGTTATATGTATTTTCGGAACCGGTACAGTTTTTATCTATACCGAGACAGCTTCCAATTCCCATCTGACCACTTTTTTCCCGCAGGGTACTATTTCTTACTCTCAAAACAATAATAACTATTTCTAACTTCTCGAAATTTTTTGAAATAAAAAATTTAATAGATATGTTTAAATTATAATTAAAAGTTATGTTTATTTGACCTTTTTTCTATATTAACAATTTCCAAAATAATCAAGCTCAAAGTCTGAATTGTCTTAATATGTTTTTTTTATTTATAAAAACTTCTTTATTTGCCAATATTTCGAATATCATTGTTACTCATCTTCCGAGCATATATTGTAACGTAAAAACGTAAATGAACTTGAGCTTTGATTGTTTAGGCGTCGCCTGCTTTAAATACAGAAGCGTAAACCAGCATAAGTTAATTTAAATTTTTTTGTGTAAACATTCAATATACGCCCGGAAGGTAAATATCGATGATATTCGAAATATTGGCAAATAAGTATTTTTTATATAAATAAAAAATTAATAAAATAATTGAGATCTCAGGCTTGATGATTTAAAAAAATTAACGACTACTAAATTTAAATAAAAAATATAATAAAATTTTAGTAAAATAAAAAAAAAATGTCATATAAAAATTTATAAAATTTAAGTTAACTTTCAATACATATTATTTTTATTAAGATGTATAAAATAATTTGAAATATTCTAAGTCAAAATTTATTTTTGCCTTTGAATTTGCAATTTTTCTTTCAACAACATGTAAACCTTATTCAAGTTCACTAAATTGAAACGTTATTCAAGTAATTTTTAATATAATTTATTACCGGGTTATCCATTTAGTGGTTTCTAAACCGCCGGTCTGACGAGGCCGTCAGCTATTAAATATCTGTCATCTGAAGTGTCATTTGTTTAGTGAAAGGTTTGCCATTTACGAATATAGATCGTTTAGCAACTGAAATACACGTGAAAATAGTTCAAACTTACTACAAAAGGGGTGGTTCAAACGTGGCAAATTTTTACGGGGTGATTATGCTCGTCATAATCGACCCACATTGGAAGGAACTGGCAAACTTAATTTGAAAAGATTGGAAGCGTTACATATTTAGTCAGGCCTGTGCATCACCGCAATGTGCGCACTGCCAAATATTGCTTCTTTTAAAGCAACAGGCTTTCAATGCTGATTTTTCGAATAATGTCAATTGGCCACCAAAATCATGCGATTTGACGCGGTTAGACTTTTTTATAGCGCTACGTCGAAGACGTTGTCTAAGCCAATAATCCCCTAATGTTGGAGCATTTTAAACCCAACGTTTGTCAAGTTATCGCCGAGATACCACCCAAAACTCGATCAGTTTTTAGGTTGGGAAATTATATTTTGGAGAAAACTGACACAATTACTGATTTAGGTGTTGTTTTTGATTCCACCTTGTCTTTTATTCCACATTTTAATTACATAATTCCGAAAGCTTATGCAATGCTTGCGTTCATTAGGAGAAGTTGTTCAGATTTTTCTGATCCCAATACGTTAAGATTGGTATACACTTCATATGTAAGATCAAAATTGGAGTATCCATCTGTAGTATGGAGTCCATATTGTGGAATTCATATCTCTCGTATTGAAAGAGTGCAACGAATATTTCTTAAACATGCACTTTCATCATTTACGTTTGATAACCCTTTACCTTCTTATGAGTCAAAGAGTTCACTTTTAGGCTTAGAAACGTTAGAAAATCGACGTAGATTTCAATCTGCATTACTTATATATGATATAGTTACTGGAAGTTTTGACTGTCCTAAGCTGTTATCGCAGATATCGTTTTATGTGCCACGAAGAATACTTCGCTATAAGCATTATATTTTTAGCATTCCTTGTCATCGCACTAACTATGCCCAAAATAGTATTTTAAATCGCGCGTGTAAAGATATAAATTCTATTAATGAAATAGCTTTCAATAAAAATCCAAACCATGTTATTGAATTTTGCACTTCGAAAGAAACCTTTAAATTGTTACTTTTAGAATTTTTGAATTTGTAATTTTTTTTTAATTGTAATACATGTTGTAACTAGTCTGTAAGGAAATATTATACATTCCATTGACTTAATAAAATGAAATGAAAATGTGCGCAGAAGTTGTCGAAAACTTCCTCAAAAGGATCGACTGCTGCAAGCAATCTAGAGGCGGTCATTTAAATGACATTGAATTTCGTACGTAATGTCAAGGTCCAAGCACTAGAACGAAATAAAAGTTTAATCGAAATCATAGTTGTATATGTGTTTTATTTAACCTTACTTTTGAAATAGAAAAATGATTAACCCTTTAATATTTTAGAAGTCGCTATCAATTGGTGATCTTTTTGTTTAGAAATGACAAAAATTTCGTTCAAAATTAGTTGTACCCCTTTTCTAAACTGAAACTGCAGTTATTTTAACTGTCATTTGCAGTTGGTTTTAAATACATAATTCCCCAAAAATGAAACTAAAGTATTGGAAGAACTTTGAGCTCCTTACGAGAAATATTGTGGTATTTCAAAAATGAAAACGCCATAACTACTACCGACTTAAAATCACATTTTAAATTGTCAATCAATATTTTTTTGCTTTAATACATATTTCTCTCAGTAGTTGCTGTTTCTTTAAATTCTCCATTTCTGTGTTTGCGTGCATTAGAATTAGACTGTAACGGTCGGTCAGTTTTTATTCATGTTATTGTTGTTGTCGTTGGAATCAAATTGCACATAATCGTTCATTTCTTGTCGCATCAAGTTTTTAAACATGCATTAGTTAGTATTATTATGTTTCTTCTTCTACTTACATTTGTATGATTATAAGTAAAAATATATGTATGCTACACGATAAACGAACATCATGCACATCCCAGCTAAATCTGACAAATGGTTTTCCGAAACCACGTAATATCTAAATAACAACTGCATATAATTTGGTGTCAAAGCTCATTATTTTTATAAGACACATACATTTTGAAGATATTCGCCTACTTACACAAAAAAGTTATGCACAAGCTTTCCGCCGCAAAAATAAGTAGCTACAAAAATAAGCAGTTATTCGTATGTTTATAATTCGGCCTATCCACAACAAGGAGCCAGTCTTTGAATACAAAATCTGATCAATATGAAAATTGTTTTGCTATATTTGTAAAAGCTCTAGGTGAACATACGTTTATCTTTATTTTTTTCTTAAAAAAATTAAGTTTCTTTTAGCTTTTTTGTTTTTTTAACAAAGAAGGCTGCGTGTACGGTCCCCAGCGACGGCGACATCAATTTAGAAAAATAATGTATTTAGAGTTTTTCTATTCCATACATATGGCAATATCTTCCTACGGTGTTCCCATAGCCTTTAACCCCACAGAAGTAAAATAACATAACATAGCTATAAATTAAAAAGCTTAACCAATCTCTGGTTTTACTCTTCATGATATTGCGGGCAACAACTGTTCTAAGATGTATCATATCACGCAATTGCAGTGTTATCATATCACGCAATCGCAGTGAAGCCATATTTGAAGCCCTTAACCTTTCACCAACTTTCATCTCTCCTTTATTCCCTTTTTAAAGAAAGCAACTCATTTATAAGTAGGAAGCATTTCCTGAGTGTTACTTTTCTTTTTAAAATATGCTTAAGAATGCCTACGGAGGCGTGTAGTCAGATCTCGTATCCATATTCTCTCTGACAGTCAGGCGGCACTCAGGGCTCTTATGTCCCACGAGGTGTCATCTGAACTTGTCATGGTAGGAGCACCTCCTTTACCCTGGAAGGATTTCGGGCCATGAGGGGCATAAGGGCAACAAAAGGGCGGACTGTCTGGCCAACCGTGGTGCCCGTCGGCCCTTCATAGGACCTGAACCTTTTTGCGGGGTGCCCATAGGCTATATAAGGGAGAAGCTCAGGATATGGAGAGTCAAAATTTTACGATTATTGGCAAACATCTCGTGACCAACGACAGGCCAAGATATTTATATATATCCCCAGGGGTGGGTCTGGGCGACTAATAGCACTTAGTCGAAGCGACCTAAGAACCCTGACTGGATACTTTACTGAGCATTGCGACCTTAAGTACCATAGGTACAAGAAGGGTCAATCGGACACTGAGTTGTGCAGGTTTGAAATCGGAGACATCAGAGCATGTCCTCTGAGATTGTGCTGGGCTTTGTGTCAGGAGGATCAGGTTTTTGGGTGACCGTTTCTTGTCGCCTTCCGAAATTTGGAACACTTCACCCAGTAAGTTTCTTGGCTTCCTCAATAGCTTGAACCTTTAGGGTGGTTCTGGGCCATTTGAATAATAATAATAATAAACTATTAAAAAATATTGTTTTCACGTGAAAAAACTGTTATAATCCATATAAAAAAAAAATATTTTTAATGAACTTCGCGTGAAAATTTAGGACAATTTGTGTTCACGAGAATTTAATATACAAAGACCATTCTTTCTAGTGGAAAAGTGTCATTTAGTGTTTAAAAAGCAAACAAAAATATTCATTTTTATAATTTCAATTACGATTTCGAGTATACTTTTTCCACGGAGAAAACAATTTCTAAACATTACAAGTTTGTAAATAATAAGGCTTACTCTTATACTCTTTCAGTAATAAAAAATAAGTAGTTATCAATATTGCATTATTTTCGCAATTAAATAAATTCTTGTTTATAAAAATTACATCGCCTAACAAAAAGGCGACGAATTAAAAGTTGTAAAAATTGTCAAGAGAATTTTGTTTTATATATAACCGCTTAACTCGTTCTGAAATTGTTCGATGGGATATTGTTTATCATTGACTTGGAAAAAAATGTATGACATTTAATTCCATCCGATTTCTTCTAATGCACTTAGAGATTACTTTTTTCACACATGCTTGAGTTCATGCCAGATGCGTCGCACAAAATGGGGGCTATTTTATATTTGACATTTAAATTCATAAAATTCAACATGCTTTTAAAATAATTTATTACAGACATATGCTAAGGAGACATGTGAATATAAGATTTGATAATCGGACTTCAACCCTATACATTTTAACTATTCTTTGAATAATTTAGTAATACAATAATGGGGTTTTCACTACGCTCATTGTATTACAGCAGTATGTGATATTTAACATTGTTGTATGTTTTCATTTCTTGCAAACTTGAGTAAGAATAGAAGTTATTTGTCAAATATGTCATACTGTCAGTCATTTTTTAGTTTTGTTCAGTATTTAGTTATACTATTTAAGTTTAATATGTGGTCTGCCTATAGGTCTACTTTAGATATTAATTTCTCTTTGTCCAGTGTGTAGGGGTTTTAAAGAAAAAAAAAATAGTTCTTGTATGACTTTTTTCTTTTGAATTAAAATTATGTTCGCCTTTTTAGAAATACATATTTTTGTTTGTCTACTTTAAGTGGGTCAACAAGAGCATTAGATCCGTTTAGTTTTTGTGTAAAACTACTAGCGCGCCATAAATTCACCTGTTATTTTAAAAAGCTTTTTTGTAATCTTATTACAAGTATTGGTGCTTAAAAAGCAACATCTATTGGCAAGTGGGTTAATTATTCGAGTGAACAAGTTTTTCAATGATACAATGATACAGTGTCTGGACATTTCAGTATGACCACATAATTTCTATACAACAATATTGACTCAATAAGGAGAATATCGCAACACTACACGATGTAACGTAACTGCAAGAGTTGACAAATATACTGCGGAAATTAAAATTATTGTAATTTGGACTGGGGAACTAAATTCTTTACTTTTTATTTGGGATTTAAATCGGAACCATCAAGTGCATTATCAAGTTGATAAATTTACTTTGTTTTTCATGTTAGTTTTAGACATATCAGTTTCCTTTATCCTTTCTACCGAAAAAACTCGAACAAATGTTGGAGAAATTCATTTAGTCAGTGACGTTGCTCCGAAACCGTCTTAATTGCCAACAACTGCATATCAAAGTGGTAGATCCTTAAAATCGGATCTTCATGATCTTGAATTCAAGATCGAAATGGGTCTAGAAAGAAGAGAATACTCATTGGGTGTTTTTTTTTTGACAATGAGGGGGCTTTTGACAATGCGGCTGAAGCGCTTGGAGTGGACCGAATTCTTGTAAAATGGATAAATTTTATCTAAAAGGCTGTTAATCGCTGATAGTCTGTGGAACACAAAGAGATTGAGGTCAGTAGAGCATCCTCTCTGCTGTGGTTGCAGTGACCCACTACATATGAATTCAATGTATTATTATTGTATTTTTATATTCATAATGTTTTTATGTATTTTATGTTTTTGTATTTTCAATTTGACTTTATAAAAATTTACATAATAAATTTGAATTTTAATCAAAAAAGTTGGAATTTTTATTAAACCAACTTCAGTGGCGTTTGGTGGTCGACTGACTTTTGGTATAGAATCCTTCCGAAAACTGTTAAGGACTTTAGACAGTAAACTGATATGGACATGTTGAACTAAAGGTGTCCCAGAGGCTGCGGATTTTCTAGCAGTGTCACAGAGCTTTTGGAAAGACTTAAAGTAGGAGACCTGAAGGTTTACACTGATTATAATTTGCAGTTTCCAGACATACGTATCGTGACTTACGCATATGTAGCCTGGTGGCTTAGAACAATGGTGAAAACCATTCGGGATAGGCTAAACAGAACTATGAATGCCACCCTTGGTGATGCTGTTGATTTAATGTTGGATGAATTACGCCTGGATCTTCATATACATGGCGACATTATGAAATTAATATGCAAACTGAGGAAGCATAGAAACTGGCATATGAATGGCAACACAGGACTTAATTTTATCGTTGAGAGACTTTCGGAACTTTGTACGAAGTTTCTAATGCCTTTGGATAAAATGATGACCTGTATCGAATTCGGTAGAAAATAATGGAGTAATCATTCCGAGTAGAGACAGGGTTAAAACCCAGTCTAGATTCGGTTTATATCAGGACGATATAAACAAGTACTCTTTTGCCATGAACAGAATGGCAACAGTCTTTTAGACAAAGATTAAACAAAGAAGATATTTTGTATGTGGCTAATGGATAATCGACAATGGAGTGAGAGACAGGAGTATCAGTATCTGTAGTGACAGGCTGCGCTTAGGGCACATTGAATATCCAATCACTTCATACAGGTACTAGGTCTGCCCTCTATGGGTACCGGGCCATATGGGTATTACGCATTTTGGGTGGTGACGTCTTGTTTTTGGATTCTGTTTTCTCAGATTTATAAAAAATACTGGAAAATTCTAGGCTGGGACTCCTCTCTAAAAGAACAGTTTTTTAATCTGTGTGCCATTGACTTGCCTCAATGAACCATTTCCAATTCACCTTTACTCAACCGTTACTGCAATAACAAAAATACCGTTATCCTTAGAATACCGTTAGCGAAATAACTGAAATAACGTTGCCCTTAAAATACTCTTAACCACATTATGCCCTAGACCGCCAAAAAGCTGTTGTCAAATTTTTAGTAGTTTTTGGCTAAATAATAATTTTTAATTCATATATATATGTATATACGCTCCGACATACAATATTGATAATAACAAAGAAAATTAAGGGTCTCTACTTGCAAAACAAGTTACTATTTTTGCTTCAGCACTCACAGAACACTGTCAGGACACGTTTTAGGAACATCGCTTTAACTCAAAAAACAGTGAACAGATTTTTTTTAATTAAGCCTAGCTAATACACTCAGACTTTGTAGAAGGCGGAATTAATTTCGGTAAAATTTAATAATGTTTAGTGTTAATTTCGCAATGTTCAAAAAGCGAAAATCGCTGTAACTTCTAAAATAATAACACTAAATCAACAATTTTCGGAACGCAATCTTATTTTACTGATATTTATAGCAAAAATCAAAACTATTTGATTTTTTGATTGTTTCTTATCATTTATTGTGCTATTCTGCCTTAATATAGCGATAAATCTAAATTTTAGTAAGTATAGTAAGTTGTCAGTGCCAATTATAAACAGAGTGAGAATTTTTCATTTAAAAATATTTAATTTATTTTTTTTTCAGATTATATAAATAACACCTGGAGAATAAATAATGAACAAAGAATAAGAATCAATGAACAAAGAATAAGAATAAAATAAGTCAGCGATCAATTATTTTATCGCAAAGAGCATGTGTCGTCGCCATTTTACCGTCAGAATCGCGCCCTCTGAAGCACCAACATGGCACCGTAACTGATTTGCCTCGGACCGGTATACCACGTTTAATTCACACTGCGAAAAATATTGAAGGTGTAGAACATATACCAGAAGGCGTTCTGCCATACAAGGTGCAGTTGGCGCAAAAATTAAAACCCGTATATTATCGGAAACGTCTAAATATTGCAGTTACATTTCAACAGTTGGCCAAAAATGAAATCAACTTTATTGAAAATATGATTATGAGTGATGAAGCTCATTTTCATTTGATTGGCTTTGTTAATAAGCAGAACAGTAGATTTTGGGGTTCGGAAAATCCAAGTGTCATTCATCAACGCCAATTATACCCCTTTAGGTGTATATTATGGTGTGGCATTACTTCTGAAAATATCATTCGGCCTTACTTATTCGAAGTGCTGTAACCGTAAATAGAAAAGCATTATCCGTTTATGGTAGAACATTTTTTACGTCCTGCTCTTGAAAACAGACCTGAGATGTGGTTTCAGCAGGAAAAGGCTCTGCACACACTGCCCGAGACACAATAGCACTTTTAAGGCAAATTTTTGGAGAGCGAATAATTTCCAGAAATTCGGAAATTATCAGCACCCAACTATTTTCTTTGGGGTTATTTGAAGGAGCAAGTATATGCGAACAAGACCGAGACAATCCTTGAACTAAAAGCCAATATTGTTGCAGAAAAAAAATTTAATGGAAAATGCTCTAAAACGAGCCCATCATGACATTATTTTCCATACTTAGTATATAAAAAAATCCATTTTGTTACACCCTGTAGTATAAATAATATCGATATCTAAAGAAAGTGCATTAGAGTATTAAAATTCTGTTACCGAAATAATCTTTTAATAGCGTTACCCTTATCGAAAACCGCATCGTTTCGGTTACCAACCATGTTTCTTACAATTTCGAAAAGCTAGAGGACAAATTTGGTATCAAAAAAATATTTATCGAATAGTACATTTGTTTATGAAATATATTGTTAATTTGAATGCAAATTTACATACAATAACGCTGAATTTAATGGAGGCGGTGTTTGGCATTTTTCCGATATTCGTAGGCATTAAAATTTAATTTTCTTGGATATTATAACGGTGTGCACGAGGGAATCTAAATTTCGATAATTTAACACATGTTTTAAGCAAAAACCAAGTATTTTTAACCTCACTTTTTTATCCCTAAATGTGAGATTAGGCCTTTATCACTTATCGAAAAATAGTTCAAAATTTTAGTGTTTTTAAATTGAAAACAAAATTAAAAAAAAAAATTCAATCGAGTACTCAAAATTACTTCTCTACAATTTTTACTATTTTTAAATTACCGCAAAGATTATATGTTCAACTGCACTAAAAAATGAGCAAATTACATTAAATGTGTACAACTTACATATAAATTAATAACCCGGAGTTATCAACGTACCTGAAAAATAAAAAAAAAATATTTATTAACATTTTACGGTATATATTGTGGCGTAATTTACTTATTATATTACTACAACATTCTTAAAACCCAGAGATAAACCAACCCATTAAGGTTGTTTTTTTTTAATACTTTAAGGGTAATCTTAAATGCATAAATATGTACAAAATTGATGATTATGTAAATCCAATAGACTTAAAGGTAGATTAAATAAGTACAAACATAAACAGAAACATGTATCAATTACAACATGAAAGTGAACAACATACAAAAATAAACAAACAGGGGTATAACCAAAATTTGGCCATAACACCATGTGATAGGATATATTCTAAAAATTATAAAAATTAATGTTTTGGGAGTATTTTAAAACAAAAACTTGCCCCTATAATATAGTTATATATAATATAATTTTATTATATTTTCTGAAAAAAAAAACACAAAAATGTCCTTAACAAGTTACGGGACTTTAAAATATTAAAATAAAAGTTAGATTTTTAAGGAATAAATGCCGAAAAAAAATTATTTCAAAGATGACTGAAAAACTGTTTTTAATTTGAAAATTATTCGAATAATAATTTAATTTGACTTATCATTTTATTTTAAATCAAAAATTATCTTTTAATTCATTTTTATAAATGGTCTGATGGAAATGACGGCGAAAGAGTAATAACATTTTTCCCGATAGTTCTTGAGGTATGTTTGCTATTGCTAATTGAAAAATGGTTCAATAGTTATACCCCTAATACGAACTCATTAAAGGACATTTAAGAGTTTACATTTTTGGTATACATAAAAAAATGTATGTGTCGGATCAATGTCAAATTTGCTCTGTGATACGATATTAATACTTCAAAAAAAAAATTAAAAAAGCCAACTATGAAAAATAAATTTCGTCGAAAATCTAAACAGCGCACCTGTATAAAGCTTTCTGTACAATTAGAAAGCTATCTGAATAATTTTTAAAAATATTTTTAAAATGATACACACAGGGAAAAAAGTTTCATCACATTGATGAAACTGTTTCATCAATCGTTTGTCATCAATTTTTCATAAATTTTTGAAGTTCTTTTAAATATGGTTGATGTGTTTTATAAAAATTATGTTTTATAAATCTTCATCATGTCATCAATTTGCAATTTAATGAAACAGATTTATCATATTTCTGAAGCTTTTGATTACATTTTAAAAGTTTTGTTATTAAGCATTTTGCCTGAGTGTAACCAATTTTGAGATAAATTTAGTTTTTTACAAAACAAAAAAAAAAATATCAAAATCTGTTTTGAAGCTTTAACTAATTTTCAAATAGTTTGTTTTGACCCCCACCCCCCACCCACTCCCCATTCTAAAACAAAAATGTATCTACACATAAGCTGTTTAGATCCATACATATGATGTCAATCAATTTAGATGTAAGTAAACATCATAAACATTTGTGTATTTAATTTGTATGCAACATAATCGAAAATAAATACTTTAAGCTTTTAAAGATAAAAATCCTTTAGCACCCAGACTCAGACATTCTACAAACCGAAGAAGATAAAGTCGATGAATTCAAATGAAAAGATACAACTGGAGAAAATATGTACGAACTTCAAACAAACCACCCTTTTTCCTTGCACATTCAAACAAAATATATATATATTTGAAATAAATTGAAAGACGGCAGGCAGGCAGGCAGGCAGACAGGAAGAAGGTATACTTTTGTAACTAACCCCTGGGAGACAGAATGATTATTTCCAACTGAACAGAAATGCATGCAAATAACAAACAAAGAAAAATATTAAGTTCAAAATACACATTATGATGATGATACGGATATAAACAGAGAAAAACTAAAGTAAATTGTTTATATTATAGACATACCCAGTTAGAAATAACGTGAAGACGTCGTGGTGACGGCTTTGAGACTGGCTGATCCGCTCCCATATATAAAAATGCCAGATGATGATATATCTTTAGAAAGTAATCATTGGCATTTTCAGCATGATCAGAAAATTTTCTTTACTACTTAGTTAAATAATTTAAGTCCGCTAAAAAATAGTTTTGAGTTTTCCTTATTTTCACCTATTTTCAATACTAATTTATAATTTTTATCTTTGTAACCAGGAGTTCAGGACTTCCTGGTGAGTTGGATTGTCTCAATGCTTAGTGGCAGGATAATCAACTCAACTCTATGAGATAAAAGTATTAGGAAAAAATAACCAGGGGTACACCGCTAGGTGGAGAGATGTCTTCATTGTTATGGATACTAGCGGTTAATTCTATTCTCAGGAACTTTAATCCTTAAGGGAGCACAATAGTTGCCTGTGCGGATAATGTTGTGATACTGATAAAGAGAAAGTTTCTTTCAACCATCAGTGAGGTCATGTAGGCGGCTCTGGGTGACAAATGGGTTGGGCGTAAATGCAACGAAAACAGAGTTAGTACCTTTCACCAGAAAATATAAGGTAGAATTTAAAATTGCCGAGTATAGGCGGTGTTGAGCTGATTTTATCAGATGGAGCCAAGTATCTAGGAGGAGCTTCCTTAATAGTAATTTATCGTGAAAGAAGAATACTTAGGAAAGGCTGACAATAGTGCAGGAATTTCCTTGTTAAGAATTGTGATCTACGATTTACACATTAGGTGTAATGCCAATTATTACCTATGGTTGCACGGTTTGGTGGGAGGCAATGAAAAAGAGTAGTTATAGGAAAATACTCGATTCGTCTCAAAGATGAGCTTCAATTGGCATACCTGGTGCCATCACCAACACCTCAGACGGCGTTGGATATAATTCTAAATCGAGAAGTATGTGAAAAGTGTGGCAGCTAGAAACTTGTTTAGGATATTTAAGTCTTCCCTGTTAAAACCTTAGTAGATAGGTCACACTAAAATGTTGTACGAGGTAGTTCTAATTGGTCAGGATAGAATCCCCCAAAGGGATTTCGAATCATATGGTCACGCGACTTTAGGCTTCGAATTTACACTCCCAATTATGTTTCCAAGTAGAAACGAGTGGATAGGATCTGGACAGCTGTGCCAAGGGTGGGTAGTTTTCACGGATGGGTCCAAGATGGAATCTGGCACCGGAGCCGGAGTTTACCTAGTGAATGAAGACATTAAAGCGTCATACAGGTTCCCGAATAAATGCAGGGTCTTTCAGGCAGAGATTCTAACGATCTGGAGGGTTACAAAGTTGATAACGGCAAACGTCATAGAGGGATTTGTAGTGACAATTTATTTCAGGCTTTGACGTGTCATTCATTCTACACTCCAGCAAAGTCATGTGCAGTGAAGAGGCTCTAGGAGCAGTATTGGAATTCTACACAATCAAATTGTGTTGGGTACCTGGGCAGTCCCTGCCGGAAAAAGACCTATCCCAGGACACGTTACGTGACCGTTTAAAAGTGATAGGGACCGGTCACCGGACTGTTTTTTTATTCTAAAGGGACCGAATACTTTAACATGGGCTTGTCCTAGGAGGGTTCAATTGCCATCTGTGACATGTCACGAAAATAGTCTAAAATAACATGACACACAACTACCCACAAAGAACATTTCACAGAACCAACACAAAAGAACTTGACATGACTATTTATCCGGTCAGGTGGTAGGTACTTAAAGAACCGGTCCTTTTTCACCCATCTTGTGATGTGTATTTTTGGAACCGGTCCAGTTTTCACCCATCGCGGGACATGTCCCAATTACCAACTGACCCCCTTTGGCTGTAACATACAGGTTAATGAGATATCGGATGAGCTGGCCAGACAGGTTTCGGATCTGGACCTTATATATAGGGATTGTAGGGTAAAATTTCCTCCAAAAGATTCCGTGACTCTACTAATCAATCCTAAAGCAGCAGGAAGGGATGCAGGGTGTCCAGGTCTATATGGCCAAAGTTGAATGCAAAAGCAACCAAAATACTAATTGGATCGCATAGGAGAAGTGTCAGGTCTTTAATAATAGGTCATTGATCTATTGGAACCTTTATTGGTAAATGGAAAAGAGGCACACACAACTTTTGTAGGTTGTGCGAGGATATTGAGGAGCTAGAGAAAATAGAACACATTTTATGCAACTGGCCTAGATTACAGGGTCTGAGACTAAGATGACTGGTTACATATGATCTAGGTAATTACTGGGTTTTGTCGGGGGATAAGCTGGCTATACTAGGTAGCGGTCTCGGAGTCACCCCGGAATATACTTGCTCTCTGCTTTTTAGACCGAGCGCTTTCAATTATTTATCTTTACCTCTTTTATATATATCAATATTTTCTTTATTCTATTTTTCTAAAGGGTATCACAATGGATCCTATGGGTCTCCGAGTGGTAGTGTACTTTATTATGGTACACAACCCTTATAACCTAATCTACATATCAAACTGTTGGTGATTTATAATTTTTTTTAATTTACAAAAATTACCTGTAAAAGATGTTTAATAATACAAACAATATTTTGAAATTTTATTATGTGTGTATTCCATATTTCAAATTCAAGTAATTGAATTTTATTTGAAAATTGCAGTATTCAAATTCAAATTTTATTAATTTTATTTGAATGTTCTTTTTAAAATTGGTTCTTTTTTTGTAATTCAAAATTTAGTTTTGAGGTTTACGGTTCAAATCTCCCAAACGTAGAAATCTTTTTTATACCCTCCACCATATATGGTGAGGGTATATATCACTTTGTCATTCCGTTTGTAATATGTCGAAATATAGGTTTAAGACCCCATAAAGTATATATATTCGTGATCCTTATGCAATTTTAAGTCGATTTAGCGATGTCCGTCTGTCTGTCTGTCTGTCTGTCTGTCCGTCTGTCTGTTGAAATGGCGATCACGACGCGAAGACGCAAGCGGGGTTGCCTATTTTTACCCAGATTATTAAACATCCACCCGAGCAGTTTGGTATTTAAAATGAGCAAAATCGGTCAAGCGGTTCAAAAGTTATGAGTGAAAAAGTGAAGATACCTCTAAATTTTCCATACAAATTGGTACAATTTTTCTGTATCTATTTTTTTCTGTTAAGTAAGTAGAAATGTTAGAGTCGCTAACAGAGCAGACCTCTGTAAATAACCTTACTAAAACTAAATAACAAAAGTTCTGTTACATAAATCAAAGACATTAATTTGTTAAAGAAAGAACATTAGTTGAAACTATTTCCCAATAGGTGGCGCAGCTGAAAAAAAATTCTCCCTATAAGGCATATTCTGCTACAATATACAACAGGGTATTATTGATTTTCTATTTCGTTCATAACATAAAAGAATGTCTGCCAAAAGCTATGCAAAATATATGTTTTATGTGTATATTATACTTTAATTTTCTAAATCAATATTCATTTAGATGTTTAAGAGCACAATATCGCACTTTATTCATCTGTATTTTTTTATAAAAGAAAAAATTAACATAAATATACATTTGTCAATCCCTCAAATCTCAAAAATACATTAGGCATATTCAGCTGCAGAGCCAGTTCCCATTAGCCAGAACGAAATCGAGTATTTGACAAAAACTATGCTTTAAAATGTGTTTTTTGTGCAGTCCTTGTTTAAAAAAACTAGTGAAAATGTAAAGGTGCCTCTAAATTGCCTATACAAATCTAGTACCATTTTATAGTAGCGACTGGTACATAACATATTTTTTCACCAGTCGCTTAGCAGTTAATATTTTGTATTCACCTCAAACATTTTTCCACCACTAGAATTGTTTTTGACCACAAAAAATTTTTTCACCTTAAAAATTTTTTTTTCCACCAAAAAGTTATTTTCACATCTAAAAAAGTTTTTCACCTCAAAAAATTGTTTCACCTACATAATTTTACTTTTAAAGTTTTTTATATTATTTGTATCAAAAACAGAAGAGAACATGTTTTTAGGATATTGGTGGAGGGTATTCAAAGATTCGGCACAGCCGAATTTAGCCCTTTTTTACTTGTTTTCTTCTTAATTTTGTTTAAAATCTATGGCAGTTTGTCACAGCATGAATTAGGGAGAAAATTATTGTAATGCTGGCAAATAGGCAGTGCAGCCATGTCTTTAAGATGTCTTTGGCAAATGTCTGCACCTGCTGACTTGTCTTCTAAAAGACGCTGCTAACATTGTCTTCAAGCCATAATTTCCACCTGGGTACAATCAATTTAAATTGAGATTAAAAAGATTGTATTAATTTATTCCCATTTTATGTGGATTTATTTATACCCTTCACCACAGGTGAAAGGGTATATATAAGTTTGTCATTCCGTTTGTAATTTCCACAATATTGATCTTAAACCCTATAAAGTATATATATTCTGGGTCCTTATGAAGAGCGAAGTTGATTTAACGATGTCCGTCTGTGTGTTAAAATGGGTTTTCCGAAGACCCCAGACATGATGAGGACTTGATTGTTATATATTTCAGTTAAATGTGATCCATTTCTGCTTGCTATTAAAAATTCAGCCAGATCGATTGATAAATGGCTGAGATATTAGCAAAAAACCAGGACTATCTCTAATTTTTCCGTAAAATCCCTTTGTTTTTAAATGTATGTTGAATATTACGCATAACAAACACATCAATTTCTTTTCTTTCACCTCTTCACCTTTTATACACAAACAACAAACACATACAAAGATTTATCATTTAAATAAAAACCAAACAATTCCCTATTGAACGAAAACTGTTCATTTAACTCTATAAACGATGATTCCATATGGCCTTCATAGCTGAGTTGTCTAAACGCTATGTCACAAATACTTTTTTTCTCTAAGAACGCGAGTTCGAATCCCACTCAAGACACAATTCAACTTATAATAATTTATAAAATAAAAAAATTATAAACTATTTTCCTTCAAATTTTTAAAATTAAGGTTAAGAAATAAAAAATATTTTTTAATAAAAAAGCGAAATAAAATCCCAAATGCAGCTAAATCAAACGTATTTGTAGAAATAAAACACATGCAGTGATTTTTATAAAAACTAAAATTTTAGAGCTGTAATATGACCTACGTCTTATATATCCAAAGATCGAAAATCTTTAGTAGAACATATTTGCTGAAAGTAGTTATGACCAAAACATACATTTTTTTTAAATACCTATTTTCGGGAATCATAAATCTTTCAGAGTCCAAGTTTTATCACTGTCCATTCCATATATGTCCATATATAAACTTCACTATTTTCCCAACCATGGTGAAGGGTATATAAGATTCGGCATAGCCGAATTTGGCCGCTCTTACTTGTTATTAAAATAAAAATGTTGAAAAATTATTTTTTAAAAAAATGGTACAAAAAAACTAGATTATGATATAGAATAAAGAATAGTAGCCGAAGCAACATTTTTGCTTTTAATTAATTAATTCTTTAAAGTTGCGCCTAAACATACTTTCAGTTCGCCACCTAAAATGTAAAATATCGAAACCAAATTTCGTAAAATCTACTACAAAATTCAAAGCCACATTTATTTAAATCTTTCGATTCGTTTGCTGTTTAGTAAATTGATTACACAAAATTTAAACAATAATTGTAAACAAATTTCAAAAAATACATTTTGTTTTTCTTAAAATGAAATTAAAAAAAAATGCTGCTAAAAGCTTTTTGCTTTTTAGGTGACGATATATAAATGTTTTGTATTAAAATAACAGGGATTTGTTTGTAATCATTTGGCAGGTCGCCTAAATGTCTGGTCTGGTTTACTGAAATGTTTATTTCATAATTATGTGTGTGTGTGTGTTTTTGTGTTTAAATAACATGACTATGAATGGAATGTGTTGGATTCTGGAATTATGTATATAATGTTTATACAGGGCATTTCATAGCTATAAACGTCAATTATGTTTTTGTTTCAAAGAACTTATGTCTTAAACAACTAATTCGATCTCTAAGGTGCCTTCGGGAGATTAACTTGTTTTTGTTTTAAACAAGATCTCTCACTTTCGTGTATATTTTGTTGTAGTTTTTTAATTAATTAAGCTGTAGAAGTGTTGGCAGAACTTTATTAAAAATGGCTAAATTTGTGGAAAAGATTACCAAAAAAATTAAAATTAATGAAATTTTCAAAACAATTTTAAAAGAAATTAAAATTATTTTCAAGGTTTCCAACTTCTTGGTCAATTGATTTTGAAATTTATAAAAAAAATGTTAAGTCTATTAAATACATAGTTCCACAATAGTTTAACTACTATATACTACTATATATGAACAACCTGATCACTAAGCGTTTAGTCCGAGCACTCAAGTAGCTATGCCAATTTTTGTAGTGCTAACAATTATTAATTTACTCTTGTTAAAATAGTGATACATCTTTTGTTGCTGATTTTTTTACTAAAGGGTGGTCCAACTATATTGCACGATGTTAATTGTGAGTCACACCTCAACGTCAAGTTTTTACCTAACTTAATTTGACATTTCTTTGTTTCAGTGTTGGACAAATTCAACCACGGGAGGTTGAACAGCTCGTTAAGATTTTTTTACGAAAATGGGCGTTTAAATCAAAATGCATTTCGTACAATTCGTGATTTTTTGGTCAGCATAATCTACTAACCAAATGCGTCCACAATCAGGAGAATTGTGCGCAAATTTCAGCACACCGGGTCTGTAGGAAATGTGAAAATACCTGTGCATGGTCGAACAGTTCGTTCTGCGGGATACATTGCTGTTGTTCGCGATAGTGTGACAGAAGAGCCGTTAAACTGGACTCGTCGTCGTTGTTCGCTATCGCGAGATGATAACGGACTTCTAGTGGCCAGAAGTTGAGGATAAAGACCTGAAAGATAAGTGGTTCCAACAGGATGGTGCCACTTGCCACACAGTCAACAAAACAATGGCTCATTTGCGCGAGAAATTCAATGGGCGTGTTATCTCACGTCGTGACGATGCTAATTAACCGCCACGATCATGTGATTTGACACCGTCGGACTTCTTTCTTTGGGGATATTCAAAAGAAAAAGTGTACGTCAAAAAGCCAAGAACAATTCAAGAGCTAAAGTATAAGATAATTAGGCACATTAACGACATTAAACCTCAATAATTCTCAGTCATTGAAAATATGAACCATCGGATAGAGGTATGCCACCGAAGCCGTGGCATTTGACCGATATTTGGTTTCACACATAATCGTCATAGGTGCCCCACACTTTCTTAGCAAATGTCATGAGTCTCAGAAATTTGATTCTAGAGATTTCCTCCAGATCGGCGGAAAGATAATCCCCCAAGCAACTTGTCCTAAAGCGCGCAATAGCCGGAAAGTGGCAAATAATAAGTTCAACCGTCTCTCTGTCCCCCCATACCACACAAGGCCTACAATTATCACTCGCGAGCTTTACCGCTATCTTGGCAAGAACAGCAGTCCAGCAGTAACCCGTCAGTATCCCTACCAGAATTCTACAATCGCTTCTGGTTAAGGATTGTTAGACTTCCACATGATCCTCGACACCCTGCATGTTTCGGTATTACACCAAACAGCCTCAGACCTGCCCATTACAGTAGAGTCTATGTAACGTCACGTTGACAAAAGTTTTTTATTTAGGGCCTTTGAGATGTGGCTAAATAAATTCTAAACTAAATACAAATTGCCAAAGGGCTTAAAATTTCTTTAAAAAATATTTTAAATCAAAGCTCACTATAAACTAGAAATAATATTTGAAAATGTTTTCAAATTTCTTAGAAATTTAGAAACTTATATTTAGTTTAGATTATATTTAGCCAGTTCGCACAGGTCCTTAATATATTTAGACTTAGCATACACTACTTAGCTTTTGGCTGTTGTTAGTTTTGAATTAATAATAACAATTGTATCAGAGGTGGTTTGGGCGATCAACCCAAAAATTTTGAAGACGAAGAATTGCAATCATTGCTTTATGTGGACGAAACGCTTCAGCAGTTCTCATAACCATTGGGAGTGGAGGGGTCTACAGTCAGCAAACGCCCAAAAGTCATGGAATTAAGTCAAAAGCAAGGAAACTGGGTGTCATATGAGTTGAAGTCACGCGACGTCGAAAAGAGGTTTTTCGCTTGTGAACATCTCCTCGAACGCCAAAAAAGGAAGGATTTTTTGCATCACATTGTGACAGGCGACGAAAAGTGGATCCATTACGACAACCCCAAGCGCAACAAGTGAGGAGTTTTGCCCGGAGAGCTAACAACATGGCACGAAACTTTCTACGAGCTGCTCAAACGGCCGGAACACGAAGAAAGAAACGACAAAGTGATTCTGCAGCATAACAACGCTCGGCCACATGTTGCAAGACCTACTTGGAAACGCTGAAACGGGATATCATACCTCATCCGCAATATTCTCCAGACATCGCTCCTTCCGACTACTACTTGTTCAGGTCGATAACACTTGATATGTCCCCGGTATCACATTTTTCTGCTGACCGCCATCATTTATTTATTCAATAAAAGCTGTCCTTTTGTTCTTACTTATCATCAGTGTCCCACCGATTATTCAGCTTCGAAGTTCGGCCACAAAGTAGTGTTCGGAAAAATTTTAGCCAAACACCGCGTAATTATAGAAATTGAGTATATTTTTATATTAAATTCTTTAATTTCCAGTGGAAATATATGAATTTGTATTAAATTTGTTTTGTTATTAGTAAAAATATAAAAGTTCAATCATTTCACATTTTTTTAAAGTCCACTTTTAAATAATTGAACTCATGGTTTCAATTGTTGTTAAAACAAATCATATTAATCACTATTAAAAATTTTTTGTTGTATCTTGAACAAATTTCGTGATCAAAATCAATCGAAATTAATGTTTTATTCAAATAAAAAAGTACCGTTAAAAGTTCGATTTCGGCCTACAGATTCGGTACAAAACAATAAACAATAAATTTACGTTTTACCTTAACTTATAATATAAATTTTTATTTAAATCAACATGTAATAGAATTAAAGGCAATCAATCATTTAATCAAAATATTGTACTTGTACAAATTTTCTTTTCTTTTTTGTTCCTCATCAAACACACACACCCATACATGTGCCTGAGTAATAAATGACGAACCATAAACAAAATGAGTTTGTTTAAACAATTTACTAAATAAATTTGTACAAAGTTGCCTATTGAAAACCTTTAAAATTCCTCCCCCATTGGACTCTGTAAATATTGTATTATTTGTACTTACATTTTTTTGTTTAAAGTTTTTCTTAATGTTATTATAAATTAAAAGCTTTTTACTTAATGACGACATTGCAGGCAACACTGACAGTGTCGGAGAATAATTGAAAATTCAATATTAATTATCGATACTTTTAAAATGTATTGAAAATAAAAACATTTGTACCAAAAAACTCATATAATGTTTTTATGTACATTTTTGATTTTTTTTTTTTACATTACTAACATTAATTTAATTTTGAAGATAGACTTTTCTTTTTTCAATATAGAAAATATTTCCTCTGTAATTTTGTTTTCTTTTTTTTTTAAGTTACATCCGGTATGTATCATTTTATATAACGCGAATAACGAAATTACTACACTGAAAAAGTCAATGGAATTCACTCCCCTTTTTTTTTAACTAAAAGTAGGAAAGGATTTTAAGAGAGCTTAAAATTCAATAAAACAATAAAACAGCACGACAAAATAAGACTGATCTCTAATTTGATATGCTAACACTTAGTGGGCGTTGTGGTTTAGTGGTTAGCACGTTGTATTGTTGCACAGAACTTTGCGGGTTCGATCCCCAGTGGTGGCATCATCAGTTTACAAAAATAATATGTGTGAGTTTTCTATCCCTGATACATACCGCAATGTTCTCCTTCAATACTCCTATAGCACTTAACCACACCGAAGTAAAATAACAAAACGGAGCTATGAACTAAAAAGCTTCAACAATGTCGCCAACTCTCCATCAGATGGCGGGAAACAACAGCTCTAAGATTTGTCATTTCGTGCAAATACCACTTTTCCTCTCTCCTCTATCCCCTTTCCAAAGAAAGCAACACATTAATTAGTAGGAAGAGTATCCTGTGGTTGTTTCGATTTCACGTGAAAAACTTTGATGCTCAATATGAAAAAATTAATAATCACTATAATGGGTTTCACGTGAAAATTTAGTACAATTTTTTTCGAGCAACGAGTTAAAGTTATTCAGGCTTATTATGAAAATGGGTGTTCAAATCCAAATGCGTTTTGTGCACTTCGTGATTTTTTTTTGGTCAGCATAATCGACCAAATGTGTCCACAATCGTGAGAATTGTGAGTAAATTTCAGCAAACCGGGTCTGTGAAAACACCTTTGCATGCTCGCCCAGTTCGTTCTGCGGAAAACATTGCTGTTGTTCGCGATAGTGTGTCATGAGGTCGGCCAAGCATTTACCGTGAATGGTGTTCGCTATCGCGAGATGATAACGAACTTATTGTGGCCAGGAATTGAGGATATGACCCTGGACGATACGTGGTTTCAACAAGACGGTGCCACTTGCCACACAGCTAACGAAACAATGAGTCTTTTGCGCGACAACTTCAATGGCCGTGTTATCTCACGGCGATGTCAATTGGCCGCCAAGATCATGCGATTTGACACCGTTTGACTTCTTTCTTTGGGGTTATTTGAAAGAAAAGGTGTACGTCGATAAGCCAGCAACAATTCAAAAGCTAAAGAATGAGATAATTCGGCACATTAACGGCATAGAACCTTAATTATGCCTCAGCGTCATCGAAAATTTGGACCATCGGATGGAAGTGTGCCGCCGAGGTCGCGGCGGCCATTTGGCCGATATTTTGTTCCATACATAGTTAAACCATACCATATTATCATAATAAAAAGAAATGACAATAATTTCCTAAATAATTTGTGTTTTATTCAAAATCAACATCGGCGCTTAAAATTTAACCACCCGTAATATTTTCGAATTGAACCGTAGTTTTAATGTGAAGTTTCATCTAGTCTCCGGCTTCAGAGAATAGTGTTCAAATTATGCCCGAACTTTTAATATTTATAGAAATTGAGAATATTTTTACACTAAATTCTTTAATTTACAGTAGAATTATTTGGGTATACAAATTAATAATGTCGATTTGCATCATTGGCCCATTTTTTTCGACAATGCTGTCAACGGAGAGCGCCACAGAGACACTTTTTATATTCAACAGGATGGCGCATCATATCACACAGCTCATCAAACAATCGATCTTTAGGCGACGTTAATAGGCCGACTCGTAGCTGCGATTTGACCACTTTAGATTTTTTCTTGTGGAGTGCCAATAAATAAAACAGATGGATGCTATGCAAATAATCCAGAAACCTTCCAAACCCTTTAGTCTAATATCGTCCGAGATATTCCTGAGTTGGATCTACTGCCACATGAATGAAATCGTGTTCCATATATAATGAGAATATTTGTTATTTCTAATAAAGTCGATTTGGACAACAGATGACATAACTATCACATATGGGTTGTGTCAATAATAACAAATATAGCATTTTGGAGGATAAACATCTGTCATTATAATTCAGTATTCGATAGACGTTAAAGTGTAAACACACATTTTTTCAATCGCTATAATTATGTCGAATTTTGTGCTTTAAAAAGATGTTTTGCGGGGAAGTCTGATAACCTTCCTTCATTTAAAGAAAACGGCTTCTGAAAGTTATCGATTGTTGCAGAAGCTTACGGTCAACATGCACCAACACAAAAAACTTGTGAACGATTCAAAAGACGTGATTTCAACACAGAAGACGAGAAGAGGCCTGTTCAGCCGAAAAAGTTAGAAGATGGCGACTTGGAAGCATTACTCGACGAAGATTGTTGTCAAACGCAAGAAGAACTTGAATTATCGTTGAGGGTCACACCACAAGCCATTTCCCTACGTTTAAAAGCATTGGGATTTATTCAAAAGCAAGAAAATTGGGTCCCATATGAATTTAAGCCGAGAGACGTTAAAAGTGGTGATTTTGCATGTCGGAAATGCTGCTTGAACGCTACAAAAAGAAGTAATTTTTGCATCGTATTGGTAATGGTGATGAAAAATGGATACGTCAATGGTCTGTATTTGGTAGGATCAGAATGGTGATTTGTATTATGAGCTATTGAAATCAGGTCAGACGGTCAGAGGGGACCTGTACCAGAAAGATGGGAAAAAGTAGTGACTAACGATGGACAATACTTTAAATAATGTATCGATTCATTTTTTTTTTTATGATAAATCCATTTTTCAAGCGATTAAGTATGGAATAAAATATCCGTCAAATGGCCCCCACGGCTCCGATGACAGGCCATTACTCTTTGTAGAGGTATTTTGCCATAATGCGCTGCGTAATGCTTCGTGAAATTTAAAGTTGTTGAGAACGATGCCGAATTGATGTTATCGGGTGTTAGGCGACACTTTCGTTTACAACAGCAATGTTTTCAAGGGACCGACCGCCGGTACGTTGTTGCACAGGAGTCTGACTGTCCATAGCCGACTCAGTTTCTTCTTTCTCGACTAAAAATTCTTCCAAGTTTGCGAAGTTCTTTCGTAAAGCGCTCCATTTTTAATAAGCGAAATAAACATATGTGACAGCTGCCAAATACACTAATTTTAAAAAGTTCACTGTTACTGAGACCTGATAAGACGAACTTGCAGGGACTAGAAAAATGATTTCGTTATAAGTAACCAATGTGAAGTATTCACAAAATATTTATAGTTTCTGAACTCATTTTAAAAAATTGCGCAATTTTTTTCATTGGATTTCTCAAATAAAAGAAAAAATCTGATTAATATTTCTCAAAAAATTCTGTTTAATATTTTTCAAAATACAAAATATATACAAAAAATTCCAACATTTTTGGGAAGTTCTTGTTGAAAATTGTATAAATTTTTGTTTCTATGACTCGCAGTCACAGTTTGTTTTAACCGAGGGTTTTTCTTAACCCAGTCAGTGTTAACAGATGTTTTTATATGAAAATTGTTGTCAAAATGTCGGGACTATTAAATTAGTTTATATTATCCCAGAATTTGTCTCTTCCGATTTCGTCTTAAACAAGTTTTATTGCAAATATATTATGAAATATTTTTTCTTATTATTCGGAATTTTTTCATTAATACGAGTACTATGAAACGTTACATTAGAAATATATGAAATATTTCATATATATGATGAAACGTTTTTTTGAGTGTATGTCAAAATATTTATACAATCCCCCACAGCATAAGGATCGTACTTTGTATATGTACTCAAATGGAAACTTGGATTGCACAGGCATATTTAAATTATAAAACAGATACAAATTATGAAATAAATATGTTAATATTATGTATTACAAAAAAATCTTCGAAAAAATTCTACGAAATTGTTTCATTAATATTTTGTGGGGATTATTATTTCAGTGTGGGGATTTACATGATTAGAGTAAAGATTTCCTTTCAGTGCTGTAAATCCATATTTCAGGGACCTGTATTCAATTAAATTATAAATTTAAAAAAAATTTTCTATAAAGTCCTTAAGCTACTTAAAGTATTTAAGAAATGTTATTACGTACCTTCATATCATTTCAATATACCAATTTCAGACATCTTTTTCAAGGGGAAAACTTTTATTTATTCAAATAATTAAACCATCATCAATGCAATTCTATGCAAAAAAAATCGAATATTAAGAAAAAAATATTGAAGAGCTAAAGAAAGAAAACATCAGCGCATGGATTACTAACCACATTCTGTAAAGAGAAACTCACAAAATTGTTTTTTTTTCTTTGAAGGAAAACATATAGGAAAGAAAATCCCATTAAGTAAATATTTAGTTGGAAAATGGTACAGAAAATACATCAACCATGATAGAGATGAAAAACTACAACAATCACACATACAATTTGAGATGGCAGAAAAACATATTATAAACCAGCAAGAAAAACTTTTATAACGTTTTTTTTTCATTTCTCGTTAAAAAAAAACAAAATTCTGGCCATTCAGTCATTTTGAGTAGTAACAGAAAAAAAAAAGCATTTGTATGTATTAGTGAATGCAAGTACAAACACTAGGGTGTCCCGATAACAAAAATAAATTGAAGTAATAACATACACAATGGGTATTAATTCGCAAAATACGGGGAAAATTAGCAATTTTTTTTTTTTGATCTTAATCATTAGTTAGTTTCAAATTATCATCTGGAAGTTAAACTCAGGACATTTGCTTTTCTAATCCTCAAGTGATAATATCATTAGCCAGCGTTTAAAGTGGGCGATATTAATGTATATGCTTAAAATAAAAGCTTAAATTGTTTGCACAAAATTGATGACAAAAATTGAGTAACGACGAAGCAGTTAAAAAAATTTTTGTTTAATAAATTTGGTCCAATTTTGGTCGTTCGATTGGAGCTATCTACAAAAAGACAAGTTTTCAGGAAATTGAAATAAACTTTTTTTTAAGTCCGTGTCTTTTTGAATGAAACACAGATTTATTGATAAAAAATCATTTAATTTTGTCCAACGTTTCTCCAATTTTTTTATACGTTCCAAAAAATAAGATTTGTCGAGGTCATCAAAATAGGTTTGTTTTGTGTGATGATTTTTATCATTGGAGTCAAATCTCTTTCCGCTGAGCCATTTCTTTAGGTTTGGCAACAAGAAAGTCACTTGTGGCTAAATCCGCAGAATAGGGCGGATGATGAAGCAATTCATGGATTTTTGCCACGGGAACTGTAATTTTCTCCCCAAATCACGCAGTAGTCTGCTATCAATGGCTGTCAAACACGAACTAAATGACGCAGTTTGTTCAAATTTAAACAAAACAGATGCCTGTTGACAGGCGCAGTGTTGCCCTTTCAGTTAAGAGGCGGGAAATTCAAAAAGTCACGGACTTATTGACCCGTCCTTGTATCTTGCGAATTTGAAAAAAAAAACTGGGGAATTTTTAAAGATTTTAATATTATTGACTCCGAAAAAGCATGCAAAAACATAAATACTTTTTCACTTTTTCCTATAAAAACGTATACAATCAAAATTGTTCTCATGAATTTCAATAATTTTTAAGTCTCTTATAATTTTAAAAAATAATTGGAAATCTTTGCCTAGTAGCGTGATTAGCTTCATTGGAATCCTTAATATTTAGGGCAAAATATTAGGCTGCACAGAGGATCAATTTCTTTTGGTCGCGGTGCATAGGGCCTTTCTAATCTAATCTTAAAGTTTTAAAAATGATTAATCGGTGTAAGCCAATCGGCTGAGCCAAATTTGTGGCTGGTCTAAATGTAAAATAAATGTGTTCATAAATCAATTAAAAATCAGTTAAAAAAATTTTTTAAGCTTTTCTGGCGACAATAAACCTATTTTTTTTTTTTTTATTTCTTTGTAATTTTTGTAAAAATAATACTAAAAAGCACCAAACTTTGAGATAAATTATTTAATATAAAAAAATGTTTCAAAAATGATTTAAAAAACAATTTTTTGGTACTTCTTGACCTCTCGCCACTATGAGAATTTTGCACAAAGATCTCAGATTATTCGCTTACAATTATTTGGGCCTTACAGAAGCTCTAATCCGACATCGAATTTGGGCTAAAAATCATATTTTCTGAAGAGGCGCATTTTTACCTCGGCGGCTATGTCAACAAATAAAATTGCCGGATCTGGGGATCGGAAAACCCGCAAGAGAGAGAGAGCCAATGCATCTACAGTGAGTGATACAGTTTAGTGTGGATTTTGGAAAGGCATTATTGGACCATTTTTTTCGAAAATGCTGTTGGAAACGCCATTTCCGTCGACTTTTTATGGACTCAAAGTTTGGAAGTTTGGTAATCTGGCGATGTCAATTGGCCGCCTCGGAGCTGCGATTTGACCCCTTTAGACTTTTTGTTGTGGCGTGCCATTAAAAATCGACACTATGCGAATAATCCAGGCTAATATCGTCCGAGCCATTCCTGATATGAAAATATTTGTTATTTCTTATAGTCATAATACACCAAAAGAAATTGAGTTTTGTTCATTTTATTTAATTTTTAAAAAGATAATTGTTTTTGAAGCACCCTTTATAAGGCAACAATATGTAGTTTTTTTAATTTTTTTTCAAAATTTTGAGAGTAGGTGCGGACTAGTTTTTCCGTACAGCATACAAATATAATAGGCTCGTCAACGCGCATCTATTAAAAATAGTATTTATTAAAAAAAAATCAAATTTTTCATATTTAAAACTTAATTGAGGACCAAAGTTTCTTCATGAAATCTTTTAAAATTCTAACATCTTTGTTAGGGAACAAAAGATACTCTTTTTAGTTCATTAGTACGCATAGTTTTAGTGCTATTACTTAAAGTTATTCGCAAGGTCAGTAATTGTTTAGACACCCTAATACAGACATTCTTATTTTAAAGATTTGAACAAAAATAAAACGAGAAAATAAGAAGCAAACATTTTCATACTTTATACTAAAAACTGGAAAAAAATTTAATAGAAATGTTTACCAAGAAGGAAATTGTGTAAATACCTCATAATAGAAGAAACGAACGAATGAATGAATACCTTTGGCTCAACTTTTTGCTTTATTTTATTATCCACCCAGTTATAAATACAAATAAATGTTACAGAGCTTTTAAATAACGAATTCCACAATCCATTTTATAAATTTGTAGTTTTACCAAATGCATACATCCCTAAAAACATTTTTACGGACTCTCCGACACGTACGGATTTATGAATCCGGCTTCTACTGTACGTTTACGGACCGTAAATACGTATCCGTCAAAGCTTGTCCGTAAACAAAAGATTAACGGAAACAATATGTTTTGACTCCGTTTCTGACCGTCAAATACGGACTTCATCGATTTTTATTAGTTTTTCTTTCACTGCTATTGAATCCGCTAAAGTTTAGAAAAACAGATGCATATTTTTTGAGAAAGCTCTGTTACATCTCACACCGAAAATAAACTTAAGGGATATCTATGAGGTAAATATTTATGAAATTCAAAACAAGTTTTGCGGTGATGTGAGCAAATTTATACAATTTTGAAAATAAAAATATTGTCTGCCAGTTAAGAAAAAATCGCGAATTTGAGTTGTATGCAACATCATTTCGAAAACGACACCAATTAAACCTTAATTAAAAATTGGTTTTAGTTTTTCATCATATTCAGTGATGGATAGAGATGATAGTTGTGAAGTTTTGTTTCGTTATATTATTAAATACCTTTTTGAATAAACTTAAGGAAAAAAACAATAATTTGTTGCTAAAAATTAAAAAAAATTAGGCATTAACATAAATACATTTTTTGTTGGAAAAAACAGTACGAATACAGATCCGTAAACGGTCCGTCATTGGCGGACTTTCAACGGACAACTCCGTTTTTCATCCGATATACCGGGCCGCAAACGGTCCATCATTGACGGCATTTCAACGGATTCGAATCAGTTTCGATGTTCTTTAAAATCCGTTTTCTGGTCCGTATACTGATCCAAAAAACGGTACGCAAATGGAGTTGGATTCCATTCATGACGGACCGAAAACGGTACGTAAACGGAACGTATTGTTTGATGGTATGTTTATGAGCATGCACAAACATACATCCAACTTTTATGGATCCATTTTTACAAGAGTATGACAATTTGGGTTGAATAAAAAACATTAAGACTCCGAGACAATGTTTTTGAAAATCTGGTCTGGGAGAAATATCGAATAAAAAATATTTTATATAAATATAAAAACCGCAGAATTTTCGTTTGGAAATATGTATTTAATTTTGTGCAAGTTTTTATTGAATGCATAAATTGGTTAGTTTTATTCCTGCCTTGTAATAATTTCAATAATTTTTATACATTGTTTTATGATTTTTCTAAATTTCTAATTTTTTTAAACTTTGCATTTCCCAAAAAAAATTACCAAAATATTTTTTTAAACCCACAAAAAAAGCATGTCCTTAATTAAAAAAAACTTCTTTCTAAGATAAACTAAAAATCAAATTTTAAAAGAACACCCCAGGTTTTTCATTGGATATGTAATGTTGAAAACGAGGAATCGGAAGAGAAGATACTTTCGCAATTCGCTCATGTTTAAAAATGCAATGGAACATACAGATTTTCCACAAGGCCGTCTGGTTGTGCCCTTAACATTTAACTTATTGTTATTAAGAAAATAATTCTTTAAAGTTCTGGATTGTTAAAACTTTTCTAAATCATTATCATTTCCAACTCCAAGCGTAAACACTGACAGCTATGGCAGAAGACCGACCAGCCAGACCAGACCGTTATTTTATAAAAAAAAGAAATTGAAGTATAAATGGAAAACTACAACGTCAACCACACAATGCTATAAAAGTTTTTTCTTTATATATTTTTTTAAGTAAACGAATTTCAACTAATCGTAGCTAAAAATACACTACTAAACAAGGTTTTTGGACGGATTTTTTTTTTTTATTAAATCTTCATTTACATAACCGAGCCATTAGGGCCTTATGTGGTTAATTAAAGCTACTATCTTAATAACAAACTTCTACTAAAACTTTTAAAGTCCCCTAAGCCCGAATCTTTTTTAGCCCCCGACCCAGAAAAGAATACTTTTTGGCTCAATATTGTGGAGGAGAACTTCATAATCTCTTACATTTTTAGGAATCCAAATTCGACATAGAAATATCTTTCATTATCGGGAAATGTTCAAGGGTTATTTTTATTTTTTTGTAAAAACTTCAAAATTTTGATATTAAACTTTTAAACTTAAATGTGAACAATTTAACCGTAGTTACACGATTTTTATATAATGTATCGGTTAAATAGAGCGGTAGGTTTTGAATTGAAGTACGAATTGATTGACCACCTGCCTTATTCTCTTAATTTAGCTCCCTATGATTTCCCACATCTAAAAAAACCCCTGCAGGCAAGCGTTTTACCTCGAATGAAGATGCCATTGCGGCTGTAAATAATTATTTTGCAGAACTTCAGAAAAATTATTTTAATCAATGGATAGAATAGTATTGAAGTTTCAAGAGATTAGATTGAAAAATAAACATAATTTTAAAAATCTAATTCTTATTTTTCATTAGGCTAAGAAAATTTCGACTATACGGGGGCCGCTATATCATAATCATTTTGAGTATTCTTATAACAGACCAGAGAACTGCAAAATCAACTTTTTTCGTGATTTAATCATACACAAAAATTCTTGTTCACTTTTAACAATTCAACAAAATTCACTGTAGAATAAAATCAGCATCATGTTACTGAACGCGTAATTGGAATCAGTGTAAATCATTTGTCGTTTATGTTTTATGCAAATGTAATCACTTAACAAAAAGTCAGCGTTCAATATATCAGAAAAAACAACAAACAACGCGTATGAGTTTATTCATAACTAAAACAAAATAGAAACAAATTTTATAAGGTGGTGGTTTTGTAGAAAAACATTTTATAAATGTTATATGTATGTATATTAGGGTGGGTCTTAAATCCGCTTTTTTAAAATTTTTATTAGTAATAAAAATATTCTTATTTGTGAAATATAAATATTTTTTTGGGAAAAAAATTAGGTCGATATCTCAGGCTTGCCTAATCCGGAAAAATTTTAATATTGTCTAATTTTTTTTTCATCTATTTTGATTGGAAAATTAGGCAATATTTAACTTTAACCGGATTGGGCGAGCCTGAGATGTCGACCTAAATTGAAAAAAAAAAATTTCACAAAGAACAATATTTTTGGTATTCCTAAGGAAAATTATAAAAAAACATATTTTAGACCCACCCTAATATACATATAACATTTATGAAATGTTTCTACATAACCACCCCCTTTTTATAGATAAGAAACTATTTTGTTTTAATTATGATTACACTCATACACGTTGTTTGTTGTTTTTTCTGATTTATTCTACATCAAAATAATTATTGTTGGCTCGAATGAACAGAATGAAATCAATGGTTTAACAACGACCGATGATTATAAATCAGTGACAAAACAATTGGCACGTCGTTTGATTGATTTAAAATCATCAACAAATATGTGTGTTGGAGTATATTCAGCGTTTGAACGAAACACATATTTATTCTTGTGTTGATTGCGTATGAACGTTTTGCAATCAGCAAATGCAGTTCTCTGTAACAGACTTATAAAACCTTATAAAACAACAACAAAAATCCAACATTTGTTAGAGATAATGTATTGATAATGTATTGATATTCGTGTAACGTGTGTAGTCTCAATGGCAAAATTCCATGAATTGTGTTAAGAATTGGTACCTCATTCGCCTTATTCTCCGGATTTAGCCCTCAGTGACTATTTCCTTTTTCCAAACCTAAAGAATTGGCTCGGTGGAAAGAGATTTAGCTGCAACGATAAAATTATTGATCAAACAAATGCCTATTTTATGGACCTCAAAAATCCTATTTTTTGTAAGGGATACAAAAATTGGAGAAACATTGAACTAAGTGTATTGAGGTAAATGGAGATTATATTAAAATATTTTTTTTTTGGCAAAAATCTGTGTTTCATTTAAAAAGTAACGGACTTATTGATCCGCCTCTTTATTACATTTGTGACAATTAAAAAAAAAAAATGCTGTAAACATTTCACCTTATTTTATTCGACCACATTACAATGTAGTGTAATGCTTCCCACACACGAGGAAACATTAGTAAGAACATGTGTTTTTAGTAATGTTTCATTTTTTAATACAGACGATGGATCCAACAACGAAACATAAGTTCGTCTCTCTTTTATTTTATTTACTCCGCGGATTGCAAAAGCACCGCACACAACGACTACTCCCAACAAAATCAAATGGAAAAAATAGAAAACATCGGTACAGACATAAACATAAAATGTAAAAAAAAAATTTTGATATTTGAGGAACCAAAAATGAAACACCAATTTTAACAGGAAATATTGCTACACACGATGGAACATTAAGTGGATCATATCCATGACACATGTTCCTTCGTGTGTGGGCAGCACAATATTATGGCTCCAATATCGGACGTTAAAAGTAGGTGTGGCTCTTTAAAGCAACGACAATGTAAAATGGGTTAAACAAAACTTTAGTAGCAGACAGTGCAAAAAAATGGATTTTTGTTAAGTAGTGTTATGTAGTATTTGATGGTTTTACAACAAACTATGTAAGTATGTTTTATAACGAGACATCACATCGTCATCATTATCACCATCATGATATTTAAAACCGTAAAGAGGAAGAAATAATAGTGAACGTACAAACAAACAAAAAATATTTCAAGTTGCAACATTGTATACTATGGGAATGTATCTATTGAAACTGAAGTGAGTCTTGCCTTGTTTTAAATTATTTTTACAATAAAAACAAATCAATAATTCTGTATTGAATACTTCTGTAATATTTTTTTAGAAAGTCTTCATTTACTTTAAAAACATTTATAACTCATAGAAAAAAATAAAATTTAGCCCAGCATCGCGTTATTGTATCTGGGGACTGATTCTGATTGAACTTTTGCGAAAACTATTTGTCAAAATTTTATCATATCAGTTATTTTTTTTTTCACCAAAATAAAGTTAATAAAAAATTATGAGTGTTGCACTGTTTTACAAACAAACGCTACCAAAATTATTTTAAATTGATTATGTTTTAACATTTTATATTTTTTCTAATGTTTTTTCTTTTTAATTAAACTATGAAATTTTTAATTTTCAAAAGACTTAGAGAATCTATAAAACCAATTATTATATTTTTATTATAAAAAAATCGCATTTAAAAAATTTCGTTTGCAACACTACAAAAAAGATAAAAACCAAAACAAAAAAAAATTTGCTCCTGTTTCTCTTCCAGAAAAATAAACATTAAATGTTTATTTTTTAATGAAAAAAATGATTAATTGAAGTTTTTTAATAAAATTTAGCTTTAAAAGTCACGGAACGAGTGGAATGAAATAAAATTGACAGATAGGGCGGACTTTTCAAACTTCCCTCGTAGTTATATGAAATACAACACTGCTCCCATCAAGTACCACCTTTTAATAGACTACTGTCAAATTTTGAGCAAGTTCCGCAGGATTTTTCGAGATCCATAAAATAGGCATTTGTTTGATCAATTATTTCATCGTTGGAGCTAAATCTCTTTCCATTGAGCCATTTCTTTAGGTTTGGAAATAGGAAATAGTCACTGGTGGCTATATCGGGAGAATAAGGCGAATGAGGGGGCAGATTCGTAGTATACTTAATGGATTTTTGCCATGGAAACTAAGCTGTCACACGATTCCGTTGGTGGTCGATTGTGCACCCAGAAAACAGTATCAGTTGTGTCCACCCAATTTGTTGCCAATCGAATTCTGGCCGTTACGACAACTGTCTTCATATTAAATTATATTTTTAGTTGTGAAAGCCAATATTCAGTTGTACAATTTAATATTTATATTATCCAGAAGTATTATTACGTTCCACAAAATTTTATTTAAAAAAAAAATATTTTTAAAATTTTTCCGGTATCGAATCTGGGCAATCAAATTCATAGTTCACACTCTTGCTTACTGCACCACAACTAATTTACTTACATTTTCTTTGATATATTTGCCATTTAAACATTTGAATGTTTTATTTTAATTAAAAAATATTTTTTAAATGTTTGCCTTTTTCGGGATTTGAACTCGGAAATTCCGAGTACTGAGCTACCTCTCTACCTACTACACCACAAACACATCAATTTTTATGGCTAATTTTGAATTTAAACAATTTGTTAGGAAATAAATATTAATATAAAATTTGTTTATCAATACCAATCATTAGTGACGTCTATTATCAATACATACAATCCACAATTCGGTTGCTTCTACTTAAACCATAATTAATTGATATATTTGATCAGAATACCCGCTATAACTTTTGAATATATAAAATTTTGTAATAAACTTGATAGATTGTACCAAATTTCTAATATATTCACTAAATAAATGGCTGCTTCCACCGCACACAAATACTTAACGTATTTTATTTTTAAAGATGATTGGAAATACAAATAATTGAATAATAGGATTGATTTTTGGTTTCTCTTCCCTTTTTTTTAATTTCCAATACAACATTTTTGCTTTATTAATGGATTTTAGGTTATTGAAAATAAAATTAAATCCTCACAAATGAATGTTAACGGGTTTGATCGTAATGCAACCAATATTTTCTCTGGGTGTGAGCAAACGCGGCAGCCATCTTGCGGAAAGCTTTCTCATACCCAAGTGGTTGTTCAAAATTGAAACCACTGAGCCATGTGAGATGCCTATGTCTATGTCTATCGCACATTTAATCTCCGACCGGCCAACACCATATCGTGCATCTTTTCAATTGTTTTGGGTGAGAGACCTCAACTGAGCGTCCAGAACGTTCGGCATCTTCCGTGCTTGTAAGGTCACAACGAAAGTCAGTAAACCACATTTTTACCATTGAAATCGATGGTGCAGAGTCCCCATAGTACTTATCAAGCTTTTCCTTGGTTCAATTCACGGTTTAATCTACGATGTTGTATGTTTTGAACAGTTGTTAAACGCAAAGTAAATGACGGACCTTGCTCAAAATTTGACAGTAAACTGTTAACAGGTGGTACTTGATGGGAGCGGTATTGAATTTCATATAACTACGAGGTAAGTTCGAAAAGTGACGGACTTATTGATCCGCCCTCGTAACAACATTTTTTTTATAACGAGAATGCGAACATAAAGTGAAACTGAAAAAGTTTGGAGATGAGGAATTGGAAGCATTACTCAACGAAGATTGTTGTCAAACGCAAGAAGAACTTGCGTTGTCATTAAAAGTCACACCACAAGCCATTTCCCTACGTTTAAAAGCATTGGGATTTTTCAAAAGCAAGGAAATTGGGTCCCATATGAATTGAAGCCGAGAGACATTGAAAGGCGATTTTGCGTGTCGAAAATACTGCTTCATTTTTGCATGGTATTGTTACTGGTGATGAAAAATAGATACATAACGTTGACCCCAAGCGCAAAAAGTCACATTTAAAGCCCGGCAAACCAGCCAAATCAACGGCGAAGCGGAATATCCATGGCGCCAAGGTAATGCTATGTATTTGGTTGGATCAGAAGGGTGTTTTGTATTACGAGCTATTGAAATTGAGTCAGACGATCACAGGGGACTTGTACCGAACACAATTAATTCGTTTGAAGAGAGCAATCAACGAAAAACGATCAGAATATTCGACCAGACACTATGCAATTATATTCCATCACGACAACGCTGCGCCACATGTTGTAAGACCGGTCAAAAACTATTTGGAACAGTGGATGGGAAGTTTTGGCTCACCCGTCTTATAGCCCAGACCTTGCCCCTTCTGACTACCATTTGTTTCGATCGATGCAGAGCGCACTTACTGGAATACGCTTCATTTCACAACAGGGTATTAGAAATTGGTTTGATGCTTTTTTTACCTCAAAACCGGAGCAGTTCTTTTAACTTTTAACTTTTTAAAGCATTACTTTTGTAAAGGTATTTTTATAAGATAGAGAAATAACATCAATACAGTGCATTATTATCCTCTTCAGATTAATAATTATTTAATTGCCTTTGACTCACCATATAGAAAGCAAAACAAGGTTGGCATTTTGCATATTAACGATGCGAGAAATACAGGAACAAGTTCCTGGATTTATATTAATTGCGATAATAATAAGATCTGGTTGATTATACCATATATAATCAGATCTAAACAGATCTGACCTTTTTTAATGGGTTCCTTGATGTGAAACTTCCCATGAAGACAATTTTATTCTAATTTTTTTTTGTATTTTTTAATTAACATCATAAAAGAAAATAATACATAGTCATTGAATTTGTAATCTTGACTTAATAAATAAAATTTCATTATTTATGTTGTGTTGTTTTAATTTGTTTTAGTTTTTCTTGTTGTTCTCTCTTCAACTTGAGTAAATACAAGTTACCATAATAAGACAAATAATTTTGAACTTGATTTTCTTTCCATCCATTATGTACTGTACTGTACGTGTGTTGTATTTGTTGTTAATTCCTTTAAATTAATTTATACAAGAAGTTTCAAGAAGCCTTTTACACCATACATGTGTACACAAATGATAAATGTCATCTTAAAACACCACATTAATGACAAGAAAAAATATTGTCACTTGTGTAACTCTTTTGATGTGTGTTTTAGATAATTTAAAAGTTTTAAAGAACAAATAAATAAAAAAAATTAAAAACATTATTTTAAAACGGGTCTTGGAAAAATAAATTCTTAATAGAATAAATTAATTAAAAAATATCTGTATGTGTATCTTGGTTTTGTTTTTAACAGCAACAGTTTATTAATGAAAAATTCAATTGAATCCGGTGGTCGAGGGGTTTAAAAGTTATGAGTGAAAATATGAAGAGACCTTTGTTTAATATTTTGCAAAGTTTTAAAATTTTCATGTCGGTATTTAACGTTAAATAAAACAATGAACTATTTCAAAGAACTTCACATATAGGAAAAGTTATAACATTCTCAGTACAATATATTCACTACTCATATTTATAAGTGATGTATATAAAATATTTATTTTATAAAATAAACATGAAAGAAAGAAAGAAAAAACAACGAAATGAGGTTGGCTGGTATATTACCCCAACTCCTGTCTATTATCATTTTAAAATGCCTACAGAGCTATTGGGTTTAATGAACGCAACGGCAAAGCAAAAGCATAGACTTGCAAAAGAAAAGTTGGAAAAAAGTGAGTAAAAAAAATACATTCAATTGCTTTTTCCCAACAAATAGTACACACTCATCTGGAGTAGGCAGAGCTTTCAAAGAATGCAATTTTCTATACATTCTGTAGTTATATGTATGAGCCAATTTATACGATGCAATTGATTGCCTGCTTTATTCTCAATTCCCTTTTCAAAGTTGCTTCCAAAGTTATGTCTATTTACATGGTGACCGTTTTTGCTTTAAAATCGAATGTGAATGAAGCAACAAAAGAAGATTACCCAGCAAAATGAAGCTGCCAAAGAAGCAATGAAAGCATCACTACTATGGCAAAGGCATCACTTATTTTCTAATGGTTTCATCGATGAATTTAACATTAGCGTGTCATAGGATGGAAGTATTCAAATGAAACTACTAGCATTACTCATACTTTACTCTAAGGAAGCAATAATAATACAATGATTAGGTATTCTGATGCATGAGTGGAAAATGTTCATATACTTTGTAGTGTTAAAGCTTTGATGAAAATATAATTCATAAGAATGCAGAAAAAATAAGTTTAGCGAAATTTATGCATTGATATCCAATACTCTTTATTAAAACAAATAAATAATTCTGCATTAGTGAAAAAGCATTTTTAAAACATTTTTCAAAAATTTCAATGAATTTCAAGACAAATTTTAAAATATTTTTGGATAATTAAAAAACTGGCTATACAATTTGGAAACATTTTTAGACAATTTTAAAATATTTTTGAACAATTTAAAATAATTTTTGCACAATTTTAAAACATTTTTGGACAATTTGAAATAATTTTTACAAAATTTTTAAATTATTTTGATAAATTCTGAATTAAAACTGGAAATGGTGGTGTTAAATAATAAACATAATGCAAAAATGGCTGAAAGGCTGAAAAATGCAAATGACAGGCCAGTTTAAAAAAAAATCAGCTTTTCTTGATATTTCAAAACTTTTATAAAAAATATAAAAAATGATTTAATAAAAAAATTAAAAAATTTCATCAGAACTATTTTTTCAATTTGAATAAATGCTTAAGATTCAAAAAAAATATACGATATACTATAACTTATGCTTTAGAAGTAATGAAGAGTGATATTTTAAGATATGCATCGGATTTGTATCCAGATCACTGCATTTGAAATATGAACACATGAATTCTTTTGGAAGTGCCTTAGAATAACATAAAAAAATCATAAAAGAATGTCAACTGAAGTTTAGGAAGCATTGAAAGAAGTTATAGTCACAGAATGGCTACCATTTTTTTGCTAGGTACATATGAGTGCGAAAGAGAAATATTCATAAGATGCACGAAAAACGAAAACTATGTTTTTTTTGTTACCCGGTTTCCTTCTTTACCCCTTTCGCCATCAAACAAGAATTGCACGCAATAATTGCATGCAAAAAAGTCACCGTGTAAATTGGCTGTATGTAAAAATAAAATAAAACATTTTTAAATTCACTTTGATTCGGTAGACTTTTTTAAAACAAACTTCTGATTCCAATGATATTTTCTTCAAGTCGTTAGACAAACGTTTGCAAAACAAAAATATCAACAGAATTTAATTTTCGCTTAAAGCCGTCAAAGAGTGGGTTAAAGTTTTTTTTTCAGAATTAAAGAAGTTTATCTATTGTTGATCTGTTATTTGATAAATGTATAATATTTTTAGTTAGATTCTGTATAATATTTTTAGTTAGAACTGTTCAAATGTTAGGAAACATAATGCTTTATTAGTAAATTATAGAGAAAAAAAATTGAAAAAATTCCATAAGAGCCAGCAGGATAGAATGCAAGTATTTTCGGTTTTCACCATCCTCAATATCCAATGCTCTCTTTGGGCTAATGATTCATGATTGTATACTGATACTGAGTGTTTGGAACAAATTAGAAAACCCGAAACAACACACAATTAGACTAACATTAACGAAATTTAACAATTTTATATTTAGCCTCTATTATTACAGTTATTGCTTTTAACTTAAATTCTTAAAGAATTTAATAAACAATGCTTATGAAACCGTTAATTTCATATGTTTGTTCTAATAAATTTTAAATCCACAACATAAATCTATGTTTATAGTTAATGATCAGGCAATATTTTCGATTATAGTATTTCACTGTACCTTGTGTGATATTGATTTGTTATTATTGTTGATCTGTTCTTTGATAAATGTATAATATTTTTGGTTAGATTTTAGATCATATTATCATATTGTTACACGAAATTTCTACACCTAGAAATTTCTTCACACTAATTTTAACAGCTGGAAAAATCTAGTGTCGTTATAAACTGGAAATAACTAGAATACCTGACTACTCATATAAATACTGGTACTCGGTGACGCAGTAGTTCAGTTCATAAGTAAAACGCAAAGTGTGAAGAACTAAAGTGTGGCTAAAGTTTAGTCTATCTGCATCATGCAAATAAAGTGTGCTATTAAAGTGTTTTTCTGTAATTTTTAGTGACTGTTATAAATAAATAGAGCTATAAATAATTTCAAACAGTGTTTATTATTTGCAATGCAGAAAGAACTCGATTTATTTAAAAGGTAAGTAAATCAACGATTTTATAAAGGGTAAAATCGTAACAATATTATTTCTTAATTGTTACAATGTTAAGAAACCTGATACATTTTTTTTAGTAAATTATTATTTTTCAGAATTTATAAAAAACTCATTATAATTATTTTGCAATAAGAGTTTTAATAAGATATTTGAAGCATTAACATCGTAAGAAATACATTTGTGAAAAATGGCAGGCAAAAAAAAAACAATTCTGATTTCAAGGTCTGATTTCAAGATCTAAAGACATTTCCTTAAAATATTCCGTTTTAAAATCAACAATTTGTCGTATTGTGGTAACATCCATAGAGCTCACAAAGGAGGAAGACCCCGTACTACTACTGTAAGAGAAGACAGAAAAATTAAGAATTTTTTCACGAAATATGCTAAAGCAGTTAAAACTGAACTTTCCATAGATACCAGTCTTTACGCCATTAAAAGAAGAGTTCGAGAATATGGTCTTAGAAGTTTTAGATGCACAAGAAAAACCCTTTGTGTCGGAAAAAATAGAGAAGCTGGGCTTGGCTTTGTCCGCACTCATTTAAATTTGACTAAGTAGCAATGGAAGAACGTACTATGGTCCAATGAGTTCAAATTCAATCTCCGGGGTTCAGATGGAAGAGCCTACATTCGACGACCACGAGGCAAAAGTTTAATCCCAGATACACAACCGCCACAATAAAGCACGGAGGTGGAAACATTATTATTAGGAAATAGGATTGGCCCAATTTACCGGATTGCTAATACAATGACGGCCACGATATATAGAGACCTTTTAAGCTCAGTTATGCTTCCAAATGCTGAATGGGAAATGCCACTTTCATGGACATTCCAGCACGATAACGACCCTAAATATACGACAGGGCTTGTAGAAGTCTGGTTGGAGGAAAATAATATTAGTGTCATGTCGTGGCCGCCACAATCTCCCGATCTCAACCCGATTGAAAACATGTGGATGATAGCAAAACGAAATATTTGTAATAAAGAATTCCGAAATGGTGATGAACTTTTCGCCGAATTAGAAAAGCAGTGGAATGAAATTCCCGAAGATTATATTAAAAAGCTCATAGCCTTAATGCGTAAAAGATGTTCTGAGGTAATAAAAAAACGGTTATGCTACAAAATACTGAATATTGAAATTAATTTTGGAATTTGTATAATAATTTGAAAACTTGTATTCAGACTTATTTTAATTTTTTTTATTGTTGTAAATTTATGAACATTTTTTTTTGTTTGTTTTGCAAAATTATATGCAATAACTCAATTTAATAAAAAAAAATACAAAAAAGTATGCTGGAAGTCTTCGTTAAAAAAAAATAATTAGGGAAAATGTGATTTCAGTTGAAAATCTTTTGAACCCCACTGTAAGTGCGAGTGAAAAAGGAACAAAATCCATTCTGCCAAATAGAGTACTCCGGTATTTATGGTGAATCTCTTTTAAGTACAATTAAACGATTAATTAATAAAAATCTATGTAGATTAATATATTTTTTTTATAATTTCATTTAAAAAAAGGAAACAAAAAACAATTCATATGCAAAAAAATGTACTAATTGAGATTGTGAACGTCTAAAAACTGAAACAACGCCAGAAATCACAAAATACAAGATATAGTATTAGACGATCGACGAGTCAATGTGCGTGGTATAAATAAAAATTAAAAATTTGAGTCCATTTTATTTTGCATCAAGAGTTGCAGATAAAAAGCTTTCTGCAAGATGGGTGCCGCATTTGTTAACAGTAAATCAAATTCAAATGAAAATTTATCAAGCTTGTTTGGATCAATTTAAGCAAAATAAAAAGTATTTTAAGCTTCGTTTCATAACTGTTGATGAAACACGAATCCATCACTACACACCAAAGAAGGCAAAAATAGTTTAATAGCCTGGTAAGGTTGTGGTTTTTTATTGATCGAATATCTTCAAAAAGGTGAAACAATTAATTCAAAGTATTATTGTAACCTTTTGGATCAATAGAATGTGAAAATTCAAGAAAAACGAGCACAAAAAAAATAATTTTTCATCAAGACAACGCACCAGCATACAAGTGTATTTTAACAATGGCAAAATTCAACGAATTGATTGCACCCATCTTATTCTCTTGATTTAGCTCCCTGTGACATCTACCAGTTCCTAAAACCTAAACAAATTCTTTGGTGGCAAGCTTTTTACCTCGAATAAAGAAGTAATTGCAGCTGTAAGCGTTTATTTTGCCGAGCTTCAGAAAAATTATATTAATCGAGGGATAGAATTGCTAGACAAGCGTTGGAATAAGTGTATTGAAGTTGCAGTAGATAATATTGAAAAAAAAGCATAATTTTAAGAATCTAACTCTTGGTTTTCATTCCTAGACCAAGAATCTTTTGAATTACCAACGTATTAAAATTTTATTTAAATATTTCGCTAGGGATTTTGAATAAAACTATGATTAATTTTTTTAAAATGTTTTACAAATAGATTCATTGTCTTCTGAAACGCACATATGTTTGAAAAGTTAGTCTAACCTTTAAAATATTCTTAAAAAAAACTCATTTTTGATACATTTTTGTATATTTTTTTTACAAAAACGGATTTGTGTAAATGCCTAAATTTTATAATTTTGAATAACAATTTTTTTTTGAGTTGTAGCTGGTATTTTAACCAGCTACGCCTCAAAAAATAAAAAAATTTAAATAAGGGAAATTTTTCGCATTAAAAAAATTACGGCCGCTACATAACGGGTCCACAACATTTCCTTATGAAAATTTTGTTTAACAAAAGGTCCGCACCTCGTTATACAGTCGTTAGTTTTTAATTGTATCACGCAATTGTAACCTAGTGTCTTCATATGCAACCAAATGTCATGATATTTAAAAAATTCACACAAAACAACAATTAGACAAACAATTTTGCTGTTGCATTGTGTGTAATTTCCAAATATTACTGTACATTTTATTGCATATGAAAACACGAGGTAATATAAAGTTCTTTTCTATCAAAAAAGTCTGATTGGAGATTATTTTAAGGAATAAATATTTTTAGAATTTTATATTCAAATATTTTAAATTCGTATATATTATTACTTAAAATCGAGTTCAAGATCCTTTTATAAAAAATAATAATAATGATTATTTATTATTTCTTTTCCTCCAATATTTCGTCACCACATTGGGTGACTTCTTCAGGGAAATAATATATTATAATATTGAAGATCGAATAAAGGAGGATAAATATTTTAAATTCGTTTAAAATTAATAGATTTTAACTAAAAAGCAATGTGATAGTGTAAATATGTACTAACAAAAGTTTAAATACATTGAATTTTCAATGCCTGAGTTGTATATGTACATATTTCTATGTGTTTAAATATTCGTCGGAATTAGTGACATAGAAAAGGTAATCTTCGTCAAGTGGAGTATATGGATGGTTGAAATATTGCAATACAACTTCTGGCACAACGTAATGAAAAGAAGCAAAAAAAAAAAAAAAACAAAAGATATATTACGCCAACAATGACAAAAATGTTGTTGTTGCTGGCTTTGGGACTAATGCCAAACATGGATGCTGCTGATATTGTTAGTTTTCCAATGAATATAAAAGTATCGCTAACATCAATTTTTCCAGTAAACGTATTGCCACGCAATGTACACAGAGAAAAAACTAATAAACATTTAAAAATTAAGATGTACCAAATTTAATACACTCTTAAGCGGGGTTTATATTATACCACAAGTGATAGTATCTGTCAAAAAAAAAAAAACTAGTCAGGTAGCAAAAATCCTATGGTGTAAACTCATTTTGTCTGATACGATACGTACAGAAAATTTGATTACATATTTTGATAGATTGATTTCTTCGTTTTTAAAAATATTTGATAAAATTAAGAGGGCGGATCAATAAGTCCATGACTTTTAGAAGTACCACCTGTTAATAGACTACTAATAATTTCATCGTTGGAGCTAAATCTCTTAACGATTGAAATTGATGGTGTAGAGTCCGCATAGTATTTATCAAGCTTTTCCTTGGTTTGATTGATGTTTTTTTCGCAAAAAATAATACTTAATACTTTTTTTTTTTAAATCCACGAGGTTGTATGTTTTGAACAGCTGTTAAACGCAAAGTAAATGACGAAACTTGCTCAAAATTTGACAGTAGTCTATTAACAGGTGGTACTTGATGGGAGCAGTGTTGCATTTCGTATAACTACGAGGGAAGTTCGAAAAGTCACGGACTTATTGATCCGCCCTCGTATGAGAATCGAATCATTTTACAGGATTTTTAATTTGATTTTCCTTTCGTAAAATGAGATGATGTAATAATTGTTTAATATGATAATAGAGATTTAAGTGTAATATTTATTCACTAATTTTTATCATTTTGGTTACAGTGTTCATAAGCACAATTAAGCAATTCATAATTCTTCATCTAGTTTGTAACCGTGTTTTCAACCTAAAGGAGCCCATTTTAACGACACTACACTTTATTTGTTCCTTTGTTTGGAAGGTTTTTTATTTATATTGGCAAAGTTTTTTTTTTGAGTTTTATTCCATAATTTCAAGTTAAAAGCAAATTTCTTCGCGTATGCATTTTTTTTATGTAAAGAGAAGTAACACTAAGGAAATTCTTCCTGCTCGTCGCTTTCATTTGAAAGATGAAGACCTTTAAATATAAGAACATTGTAATTGCGCGAGATGATAAATCTGAGAAGAGTTGTTGGACACCATCGGATGGAGAGTTGGCGAAATTGTCGAAGAAATTCCTAATCAAGTGTTAGGACTTGTGTTCCCAACAAACAATACGTTTCGTTTCATAAACGGAATCCAACTACTTTTACGTACCGTTTTCTGGATCGGTATACGGACCAGAAAACGGATTTTAAGGAACATCGAAACTGATTCGAATCTCTTGAAATACCGTGAATGACCGACCGTTTACGCACCGACATGTCGTGTAAAAAACGGAGTTGTACGTTAAAAGTCCGTCAATGACAGAGCGTTTACGAATCCGTATTCGACCGTATTCGTAACGTTTTTTTTTACAAAAACGGATTTGTGTAAATTCCTAAATTTTATAATTGTGAATAACAAATTTTTGTTTTTCTTTATTTAAATTTATTTGTAAAGATATTAAAAAATAATATAAGAACATTTTTACAAACTTAATTAAATGCTATATTTATCCCCAGCACAATTAGCGGCTCTATCCATAGATCATCATACAACTTGTTTTAAATTTTATAAATATTTACCTCATTGATTTCACAACCGAAAACCGGTCAACCGGTTTCTTTATTTTTAAAAACCGATCGGTTTCGAATATTTTGTAAATTCGAAGAAAACCGAAAACCGGTCTTTTTTGTTCGGTTAACCGGTTTTTTTAATTACATCACCAACTGGGTTACTTGGTCTCTTTTATTTTTTCCGAACACATAATCGTCTGTTTGGTTATGAAGATTTAGATGTAAGTCTGATAGATTCCGATGAAGACTTAACTTTGGATATTCCAAATTCAAATAGTTTAATTTGTGATCTAAATAACACAATAAAAAGTATTCAAAGTCCTAAAAAAGAGACTGTACAAAATCATTCATCATAATATGTGACCTTCTCCGAGAAAAGGGACCTAGTGTGTAAAAATGAAGTTTTGAGAAAAACGCATTTAAAGTTTCATAACGCATTATCACTGTGAACACACCTTCAGTTGGGAGATGCGATTTGATATGGTTAGTTATGATTTGGTGCCGACTTTGGTGACGTCATGCCTATGTGGTGACTTATTTTTTTCGCTTTTAGAGTGAATTTAAAACCAAAAAATCAAAAAAATGTTTCTCATTTTTATCGATTTTCTGAAGTTCGATTTGTACGTTTTTATGGGGGTAAATAAATTTTTATCAGAAATCTAACTCATTTCATCTTATTCTACACACTTTTAGGTACCAATATCCACTCTTAAGTCCAAACCCATTTTTTGACACACTAGGTCCCTTTTCTCGGAGAAGGTCACATATGAAGATTTCATATATCTTGATAAATGCGACAAAAGAACTGAAAAGTTGGACAATTTATATAATTGTCTTTTGACTATTTGTCCAACATCTACTATTAGTGAAAGAGTATTTTCCACTTCTAGCTTTATCAAAAGCAATCAAAAAAATCGTCTTAAAACGAAACATTTAAATTGCATATTATTTCTAAAATATTATTTTAGAAGTGAAAAATAGATTTTCTTTTTACATATTTAAAATGTTATATTAAAAAAATTAATTTAATGTCAAACGTTTTAAACGTTCAAATTACTAACGTACCTAATTTCACCAATTTACAAACTTAATGATCTCTATTCATTTGATATGAATATAGTTTTATAATATTAATTTTTAAGATATTATATTAAAAAATATTGGTTTTAAGTTAATTTTTTGTTGAAATGAAATACAATAAAAAATTAAATTTAAATGAATATATATATATTGTATATTTTTATTCAAATAAAAAAAACCGAAAAAACCGGTTGACCGGTTTTTTCTGCAAAAACCGAAACCGGTTTTTTTTTAATTCTATTTTTCAAAGAAAACCGAAACCGGTTTTTTCAAAAGGCCGGTTTTTTGAATACTCTAGTGATGGTGGTAAAGACTTTTAATGCAAGAGCTTACTCTAAATCAGGGGTGCCCAAAAGTTCCTTATGGAAGAGCAAACACCAATACATTTAAAGAATAACTAATTTTTATTCAATATTTTTTATTGTAAAAACCAATACATACAAAGAAAAAAGAAAAAAAAATATTTCATATCATACGTTAAACAAAAACAAAATCTACATTGATGATCGTTGTCGTCAATGTTTACCAGCAAAGCTTTGCACTTGCGTGTATACTGTGAAGAACGACAAAAAAACTAATAAGGCAAAGTTGTTTGTGTATTTCTTATTGCTATTGCTGAGTGCTCTATGTGTATTAAAACACACAGCCTATAGCCAAGAGCATTTACAAAAACAAATGAGCATAAAGAGTATAGGCCTTGGACACCCCTGCTCTAAATAGATCACAGACATTTTTTAAGTATTAATTTTTGACGAAACGAATTTAAAAGCAAAGGAAATCAAATGCAACGGAAATCCGTGTTTGATGGTACGGAACGGACACACCAAAATTGAGTCAAAACGTATTGTTTTCGAAAATTAAACTATACGGTCCGTTAATTTTCCATTTACGTCCAAGCTTTGGTGAATACGTATTTACGAGCCGTAAAAGTACAGTAGAAGCCGGATTTATAAATCCGTACGTATCGGAGAGTCCGTAAAAATGTTTCTTGGGTAATAAACTAGACCAAAAAATCATTGCCAAGTTATGTCAACTAATTAATTTTTTTAGCATGAATTATTAATTGTCAACGTGTTTTTGCGTGTGTGTATGCTTACAATTTGTACTTAAAATTTACACATTTACTAAGAATTAAACAAATTATGATGCTCCTGAGAACGGGACTAGCAGCATATTAAATAAAGCCAGTATTGTAACAAGATAAACAAGATTTTTCTAAGTGTACGAAAAATATACACTTTTATACAAAAATATGTACACATACTACCGCAAACATTTTTTTTATGATTGCTCAACTCAACTCAACCAGTCGTCAGTGAGTTAGTCAACTACCTAGATAGACTAAAGTCAGTCGTTCATAGCAGCAAAACTACTATGTAGTAGCAATTTATAATGTACATATGTATGTGTTTGCTTAAACCTACATACAGTTTTTGTACTAAATACACTCAGACCTTTAAAAAAACCATTCCTTGATTCAATTTTAAAATCTGATTCAATTTTAAAATTTCTCTTCATTGATTTATTTTTTTTTCAACTTTATTCAGTCAATATTAAATAAAAATAATTAATTTAATTTTTTGTTGATTATTTTAATAGAATCAAGCAAATTGATTAATTTTTAACAAATCATTTCAATCAAAAATTCTTCATGTATATTATGCTTTGCGAATTAAATTATAAAGTAAATTATTCAATGGAATCAAAATTAAATCAATATAAACTGGACACAATCATTACCTAAATTTATTCAATATCAAATTATTGATTTAAAATGATTACAAATTATTCACTGATTCATAAAATGAATTATTTTTTATGTGAATTGATTAAAAAAAAGAATTATCTTTTTCAAGCTCTGAATACTCTGAAATAATACCAAATAGAATTTTCAACATAAAGAGAAATTGCAATGCAATAATCTCTCTATAAAAATTCCAAGTGAAAAATACAATGTATCAAACAATACCCAGCAAACAATAATGTAAACGTGTCAATGCAAAATAAAAGCTTTTACCTGACATTAGTTACTTGCGTCTACACGAGACATAAAATCAATGTTTAAACACGCAAACCCCATGCAAAACAATAACAAAATAATTTGTATAATTTGGTATTGCATGTGTTGTCGTTAATTTTATGTCTCGTGTAGACGTCAAGTAAAAGATTTTATTTCAAATTACATTAAAACACAAAATTTCAAAAATTTGTTTCTGGGTTATTCAACACAATGGTATTGAAAAACGTTTTTTCATAGTGTTTGCGAGTGTGTTTTGATTGGGGCATTAATAACAAACAATGGCAGCAATAACACAACAGTAATAATGATTACAACAACAAATTACAGAAAATACTATTTCCAATTATCTCTCTTTCTGCATTCAAGCATTGCAGAAATTCATGTGGCAAAAGCAGGAATGGAAATATATTTGCTGTGTTTGCAGTGTTAACAGGAACATTCACTATAAACTGATAACACCCATGTAAAAGAGGATGAGAATAACGTCAATAATTCTACGCGTTAATTTTTATCGTGAACTAATGTTAATTTTATATGGGATTTAGGCGATGTATTTACATAAAATGTACAACTTTAACCCAGCAAAAAAAAAAAGAGATGCAAAAGAAATCAGTAATTGTTAAAATAAAAACTATTTAAATTTATTGAAAGACAAAAAATTGATTTTCAATCACTGAACGGTAGAATAAAATTTCTCGTTCATATTGAAGGGTTGAAAAATTTTATGTTTTTTTTTTTGTTTGATTTTTTCAAAATTAAGAAGTTCATAGTGATTTAAAACATTTAATTTGAAAAATTAATTTAATTCTTTACAAAAGAAATCAAGCGGCACGAAATATAAATAAAATCCATTCAATGATTAGTCATTTTGGATATAATTCGTAAAATTTTGTATATCAAGTATGCTATAGGGCAGGGGTGCCCAAAAGTTCCATATGGAATTTTTATTCAATATTTTTTATTGTAAAAACCAATACATACAAAGAAAAAAGAAAATAATATTTCATATCATACGTTAAACAAAAACTACATTGATGATCGCTGTCGTCAATGTTTACCAGCAAAGCATACGAAAGTGTTGTTGAAGAGTCATCAAGAAGAAAAAACTAATAAGGCAAAGTTGTTTGTGTACTTCGTATTGCTATTGAGTGTTCTATGTGTATTAAAACACACAGCCTATAGCTAAGCGCTTTCACAAAAACAAACGATGATCAAGAGCATAGGGCTTGAGCACCCTTGATATAGGGTTTTGCAATTGGCGCGGGTAGCTGTTAGCGGCCTATAACAGCCATGTTGTTTTGGTGGCATCTGTCTGACATGTGTTTATTATTCAGTTACAGATGCCAAAGCACCATGGCAAGTTATACAATTGAGCAGCAGGTCCAAATAATAAAACTTTTTTATTAAAATTTTGGCCGAAAAATCGTAGTTTTCAGCAATTTTCAGAAAAAACTTTAGTCTTATTTTTCAGCTAACTTGGAACTAATTTATTTTGCTAACAAAAATGTGATGTTTAACACATTCATAATGAGAGCAACAATTAGATAAACAAGAGGTAGATGTCGCAGCTTGTCAGAATGTAGTACAAACAAATATTAACAACTAAAAACAACTCTTCCAAGACATAAAAAAATACTACCATAAAATATACATAAAACAAAAGGACGACAAAATTTATGTATATAGAAAATGTGATAATAAAAAAAATATATTGTAACGAAAATTCTATTCATCAATTTCGATTTACTCGAAGAAACATAGATTCCCATATGCCAGCCCTGAAATGTAAAACAGTTGCGATCAATGGCAACCCTTCACCACAGCTAGTGTTGCATTGGTGTTCTTCTGTCAAACTTTAAAGAACATTCGAAAGTTTCCGGTATGCAGCTTCTGGACGGTGCTGCCACATTCTAGTTATTTTTGCCCGCATCTATAAATACGATCGCCAGGTGGCATAGCAGTTAGTTGATAATCAAACGCTAAAAAAGAAGCATTGGTGATAAGTTGAATTGCGTATTCTGAATTGTTAAAACATGTAACTATTAGAGTTCAATAACTGTTTAAAGAGTTACTATTGAAAATTTCAACTGTGTTTATTATTTCAATATAAAAACAACTATATTTATAGAAAGGAAAAGGTTAACTCCGATTTATTTAAGTGTTTGTGTATGATTTAAACCGAACCCAAACGGGTTCAGGATCGCTGTTTATAAAAACTTTAAACCCGAACCCGCTGAACCCAAAAATTTAACCAGGTTCGGGTTCAAAAATATAAAAAAATATTCTTGCTGTTCATGGCGTGAGAAATGTTTCATAGAAAAATCATAATAAACATTACATTTCTTGCATTCCAATTTGCAGTGCTTGACACTTGATCAATGCAGAGCTATTTGCAAAAAATTGCGAACACCAAAAATTTCTTCTTTAGCTAAAAAGATAAACTTGAAAAAAGTCGTACGAGACTGCCAAACTAGATGGAATTCCATTTATGACATGGAATACAAAAGTTTTTGTTCGGAATTACTGGATGCTGCATTAACTATTAATGATAATATTTGGAATATGTGTGAAGAATTCGTAGAAGTTTTTGCACCTGTTAAAAAACTTACGCTGAAACTACAAGAAGAACAGATGACTTTAGGAGATTTTTATAGAATCTGGCTTAGTTTTAAATTAGAGCTAACAAAACATGAAAAAACAAAAACATTTTCATAAGAATTATATTTAAATATTATAAAAAGAGAAAACTAATTAAAAAATTAATAATCCACTTTTGATTGCAGCATTATATCTAGATAGCAGATTTAAATAATGCTAGGCCCCGAAGATGTTAAAAATGCTAAAAAAAAAAAAACATATTTTAAAAACAATTGAAATTTTCAAAAATTTGCAAATGGAACGATAAAAGAGAATTTTATGAAAGAATCAAAATCTTATTCTTCAGAAGAAGGAACGATTTTGTAAATCAAAGAAAAATTTTTTAAGAAGAAAACTTAAAAAATATATTTATTATAAAATTAAATGAAAATTTCTTTGAAAAATATATAAATTTCCTATTAATAAAGCAGTTATACTTTTAAATTTTGAACCCGAACTTGAAATTTTTATTTCGATTAACCCGAACCTGAGCCCATATTTTTCAAGGTTTCTGTCCCTGATTTAAATTATAGACAATTTAATATATTGAAATTTTTAATAAATAATATTTATAAACAAAATATTTATAAATAGTGATCCTTTATGGAATTTAGCGAAAATAAAACAAATATTCAGCATGCTCTGTAAGTAATTGCGATAATTTTGTTTCAATTTTATTTATACTATTTTTGATATATTTTTAGATTTTCAATTTAACCATGCCGATAATGCGAAACAAAAAACACAATGTCTAGATAAAAATATTCAGCAAATAAATAAACTATTGTAAAGTATAATTTTTCTACAAATTTTGTTTTTCAGTCTACTAATATTCAGCAAAAAATTGTATTGGTTTTAGTAAGGATTTTTTGTATTTACAATTGACTAAGTGTGTGTAAGTACAACTTTTGTTTAATATACTATTTTTTGTTTTGTTAAAAATCAGCTTTCTGATTTTCACCAACACGATTTTGCTGGCATTAGCAAATTTTAACTGACGCAGCAGTTAAAACTGCGTTTTGTTCCGAATTACAGTAAAAATACCTTTACGGTTTAAAATGCTGACTTTCAATTTTTTGCTGATAAGTTCCATTAAGAAACTAATATTTTCCATCCCCGGACTAAAAATTTAGGCATTATACAAACACACACACAGGGAGAATATGGACAGTCATTAGTTGATGACTCTTTACTGACAATTCAGTTATTTCTTGAGATAAGGATAAATGACTTCAGAATGATGTGGAAGTATTTTGTCAATCTAAACTCATGTTGTAATTTCAATGTCATGAACACGTAGCAACTTATGACCTTCTTTATGTTTGTTAGTGTTAGTCTGAATGTTTAGGCATTTCGTTGGTATTAGTACAGTGCCAAATATTCAAAGGACATTAATTTTATTGTTTTTTTTAAGATGAAGACTACACTAAATATATTTATGTACACAATTTTAAATCCGTTTACTTTTTAGTCACAATCACAATCTTAAGAAATATCAGCAGGAATGTAGTAAATTTAAATTCTGGTGCATTGATCAGTTCGAGTAGGTAATTAACTTGATATTCAGCATCATATGACCCTGACTTTTAAAACATTCATATATGATTACCTAAGGTGTTGTGGTCCTTTATACGGTTTGTTATCGCTGAGAACAGTATTGTAAAGTCAGCAAAAAAATGTTGCTGAGTTAGCAAAATTCAGCAAAAGTTGTAAAAAAAATCCTTGATTAAAAAAACCCCAAACAATTTGTAGAAAAATTATATTTTAATTAATTTATTTGCAGAAAATGTGTGTGATTCTCATAATAATTTGCAAAACTTTTTAAAATATAACTTTGGTTATTTTTGAAACAAGTAATCAAGTTTAACCCTCATACGATCTTCGGGTGAAATTTCACCCATTTTAAGTTTTAAAACCGTATATCTCTTAAAAATTTTATCGGATCGAAATGAGACCTTTTTCTAATTTTCTAAATTGATATTTTACACCAAAAAACGGTACAGATTCTTTGACATACTTTAGGATTTCGAAATTATTTGAAGAATTACGTAAAAGTCCCTGGGGTGAAATATCACCCATTTAGAAAAACTCATAAGTATTATTTGTGGGAACCTTTCTGTGGTAACCTTTATGACAGAAATAAAATATTTCTGGCAGCACAGTTCAACCATATGTTTTTTATGTGTTTTTTCCATGTGATGATTTGCAAAATTATGTAATTCCGTTATTCCACATGCGTCATTTGAAAATTATTTTTGTTGGCGTAAATTTTGTAACACAAAGAAATATACATAGTGAATTTTGCAAAAAAATATCGAAAATGTCTACAACAAGAAAGGTAAATAAAAATATTTTCGAAAAACAAAATACCTGGTAAAAACAATTTATTTTTAGCGTTTACTTGATGCTGAAATTGAGCATTTAATGGAAAGTTGGGAAGAAAGTGATGCAGCAGACGACTCTGTTACAGATTCTGAAGATTATGTTCCCGATGAGTTGGTTGAGCAAATTTCGCATTCTTCCAGTGATGAAAGTGAAGAAGAAGAGTTAGATGTACCCACTGAAGCAAGTAGTTACATTTCATCCAAGGACAAAAAGGTTATGTGGTCCACTGAGTTGCCAAGTACTTTTGGACGACCATGTGCAGAAAACATTATTCGGGATCGAGCTGGAATAACTTATTACGCTTCTAGTTGCATTGCTAGTATAAGTGATGCATTTAATGTATGTTTTCCTGAAACTTTACGGAAAGTTATTATAAAATATACGAATGTGGAGGGTCTTCGTGTTTATCAAAATGATTGGAAAGATATTGACGATGTCTCATTACAATAATATTTTGGTCTACTTATACTGGCGGGCGTGTATAAATCACATGGCGAGTCACTGGATAGCTTGTGGAATGAAGAAACGGGAAGGCCTATATTTCGTTCAACGATGTCATTGAAACAGTTCAAAAAGCTAAATCGAGTTATAAGATTTGACGATAAAGCTAGCAGAACAGAACGCAGAGCTCGTGATAAGTTAGCTCCAATTAGAGAGCTATGGGACAAATGGGTGGATAATCAACAACGTATTTATGTTCCACATGAAAACATAACTATTGATGAGCAACTATTGGCATTCCGAGGTAGATGTGCATTCAAACAATATATGCCATCGAAGCCTGCCAAATATGGCATTAAATTTTGGGTACTTTGTGACAGCGTCACAAATTTCGCCTGGAATTTACAAGTTTATACTGGTAAGTCAACTCCTGATGCAGCACCAGAAAAGAAACAAGGTCAGAGAGTGGTTCTTGACCTTATAAAAGATCTAAAAGGGCGAAATATAACGTGCGACAATTTCTTTACAACATACGATCTTGCTGTCGAATTGCTAAAAAGAAAAAACACCATTGTGGGCACAGTTCGGTCCAATAAAACGTTTATGCCACAATCAACTAAACAAGAACTTCGTAAACGTTCAGTTTTTTCCAGCATGTTTTTTTTCAATGACAAAATTTCACTGGTGCAGTACGTTCCAAAAAAATATAAGACTGTCAATGTCCTAAGCACTTTTCATCATAACAAATCGGTATTGGATGGAAGGAATAAGTTGCCAGAGATTATTTCGTTTTATAATAAAACTAAAGCAGGTGTAGACACTTTAGATCAGCTGGTGGGTACATACACAGTGAAACGAAAAACTAATCGCTGGCCTCATGCAATGTTTAGCAATATGATTGACATATCAGCAATTAATGCGTAGGTTTTATGGCAAGAAATGAACAATGATTGGAAAAAAGGAATATTACACAAAAGAAGGTTATTTCTTCATGAACTGGGAATGGAATTGGTTAAGCCAGAAATTCAACGGCGATCTCATCTACCAAGGTCCGATTCTGCAATAATTTTGCTCAACACCATACGCCAATCAGACGAAGAGCCCTCTACGTCATCATGTGGGAAAAAAAGAAAAATGACTTCAGGGGCCCGATGTGAACTGTGCCCGAAAAACGATAGAAAAGCCTATTCGGCATGTACATCTTGTCAAAAATTCATATGCGGACAACACAAAATTGCATATTTTATATGCAGCAACTGTAACCAAAACAATTAGTTATTATTATATAAAAGCTAAAAATATGTACCTACATCCTATGGAATTTAATGGATAATTTAAGTTTATTTTTTATTGTTTTCTTATTAATTATATTTTAATAAATATTACTTAAACGGTTATTAAAAAACTGAAAAAAATATATATTTTCATTAAAAAATTGGTAAAGGTTATACATGGGTGTTTTTTCACCCGAAGAACTTTACTGTAACTTATTTTGAGGATCGTATGAGGGTTAAGTGATTTGTATCAAAATTAATCAAAATTTAAATTCTGAAAATCGTAGGTACAAATTTATAGTTGTAAAAATTGCGGATAAAGTAATTTAATAAATAAGGCCTGTCAAAATAAGGCCAACAGCCAAACTTAAAATTCATATAGGAACCACTAAAATTCCCAGGTAAAACTTAACAGGGGGTTGTGAAAATGAGGCTAAGGCCCGATTACTTATATGCTGTTAAAATCCAAATTACAAATTCAAAATTTATTTGGGAACACCTAAAGAACAAATTGTCATTAAAATTTGCCAGGTATGATACCTGAAGGTTGGTAGTTCCAAAAAATCATATGGATTTTTTTTATTAGTGGCGCCATCTATGTGTCATAATACGAATTTTATAGCCGATGTGTTATTTGTACCGCATAATTTTTTTATAATTTTGTAGAGGTGTTTTATTGAACAATATTGATAAGAAATTTAACCCTGGTTTATGTACACGAAATCAAAATTACGAAACGACGTAGTTAAGTAGTCAGTACCAAAGATAGTATTCTTCTTTTTTGACAATTTCTTCGTGACACAGGTATGAAAAACAAATAGAAATGAGATAAATGTAGGCAACCTCACAATTAAAGTACATATTTTGATATCAGCTATTAAATACACATAACCCGCGTCAAAAATTATGTTCCGTATGACAACTACATGCTACCCTACAGCAATAATAATTCGGGTTAAATTTCTGGAAGCAGTCCTAACAATGGGAAAGGAATTTCTTTTTGCACAGGGCTTAAAATACAGAGATAAATTAAAACCGAATTACTAAAAAAGTGAATTTTATGCAACATCAAAAAGAAGGGGTTATATGGGAAGTGAGTCAAAATATGGGCATTTTTTTTAATTTTGAGACATGATTTATGGTCCCATATTACATTTGCAACCCAAATTCTAACATGATATCCAACAGTTTTAAGCCTACTTTACTAGAAAGAACCTTTCTATGGAAGATATGTCTGTCCTTGGGCCTATATTATGAGAAAAAACTTCATCCACAAATCTGTATATTTCAAAATCACTTTCTGAGTCGATTTATAGTTACTACAAGGCGGCGCTCAGTCCAATATTTTTGGTAGTTCCAAACATCAGCACAAACTTATATTACTCTTGAGTTGGGTATAAAAATCAATTAAAATTTAAACTAAAAAGGCTAAAGCTGTTATCTGTCATTTGTGTAATTATCACTTTGTGGCACCTTAAAGGAAGATCTTTATCTACAATACAATGTTGTTGACGACTACTTATCTATTTATTGCAACACACTATAATTTTCTTCTAAAACACAATCACTTATAACAACGATTTGTACGTACACAATCACATTTAAGTATCAACAGACCTGGCAGGTCGGCAAAACCAGAACAATTCCAAAAAAATATACAATATATTTATAAACTCGTGTGTGTTGTGAGAGAGCGATGCAATGCGGTCGGTAGTGTTCAACAAATATTGTCGCTGGATAGGTCGGGAATTGCAGCAATATTAACTAGCTGTTGTTTTTTGTTTTGTATAACTTGCAATATTTCCAGTTGAGGTTAATACACGTACAAGTCTACAAAAGGAAGTGTCTAAAAGAAAATGCACAAGAACGCAGTACCAGCAGCAATCAGAGATTTAAGCCGAACCATTTCCTCAACTGGCGGCGGCTACTGCTTATATGACCGTCGGATGCAGGAGATGAACCCAAATTGGTAGGACAATTTTGTATGCTTACGTTAACGTAACCAAGACCATGAAAAATATAAATCTTTATTGTATCAATTCGGGAAAAAATAATTCTTTTTGTAAATCAGCGAGTTGATTCAATATTTTATAAATCAAATTAATCAAATTTAAAATCATCATTGATTAATCAATTTCATTTGAATCTTATTTGATTCACTTAAATCAAACCATAAGATTGATTTAATTTAAGAATTAAACCATTTTGTAAAATCGTAATTTTGCCGGTATCTCGAAACCAAACGAACAAAATTTTTGATCTACTAGAGTATGTATATACTGCGATAATAAAACTAGGCCAGGTCCTGAAGACATCTAGAGGTATCAATTTTTATAAAACAGCCGAAATTTGTAGTATCGGAGTGTGTTAATTTATATTATCATATAAATTGACTATTGACAGTGACTATTTGCACTGTTATAATATAAAAATTTCATGAAATCCTTCGCGAATCAAATCGAAATTGATTTGATTCTTTGATTTAATATTGAATTATTTCGTTTGATTTATAAAAATAATTATTTAAATCAACTTGATTCTTCTAATGAGATAAATATTGAATCATGAGTTAATAATTCAATCAGAAAAATAATTCGTCAAAATTTAAACCAAATTTGAAAATTGATTTAAAAAATTATGGTTTTAAAGGTCTGCTGATAATAGGTTATTAATTTAAGGTACCACTTTATTCAAAAGTTTATAGAATACCAGAGATATTAAGGTTAGGTCCATTTTAGTAAATTTTAAATAGTTTAAATATGGAAAAGTTTAATTTATTTTGTTCATATTAAACTGAATGGAAGTTTGTAAAAAACAATTTTTTTTTGACAACTAAATTATTTTTCGAACATAAACACAAAAAGATCACTAATTCAGAATCACCGTTTTTGCAATTAGGTGAATTTAAAAAATTTTGCGTTTTGAATTAGTGACTAATTTCAGAACATGCAGGATAAATAATTATTTTGATTATTTATCGCAAAATTAACCATTTGTTTTAATGAACATATATATTTTAAAGAAATAAACGTGGTATTTAAAAAAAACGGGCGAATATTCAACGTGCTTCAACAATTATTAAGGTACGTTTCTACACCTTATACGAGGTGGTTCCTGTATCTTCTCATTAAGGAAAAAAAACAGTTTTTTTTTATCAGCTTCAGCCGTTTGCAGCCGATGGTGATCGGCGGCGGCTAGGCTGAGGAAAGTGGTTTGCCACTGAACTGCTGAAATCGGCTGGCTTACATCACGGGTAACAATACAAAACATAATCAAATAAAATACACAACCAAAACACAAAACGTGAAAAGACTACAACGAGAATGTCAAACAAGAGAAGAGGTAAATAAGAATAACAAAGAATAAATGTTAAAAAATTAAAATAACACACAAAAAGCCAACGAACGCAAATAGAGATAAAAAAAATGTATGCAAATAAAAAGAAGTGTAAACGAATTAATTTGTATGGCAGCGGTGTTGCCGCATATTTTTTTTTAAACTGGAAAAAACAAATAAATTGTTATTCCTGTGAAAAATTTACAATCGAACTTTATTGGCAGTCTGTGCCAGACAGGTTACCAATGACATCTGTCAAACAAGAATTCTCGAACCGTGTCGTTATTTTGACATTGCAGTCATTTGCAAAATGAGTTAGAAAAAATAAACTTCATATAAATTATATGCTACATATTATTTTATATAAAAAACCCTTTCTGTCACTACAATTTTAACATATATTTTTACTCGTTTTCTATACGCCATTTTGATTCAATCAGCTGTTTCCTGTCTGGGTAGTCTGTGATAACAGTTTTAACGTCAAACCCGAACATCTTACTATGCTTTATAGAAAAATACATGGACGAAGTAAGGACTGATTTTTATGACGTAAACCAGAATAACAAAACTGACGTTTTTGAAATCAATGGAAGTCGATATAAATGAATAATATTTTCTGTACATCTATTGAATCATTTGGTATCATTTGAATGTTTTAAAAACATGACAAAAGAGATATTACCCCTAAATAAAAATTTCGTCCAAAATTGTTTGATTTGAATACAAATTTGTTAAGCTCTTCTAGTGTTTTTTCAACACAAAATATTTAAGTGGAGAAAAAAATATCTTATTTTCTTTGTAAATATTATTGTTCTGATATTTGTCAAAAAAGTAGAAATGGCGACAAAACTCATTGCGAGTGTCTCCTTAGTAATTCCATCATGAAAAATTTTAGGTCTGTTTGGGTATTTTTGAAAAAACTGGAGAAAATTGAGGAAATTTCCTAATTTCAAAACAAATTTTTCTCCTTTCTGCACAAATTTGAGCAAATTCAACCGATTTTGAAACTCTATTTTAAAATCCAATTTCACTTGCAAAGAAAATAAATTGGAATTGCAGAATTGGGCTGTAGTTAAAGCAGCTGATTATAAATGAATAAAACTTCTTTCGCAGTTAATTCTTTGATATTTGTTACTTTCAAATTATAAACAAACATAGAATCGTATATTTGTTTTGTTTACTTAAAATGAATGTAGCACATGTTATTTTATCATATGTTTATTTTTCCTTACGAATTGTAACTAGTAAAACTTATCCAGTAAATAGTTGTTAGTTCTCTGGCATAGAACTGCCATTTGCTCTGTTTTCTTATTACCATAAAAAAATAAAGAAATAAAAATCTTAGCAATAACTTGTAAAAATAAAGAAATAAAAATCTTAGCAATAACTTGTAGTCTAGACTAGCGATAAATATGTTGACATAAATTGCAGACAATGTCAAAATTAAAAAATCGCTTTTGTGGATCACTCGATTTCGTGCATTTTTATTGCCCGCAAATATATCGCAATAATTCTCAAGCAGTATTTGTTCGCAATTATTGCTAAGATAAAACGTCAAACTAGCTGTAATTTTTCTTTGACAATTATAAAAATACGAAAAATGATAGAAAAAACAACAAAATATTATTAAATTTAATAATTAAATAAATTTTAATAAATTATAAGGAAAAAATAGAAAAATGTATAAATTTTTTTGCTTTACAAATGTATTTACAAGAAATCATAGAACAACCATCTTCCTTTAAATTTTTCAAAATATGAGTTAACATAAATACGTGTTCTCCACCCTTAACATAAGCTCGGCAATCAGCCGAGCATTTTACTTATAGCTAAGGATATTAATGCAAATTCGTCGGCAGAATAACGGCATAAAATATATTTATTGCCAGTCTAGACAACAAGTAATGTAGATGTATCATTTATCATGTCACAATGTCTCCCATTTGCAAAGTTTTGCATAATTTTTGTATTGAAAGCATCAATTTTAGTAAAAATAAATAAATTGAAAAGATATACTTACGTTATTCACTATCGTGATTTGCACACGGTCCAAAAAAAAACGCTCAGACTGTAATTTGCATTTTCTCAGCCTTGAGTAGTTATGGCACAAACTGAGTATTTCTGAATTGTGCTGTTTAAAAATGAAAATCTTATAAAAATGGAAAATTGTTAAGCATCCCATAAAACTTAAAAACAAAAACAGTTTAAAACTGCCATGGCAACACTATTTGGGAGTTAAGAAAGAACATTTTATTCGTTCGATAGTTCATTCTGTTGTTGTTATTGTGGATAATGTGTTTCATAATGAGTAGAACTGCGCGCGCGCTTTTGAAATCGAAAGCACAAACTTTGCTACACAAATATTAACAGAAAAAAGGGCGTTTAACTGAAGCAGACGAGAATGGGTAAAAATTGCATTTAAAATGATTAAACACTTACATTGCAGGTTTTAAAAGAATCAATTCTTTTTAAAATTTACTAAATACAAACTAAACCTTTAATAAAGGGGATTCCCATAAGGGCGGGTAGATGTTATCGTGGAGTTCACAGTGTGGCACGTAGCGCTGGAACCACTTCTCATCTACATCCATATCGTTCAATTTGGGTTAAAAGAAATTTTTATAGAAAATTTAATTGAAAATGTTAAAAAACAAACGTGCATGTATAACAAAAGGGGTGGGTTTTGTATTTGTTTTTCGATTGAGATGCAAGCACTGTTGCATTTTTTAGTACTTTTTTATTTATGTTTTCATTTGTTTCTTTAAATTATTAAAAATTAATATAGATTTACTTGTTAATTGTAAAAAATTTATAAATTGAACACATTAAATAATATTTTTCGAAAAGATACATATATATTAGAAATATAAGAAGAAAACAGTTTTTGCAAAAGTACAAATATTTGCAACTAAGTGTAGTAAGTATTTAAGTTTAAAAAGTACATTGTAGCCACCCAAAAGTCTTCAATAAGTTGATTAAGCATTTGACAGACTTTTCGTTGATTTTTGACAGTAGCTTAAGTTAGCAAAAGTATAATATAGTTAGCCCTTTACTCAACCAAAACAACATGGCGGTCACAGGCCGCCAACATCTACCCGCTTCAATTGCAAAACCCTATATATAGATGGTCGCGAGTGAATCTGAACTCACGCGTTCGATCTAAAATTTATAATAGAATACAATTTGTGTACGATTTTCCGAAAGGGAACTGATTCTTATAATATAGACGGAAAGAACTAACGGGGAGAAAATGTAAAGAAAAATTCCAATAGAATTGTCGAAAAAGTGCATTCAAATATCTTTATATTTCGGCCCAACTCAAGGAAGGAAGATCATTTCCGATTAGAGTTCGTCTTTAAGCTTAGTAAATTGTTTTTCCCGTAGGAAAGTTTTACTCGAACTTTAAATGTTTTAAATCCTAATTTAAATTACAAAATGGAACAATTCCCTAATTTTATATGAGACAAAGAAATTTACGTAAAAACAAATTAGATAGATTAGGTAGATTTTGGTCCATTATAAATTTAATGAAAGTATTAGCCATTGTCAGCTATGATCTTACTCCAAGGGTGTCCAAGGTCTATACTCTTTATGCTCATTTGTTTTTGTAAATGCTCTTAGCTATAGGCTGTGTGTTTTAATACACATAGAGCACTCAGCAATAGCAATACGAAACACACAAACAACTTTGCCTTATTAGTTTTTTGTCGTTCTTCACTGTATACACGCAAGTGCAAAGCAACAACACTTTCGTATGCTTTGCTGGTAAACAGTGACGACAGCGATCATTTATGTAGATTTTGTTTTTGTTTAACGTATGATATGAAATATTTTTTTTTCTTTTTTCTTTGTATGTATTGGTTTTTACAATAAAAAATATTGAATAAAAATTAGTTATTCTTTAAATGTATTGGTGTTTGCTCTTCCATAAGGAACATTCCATAGGCAACATTTAATTACGCGCCAAAAGAACTGATAATTTTTGAGGCCAAAAACAAATCAAGCCAATTTCGTAAAACCCTGTTTTGAAGAGAAGCGTATTCCAATGAGAAAGTTTTGCATCGATCGAAAGAAATGGTAGTTGAACGGACCAAGGTCTTGACTATAAGGCGGGTAGCAAAACTTCCCAACCACTAATTTCTGAATAGTTTTTTACCAGTCTTGAAACATGTTGCCGAACATTGTCATGAAGGAATATTGTAGCTTCATGTTTGGTCGCATATTCCGAGGGTTTTTCGCCAATGCTTTCTGCAAACGAAACAATCGTCTAGCCCGATTTAAGCAGCTTCTGGCACCCTTCTGGGTGCAATACCTAGTCGCCACGGATATTCGGCGTTTATTTGGCTGGTATGCCTGGCTTCACATACGATTACTTGCGCTTTGGATTATCGTAATGGATCAATTTCTCGAAAGAAAAATTACTGGCGATAAAGAAATTACTTCTTTTTATTGCGTTCAAGCACCATTTCGGGCATGCAAAATCGCGTTTCAACGTCTCTCGGCTTCATTTCGGGTAGTACCCAATTTTCTTGCTTTTGAATGAACCCTGCTGCTTGCAAACGTTTTGAAATTATTGCTTTAATGACTACCAATGATTTTTCAAGTTCTTTTTCAGTTAGACAACAATTTTCATTAAGTAATGCCTTCAATTCATAATTTTCTACCTAAATTGTGATGCGGATAACGGGAATTTGTACGAGTGACATCGCTTTGAATAATGTGGCAAGTAATTTATTTATTTATAAATGAATAGTATTAGTAGGATTTTAGATAATCATATTCTTTTTATAAATTATTTTATTGTAAAGAGACATGAAAATTTTTATTAGTAAATTATAGAGAATAAAAATTGGGAAATTCCACAGAGCCACCAGGATAGAATGCTTAGTATTTTCGGTTGACGCTACCCAACCTTATCAATATGATATATGATCTAAAATCCTACTTATACTATTCATTTACAAAATAACAGATCAACAATTCATAAAACTCCATTAATTTATTTATTTATTTATTTCATAAAGTCTATAGAACAATGTTCCTTACAGGCTATAAATACATTTAATTTTAAATAAAAATAAAGTTTAAATAAAAATATTTATTTCTCAAAATAACAACTACGATTTAAAAAAATTTTATAACAAAAAGTTGTTAAAACTAGATTTTAATGTATTTAATTCAATGGCATAATTAAAATTTAATAAATAATGATCTTTAAATGTCCTTATTAGGGGATATAATAATATATAATTAAAACGATGACATCTTTCAAATAAACAAATTATTATTACGGATATTTCTACAAGGTACATCAAAAGAAATTTTCGCCATAAGACTCGGGCAATAAATTTTTTCATTAATTCAATCAAATACAAATAACATTGATTGTATTTTCCGTCGTGTTTTTAATATTTCTAATCATAAATGCATATAACGGACTTCACATGTAGGAATAGAAAAATATAATTCAAATGAGGTAATGAATACTTAATTAATTTCCTTTGTATTCTTTCAGTACGTCCATTATGAATATTAGCATGAGGGTTTCAAATTATTGCAACATACTCTAATTTGGATCTGACATATGATGTATATACAAATTTTAATGTATAGGAATCAGAAAAATCATTACAATTTCTTCTAATAAATGCATTTGGAATCATTTTTTTACAAATGGGGCAAAATAGTCAGCTTAGAATCAAATACTATTCCCAAATCCTGCAAATTGCTAAAAATCCCCAACTGCTGTAAGTCAAACAATTTTTTTAAAAGGCACTAACGATTTTTTCCGCTAATAGGTGGTCGTTTGGTCAACTGATCCCAAAAAACTATACAGTGTACAGCAAAAGTCAAAATAAAAAATCTCCCCAAATTTCTCAAAAATTACGTAACAGAAAATATGACACTTATTTTTATTTTGCGTATTTACTTGTATACTAACGCAAATCCAAAAAATATTTCACTTGTTTAACTAAATAAAAATTATAAAAATTGTAGACGAATATAACCCCATAGTTAAGCAAAGCACTAGTCATGGTACCCCTAGTCAAAACGGTCTTATATTTAATTTATCCTATAAAATTTTATTGCAGAACTGTTGGCATCCCTTAGACTTTTGTTGATTCCCTTTTAAAAAACGTAACGGTACTTTCCAAATTCCCAAGAAGCATTTGTTTATGACAAGAAGTGAAGTCAAGTAATTTTTTAAAATTTCGAGAAAAGAATTAGCAATAAAAGAGCAAAAAATAATAATTAATATTCACGAAACGGGTAAATCATACACCGAAACTGCTAAAATTATAAATGTGAAAAAATCAACAGCGCAGAGTTATAAATCTTTTTCAATAATGAAATAGAATTGAAAATGAGCCACAAACAGGCCGTTCACCAAAAAATTTAAGTCATTATTAAAAAAGACCTATTCAGAAGTGCACCTAAAATATCTTCAGAGTTCAAGGAATCATTGGAGAAACTGTTTCTGCAGACACGGAACGTGGGTGCATACTGTAGGCCAGTTACATTGCTCGTACTGCTCGCAAGAAACTGCACTTTAACGTGCCCAGCAAAACCACACATTACCAAATAATGTGTAAAGTAATGTGTAGCCATAGGGACTCATGGATTCCTTTACACCTTACTTCACTGATGAATTTTACAGGCGATGAGCCTCACTTACTTTAGAGGTGATAATGTAAAGGGTTACCTTTATGGTTAAAAGAATGGAAAAAGTAATGTGTCTAAAAATAGATTTTTAAAAAAGAGGAATTTTTATTAAAAAAAATTATTACAAATATTTTAAACGTTATTAAAAATAATGTGGTCATGATGGAAATTGAACCAGGGAACTCTGGTTGCCAGCCAAGAACTCTACCCACTGAGCTATCAACGCAGCATACCAATATTAAACCAAGTTAAACCAATATACAAGGTTGAACTACATTCAAAAAACTAGCTCTAAGTGTTAGGTAAAGCAATCCAGTATAAAAATCACAAAATTTTAATAAAGTTTTGTTATTTTTTCAGTTTTGTTATTTTTTTAGATAAATAAGTGAAATATTATTTTGATTTGTTATGGTTTATAAGTTAATACATTAAATAAAACAAAGTGTCATATCTTTTGTAACGTATTTTTTTAAGAAATTACAAAAGTTTTTTCATTATAGCTAGGGTACCTTTACTTTTGCTGTACACTGTATATGCAAATACTTGAGAATATATCTTGTTAACATTTTTATTTTCACATCTGCACATATTTTTCGATTCATTTGTATTTTAATTTTTATATTTTTATGCATATGATTTTTATTGTCAATTGTGAAAATTTAAAAAAAAATCAAAACTTTCAGTTTTCAAAAACTACCAATACAATTGGTTTGTTTTTAAATAATTTAATTTACAAAACATGTAATTAAAATATGCGTTGTCCATTGAAGCTTTCATAAATTCATGCATTTACATTTTAAAATAAAGGGTGGTTAAATTTTAAGGGCCGATTTTGAATGTGAACCACACCTATACGTCAAGTTTTTTTTCTGCATTTCATTTGACATTTCTCAATTTCAGATTAACTCAATTTGAACCATGGAAAGATACACAATCGAGCAACGCGTTAGAGTTATTCAGGCTTATTATGAAAATGGGCGTTCAAAAATCGACTAAATGTGTCCACAATCGTCAGAATTGTGGGCAAATTCCAGCAAACCGGATCTGTGAAAACACCTGTGCATGCTCGCCCTGTTGGTTCTGCGGAAAACATTGCTGTTGTTCGCGATAGTGTGTCATGAGGTCGGCCAAGCATTTGCTTGAATGGTGTTCGCTATCGCGAGATGATAACGAACTTAATGTGGCCAGGAATTGAGGATATGACCCTGGCCGATATGTAGTTCAACAGGACGGTGCCACTTGCCACACAGCTAACGAAACAATGGCTCTTTCGCGCGACAAATTCAATGGCCGTGTTATCTCACGTGGTGGCGATGTCAATTGGCCGCCAAAATAATGTAATTTGACACCATTGGACTTCTTTCTTTGCTTTATAAATTATAAAGATATATTTTTTAATATGAGATCCTGTTATCAAATTAATTCTTTAAAAGTTCTGAATTACCCATACACATCCAAAAATAATAATGTTGATGATAATAACAGCTGTAGTAGGAATGACTTTTAACTGACTGATAACAGCACAACCAATTTAAAGAAAGTAAGTACACATGAATTAATGATTAATAAACAAGGAAATAAAATCACAAAAATGCATCATACACAATGGTCCCAAAACCTTAAAATTTACCGAATTTATTTACATATAAGCCGAATTATAGAATGTCACCTTTGTCTTCTAATTTTATGCAAAATTTCACCACAATTTCGCAACATTTGCAAGAATATAAATAATTATTGTTTGTATATGCCATAATCTAAATATTCTCTGTTTAATTCCGAAATCCGTTTTTAGATATTTTGTATCATATCTGAGATATTCAGTATTCAAACTTTTACTAACAGGTAGAGTAGAGTTTCCACACAAAAATTCAAAAATGTAAAAGTTCTTTACCGTTTTTGGCGTATAGGTCAAACCAATAATAAGCTGTCGATAAAGTTGTTTTTGTCTCACTAAACTCCCCGAAATGTTAAGAGGCATAAAAAGCGGTCTCAGAGAACATAGTGCAGTGTATCAACATATCATATAAATAAAATAAATACTAGAGCATGGACGGAGTACGTGCACTCATAAGTTTGAATCAGATGTAGAGTTATACAAACGAACAAAAAAAGTATATCACTCAATGCAAAAATAACAGCAAAAAAATACAACAAAATCTATTAACATTTATAAATAAACGGAAAACAAATAAACAATACTAAACAATAAAAAAAAAGAGTCAAAATGAACGATTCTCTTAAAAAAAAAATAAAATACATACTCGAAATGATCATCGGTCAATGAACGCTTATAGAATGCCTATAAAAAATTAACACCAAACACAGTGTGCCAGATGTGACGGTTTTACGTAATATTGACGATTTTTAGAGGTTTAGAGAATTTGCCAAATCAAGATTGGCAGAATTTTTTTGGCGAAAATTTATTCATACTCAAAATAGCAAAAGAATCCAGCTTTGCCAGATATTTAGTAACAAGTCAAAAACTGGGAATGAAAATATTTTAAGATGAATAAAAAATATATCTGTGTCGATTACTTGGGGTTTTCTCACCCGATATTTCGAATTAAATTTTAAAATTAATCGAAAAAATAATGGAGAATAATGTAAATTTTTCTGCTGTTTTATATATATACACTCAGAAAAAAAAGTCAGTGGAAAAATTTGTAAACGGTTTTGAATCCCACTTTACTATTTTTGTACTAATTTTTAGTAAAAAAATTATTATTTAGCAAATCTTTTTGCTATTTACATTTTACAAGTTACAGAATATTTGTTGTTAATTTCAGAAATCATTTTACAAATTTTTGAAAGCCGGTTTGTTAAAATTAGCAAAAAAAAAAAATTAACTAATTTTTAAAAAGTGGATATTAAAGGAAATATTATTTGTAATTAAAACTTCCACCTACAACCTTAAACTGTTACATATATTAAAAAAAGGGGTCGGAAGTGAATATGTCTAAAAATAGCACAAAAAAGTTTTTTTGGTTTTAAAAATCAGCCCTAAAATCAATTAAAATTTGAATTAAAAGGTAGGAAGATTGACTAAAATATTTTTCAAAAAGATATTATAACAAAATGATAAATTCGTTTATGTTTTTACAATTTTTTTTTTAATATTGTCCAAAATATTTTTTGAAAAAAAATTTTTTTGATGCTCGATAAAAAAAGATAAATATGAAATTTTGTACTAATATTAATAATATTAAGTAATTTTTTTTGCTGATTTTGGCAAACAGATTTAAAATTCCACTTTACAAAAAGTTTACTAAAATTTAGTAGCGGCAGCTAATTTTTCTACAAATTTCATTTTACTACACGTCAGCAGATATGTGTTGCTAATATTAGCAAAAAATACCGCTGGGCTCAAACTGTAATGGGAAATTTTCCTAATTATACACTCACCAAAAAAAGTCTGTAATGAGAAATTTTGCTAATTTGAGAAGTTCCCGGCCTGACACATAGATGGCGCCACTGGACTTAAATAGATATGATTTATAGTTAGCCCTAACCTTCAATAAATTTGACAGCTGTCGGATCATTAGTTTGTGAATTATAGCATTTTGAGTGAAGCAACTTTTGTTATTGTTAAAAAATGGAATGCTTTTTGAAGGGAAAAATACAGTTGAAGCAAAAACTTGTCTTGATGACGAGTTCCCGAACACTGCCCAGGAAAATCAACCGTCAAGGATTGGTAGGCTAAGTTTAGACGTGGTGAAATGAGCACCAAAGACGGTGAACGCAGTGGACGCCAAAAAAAAAAAACACGAAACAAAAAAATCCACAAAATGATTTCCAATGACTGTAAATTGAAATTGAATAAAATAGCAGGTACTCCAAAGATATCAACTGAACGTGTGCATCATATCATTCACGAATATTTGGGTATGAGAAAGCTCTGTGCAAAGTGGGTGCCGCGCGAGCTCACTTTTGACCAAAAACAAGTCAGTGAAAACGAATGCGAAAATCCCTGAATTGGGCTTCGAATTGCTTCCGCATGCACCGTATTCTCCAGATCTGGCCCCCAGCGACTATTTCCTGTTCTCAGATCTCAAAACAATGCTCGCTGGGAAGAAATTTTCTTCGAATGAAGAGGTGATCGCCGAAGCTGAGGCCTATTTTGAAGCAAAGGACAAATCGTAGTACAAAAATGGTATCGAAAAGTTGAAGGGTCGCTATAATCAGTGTATCACCCTTGAAGGGAACTATGTTGAATAAAAAAACGAATTTTGCCAAAAAAAATGTGTTTTAGTATGGTAGGCCGGGGACTTTTCAATTGACCTGTTATATATGTATGTAATAAAAATGTATTCATTGGGATCGTGTTTTGTAAACATTTTTAGTTTTTCCAATATATTACATATTAAAATTGTATCCAAATCAGCATGCCGTATACGTTTAACATTTTATAAAGTTAAGCCTGGATTAGTCAGACGTACATTTACGACCATACTAGTAAAACATACTGATCAGGTAACTTAACTAAACAGCACATAAGTTAAATGAGTATAGAAAATCTTGTATTTTAATTTATCTCTTTTCATATGCAGTGAAAGCATAAAAAACCTAAATGAAGAGAGAGAATTCTGTTGAGGATTGGGTTTTCTTCTATGATTTGATCTGTTCGTCCCTATATAAAATACAACGGCTAAAAAATCCGTATGATGACACATATGTGGCGACACTTATAAAAAATCCATATGATTTTGTGGAACTACCAACCTTCAGATGATACCTGTCAAAATTAAATGACAATTCGTTTATTTGTGAACAAGTTACAACTTTATTAGTGACGCTACTTTTGCGATTTTGAAAACAATGGACTCAAAACAATTTCGTTTGATAATTTATCATTGCTTTTCAAACCAAAGCTTGGCTTGATAAGTGTTATATTCGAACTCTGCTCCATGAAGACAAATAATAGAAAAATGGTTTGCTGACTATAAACGTGGTCGTCCAAACACCGATGACGCCAAAGGCTTTGGTCGTGCAAAAAAGGTGGAGATAGCTGATACATTAAAGATATCTAAGGAACGTGTCGGCTTTATTTTCCATGAACATTTGTCCATGAGACAGCTGTTTCAAAGTGGGTGCCGCGTTTGCTCACAGTGCACCAAAAACAACAACGTGTCGATGATTCCAAATGATGGCCAAGTTGCACGAATTACACTTTTAATTGATTACGCACCCAGAAATTTTTACCTGTTTTCAGACCTCAAAAAAAAAAAAAAACTCGCTGAAAAGAGATTAAGTTCGAATAAAGAGCTAATTGCCGAATCAGAGGCCTATTTTTAGGCCAAAGATTAATCGTTCTATAAAAAATGTATCGAAATGTTAGAAAGGCGTTGGAGTGATTGAATCGCTCTTGAAGGATACCATGCTGATGAATAAGGTCGAATTTTTTTAAAAAATAATTAAGTAAATATTTCGCAGGGGATTTTGAAAAAACTTTGTGATTAATTTTGTTAAAATTTCTTCTAAAAGAGTTGACTTAATTGGCTTCTGAAACTCTTATATGTTTGAAAAGTTATATACTTGTAGTCTAGACTAGCAATAAATATGGTAACATAAATTGCAGCAAACGTCAAAATTAAAAAAATCGCTAGTGTGGATCACTCGATTTCGTACATTTTTATTGCCGGCAAATATGTTGCAATATTTCTCCAGCAGTATTCGTTAGCAATTATTGCTCATTCATAATATGAGTTAACATAAAAACGTGTTTTCCATCCTTAAAATCAAGCTCGGAAATTAGCAATTTTGTGCCGTTATTTTGCCAACGCACTTTACTTGTTGCTAAGATTTGTATTGCTAATATAGAGGAGGAGTTAGTTCCAAATAAATATTGATTGTGACTAAGTACAATTTTGTAAACAACTTGTAATTTTTTTTTTTTTTACTTTTAAACCGCATATTAAAAAGCTCGAATTTCAAGGCTTTTAAAATATCCTTTTCTAGAGGATATTATGAATGGTTTTGTGTTAAAAAAGCTGTAAAAAAACATATTTTTGAAACAATTTTGTATATTTTTTTTTTACCAATTTTAATAAATTTGTTAATCGTACAAAATTATTTAAATTATTCGTTATTCGAAATTTGGACATTTTAAATTATTTGACAAAATTATTTGAATAACCGAATAACGATTAACCATTTTAATATCCTAATAAAAACTTATAACATATGCAAAAAAGAATCTACTAACACTGTCAGTCGTCTTATGTCCCGGTAGGGCTATAAAATAAGAACAGTCCGCAAAAGCTGTAAAATTTAGAACAGACCGCGTAGGCTCATACTGCATTAAATTTTAATGGACATAAGGTATTGAATGAAATAGGTAAGTAGCCAAGTTGGAGTGGAAATTTGCGACTTTACACTGCCACGACACTCCTAATATTTTCCCTTTTCGCAAATTCTAAAATATTAAATTATGTGTTTCACCTGCCACAGTTTTTGATAAAAGTTCTCGTTTCCAGTTAAAATATATATACCACTGCGCAACTTAAATTTTTCAGAAAAATTATGTTTTGCTAATCAATCAGTAAAATATTTAATTCTGAATATTGAAATGGTTAAAGGAATTCAAAAATAGTATTTTTTTCGAGTTTAAGTTCATTTAAATATAAATTCCACTTTGGTTTTTGAAAGAGGAATGCAAATGATTTTTCATTCGTTTTATATTATCTGAAGAATGCATAACGTTTTTACTACTCGTACCACTCTAAAGACTGTGGCCTTATCAAACCCAGAAGGAAAAAATTGCGTTAGAACATTTAAGGATAAAGTGCACGAAAGTGAAATTATGAAATCAGATCCGAAAAAATCCTAATTAACAAATATACATATTTTGAATTAAAAATGAAAGTGACCTTCATTAATTTCAAAATAAAAAGTTTAAATATACCTTTAACTTTCTGCAAAACAATTTGTTTAAATACATACTAATAGCTTTCAAAGTACAAAGTATGATCAACAAAGAATTTGCTATTTTCCCCCCTCTCAAGTAAATCAGTTCCATAAAGTAAATCAGTTTTTACTTTGCAAATAATTAATTAAGCATAATTCATTTAACATTTAGCCCTCAAAATATTGACAAATATAGATGTCGAGTGAAAACACCAGAAACAACAAAATAATTGAGTAAAAGTGTAGCTATAAGATAAATATTTCAACTACCAAGTATTGAAGACTAGACCAAAATATCCATACACAACAACATCCACTACAATCATCAACACTACAAATATACAACAAAAATGGTCATGATTAGGGCAAGAAATTCCATGCTAATTCCTTACATTTTGAAGAAAAAAAAATCATTCCTAAAACTCTGCTTGACCAGCAGAAAAGCATGAATTCTGCTTCTTTTGCACTCAAAAAAAAAAAAAAAAAAAAAGACATGAACTAAAAACCAATCCAAAATTTTCTTCAAAATAGTTTGAAAATTTTCCTCAATTTAAGTCTAATTTTCTTAAACTTAGAAAAAATTTCTTAAAAAGAATAAAAATTCCTAAATTTTAGTAAAAACGAAATAGTTTATATACTCAGAAATAGTTCATATATTTCCCAAGTAATATTTCTTGATTTTTGGAAAAAAAAGTATCAAATTTTAATAAAAATATTTTAGTTTTAAGAAATTTGCATACTAAAATGTAATAAAACTAATTTTAGTTAAAAAAAAAAAATATCAGAACATAATTTACTACCATTTAGTTCAAAAAATTTGTCTTAACTTAAAATGAGAAAGTACTTGAACTTAATGTGTTAATTTTTTTTTCGCGAGTAGTAAAATTAACTAAATTTTAGAACGCCATTTGTAAATTGAGTTTTTAAGTTTACCACTATCTAATTTTTTAGAACTGTTTTCTAAAAATTTGTGCAAATAATAAAAATTTATTTGATTTAGAATCTTATGAACTACTTCAAGGGAAAATTTTCATGCAAATTAGTTCAGATAAATTTAAAAAATTTTAATAAAATATTTTTTTGTTTCAAGTAAAATTTTTTTTTTTTAATTTTTGGTAAAAAATAAACTTAGGTTTAGGATTTTTTTTTCAAAAAATGTCTTCAGATAAATGGAAAATTTAGTAAATTTTTCTTAAAACGAGGAAAATTTTAGTTTTTCTGTGGGAAAACGTTTAACTTATTTTCAATATTAAAAAAAACCAAATTAAAAACAAACTAGATAATTATCCTAATTAAAAAAAAAAAATTATTTCAGGAAAAAAATTAAAGTATCCTTTAAAATGTTATCGTGCACGATTGTAATTTTTGGTTAGCGATCGTGCGTGAGTCGAAAATCGCTCACATGTCCATCTCCATCCTAACAGCCTTAAATATTGAACTTTAAGTAGCTTAAAACTTTAAGTAGTAAAAAATTGCGACTTTGCGCTTTTATGTAATAATTTTGTTTGCTGACTACAAAACAAAATATCGCAGGCATATTTTTTTACATTACGGCATAATGGCTTTCCTATAATTGAGATCGCGCCTATTAAACTTTATATTTATCGAAATTAGTGATTTTTTTACCTTATCATAAGAAAAGGTTTAAGTTTGTATGTCAATTAAAGTTTAAGCTAAAAATTTTATAAAATAAACATGACAATAACAAGAAATGTAAATTTGATATTTTGTATTTTTGCAACAATTTCCTTAAATTAGTTATTTTAGGAAGACAAAGGACCCCCAGTGCTCTTTAGCCATATATGCCATGTGTCAGTTAGGGCGTCGCTTTTTGTAGTTCTCTCAAGCAGAACCGTTAATTATCTACAAAAAGGATCTGACTTTCGTCACAATTTATTACGTTTCAGGATATCCCACAGTACATTTTTTTAATTTGTTTACCTTTTAGCTAATGAAATTTAATTTATATTTTAAATACATGAGTTTAGTATAATTCAATTTAATTTAAAGGCAAAAATGTACAGCAGAAAGCTTTGTAAGGACACTCTTAAGTCCTCACAAAGGGGAAGTCCACCGAAAGTTGGAAAATACTTACACAATGAGTGTAAAGTACTTTAAAATTTATTAGAAAATTTTTATCAAATTTAAGGATAATTTCCACTTAAAAGAAGTGCTATTTAACTTGATGTTAGAAAATATAATCTTCTATTTTAGGGTAGTAAAGTCCTTGTTTATAGTAAAAAAAATAATTATCTAATGAATTTAAATAAAATTTAATTTTTCTTAAAACAAAGGAAACATTTCCTTACTAACAGTAAAATTTAAGATGATATATGAACTATTTAATTAGGAGGAAATTTTACTGTTTTCAATAGTAAAATTTTTCTATAATTTAGAAATTTTGACCAAATTTTAAGTAAATTTTTTTTTCTTAATTTTAAGAAAAATTTTATTAAATATTGGTAAAAAGTCAATTTTTCCTCCAAATAAAATAAATTTTCTAAATTCTAGTTCATTTTTTTTTGGGTGTGGCAAAATAACTATGTTAATTTTTCTTAAGTTTTAAAGTGAGCTATTTTTTGAAAATAATTTTTCTGTTAGTTGCATTTCGTATGCAAACATTTTCGCCTTTTTATGTTCATAAAATTCCTTGCCCTAGTCATTATTAACATCTTCTATTTTACTCAACTTTTAATATACAGAGAAAATAATAGACACAATATATACACTGAAAAAACCATGCGATATTTTACGAAATCTTTCGTATATATATTTTTCGTAGAATGTACAAAACTTTTGTACATTTTACGAAATTCAATTTAGTCAATAATTGATAAATTTTACAAAACTAACGAAAACTTGACGTATTTTTTGTTTGTTGGTTGGTTTATACGGTTATTTATTATTTATAAAATTAACAGCATTTTTTAACTTTAACAAAATTATAAAATATTTTAAAAAAATTTCCAAAATTGTGAACAAAAATGTTCTACTTAATGTAGAAAGTTTTCCAAAAGTAAAAATGGTTCATTTTATAAAAAATTATTTTATTAAAAATTACCTTTAATAATTTAATTTGATATAGCAAAAATTTTGAAAAAATTCCGAAGATTTCGTTTATTTTACGAAAGATTTTCGTGGTGAGAAACAAAAAAATATATCATATAATGTACGAAAGGTTTCGTATATATTACACATGGATTTTTTTCGGTGTACAAATAGATTTAAAATAAAATAATCCGGCAGCAGAAATATTTTAACCCAACTTATATGTGTAGTACATGCTGCACTTGATTAGGGATGACAAAAGTGTTAAGAGCTTAAATATTTTTTTGAAAAGGTTTTGTGTGGTGTTTCTAGATGACGGTTTGCTTCATACGAACGAAAATACAATGATAAAATAACTGCAATTCAAAAACAAAATACATGTAGTTACTTATTTGTCCAGCGACGTCTTGTGGTAACCTCATATTAATTATCATAAGGATTTGCAGTAGAAAGATGTCATCATAATTTGAGTAATTTTTCTATGAAAATGTCCTCAGAATTGAAGATTTTGTCTAAGGGTTCTTCGACAGGAAAAATTTCCCATAATCCAAGAGTTTTCCTATAGCAAGATGTCCTTAAAATCGAAAGGTTTTTCCAAAGAAAATATCATCACAATCTGGGGGTTTTCTATGGGAAAAAATCCTTAGAATCTGCGGAATTTCCTATAGAAAATTTTTTATTAAAATATGATAGTTTTCCTTTAAAATTCTGAATGTTTTTCCACATTTAATATAGTTTTTCTATAGGAACGTCTTAACGTTTTCTGTAGAAAAAAAAATCCTTAGAAGTTTTCACAGAAGGTATGGGTTATTTTAAAGGAAAATTTCTCAGCATCTAAGGATTTTTTACAAGGAAAAATTCTTCAAAATCTAAGGCTTTTCCTACAGGAAAAGTTCCTTAGAATCTGATGCATATTTCTTTACATAAAATTTCTTCAAATATGGGAGTTTTTCTGTAAGTAAAATGTCTCTAAATCTGTGAGTTTTTCTGTAGGAAAAAGGTTCTTCAAATCTGGGAGTTTTTCTTTTGGAAAAAGTTCTTCAAATCTGGGAGTTATTCTGTAGGAAAAAGTTCTTCAAATCTGGGAGTTTGTCTGTAGGGGAAAATCAAAAGAATCTGGGAGTTTTTCTGTAGGAAAAAGTTCTTCAAATCTGGGAGTTTTTCTGTAGGGAAAAGTCAAGAGAATCTGAAGAATTATTTAAAGGATACCTTTTTCTATAAGAAAATTTCGTTACAGTTTGAGGTGTTTTTACATACGAAAAAACTCTTCTAATCTGGGGATTTTATAAACCAAAATGTAATGTTCTATTAGCAAATATCTTCTGAATTGAAGGATTTTTCTATAGGAAATTTCTTAGAATCTGTGCGGGTTTTAATTGGAAAAACCCCAAAAAATAACAGTTTGACAAGCTTCATGAAAAACAGATAAGAATTTCATACAAGAACGAGAATATTCAAATTTGAGCGCTTGCCAATCGAAAACTAGGTCTATGCTCAAGCAAATTTTTCATATTAGTAATGTCTCTTAATAAGCTATCATTTGATATTTCGAGGGCCACAAGCAGATGGAGCATACCTGTACAGTGTACACCCTCTTTAATGAACTGTCGATAATATTATATTCGTTATTTCACCAACGACATTTATTTAGAAGTGTTCCTGGCGTAGTAATAAAGAAAAAATTATAATACGAGTATGTAAATAATTTAAAACGTTCTTACCATTTTGAAAACAGACAATAAAATCAAAAATACGTATTTCAACAATTAGTATTGATTGATTTAGATATTGGTACATACCTGAAAATATACAAGAGAAAAAAAAGAAATCGTTAAAATTGTTAATATTTTTTATCATTTTGCATTTCAGTGGCAATTTTAAATGATCTTAAAATATTTTTTTTATGTATAATTTAAAAATAATAATAAAAACCTCAACAAAACATTTGAAAAAAAAAATTAACCAAAACATCGTTTAGAAATAAAATTCACTTGTGCTTATATTTATTTAAAAGATGACGATGATGGCGACAACAGTGATGATGATGACGTTGTTTAAACTTAAAATTTATACTTAAATTTATATTAAAGTTGTATACCAGAACAAGTTAAAAGTGTTTAATATGTAATTCAGAATTTTATTATATACTTTTTAACCCCTAACTCTTTAAAGTTTTCTTCAATTCAGCATATAAGTTTATAAAGATCTGCAAATCCTTCCTACAATTAAAAAAAAATTAACTAGAATTTAGTAAAATGAACTTATTTGGAGAAAAAATTTAAATGAAAAGGGCGCCAGACACTTTTTACCAATATTTAATAAAATTTTCCTTGAAATTAAGAAACCAATTTTATTAAAAATTTGGTAAAAATTTTTAAATTATAGAAAAAATTTTACTATTAAGAACTAAATTTTTATTAGAAAACATATCAAAATTTCCTCTTAATTAGTTCATATATAATCTAAAATTTTACTGTTAGTAAGGAAATGTTTCCTTGGTTTTAAGAAAAATTTTATTTTTTTAAGTTCATTAGAACAATTTTTTTTTTACTAAAAACTAGGACTTAACTTTCTTAAAATAAGAATAACATCTAACATCAAATGAAATATAGGGTCCGCCAAATAACTTTTTTTTTTGAAAATGCTATAAAAAAACAACTGAATATTTTCTCAAATTTCTTTTTTTATTTGAAAGTACAATCCTTCCGGTTAATAATGAAAAATAATTTCATTCAAATGGCTGCCTCGGCTGGCCATGCAGTAGCCTACACGATCGGTCCAATTTTTAAGCACATTATCGATTGTGTGCAGCTGTATTTCACCAATGGCTTCACGAATATTGTCCTTTAAAGCGTCAACTGTCTCTGGCTTGTCGGCGTAACACTTATCTTTGACGGCACCCCACAAATAATAGTCCAACGGTGTCAAATCGCAGCTCCGAGGTGGCCAAACGACATCAGCTCTGCGGCTGATAATGCGATCTTCAAAAACAGGGCGCAAAACATAGAGTGTAGCTTCGGCTGTGTCGCACGTAGCGCCGTCCTGTGGAAACCAAATGTTGCCAATATCCTCCTCTTCAATTTTTGTGAACAAAAATTCGTGCAACATGGCCCGATAACGATCGCCATTGACTGTAAAGGCCACTCCTTGCTCATTTTCGAAGAAAAATGGCCCAATTATGCCTCTGGACCAAAATCCGCACCAAACAGTGACTCGTTTTGGGTGCGGGTTTTCTGTGCCCCAAATGCGACAATTTTGCTTGTTTACATACCCGCCAAGATAAAAATGAGCTTCATCTGAAAAGATGACATTGAAAAGATGACATTCTGCAACATTACCATGATTTTCAAAGTATTGTCGCAATATTTCCCAGCGTTGTTCAAGCGTATACACAACCATATTCGTTCAGCGGAAGGATAAAACTAATTATCTGTCAAATCAGACATGAGCTTAGTGTTACCATTCACGAAATAAGCACTAGTTGAAAAAAAAAAAACGTTTTCAACAAAAAAATCCTTTACCAAATTTGATTATTTTTTAAAAATAGGAAAACTTTTAGTTGAAAAAAAGAACATTTTATTAAAATTTATAAAATTTATCTGAACTAAGTTGCATGAACATTTTTCTTAGAAATAGTTCATCAGTTTCTAAAACTAAATGAATTTTTATTATTACATAACAGGTCAATTGAGTAGTCCCCGGCCTGACACATAGATGGCGCCACTGGGCTTAAATCGATATGATTTATAGTTAGCCCTAACCTTCAAAAGACACGTGTATAAATTTGACAGCTGTCGGATCATTAGTTTTTGAATTATAGCATTTTGAGTGAAGCAACTTTTGTTATTGTGAAAAAAATGGATAAAAAGGAATTTCGCGTGTTGATAAAATATTGCTTTTTGAAGGGAAAAAATACAGTTGAAGCAAAAACTTGGCTTGATGACGAGTTTCCGGACACTTCCCCAGGAAAATCAACCATCAAGAATTGGTATGCTAAGTTTAGACGTGGTGAAATGGGCACCGAAGACGGTGGATGCAATGGACGCCAAAAAGAGGTTGTTACGGACGAAAACATCAAAAAAAAAAACACAAAATGATTTCGAATGACCGTAAATTGAAATTGAATGAAATACCTGGTACTCTAAACATATCAACTGAACGTGTACATCATATCATCCACGAATATTTGGGTATGAGAAAGCTCTGTGCAAAGTGGGTCCCGCGCGAGCGCACTTAAATATTGATGATAAGTATTGATAAATATGAAGTAATTTCTTTTTAAGTACACTCAAAGAAAAACCTTTACCATCACTATGAAATATTTCATAGATTTTCGTTCAATGTAACGTTTCATAGTATTTATGAAACAATTCATAAAACCCGAAAAAAAATTGTTTCATAATATTAGGAAATTTTTTATCATAAGAGAGGACTTTCTATATTTTGCCTGAAGGATGACGGCCATATGCAAGTTTTATGGTCATTATTATTGATGTGGTTTAGGAAATTTTTCATAAATATTTATAAAATTGTTACATAGACGAAACCATGTTGAATTTGGCCAAGTTTTTCTATTTTATCTATTTCAATTTACAGATTTTATTTTAAGCCAGGAAACAGTCTAATTTTCTATTTTGCTATTGTAAAATTATAAATTATTTCTGTGTAACAATATTTCAAAATCTCATTTAATATTATTAAATTTATAACGCTAATATTTCCAGCAATTATTGTTTTTTTTCTTTTTATTGTTTTTACCAATTTAATAACTAAACACGTGCTACTTGAAACTCGAGAGAGAATGAAAAAAAAACAAATGAAAAAAGTGTGATACTGCAAGTGATTTTAGTGGAAAAAATAATAATAAAATCAACAAAAAAATTTTTTAACAAATCACAAATACATTCTAGTGAATGAATGAGTTAAATTTCAAAGAAAACAAAAAACAAAACTCGAAACGAAAAATAAACATTCGATGTTGGAGAATTGTTTACATTAGCGCCAGATGTTCTAACCGTAACAATCAACAAAATTGTGTATAAAATTATATACAGTCATGGGCAAAAGACAACATACCCCCAACATTTCTCCTAAATCTCGTGTACCAATAATTTCCCAAAAAAAAAAAAAAAAATAATCATGCAAATTCTCTTCAAATTCCTTTTTATTAATAAAAACAAAAAAGAGAAATGTAAATAAAAATACACAAAAACAAAAATTTTGCAATGACAAATATGTACATACAGCACCATATAACATGTAATATGACAATTTATGATAACGGAAAAGTCCCGTTTTGCCATTGGACGATTGTTATATGTATCAACAAAAGTACCACTTATAGAAGTGTCATTAAAATGGGTCCAAGGAAAGAAATATCGCGCGATGTTAAAAATTTGGTTGTAAAATTAAAAAATGAATCCAATTTGAAGCAATCGGTCTATATGTTAAACCTGGGATCAAGTTTGATATTCCAACAAGACAACGATCCAAAACATACAGTCTTAGTTGTCAAAGACTGGCTGCTTCATCATGCTCCGAGGTAACTGCACACACCACCACAGAGTCCTAATTTAAATATAATGTTTGGGACATTATTAGAATTCACAGCATCACAAGTGCCTCAATGCTAAAAGAAAAGCTGTAAGAGGCGTGGCAAAGCATAACACCTCTGGAATTTGAAAATTTAGCGGAATCTATGCCCAGCCGGTTGCAGGCCGTAATAGATGCAAACGGAGGGCCAACCAAATACTAAAAATATTTGAATTAATAATATTTTATAGATATTTTGGTGGTTGTTAACACTGTATGTACACTATTGTCACTGATGTTATTATTTTTTTTTTTAATTTGGTTTATTTTTATTTCACTTTTATCTTTTTGTGAATTTTTTTTTGTTTTTTATTAATAAAAATTAATTTGAAGATAATCTGCATCATTAGTTTCATAGAAAAATTATTGGTACTAGAGATTTAGAAGAAATTTTGTGGGGGTATGTAGACTTTTGTCCATTACTGTATGTATATTTTTTTTACTTTTTGTTTAATCTCAAATTAACTAAATACAATGTAAAACATAATAAAAAAAAATCCATGGAAAACATTTATAATGATGAAAAATGCCACCCAATCAGAAATTCCCGATGGAACAACAAAAAAAAAAAAATAGCGGAAAAAGAACTGGTTTCCTACGGTACCATTAAAAGAGCAACGATAAAGGATTAATTTGGGATTATTGGGTAACGCTTAAAAACCTTTTTAATACCAAACTATCAACTGAAGAAATTTACTTTAAATTATAAATTATAATTATATAAAAGGTTTTCCTTACTGAAAAAAATTCACCGAAAAAATTATCTTAGTCATGCCTAAGTATAAAATGTACCGGACAAAAATAATTTCAAGTTAAAGCCTTTTTAAGAGGGCATAAGTCGGAAGGAAAAGGGAACAAAATCCACTCTGCAAAGTAGAGTGTTCCATAATTGTGAATGGGCCTTTATTAATAACGACGTGCGGTTATCATCAGGGCAGCGACTTTTATTTAAATTAAAATATGGACTAAAAACAAAAAAATACTTAAAAATTACCTGAGCGCCCCGGTAGGCTAGTTGGTAGCGTGCTAGCTTATCAGTGCGGGGGTCGTGGTTCAATTCCCACCACAGTCTCTGGTCTGTTTTCGCTACAACTAGCCTGTGCTGTGCTGCTAGTGCTCTGTTAGGGTATTAGGATAAAATTATATCCAGACTTAAAAATACATCCTTTGAATTATTTTCAATTAAACGTTATTTTAATTTAGGAAAAAGTGAAAAAATAAGCAATAAAATGCAAAATATGCATTAAATACAGTTAAATATGCACCTTAAAACCAAATATGCATTTTAAACAAATAAACCAACAAATATATATTTGGTCAAAATCGATTTTGAGTTATTGACTACAAACATGCATTTTATGCAAATGCATGCATTTTTTAATGTCCTGGTTATCATTTAAATCGTTCTCAAAACATTTTAAATAATGCGAGTATTTCTGCCTGGGCAGCTATTAACATGTAAAATCATAAATTTTATAGCATTAGTGGTGTATTAAATTGGTCGTAAAAATAACACTCTTCAACAAAAATCTTAGTTTTTTATACACACTGAAAAAAATGTTTAGCAAATAACACAGTTCAACACAAAAAAAAATTACGGGGTTCCGACGATTGACTCTTGTTAAGGAGACCAAAAAAATATACGTGTGTCGCCGTTTTGATAGCTTACATCGGGATTTCATTTTAGAGGCGGTTTAAGTTTCCCAGCTCTGGCCTGTTCTTGAAGCACATCGGTATATAAAACTATGTTTTCTTTACATCTGAGGTAAAGGGTATGTTAAGCAATTTTGTAGATAACGGTGTGCCAAATATTTTTGTTGAATATATTAACCCTCTAACTCCCCCTCATAACGGCATTTTTTGGCTTTGTTCTAACAAATCCGTCTTTTTAGTCCGATACCAGCTGTGTTGTATTAACAGGAACATTCACTATAAACTGATAGCATCCATATAAAAGAGCTTAAGAATACACAAAAATATTAACTAGAATTTAGAAAAATTAACTTATTTGAAGGAAAAATTGAAATGAAAATGGCGCCAAAGCCACTTTTTTTTTTACCAATATTAAATACAATTTTCCTTGAGATTAAGAAAAAAATTTTACTTAAAATTTGGTCAAAATTTCTAAATAATAAAAAAATTTTACTACTGTGAACTAAATTTTTATAAGAAAACAATAAAATTTCCTCCTAATTAGTTTATATATTATCTTAAATTTTACTGTTAGTTTTGTTTTATTTTTCAAAGTACTTTACACTAACACTGGTGGTCCTTTGTCTTCTTAAATTAACTAGTAATTTAAGGAAATTGTTGCAAAAATACAAAATATCACAGTTACATTTCTTGTTATTATTGGAAAATGGAAAAATGCCATAAATTTATTTTATGGCATTTTAAGCTTAAACTTTAATTGACATATAAAAATTTTAACTTTTTTATTAATTAGTAAAAAAAAAATAAATGTATGTCGAAGGATAAAGTTTAATAGGCGCACCGTCAATTATAGGAAAGCCATTATGCCGTACGTAATTTATAAAATACGCTTGCGTTATTTTGTATTGTAGTCAGCAAACAAAATTATTACATAAAAGCGCAAATTCGCAATTTTTTACCTTTACCAAAAAATTACAATCATGCACGATAATTTTTTAATGGATACTTTAATTTGTTTCCTGAAATGATACTTTTTTTTCTTTAAAATTTGGAAAATTAACTAGTTTGATTTTAATTTATTATGTTTCTTTAAAAAAAGTGAAAATAAGAAACATTTTCCCACAAAAACTAAATTTTTTAAGAAAAATTTACTAGATCTTTTTTATTTATCTAAATCCCATCCCAAAAATTATAAAACTTTTACTTAAAAAAAAATATTTTATGAAAATTATTTTTGTTTTGAAATTTATATGAACTAAGTTGCATAAAAATTTCACCTAGAAATAGTTCATCAGTTTTTAAAATCAAATAAATTTTTATTATTACATAGGAAAAATTTATTACTTTTTGTTTTTAATTGTGTGAACTAATTTTTATAAAACAATTCTTAAAAATTAGGAAGTGGTATACTTAAAAACTGAATTTAGAAATGGCTTTCTAAGATTCAGTTAGTTTTACTACTCGCCCACAAAAATAAAAGAGCACACGTTAAGTTCAAGTGCAAGGAGCAAATTAGTTCTAAATATTTTTTTGAACTAAAGTTAGTTTTATTATATTTTGGTATGCAAAGTTCTTTTAACAAAGATGTTTTTCTTAAAAATTTATGAATGTTTATTTAATATAACTTTTTTTTATTCCTAATATCAAAAAATATTACTTAGAAAAAGATATAAACTATTTCTGAGTATATAAACTATTTCGTTTTTACACAAACATAGGAATTTTTATTCATTTAAAAAAAAATTCTTAGTTTTAATAAAATTTTACTCAAATTAAGAAAAAATTTTAAACTACGATATTTTAAAGAAAATATTGCATTAATTTTTAGTTCATGCCTTTTTTGTTTAGTGTAATGACAATAATTCTACGCGTTAAATCCTAACATGAACTAATGTCGAATTTCTATGGGATTTTGTAGAAAAATTTACTGCACAAACACAGTTATTGTAGATTTTCTCACAAGTCCATAATAAATAAAAAAATATATTTTTTCAAAAATGCTTTAAACTTTAACCCACAACTTCACCAAAAAGACTCGCGTGAAGATTATAAGTGAGGTATTCTTAAAATAACAACAATGATTATGAAAAAAATTATAACAAAAAAAAAACTAGTCACTTACATCTGTAATTATGTAAATTGTGAATATATTTATACACATTGTAAATGACGATTTTATGATTAAAATCAAAAGGCGTCAGACAAATAAACACTTGTGTGAAACATGTTAAAATGATTTATTTGGTTTCGGTTTAAGTACATTCAGAGAATTATGTCGGTAAAATATACTGAAAATGATTCAATCCAAAAAAAAAATGTAGACGAAATTTTCGTTTAAATTTACTGAATAATGAAACCATTTTAACCTAAAAAAAGCAAGGGACAAATGCAGTAAAAACAACTTACAAATGTTGCCAAATGTTATTTAAACTATTACATATTTCAAATGTTACAAACAATGCAGTGTTTTTTTAACCCCTTTTATTAATAACTGCCATAAAAATTTTAATATATTTGAATTTACATTTAAAATAACTACAACCGATTACTAAGTGAATAACTGACATTTAAAATATCTGCTACATATTGCTACATGAATAACTGCAAAAATTTTCTGAGCGTGTTTATATTGTTATACCCTTCACCATAGGTGGAAGGGTATATATAAGTTTGTCATTCCGTTTGTAATTTCTACAATATTGATCTTAGACCCTATAAAGTATATATATTCTGGGTCCATATGAAGAGCGAAGTTGATTTAACGATGTCCGTCTGTCCGTCTGTCCGTCTGTGTGTTGAAATGGGTTTTCCGAAGAACCCAGACATGATGAGGACTTGATTCTTTTTTATTTCTGTTACATGTGATCCATTTCTGTTTGCTATTAAAAATCAGACAGATCGGTTAATAAATGGCTGAGATATTAGCAAAAAACCAGGACTACCTCTAATTTTTCCAGTAAAATCCCTTTGTTTAATAAGAGTGTGAAGATAAATACGTAGGTTAAATACGTTTCACAACTATTGTGAATGATATAAATAAAAAATAAATAGTAGTGTCGCCAACTTTTTTTTGCCTAGAAAATGCCAAATTTGACAAGAAAAGCGCTGAAACATATGGAAAAATATAAATTTGAGATTTTACATGACATATTATTTTGGATTAAAATTTTTGGACATTTAAGAAAAAATAAATGGGGATACCGCTTGTTTGTGGAGAGCTATGAGGTAGTAGATTCCAACGATGTATTCATCTCCTTCAGAATACCATGGTGAAGGGTATATAAGATTCGGCATAGCCGAATTTAGCCGCTCTTACTTGTTTTATTTATTGTTGTTATATTGACAAGACAATTGAATTATTATCTCTTAATTATAATTAAAACTAGATTTAATGAAAATTGTTTAAATTTGGATATAATACTAGTTAGAATAACATATACGTAGCAATGGTCATAATATGAGGCTTCATAACTGATAATTTTAAACAGGCAAAGTCGCTTCGCATTAGACATGGCAATTTACGACCATCGATATTTATTCAACAACATACATTTATGCTTTTATTTTATGTATTCCAATATAAGTAAGATTAATTAACAACAAACGCCAACGCAACATATTTGATTTGATTTAGTATTGTGAAAATTTAAACGTTTAGCGCTTCTTTTTTGCAAATATGTTAATGAACTTTAGCAATGTATATAAAAATAGAAACGATTTATTCAGAGGCATGATGAAAATCGAAAACGAAAACGTTTCTCTCCTTTTGCACATTCTTATGGTGAATCGGTATGTGACCCTTACACTTTAGGTACACTCAAAAAAAAAAAGACATGAACTAAAATGTAATCAAAAATTTCCTTCAAAATGGTTTATAAATTGTCCTCAATTTAAGTAAAATTTTATTAAAACTTAGAAAAATTTTTTTAAAAAGAATAAAAATCCCTAAGTTTGAGGAAAAACGAAATAGTTTATATACTGAGAAATAGTTCATATTTTTCCAAATTAATATTTCTTGATTTTAGGACAAAACATCTTTGTTTTAAGAAATTTGTATACTTAAATGTAATAAAATTAAGTTTAGTTAAAAAAAAAAAATTTGGGACATAATTTACTCCCATTTAGTTAAAAAAATGTACTTGAACTTAATGTGTATTCATTTTTTGTTCGCGAGTAGTAAAATTAACTAAATTTTAAAAAGCCATTTCCAAATTCAGTTTTTAAGTATACCACTTTCTAATTTTGAAGAATTGTTTTCTAAAAATTAGTTCAAACAATTAAAAACAAAAAGTAATAGATTTTTCCCTATGTAATAATAAAAATTTACTTAATTTTAGAAACTGATGAACTATTTCTAAGGAAAATTGTTATGTAACTTAGTTCAGATACATTTTAAAAATGTTAATAAAATATTCTTTTTTTCAAGTAAAAGTTTTTTAATTTTTAAAAAATAATAAAATTTGGTATAGGATTTTTTTATTGGAAAACGTTTAAATTATTTTCAATATGTATTCGATTCCAAAGAAAAAAAAAACAATATTAGTTTTCCTAATTTCCAAGAAAAAATATTATTAAAGGAAACAAATTAAAGTAACCATTTAAAAAAAATTATTGGTGCGTGATTCAAAAACGGCTCACATGCCCATCTCTAATCTTAACAGTCTTTAATATTGAACTTAAAGTAGCTTAATATATTTTTTTTAAAATTTTGTTAGCAAAAGGTTAAAAATTTCGAATTTGCGTTTTTATGTAATAATTTTGTTTGCTGACAATACAATACAAAATATTGCAGGCACATTTTATACATTACGGCATAATGGCTTTCCTATAATTGACGTAGCACTTATTAAACTTTATATTTATCAAACGATTTTTTTCACTTTATAATAAAAAAGTTTAAATTTGTATATGTCAAATAAAGTTTATGCTAAAAATGTCTTAAATTAAACTTATGACATTTTTCCATTTTCCAATAATATCAAGAAATGTAACTGTGATATTTTGTATTTTTGCAACAATTTCCTTAAATTAGTTAATTTAGGAAGACAAAGGACCCCCAGTGTTCCTTAGCTAAAGATGCCGTGTCCCTTTTTGTAGTTCTCTGAAGCAGAACCGTTAATTAACTACGAAAAGGATCTGACTTTGACACAATTTATTACGTTTCAGGATATCCTGCAGTACATTTTTTTTTTTAATTTGTTTACCTTTTTGCTAATGAAATTTAATTTATACTTGAAATACATGAATTTAGTATAATTCAATTTAGTTCTAAGACAAAAATGTATAGCAAAAAGCTTATTAAGAGCAGTGTTCTCACAAAGCGGAAGTCCTCCGAAAGTTGGAAAATATCTACTCAATGAATGTAAAGTTCTTTAAAATATATGGTAGAATATATTACCTTTACCATAGAAGCAGGATAAGGATAATTTTCACTTAAAAGAAGTGTTATTTAACTTAATGTTAAAAAATATTTTCTTATTTTTAGGGAGTTAATTCCTAGTTTTTAGTAAAATTTTAGATGATGTATGAACTAATTAGGAGGAAATTTTACTGTTTTCTAATAAAAATTAACTTCTCAGTAGTAAAGTTTTTCTATAATTTAGAAATTTTGACCAAATTTTAAGTAAAATTTGTTTTTTAATTCAAGGAAAATTTTATTAAATATTGGTAAAAAAAAAAGTGTCTTTGGCTCCGTTTTCATTTCAATTTTTCCTCTAAATAAGTTAATTTTTCTAAATTCTAGTTCATTTTTTTGAGTGCATCAAATGTATTTAGTGGAATTATGTAAATAATTACGAGGAACGTTTTAACACCGTTTCGTGAAAAAGGAGCGAAATATCTTTTAAACGGGGATATAACGGGTTAAAATGTTCCACAAAAATATTTATCATAAAAGCTCAAAATTCATTTTGAACCCACAAATCCGGGTAATTTACTTTCTTATCAAAATAAAATTAGTATTATTAAAAAGTTGCAGATGTAACACAATAAAAAATGATGTTTTTTATCACACGATTTGTAGTTGTAGCACCGCACCATAAAAAAAATTAAAAAACGTCTTGAAACCTCATGTGAGTTATTGAAAACTCCACAAAATATAATTTTTATCATATAATGTTTAAAAATCAGAAAAAATTGGGATTGGTGTATGTGTCCCAATGGCGAAGGATTCGCCATCTATCCTACTGATTTAAAATAATTTAACATCCACTAAACGTTAGATAAATTACTTATTGACGAATTTTGACTGACTCACTGACTGGTTTTGCTATTTTTACACGATTGTAATATAAACACTGATTTTTCTATTTTACAATTTAATGTATTAAATATTAACATTATGAAGCATTTCTTTTGATATTAATAACTCTGCATCAATATTTTTGTCGGGAACTGTATATAATAAAGGTATTTTTTTACTTTATTTTGGTATAATTTAAATAAAATTCTACAATTCAAAACAATAATAAGAAAACAATTTAAATTCAAATTCAACTACAGCATTTTGTTTTAGATTAATTTTATTGAAATGCTTTGAGCGCTTTAAAATATTTAATTCTTTTATTATATTAAGCACATTTTTCATACAAAATGGATTTATTTAATTCAAAAAAGTTGCATTTTATATGTGGGTTTACACATAGCAATAAAAATGCAAATATATGGAACACCCTGTTAATTTAGTAACTGGGAAAAAAAATACAAAAGAAAATTAAAAAGAGTAAAAAGAAAGGTTGTAAAACTATCGAATAAAAGATTTTTGTGTAAACTTAGTTTAAAAAAAATTTAACGCTTTGCTAAATACCTTTTTTCCACCTTGGAGATGGATAAAACCCTGAAATATAAATGGCACTGTAAGTAATTAAATCCAATTGGTAAATATTTAACCTATTTTACATGCGATTATGGCAGCCATTCTCTGAAAATTATGAAATCCTCACCTATTAAATCTTAACTCCATTAATATGACAAAAACTCCATATATTGAGCACTATGTGAACTTAATTTTGGATTTATTTAACCCAAGTTTTGTGCAGTTGAAAGTTATTTTTTTTTTTTTTTCATTGAATTCCAAAAACTTTTTTTGTTTGTTGTTATGAATGTCAAATTTATATGGAAATATGTGCGGTTGACGTATAACTCTGGTTATTTGTTCTAAAGGATGCTTAAATTTTAAGGCCCGATGTTGAATGTGAACCACACCTAAACGTCTAGTTTTTTCTGCATTTCATTTGACATTTCTCAATTTCAGACAAACTCAATTTGAACCATGGAAAGATACAGAATCGAGCAACGCGTTAAAGTTATTCAGGCTTATTATGAAAATGGGCGTTCAAATCAAAATGTATTTCGTGCACTTCGTGATTTTTTTTGGTCAGTATAATCGACCAAATGTGCACAATTGGGAGAATTGTGGGAAAATTCAGCAAGCCGGGTCTGTAAAAACACCTGTGCATGCTCGCGCAGTTCGTTCTGCAGAAAACATTGCTGTTGTTCGCGATAGTGTCTGAGGTCGGCCAAGCATTTACCGTGAATGGTGTTCGCTATCGCGAGATGATAACGAACTTATTGTGGCCAGGAATTGAGCATATGACCCTGAACGATATGTGGTTTCAACAGTGAGGTGCCACGAACCACTTGCCACACAGCTAACGAAACAATGGCTTTTTTGCGCGACAAATTCAATTGCCGTGTTATCTCACGTGGTGGCGATGTCAATTGGCCGCCGAGATCATGTGATTTGACACCGTTGGACTTCTTTCTTTGGGGTTAATTGAAAGAAAAGGTGTACGTCGATAAGCCAGCAACAATTCAAGAGCTAAAGGATGAGATAATTCGGCACATTAACGGCATAGAACCTCAATTATGCCTCAGCGTCATTGAAAATTTGGACCATCGGATGGAGGTGTGTCGCCGAGGTCATGGCGGCCATTTGGCCGATATTTCGTTCCATACATAATTGAACCATACCATATTATCATAATAAAAAGATATGACAATAATTTCCTTAATAATTTGTTATATTTCAAATCAACATCGGCCCTTAAAATTAAACCACCCTTTATCAAAATCTAAACGTATCAATTATTCCTATAAAATTAGATTAATAAGATGTAATTAGATGAGACCAGAGCTTTGATATAATCGAATCAAATTATATATTTATATATCTAATTAAATATAAATGCATTTGGTTTAATTCCACCCCTTCTCAAACAGGCATACGCAAAAGCCTTGGTGCCTTGAGCTTTGACAGCTAAAAAAATTTGTTATAAGAAAAAAATACAAGAAGAATACATTATTCAAAGGTCTGATAAAATATAGTGTATTTATATTATTATAAATTCTCATTTCAAAATGCTAAAGTGTAGACTTTTATACACTTTGCTTTAGACTTAGATGTGTTTGAATCTGAAACTGCTGTTGTCGCGTTAAGGAAATTAATTGACAAAAATATATATGACAAGAATTGCAAAAAACCAGAATTTAATAAAAAATATTATACAACAATAAAACGAAACCAGTTCATGACATTTTTATGTGCAGATATATATATTATTAGATGGTTGGTTGGCTGGTTAAAACAAACAATAATAATTGCAGTCATATAATGAAATTGCTTCCTAAATTCCAAAAAAAAAAAACAAACATCTTTTCTCAGACCTAAGCTACCAACTAAGTATACCTACTTACGGGGGGTAGGTGGGTGAGAAGGTGTCGCTACGATGACTTTAGAATAATACAATATGTGATGACAACACACCTAAAATATAATAAATTAGTTTAAAAATATTAAAACTTAATTAATATCAAATTTTTTTTATTTATTTATTTTTTTTTTGTTTTTGTTTACACAATCTTCCGTTAAATTTTAACATTGAAATGTGGTAGCCCCGTTTTAAGTTCTAATATGCGGCTTAAGAAAAAATAAATAATAATATGCATGGAAATAAATTTATTAAACCATAATATTATTTAAGCAAAATATTTAAAAAATCTATTTGTATATTTTAAACTGCAAGCAAAAATTTACTTTTGGACCTGTTATCAGATGAAAAATAAGATATATCGTATGTTGTTATGTGTTGTATAAAAATCGTGTTCTGCAACAACAAAGCCATATATGGAATCTAACTTCGAATAAAGATGCAGAGTGGAATGCAATAGAACAGCTGTACTATATTATTGTGCGTGGCTTGGTTTGATCGACATTTTACAATTCAGAAGTCTCTAACAATACATTTTGTGAACTAATAAATAATTTTGGACACCTCAGATGTTTATTTGGCCCAAAGACTCGCAGAACCCTATCACGATACCTCTAAAGAACATCGACTTTAAACAAATCGACGGAATTTCTTTAGAGATTGTATTTAATAAAAGTAGAAAAAAGATTTTTGTGGTGAAAAAATGTTCGAGGGAAATATTAAAAAAAGTGAAAAAATATGAAAAAATATTTTGTTCGCCACACACACTACACATTGAGAGTAGTTAAAGCATATTTAAAAGGCTCAGTGTTAAATTTTTTTATTTTTTATTCTGTAGTGGATTTTTTAATAAAATGAACAATATTTTGAATGATTACTAGATTAGAGTTGGTATCAGGGACCGAAAACAACAGTTATTTTGAAATTTTAAAACAAACAAGGCCGAAAAAATGTCGGAAAACTTGATTCAAGTAAACCATATGAATCCTTTTAGTCTACGATAAAATATTTTTTTGCTCGAAAAAGTAAAAATCAAAAAATAGCTGTTGTTTTTGTTCAAAAAAAAATTTTTTTTTTGTTCGAAAAAATATAAATCCAAAAATGACTGTTATTTTTGCTCAAAAAAATAAAAAAAGCAAAAAATAACTGTTATTTTTGCTCAAAAAAAAAAAAAAAAAAAATAAGCCAAAAATAGCTACCAACTAAGTATACCTACTTACGGGGGGTAGGTGGGTGAGAAGGTGTCGCTACGATGACTTTAGAATAATACAATATGTGATGACAACACACCTAAAATATAATAAATTAGTTTAAAAATATTAAAACTTAATTAATATCAAATTTTTTTTATTTATTTATTTTTTTTTTGTTTTTGTTTACACAATCTTCCGTTAAATTTTAACATTGAAATGTGGTAGCCCCGTTTTAAGTTCTAATATGCGGCTTAAGAAAAAATAAATAATAATATGCATGGAAATAAATTTATTAAACCATAATATTATTTAAGCAAAATATTTAAAAAATCTATTTGTATATTTTAAACTGCAAGCAAAAATTTACTTTTGGACCTGTTATCAGATGAAAAATAAGATATATCGTATGTTGTTATGTGTTGTATAAAAATCGTGTTCTGCAACAACAAAGCCATATATGGAATCTAACTTCGAATAAAGATGCAGAGTGGAATGCAATAGAACAGCTGTACTATATTATTGTGCGTGGCTTGGTTTGATCGACATTTTACAATTCAGAAGTCTCTAACAATACATTTTGTGAACTAATAAATAATTTTGGACACCTCAGATGTTTATTTGGCCCAAAGACTCGCAGAACCCTATCACGATACCTCTAAAGAACATCGACTTTAAACAAATCGACGGAATTTCTTTAGAGATTGTATTTAATAAAAGTAGAAAAAAGATTTTTGTGGTGAAAAAATGTTCGAGGGAAATATTAAAAAAAGTGAAAAAATATGAAAAAATATTTTGTTCGCCACACACACTACACATTGAGAGTAGTTAAAGCATATTTAAAAGGCTCAGTGTTAAATTTTTTTATTTTTTATTCTGTAGTGGATTTTTTAATAAAATGAACAATATTTTGAATGATTACTAGATTAGAGTTGGTATCAGGGACCGAAAACAACAGTTATTTTGAAATTTTAAAACAAACAAGGCCGAAAAAATGTCGGAAAACTTGATTCAAGTAAACCATATGAATCCTTTTAGTCTACGATAAAATATTTTTTTGCTCGAAAAAGTAAAAATCAAAAAATAGCTGTTGTTTTTGTTCAAAAAAAAATTTTTTTTTTGTTCGAAAAAATATAAATCCAAAAATGACTGTTATTTTTGCTCAAAAAAATAAAAAAAGCAAAAAATAACTGTTATTTTTGCTCAAAAAAAAAAAAAAAAAAAATAAGCCAAAAATAGCTTTTATCATCTGACTGTTATGAAAAAAGCAGTAACGATTACAGTCACTGGTTAATATTAATAATTTTTTAATTAAACCACTAACAGTGAGAAAAAATTTAGGAAATTATTTTTCGTCTTGAGTGGTTGATATATTTATATAGCCTAAGCAAGTCATGATTTTTGGTGAGTGAGGGGGTTTAAAATGAGGTTCACGATGACCTGTAGCGCTCCTACCCACATCTGGATGTGAATGAAGTTTTTCGGCTATTAGAAGAATTCAAACAGGATCGATTTTTAAACAGAAGTTATACTCAATGTAAATATTTGCACAAAAATATAAAACTGATCTTCGAGTGATATTAAATCTGATATATAACTTAAGGCAGAAAGGAACAAACCCAATTTTCTGTTACTTTACAGAAGAAAAAGGGAAAAAAACTTTAGAAAAATCTACAAAAAAGGACATTAAATTCATTAATTTTCTCCAAATCACATTTCGTTACTAAAATTTATTTTTTTTCATATCATACATTGTTTTTGTTAAAAATTAAAAAGAAAAAACAAATTCCGTTAAAGTAAAGATGTATTCAAAATACAGCCGTTCAAAACATTTGCAATTCTTATTACTCTTACTCTCAACTATACTATTAACACTAACAAATGTTAGGATATAACGGTAATCGCATTCCTTTTATTAATTCTTGATTTATATCTTTGGATTTTATTAAAAAAACTTATCATAATTATTTTGCTATAAAAGTTTTAATAAGATATTGGAAGCATTAACATCGTAAGAATTGCTTTTGTGAAAAATTGCAGGAAACAAATGCAATTTTAATTTAAGGGTCAAAGTTTTAAATGACTTTAAAAATGGATTTTCTCAAAAAGACAATTCCTAAAAATATTCCGTTCCAAAATCAACAAGTTGTCGCATTGTTAATAGTGGTAACATTCATACAAGTAGGAAGACCATGTACTACTACTGTGAGAGGAGACAGAAAAATTAAGAATTTTTTCACAAATTAAGAATTTTTTCACAAAATTCAAAAAGAAAAATTAAGAATTTTTTCACTAAAGCAGTTCCTTGAAAAGTAAAAACTGAACTTTCCATAAATGCCAGTCTTTCCACCATTAAAAGAAGTGCCCGAGAATATGGTCTTAGGAGTTTTAGATGCACAAAAAACCCTTTGTGTTGGAAAAAAAATAAAAAAGCTCGGCTTAAATATGCCCACACCCATTTAAATTGGACTCATCAGCAATGGTCCGATGAGTCCAAATTCAACCTCTGTGGTTCAGGTGGAAGGGCCTACATTCGATGCGAAAAGTTTAATCCCAGACAGTGAAGCATGGAGGTGGAAACATTATGATGTGGGGGTGTTTTTCGGGAAATAGGATTGGCCCAATTTACCGGATTACTAATACAATGACGGCCACAAAATATAGAGACCTTTTAAGCTCAGTTATGCTTCCAAATGCTGAATGGGAAATGCCACTTTGATGTACATTATAGCACGATAACGACCCCAAATATACGGCAGGGGTTGTAGAAGTATGGTTGGAGGAAAGTAATATTAGTGTCATGTCGTGGCCCCCACAATCACCTGATCTCAACCCGATTGAGAACATGTGGATGATTGCAAAACGAAATATTTGTAATAAAGTATTCCGAAATGGTGATGAACTTTTCGCCGAATTGGAAAAGCAGTGGAATGAAATTCCCGAAGATTATAATAAAAAGTTCATAGCCTCAATGCGTAAAAGATGTTCTGAGGTAATAAAAATAACGGTTATGCTACAAAATACTGAAAGCAAAAAAAAGGCTTAAATTCGGCTGTGCCGAATCTTTGAATACCCTCCACCAAAATCCTAAAATAAATGTTGTCTACTGGGTTTGATACAAATAATGTAAAAAACTTTCGAAGTAAAATAATGCAGGTGTAAAAATTTTATTTTAGGGTTAAATAAAAACTTTTTTGAATGTTAGAGCACATTTTTTGGTGGAAAAAAATTAGAGGTGAAAAATATTTAAGGTGAATACAAAACATAATTCATCTCTTAGCGATTGGTGAAAAAATATATTATGTACCAGTCGCTACTATGTAGTTGTAGTAAAATACATCAACTTGTATTAAAAATTTAGAGGTACCTTCACATAATCACTCATAACTTTTGAACCGCTGAACCCATTTTGCTCATTTTCAAAACCTTGGAAGGATGTTCAATAATCTGGGTAAAAATAGGCATCCCCGCTTGCGTCTTCGTGTCGTGATCGCCATTTCAACAGACAGACAGACAGACGGACATCGCTAAATATTTAAGTCGATTTAAGGATCAGGAATATATAACTCTATGGGGTCTTAGCCCTATATTTGGACATGTTACAAATGGAATGACAAACTGATATACCCTCACCATATATGGTGGAGGGTATAAAAAAGTTCTGTTGAGGATCGATTTTCCTCTATGTTAACGTCTCTCGGTTTTTAGTTAATATTTCGAAGGAGATTTAAAAAAAAACTTACAATTGTTTTTAAGAGAGTTGGGTAAGTTGGCTTCTTAAACGCTTATATGTTTGAAAAGTTATTTAGTTCAAATGAAATAATTAGTGTGACACTGCTTTTTAAAAAGAAACTTCGAATCTTATGGCTTTCGTTAATAACCTTTTCTAGAAGATATTATAACATTTTAATTTATTCGTCGAATTATTTGACAAAATTGTTCGATTAATCGAATAACGATTAACCGATTGAATAGCCTAATATATACTTAATTAATTATTGTTAATTTTTTAAATTTCTTTATTTAATTTTTGTTGTTTTTTTAATAAGGAATGTGATTTTAAAAAAACCTGTAATATTTTTAATTTTTTTAAAAATTTTATTTACATAAATAGGTTATTTTTAAATAGATCTTTTGCCTGATCGAAATACATCTATCAACCTAGCTAAAAATTGTTAATTTGCTTTGTTTTTGTAAAAACTACGGAGGTTGAAAGCTCACTATGAACTACGGAGGTCTATAAGGGTAAATTAAATAATAAATTTTAACATCAACTTTGATTCCTTTTTTCAGATTATAAATATGAAGAAATTGTTTTCTGGATACAACATAGCAGCAATAAAAAAGGCATATTGAAAAATACAGTTCAGAGGGAGAATGATTTAAAACATTGGGAAATAAAAAAATACAAACTCCACTCAGACATTTATTAAACAAAAAGCGGAAGGCGGTTAAGTACCCGTACACTGCAAAACAACATAAAAACACAATTTTCAACTCTTTAAAGAGGAGCTGAATTTCACTAAATAACAACAAAAGCATAGAAATACAGAATTACAAGAAGTATATAAATAAAGTACAGAGAATTGCTGGGGCTTCTCTGACTGAGTGAATGCTTGCACATCAAATGGAAGTATGTATGTGTGTGTTGTTTTTTTTTTTTTTTTTTTTTTTTTTGTGAATATAATAGAAATTCTGTATTATGTGCGAATACAGAGTTGCAGCAAATGTGAATGAATTCTTTCAAGTGGTGTGGAGTAGTGGCCACCGAAGCCACAAAGCCCGATATCAACAAAACAACAACACTGTTAAAGCAAAATCTCAATTTCAATCAAAACAAAAAAAAGGCATAGACAAAAAAGAAGTGGTAAAATAAACTTTTCTTCTTCTTCTTTTCTAATGGTGGCTGCTTGTTGGTTGGTTCAACTACTGAAAACTGCTGCATGCATGCATGCATGAAATATACAACAAAATGAAAACATGAAAAAGAAGAAAAACCAGAAAACATTGTGTACATATAGGAAAATTACAGCAAATATTAACAAGTGGTGTACAGGGTCAACACATTCAGTCATCCTAATCTATGCAATTTCAACTAATGCAAAGTACAGGGTATCGAAGAATAACTTCTTTTTCCGAGTCAATTTCTGTCTTATTTTGCTGCAAAAATGTAAAAGAAGACTGGTGAATATTTTTATTGCATTATTTTGGGAATATTTCACAATAATTTACAAATTTAGTAGGGGTTTACGTTTTCCAACTGACAAATTCGTAAGACATCTCATTCTTCAGGATATCACGGTGACTTGAAACTCATATAACTTTTTTTAACTTTTTATATTAAAAACATTTATTTTCCCATTGGAAGTTGAGGATGACGGCCTCATTTGGAAAGACTTTATGAAACTAGCAGTTAAAAAATTGTTAAGAATGCTCACTTGTAATTAAAGCATAGTAAGTTGCAAATGCAAAGCCTTTTATGAATACCCTCAATGAATTTATTGTATTTGCATACGGCACGGCAGCAAAATACGATCGGCACAGTGCTGACAAAGTGTCGGCGAAAGTATATTATGCGTTGGCGGGATTGGCAATCATGACATTGTTTTCCTGTAAACCGATTGATAACAGCGACCAACCGTTGGTCGAAGTGACCTGCCACCGTTGGCATAACGTCCGTAATTCAAAAAATTTGCTGCTTCCCAAATACTTTAAATTCAGTTGAGGACACAGAAGTTTGCGGGTTCGATCCCCGTTGACGACAGCATAAATTTAGAAATCTTACACATATTGCAACGCCCTCCTTCGGTGTTCCCCCATAGCACTTAACCCAACCGAAATAAATTAAAATAATTTAACAGCGCTATGAACTAAGAACTTCAACAATTTCGCCAACTCTCTTTTATTTTTTATCCATTAGATGACGAGCAACAACTGTTGTAATTTATCATCTCGCGCAATTACAGTATTGCCATATTGAAAATTCTTCACATTTCACCATCTTTCAACTTTCCTCTATCCCCTTTCCTAACACATTAATTAGTATGAAAAATTTCCTGAGTGTTGCTTCTCTGTCAAATGTTTATAAAAACAGAGATTTAAAAACCAGCAAAAGATAAAACTACTAAATGGTTGTAATATTGGTGAAAACTACACAGTAATTTGCTAGGTCAAGATTGACCTTATTTTAGTTCAATATTAGATGTAGTCTTCGTTAGCTCGTAAATGGTGAATTTTACAAGAAATAAAGTGAAAAATTTGTTTGGTACAATTGAAAAATCCTGCCTGGCCAAGTATTCAATCGCACACCAGATGTTGACACACAACTTTGTGGCTGTACCGCCTCGGCAAAAATTGGGGGTACATACGAGGGCGGATCAATAAGTCCGTGACTTTACGAACTTCCCTCGTAGTTATATAAAATGCAAAGTAAATGATGGAACTTCCTCGAAATTCGACAGTAATCTATTAAAAGCTGGTACTTGATGGTAGCAGTGCTGAAGTTCATATAACTACGATGGAAGTTCGAAAAGTCACGGACTTATTGAACTTCCCTCGTATTAATCTGGTAATAATATTTCAACTTTGGGTGACCTCAATTGAATAGTCTAGAGAATACTGAGGAATTTCGATAAAAAGGAGTTTTTAAAATAAACAGGAATAGCCGCCACAAAGGAGCGCACATCAAGCCGATTTTCGGGTTTATGTACTATTTTGGACATGAGTCGGTTATGAAGAGTATCTTAATTTCTGATACCTCTTCTCAATGTTATTAAATATTTTTTGAGTAGCTAAGCCGAAAATCGGATAACCGGTTTTTTCACCTTTAAAAAACCAACCGGCTGCGATTTTTATTTCCTAAATTCGAATAAACCGAAACTGCGCTTTTGCTGTCGGTTAACCGGTTTTATATTTGAATATATATTTTTCTATTGGTTATACAAGTTAATAATGTCGATTTGGGCAACAGATGGCATAACTATCACATATGGTTTGTGTCAATAATAACAAATATGGTATTTTGGTGGGTAAACATCTGTCATTATAATTTAGTATTCGATAGACGCCAAAGTGTAAACACACATTTTTTCAATCGCTATAATTATGTCGAATTTTGTTTGAAAGTTTTGCGGGGAAGTCTGACAACCTTCTTTTATTTGAAGCAAACGGCTGCTAAAACTTATCGATTGTTGGTAGAAGCAAACGGTCAACATGCACTAACTTAAAAAACTTGTGAACGATGGTTTGCGGGATTCAAAAGTGGTGATCTCGACAAAGAAGACATGGAGAGGCCTGGTCAGCCGAAAAAGTTTGAAGATGAGGAATTTGAAAGCATTACTCGACGAAGATTGTTGTCAAACGCAAGAAGAACTTGCATTATCATTGGGAGTCACACAACAAGCCATTTCCCTACGTTAAAAAACATTGGGATTCATTCAAAAGCAAGGAAATTGGGTTCTATATGAATTGAAGCCGAGAGACGTTGTAAGGCGATTTTGCATGCCGCAAATGCTGCTTGAACGCTACAAAAAGAAGTAATTTCTGCATCATATTGTTACTGGTGGTGAAAAATGGATGCATCACGATAACCCCAAGCGCAAAAAGTTCTATGTAAAGCTCGGCCAACCAGCCAAATCAACGCCAAAGCCGAATATCCATGGCGCCAAGGTAATGCTCTGTATTTGGTGGGATCAGAAGGGTGTTTTGTATCATGAGCTGTTGAAATCGGGTCAGACGATCACAAGGGACCTGTACCGTACACAATTGATTCGTTTGAAGAGAGCAATCAACGAAAAATTACCAGACACGAGGCCATAATCTTCCATCATGACAATGCTCGGCCACATGTTGCAAGACCGGTCAAAAACTATTTGAAAAACAGTGGATGAGAAGTTTTGGCTCACCCGCCTTATTTCCCAAACCTTGCCCCTTCTGACTACCATTTGTTTCGATCGATGCAGAACGCCCTTACTGGAATATGCTTCACTTCAGAACAGTGTATCAGAAATTGGTCTGATTCATTATTTACCTTAAAACCGGAGCAGTTCTTTCGGCGTGGAATCCATATGCTACCAGAAAGATGGGAAAAAGTAGTGGCTAACGATTGACAATACTTTTGTTATTATAATAAATGCATTTTTCAAGCAAAAAAATCGGCATTATTAACTTGTATACCCAATAATTTGAGCACATATTTCAACCACTTTAGCTAGCGTTGACAAACAACATATTCGCCTAAAGTTAAATTGTTGATTTTGCAGTCAGTAGTTATAGCCATTAATTAATGTTTTTTTTTTTGTTTTGCCTGTTAAAGTTCATACTTGGAATTAAAGCATTGAAGCATTACTTCTACATTAGCATTTACATGAAAAATCAATGCTACAATTGCTTTTCCCCAAGTATATTAAAGTTGTTATAAATAACTTTAACTGGAAATTTTGAATTTGAACAAAATTAAAATACTCTATTAAATTACTAAGACATCAACTTGGTGACATCGGGCTGCATAATTTAATAAGATTTTCTACTAGATAATGCAAAATGTTAGGATTTACTGTTAGATTATCAATCCTAGTTTTGAGTCTTATATTTTCAATGCAGGGCGTCATACGATGAAAAAAAATTACACGAATTTCTTAACAAAATAAAGATTTTCTTAGAAAGTTTTTGTAAAAAAAATAATTTTTTATAACAAATTTTATCAATTAGCAAATTTAATAAAAATTTTGCAAATACAACTGCACTAGATATAATATGAAAATTATTATATCTAATTAGATCTGATCGAATCTACCCAGATCTGATACACCGTATATAATCAGGTCGAATTTTCTCTCGATATTATAATATGTCCAGCAGATTTTATAAGAAATTAAAAATGGCTACAATATAGTACTAGATCTCATATTGAACAAATTTGGCACCAGACGAGAATATTTCCTCATATCTGGCAACGAAAATCAACTAATTTTCCAGATTCCTTTAGATATGAACAAATTTGGTGCCAGATCTCATCAGATCTGTTCATAAAGTGTATCACATATCCCATATCTAATCTTATATTATCACATATGACCACAGATCTACTTCAATCATATCAAATTAGATTTTAGCAGATCTGATCAGATCGAGTTTTTTTAGACGAGTGGCTTCAAAGTAAAACAGAGTTTTATAAAAAATCGGTAGTTTTTCGCTTCATAGCTAACCGCAATTTTTTCCTGTTAGAGCCCAACCACTAGATCTTTTTTTTTTGTTTGAAAATGAGATTTTATTAAAATTTCCAATTTTATGTTTTATAATTTTAGCCCCGCAAAGCCTTCTGGCTTGTCTGCAATAACATTACAAAAACTTTTTCGATGTGACAAATACTTAAACGTGGTGCAGAGTTCCCAAAACATTTGTCACAAAAATATGATAAAAATTTGACGTTTTAAAAATATTACGATTCTTTCAAAAAGTTTTGTTTTAATATTTTTATTTGATTTTTTTTACAATCGTTCAAACATTGCTTCGATCCCGTTTTAGTGTAAAATAAAAAAACGAAAAAACTGAATTTTTGTTAAACACCGAAACCGGTTTCTTTAAAAACAATTTCGAGTAAATCGGAAACAGGTTTTTTTGAAAAGGCTGGTTTTTTTAATACTCTTATCAGCTGTTGACAAAATGTCACTTTTCATGCAAAATGTCTTTTATATTTAAGAGAAATACATTGGTGTTGTTTTTCTCAAACGTCTTAATTTTTGTCACTTTCTTTTAGATTTCGCCACAAAGATTCTTTTCTATTTCTTAAATTTTTAAATTAAATTGAATAAAAAATTCGTTTAAACCACTGATGGAGTTTCTTTTGTTGTTGTTGTTGCCGTTGTCTTAGACAAGTAAAGTTAGAAGAGGTGTTTGTTTGCATAGACTTACAACAAAATAACTTTGCTGCACACAGTATGATAAAAGAGGAGGGGGGATTGAGAAGAGATTATATACATGACGGTGTTGTTTATGCCTTGTTATTAGTGTTGGTGCTGTTGTTGTTGCAACACAGAGTCGTTGGCCTACAAAATCGTTTGTATGTATGTACGAATGTTTTAAGCTTAGACATTTTTTTATAACTTTGGCAAAGAGGATAAAGTAGGCATGACGCGCCAAAGCCAACTAAAGTAATAGATAATGACGACGAACGGCAATGAACGCAAAATGCAATTGGAGACCGCGTTGCAATAGAATTTGTGTGCTCATTGTGTATGTGAAGAAGAGAAGAAAATAGAGAGGGGGGAAAGCAGTAAATCTACTTCACACCAACTAAGCCGCCAACCGACACTGACTCTCTAAGCTCCCACTAATGCAGACTAAAAATTAATACACATACTCAGATACACGGTACTAACTTGCCTGCCGGCCTGCCTGCCTGACTTTCTAGATGACTGGCAGACAGTCTGCCAAATCTCTTGTTAGTTTGTGCCACAAGAAGATGCAACCATGTTAGTCAACAACAATGCCGAACTGGTTGGCAATAACAAATCCAACTATGTACAACAACGGCAGCAACGAACCACACATACATATAATTGCAAAGCTGCAATTCACTTACATTTCAAGTAGCACAATAGAAAATCCATTATACCACCAGTCAGGCACACAAAATGCATACTTGGCAAAGAAAAGTTTTACAACATACATACATGTTACATACATATATGCATATGTGTGTATGTAGTACACACATATGCATGTGTATGTTGTTTGTGAATTTAACATACACATATGAAAAATCATAAACAGTAGCATAGATTTTGAGAGGGATAATTTTCTGTCTTGAACGCTTTAAGAACAGTTAGTGTGACGTCTAAATAACTGTATTTAAAAAAAAAAAAACAGTATATAAATATTTAAAATATCTTATATTTATGATATTATAAAATTCTTCCAAGATGAATTAAATAATACAACAGCTAAACACACTTGCAGTTCTGAGGATTAACACACATTAAGGTAGAAAAATTACTAATAGACTAAGGTCCGATATCTTAATGTCCAGATAAAATTTAACTAACAACTAAATTAAAATTTTATTGAAAAAAACAACAACAATTATGTCAGTTAAAGTACCAGTTAGCAGCTAACGGTACATTGTTAAAATGAGGCTGTTCATTAGGACAAGAAATTTTTCACAATTTTTTCAAATAGCAAAGTGGCAAAGAAGCTTTCAACGTTGACTTCTGTCATTCCCATTGAAATTTTGATATAAGTAACGTTAAGCGTTAACCCCATATGTTGGCTTATGTCAAATTTATATGGAAATGACATAAGCCTAATTTAATAAAAAATATGACATAAGCCAACTTAAATAAAAAAATTCATGCATCAATTTGTTTGATTCGGCCAAATGTTGTAAATTTGGTCATAGTTGGGCCAAAAAAAGGAGTTTGGTCGGACAGTTATTATTATTCCATGTCTTTACAAGGATTTTCAAAAATGATTGCAGTTAAAAATAAGTAAAAAAGGGCTAAATTCGGCTGTGCCGAATCTTTGAATACCCTCCACCATAGGGGCTGAAGATGATATACGTATATACTAAATTTTGCATTAACTGTAATATGAATATGTTTTGTCAATTTATGTAACGAACTTTATTTAGTTTTAGTAATGTTATTTATTTAGTTTTAGCAATGTTATTTACGGAGGTCTGCTCTGTTGCGACTTTAACATTGTTGATTTTTACGTTAACTTAGTTATCAGAGTAACACACATATAGCTCTAAGAATGTTATTATTCTCATAGTATGTAAGACAATAAATGTAATCGAACAATAAGAAGACTTAATAACATTTTTACTTAACAGAAAAAAAAAGTAGTTACAGAAAAATTGTACAAATTTGTATGGAAAATTTAGAGGTACCTTCACATTTCCACTCATAACTTTTGAACCGCTGAACCGATTTTGCTCATTTTAAATACCAAACTGCTCGGGAGGATGTTCAATAATCTGGGTAAAAATAGGCACCCCCGCTTGCGTCTTCGCGTCGTGATCGCAATTTCAACAGACAGACAGACGGACATCGCTAAATCGACTTAAAATTGCATATGGATCACGAATATATATATACTTATGGGGTCTTAAACCTATATTTCGACATATTACAAACGGAATGGCAAACTGATATATACCCTCACCATATATGGTGGAGGGTATAAAAATGGCGTGAAGACACTTAACAAGCCATAAAAAAAGTTTTTATCTCAAGTGAAGACACCCTGCGGGAAAAAAGGGGTCAGTTGGGAACTGGGACCTGTCCCGTGATAGGTGAAAACTAGACCGGTTCCGAAAATACATATCAATAGAGATAGGTGAAAAGAGGACCGGTTTCTAAAGTACCTACCACGTGACCGGTTTAAAAGTCATGACATGTTCTTTTAGACCATTCCTGTAACATGTCACAGAGGGCAATTTAACCCCTCTTAGGACAGTGACTGGTCCCGTGACCGATACCTATCAAAATGAACCGGTCACGTGACGTGTCCTGGGATAGGTCCTGTCCCTCAGGGTACAATAACTATTTAATTTCAATGTTATTGCAAATTACGATATCTCTGACAGGCAATCGGCTCTTGCCATAATATCTGCATTAAATATCACTTTTTATTTTTATTTAACAATAAAAAACAACATAAACTTTAGTGAATAAAAACTGGGAATATTATAATGAATTAATTTTTTAACAGTTTTTTACGAAAAAGAACTTTTTTTAAGCGGCCCATATACTATCTAGCATGCTGTTCAACATGCTTGCCAAACATGAAAATTGCTTTGACAGACACCATCAAGCATGTTGGATGATTTTCATAAAAAATGTTACTTTGTATACTTTAAAAGATTGATATGTTAACCAAACACGCCATTACACGATGTATCATGCTCAAAAACAATCAAAATAATTTGTTTATCAATCCATAAAACAATATATTACACTATCATATTCATACAGCCGACAAGCATGTTTGATAGTCTATGGGTCGCTTTAGTAATGAAATATTAAATTTTTCCCGACTAAAATGCAATTGGCATAATTTTGTTTGTTTGTAATCGATTTGGCAATTAATTGCTACCTTTTTGTTGCACATGAAGACACCGTGTAAGCCAGGCAAGTTCGTTTACTTTTTCGTGTAAATTACCAATACGTAACGTGATGAATCAGCTGATTCAATATAAACGAATGAGTTAAATGGAGACAACCATATGGAAATACGTCACGTTATGTATGATATCGAAACAGCTGATTGGTTGAGCAATTCACTTTTTATGATTTTCATGTCAACGATATCATGATATTGCAATAACAATGTGTAAGTAAATTGAGTGTATTCACGTGTGATTGCTGGAGCTGAAATCATTTTTGACAATTAATTGATATTATTTCTGTAATCGGGAGTGTTCTTTAAAACATAAAATTATGTGTTGTTGTTGTAGATTACTTTTTGAGATTCCAATATCAGTAATGGCGTCCGAGAACTCCCAACACAGGAATAAAATCTACTGCAGGCAACAAATACGTATGACAATTAGTCCAGTTATCGCGGAAAAAGTCAACCAATCGCTGATAAATATTTTTTTTTTCAGAAATGTTAAAACTGAATTTATATACGCAGGAAAAGATATTTTTGTATATATTTATATATACATATATACTATGTATATATATGTTAGAAGTATGCTTTCAGTTATTTTATGTTTCTAGGCAAACGTTGAAATGTTTGTAAATAAGTCATATTGTCCCATTTTATTTGTGAAATTCAATAAAACATATATTTGCAAACACGGCGAATTGATATTTAGGATACTACATACAACTCTGTAGCCTTAAAATATAACTAGACTTGGACTTAATAGTTAATTTTGGCGACTCAGTCATTACCGTTCAATTCAAATTCAATTTTTCGTTTTTGATTTGAGCTGTGACTGAACTGCGTGTTGTGAACTGTGTTGTTTGTTTGATTGAAATTTTCAAACACTATTATTCATGTTTTACATGCTTTTTCATTTATATTATTGTATAATACCCCATTCATACTGAGCCCCAAAATATGTACATATTTTCGTCATTTTCAAGTTTTCGATTTAAAATTTGTATGGAATTTGAAAGTTGAAAACTTGAAAAAAAAAACAAGTAAGAGCGGCTAAATTCGGCTATGCCGAATCTTATATACCCTTCACCATGGTTGGGAAAAAACTGAAGTTTATATATGGACATATATGAAATGGACAGATTTATATACGGACGCCTTTAAGAGGAAATTAACCATTTAGTTTGGAGATAAATCTTGGACTCGGGAAGATTTATGGTTCCAGAAAATAAGTATTTTAAAAAAATTTATGTTTTGGGCATAACTTTTTTGTATCTGAACCGATATTTCCGAGTTTTTCAGCAAATATGTTATACTTATGATTTTCGATCATTTGCTATATAAGACGTATCCATAGGTTATAATACAGCTCTAGAATAGTGTTTGTTGTTTGTGTATAAAAGGTGAAGAGGTGAAAGAAAAGAATTTCAACAAATCGTTAAAAGAAATCACTAGAACTGCATGTGTTTTATTTCTACAAAATAGTTTGATTTAGCTGGCAAATTTGCATTTGGGATTTTATTTCGCTTTTTTATTAGAAATATTTGTAATTTCTTTAGCTTAATTTTAAAAATTTGAAGGAAAATAGTTTATAATTTTTTTTATAAATTATTATAAGTTATGACCTAAAATAGTTGCACTCAAAGGTAAATTATGTATAAAATTTTCTTAATATGTGACAAATTAAATGGTTTAAAAATCTTTTTATAAATTCTTTTAAATCGGAGCAAAAAATAGAAATAAATCCGTTTGTATTTTGTTTGTATCAGAGGGTTTTTATAAAAATGTTGATGTTTTTAGCCTATTTATGGATTATTTAATTATTAATATAAAATTTTATATAAATTAATTATTAAATTTAAAAAAAAAACCAAAAATAAGCAAAAAAAAAAAGTCTTAAGAAAATAATAAAAAAAATGTACAAAAAAAAAAGTGAATTGACCTGAACGAGAAAAGTATTTGTGACATAGCGTCTAGACAACTGAGCTATTGAAGCTCACACAAAATCATCGTCAATAGAGGTACATATATAAGTCTTCGTTCATTAGGGATTTGTTTAGTTTTTATTTAAATGACAAATCTTTGTATGTGTGTTGTTTGTGTATAAAAGGTAGAGATGAAAGAAAAGAATTTTAACACATGGATGTGTTGTTATGCTCAAAATTCTACATTCATTTTAAACAAATGGATTTTACTGGAAAAATTAGAGGTAGTCCTGGTTTTTTGCTAATATCTCAGCCATTTATTAACCGATCTGTCTGATTTTTAATAGCAAACAGAAATGGATCACATGTAACAGAAATAAAAAACAAAGTCCTCATCATGTCTGGGTTCTTCGGAAAACCCATTTCATAACACAGACGGACATCGTTAAATCAACTTCGCTCTTCATAAGGACCCAGAATATATATACTTTATAGGGTCTAAGATCAATATTGTAGAAATTACAAACGGAATGACAAACTTATATATACCCTTCCACCTGTGGTGAAGGGTATAAAAACTAAAATACGTATTTTGGGGATCAGTGTGTATGGAGTTTAAGAAAAACTGCAACTTAAGTAATAATAAAATTTTTAAAATTTTTCGTTGTGGAAAAAACATTTTATTTTCATTTTTTTAATCATTTTTTTTTGTTATTGTTGTATTTTGAGTCTTTATTTACGCTTAAATAAAACACTTTATTTTAAATTAATATTTTAATGTTTTTATTGAAATTAAAGTTCTATAATGTTCTATATTCATGCTTCAAACGAATAAAACATGTGTCTCAAAATCGAATAAAATTTTATCAAAACCTCGTAGTAAGTAGTTGTAGTTGTCTTTGGCTGTTGTTTTTCTTGTTCAGCTTGTTGTTGTTCAGCTTGTAGTTGTTCAAGATGTTGTTGTTCAGCTTATCGTTGTTCAAGATGTGGTTGTTCTAAGTTCTGGCAAAGTTCTTTTTCTGTTTCAAATGGAAGTCGGGTTTAAATTAAATGATTCCAATAATTAATGTATTTGATTCTGAGTTGTTTAAGAAATCTGGCCTTAGTTTATTCGCATGACATCTAATAAAACGAAATTCAGGACTATTTTTAATTTTTACTTCGTACATTACTCTACCAAATTTCTTTGCGATGGTGCCCTGACTCCACTTTATTTTGTTTTGATTGTAAATTTTGACGAAAACATGTTCTCCAACAGCGTAAGTTTTTTTTTTAGCAACGTCTTGGTTATTAAATTTCATTTCCATTTGTTTTTTTTTCGAATGGGTTCGTCTATTTTTGGTTTCTTTAACCAATCAAGGTTTATTCTTATTTTCCTTCCCACGAATAAATGTGATGGAGTTTTTCCTGTTGTTTTATTCGGAGAGGATCGGTAACATTGAAGGAATGTTCGCTGTTACGGATCCATTTATTTTCGTAATGCACGTTCCATGGTATCCACGAACCTTTCCGCTTGTCCGTTAGATTGTGGGTGATATAACGCAGTAAAAATGTGCTGAATTCCATTTTCTAAACAAAATTTACCAAAGACATTATCACTCACAATTAATTCTGGGTTACCCAAAGCGGTACTCGATTATAATTGCAGACGATATTGTCTTAATCTGGTATATTTGCGGCCACTTGGAGTATGAATCCACAATTATAAAATAATAAAAATTATTTATTGGACCAGCTATGTTTATATGGATACGTTGCATTGGACGATTTGTAATTGGCCAAGATTGTAACGTTGTTTTTGGCAGAGACTTTGCTACTGATGAGCACTTTGAACACTATTGTACATAATGTTTGATGTCATCATCAATTCGCGGCCAATATATATAACTCCGAGCTAAGATTTTCCATCATGACTTTTATGCAATTCTTTTAGGACTTTGGTTCTAAAACAATATGGAATGACGATTCTATCCCCGTATAACAAGCAATCACTTTCTCTTCTAGAGAAATAGCATTGTAAATTTTTATTAACAATATTCAACCACTTACCAGATTGAAGAAATTTTATAACTGTTTGCATCTTTTGCGGTTTTATAATCTTTTGCGGTTGCCGCTCGAATCATATAGTACGTAATGGGTCAAGCTACTATTGTATCTTCATTTGTTCCTGGGCAGTGGTAAATTAATCTTGACAAGACGTCAGCAGCACCAAAATTATTTGCTGATACGTATTGTAACTCAAAATCGTAAGACATTAGCGTTAATGCCCACCTTTGAAGGCGATTTGCAAAGTGTGCAGGAATTCCCTTCTTGCTAGAAAATATAGCCAACAATGGTTTGTGGTCAGTTTGAAGAATAAGTTTTCTTCCATATAAATATTTGTGGAATTTGACTACGGCAAATACCAGAGCTAGAGCTTCCTTCTCAATTTAAGAATATTTTTTTTCTGCATGCGTGAGTGCTCTTTGTACCATTTGGAAAAACGTGGCAAATAAATGCCCCCAATCCAACATTTGAAGCATCTGCAGCCACTTTAATGGAAAGCCGCGGATCATAATGTGTTAGCAGTAAATCCGACGCCAAAAGTTGTTTAAAACGTTGAAAACTTTGATGACATTGCTTCGTCCAATTCCATTTTGCAAATTTCCTTTAAGAGGTTGTCCAAGGGATCTCTTTATTTTCTCATTTCTGATAAGAATATTCCAATAATAATTAACTGCACCTAAATATGAACGTAAGTGACTAATATTTGTGGGTGGTGGCAATTCACGAATTTGCTTAATTTTGTTTTTGTCCGGGTATATGCCCTTACTATCGATGTGACATCCCAGATAAGTACATGCTGATTTAAAAAGTTGACATTTTTCAAAATTGACTGTCATCTTATACTTTTTCAACCGCTCTAAAAGCTGTTTTACGGCTGTTTCATTTTGTTCAAGTGTTTTGCTGGCTAGACCACATCATCCAAATATGGGTAAGCCCCTTCAATACCGGACAGAATGGTTTGTATGGCCTGTTGCACCTGGCGCTGACTTAACTCCTTGGGCAAGGCGGTTAAAAGTGTAGAGACCCCGATGCGTATTTATGACCAACAACTTTTTAGTTTCATCATCAACTTCCAACTGCATGTATGCATTGTTCAAATCTATAATTGAAATTCTATTGTTGAAATTTTCAAAAATATCAGCTGACAATGGTAACGGAAAATTGTGTGGCTCAAGCTGAGCGTTGAGTCCTGTGGAATAGTCACCGCAGATTCTGAGCTTACCAGATGATTTTTTAATAACAACAATTTGGGCAGCCCAATCTGAATAATTCATTGGCCTGATAATGCCTTCTTGTTCAAATGAGTTGAGTGTTTCATCCAAAGCTTCTTTTATGGCATATACTACCTTTCGTTTAGGTCGGAATACTGGAACTGCTTTTTTTTCAATTACAAGTGAATTTTGAAACTCTTGACGTGTCCTATTTCCTTCCTGAAAACCTCTGGAAATCGTTTATGTAGCTCCATTTGTCATGGTGTTTCATTTAGATTTACTTGGTGACACAATGTGTATGAGTCAACTGGTTTATTCCACAAATCAAATTTTTTAATTAGATCTGATCCAAAAAGATTTAAATCTATTGACGAAACTAAAATGTTAGAAATAATATCGGTGTTGTTGATAGACACCATAGCCTCGAATTCTCCACAGATGTGAATGTTGTTTGTTGAAGCATCAAGAGGTTCCAGATTTGAGGTTTGTAATGGTGGCTTACCGATTTTTCCCCACGTTTGTTTTGAAATTATGGTAACATCTGATCCAGTGTCGTGTTGCAGTGTAACAGTTACATTATTAATACATGAGTAACATATCTTCTGCTTTTGTTTGATGTATACACGCTTTTTACATACTCCTTTTTGTATGATTTTTAATTTGGTTTGCTAAATTTATGATTCGTTTGCTTTTGAATACTGCTTTTTCCAGGGAAACACGAACAAAACCCTTCCTTGTGATATAATTAGACGTGGCAAATATATGCCCCCAATCCAACATTTGAAGCAGTTGCAGCCACTTTAATGGGAAGCCGCGGATCAATGGTTTCGAATCCCAACCAGGGAGAAAAAAAAACTTTTTTGTTTTTTAATTTATTAATATTTTTTACAAAACTCAAATTTTAAGCCATTTCGGGACAACAAGACTTAGAAAATTTTGATATATGTGACCTCCGAGAAAAGGGTGTGTGAAAATGAAGTTTTAAGAAAAACGCATTTAAAGTTTCACAACGCATTATCACTGTGAACACACCTTCAGTTGGGAGATGCGATTTGGTATGGTTAGTTATGATTGGGTGACGTCATGCCGACTTTGGTGAAGTCATGCCTATGTGGTGACGTATTTTTTCGCTTTTAATGTGACAATACCTTTGCTATTGTTGCTGCTCTGTTCGTTCTCAGCTATCCGTTCGCTCTCAGCAAAGGGTTGATGTTCGTTTTGTACGTTTTTATAGGGTAAATAAATTTTTGTCAGAAATTTAACTCAATTCATCTTATTCTACACCCTTTTAGGTACCAGAATCCACTCTTAAGTCCGAACCGGTTTTTTGACACACTAGGTCCCTTTTCTCGTAGAAGGTCACATATATAGTTAGTATATAATAATCCAGGTCGTCCAAAGGTTCGAATTCACTAGTCCTCCTACAAATATGCCATTATGAAAAAAAATAATGTCTGCCAAAAAAACTCTCAAAAAAGATTTTATTTAGTGAAAGCACATCGCCATTTAAGTTTCAAAGTTGTTCTTGTTCTATAATTTTAAATTAATTAAAAGCTGAGAAAAATTAAATATAATTATTACAATCGGGACCCATCATATCTTATATATTTTTTGATGTACATTACAAATTTAAAATCAAAATTAAAATCAGTCGCGTATTTCGCCAAAACTTCATACAAAAACTGTTCCACTTTGATTAAGAAATTTGCTTAAATTTGCCTTTGCGCAAAATTATTTTTTGAATGATTATATGTCCACGGAATGTCTTCTTATGTTATTTTTCGGATATATTTTAATTAATCCCTAAATATATTGCTCGATCTTATATGATCTGTCATTTTTCGGATAAATTTAATAGGATAAGTTTGATCTGCCATTTTTCGGATATTTTTAGATATTAAAGAATTGGATATTTTTTTTCTCGGATATGCACATTTTTCAACTATACACTTTTACCACAAATTAACAAGGTTTAAAAAAATAATACAAATTAAAAACGAAGAAAATTCTGTTCATATTTTATCCCTAAAAACCCCCTTAAATTTTATTGTCATCCACAAAAAATCCCCGGATCGCAAAACCGAAATTTGTATGCCCATTCATGAAATTAAATCCCCAATTTGGGAATAAATCCCCTGAATTGACAACATTGCTCCTCTCAGGTGGTGCAAGTGCTGGTAAAAAGTGCTTTCCCAATTCAAAAAGTGTAGGAAACCTTATGAGGTTTTTTTTTATTAACCTTCTAGAAAAACTCTTTTTACTAACACTGGTAAAGCGTCCCAAAATAAGTGTTTTCTCAGCAATTTTTAATTCCACGGGTACCCAGTGGTTGGCCAGTACTTGAGTTTTCGTACCACTGGAGCTAGTGATTGTAATGCCAGTACAACAGTTTAGTTTATCGCAAAATAAAATTAAACGAAGTTTAACTAAGCAAACTGACTTACGTGATGTTGCCATATTGATTGTCAAAAAATTATTTAATTTCAATTAGAATTGTCCTAAAAAGATGATAGTAGTATTTGATATTATCTTGCAGTATGGCATCATTTAAACAACTTATTGTCCAACAGCGGTTTTTTCTTGTCAAATTTATACTTTAGTTTAACTAGCCAACCAGGCTCGGTTAAACTTTAATTAAAAACTAAAAAAAAAACACAGCTGAAAAATAATAAAAAATAAATAAACAAAGCTTATATCTCAAACACTAGGCCTTAATAACATTTTCGCAGTATGCATTCAAAAAGATGGGATATTTAAGATTTGGAGATTTAAGTACAAATATTCAGATGCCCTGACTGTGACTCAAAGTGAGTCACAAATTTTGCTTAAAGACAGATGCTCTTCGTGCCCAGTAAATATTTTTGAAACGCATATGGATGCATTTATCAAATATTACACACACTTTCATACGTGTAACCTGAAACACACAACAAAATAAACAAACAAAAAAACTGCAACAATATCAAGTGTGCATTAGAAAAAGTCACAATGCGAGAAAACGTGAAAACGTATTAGATATCACAGAGCGCTACTTTGGAAATTATACAGACGTATGAAGGTATACAACCTACTGGTAATGATACTCGTACGACGAGTATGACTTGAGATTTTTGTCACAATCGAATCGGGCTGTCAGATTGACAGTCAGTCACTAAGTCACACATATTTGAGTACATTTGCATTTATGAATGTGTCGGTGCGGTGTAAGTAAGTACTACATATTAAACCAAATGGCAACTCGTGCGCAGCGAGGCAATGAAATGTAATCACAATTCAATGCAATGCTATAATAATATATGAATTCTAAAGACAAGGCGAAAAAGCTGCCAACAACAAAGAAAATTATGATGGAAAAGAATGAAAACACTGTAAAAGTATCAAAAATAGCAGTAAAAGTAACACAGAACTGAAGAGCAGGAGATATCACGGATGCAAAAATACAGCACAAATACTCATACACATTTATACAAAATAAAATGGTGGAAGAAAGCACTTCAAGTGCAATTCCACCAGCCAGCGAGTACATAGTGATATGTAGGTTTGTATTTTCTTTTTAGCATAGAAAAAAAAAATAAAAAAGAAAATGAATTTCTTTATTTATTTTCACTCACACAAATGCATTCATCAAATGCAATGTGCAAACAGAGTTTAAAAGAGTGAATTCTTAAAATTTTACATAATTTTTGGTGTTTTGGAATTTTCAATCGAATTGTTCGTCAAACTAGATCGAATTTCAATGATCATGCTCCTACCAACACACACAATGATAAAATATATATCCTACTGATGCAGTGTTGATCTTAAGACTATATCTTAGGGTTGAAGTAGAGTTGGATAATTATGTTTTTTAACTAGCACCGAATGGAATAGAAATAAGAATTATCATCTCGCGCAATTACTGTGTTGCCATATTTGAAGTGCCCTTCATCTTTCACCACCTTCTTCTCTTAAAAAATATTACTTCCCTCTTTTCGGAGATTAGCAATAGGTTGAGATTGATTGATTATTTGCCGTCTGCTTTAAACCTTCATAAGACTTAACATACGAATCAACAAAAATGAATGGCAAATGTTGCTGTGGGGTCGTTGTGGTGTAATGGCTAGCGCGTTAGACAGAACGTTGCGGGTTCGATCACCAGCGACGACAACATAAATTTAGTATAATATGTAAAAGTTTTCTTTCCTCATAGGACGTTGCGTCCTTCGATGCCCCACCAAAGTAAAATAATATAGATGGCGGGTAACAATTGTTCTAAGATTTTCATCTCGCGCAATTACAGTGTTGAAGCCCTTTGGCTTTCACCACCTTTCATCTCTCCTATATCCCCTTTCCAAAGAAGTAGATAGAAAATCCTGTGTTGCTTCCCTTAAAAAAAACAATTAAAAAATAATTTATTGGCTTTCAATGTAAGGGCTCCAGCTCATGGTAGTTGTTTACTTTAAATTATTGATGGTTAATTTGAAATGAAGAAATCTATCGAAAATATATGTCTATCTTAATATAACTCATTTCGCCCGGCTAATAAACCCTGAAAATTCCCGCCCTCTGGCAATATGCTCTGCGCTCTCGAATGTCATGGAGAGCATGATTAATTAGCAACTTGTAAATTATCTAGAATCAAAATCACTTTTAAGAGATCGATAGTATAGTTTTCGTAGAATCCGTTCTACGGAAGATCTGTTAGCGTTCCTCTCGGAACGTTATGTTAGGTGCATTAACGGATTTGGCAATGTGATTGCTTTTGTTATTTCAAAAGCTATCGATCGCGTATGGCACGCCGCACTTATATCGAAACTAGTTGCTTTCGGTGTCGTTAATGATTTCTGCCGATTTCTTTCAAGTTTTCTCAGAGATCGCTCTTCTTCTCGTCTTTGAAACTTCCAACCCTATCTACTCTTTCGCCGATAAAAGTAACATTTGTCATTCGTTTTCCTTCGATCACAGGCCAAGCCTCTAAGAAGTCGGGGTCAAGAGACAAATTATGAATGATAGACTTAATCGGGACCTCTCGTTAGTTTCAAAGTGGGGTGCACATAAGACTCAATATTGTATGATGACTCATAGGGTTGTGGAGTCTCCAGCGTTATCTGTTCCAGCGTTATCGGAAACTCTTGATGTTCTGGGCATGACAATCTAGTTGTAATGTCCGTTGGTATAAACACGTTTTTTGAAGTGTCAAAGCAGCGTTCATGTTTTTAGATTTTTGATTTTTGATTTTAGAAATTTGACCCCAATTGATAACAATGTATATAGTACGAAATTGCTCCACATAACACCATATAAACTAGATATTGTTATATCTGGCATTTAATATCAAATTATGCAATTAGATCCAATGGAAATTTTTTGGATTAATTTTGTTTTATATTCCCTGAGTTTTGCATATAAACTGTGAAGAAGGCAACGAGACATTTTTAGACTGAAGCTTTGCACATTGCATAGCGTAGGCATATCCTTACAATTATAAGTTACAAATTGTTTAAACGATACGATACCTTTAAGGGTCTGTGTTTTTGGTACAAGAAGATTATTAACTTGTATGTATGTTAAGAAAATACTTAGCAAACACATTCAACTCTACATACTTTTTATCTCCTCGCTCATTATTTCTCTGCATTCATTATCCATACAAGTGCAGACGCAAAAAACAAGAAATAAAAATACGTAGTACATACAAAAATAAACTTTTTTCCAAATTCATGCAATAATAATTGTCGTCTTTATTCTTGTAAAATTAAGAATTACAGAAAAAAAATCAAGCAATACTTATTTACAAGATTAAATACAGCAACAGCAATAATATATTGTTGTTGCATTTTTCTTTAACTTTTGCTACAGTGAAAACAGTCATTGCATTTATTGTTTTGTTGGAATATTTTCTTCGTTCAATGCATTCAAATACAATTTTCACAATTGAATATTATCTTCATTTCATACACACAATATCGATGGCTCAATGTAGTAAAGGCCCTAACTACATTTTTGTTTCTTTAGAGGAGAATGCATAAACTTAATTAAATCGGAAAAATTGTGGGTATAAAATTTATGTTAATGCAATTGTTCAATAATACTGATAATAACAAAATACAACATAAACGTGTTTTAAATAAAGCATAAAATAATTTTAAAAAATTGACTGGACATTTTGGAAGAAAATAAAATGGGGCCACATATGGCCTTATATGCATTTATTTCGAAAAGAAAAAAAGATATTTATTGTGGAAACTTTAAAACAATTTATCTTGTCGTTGTTACACAAGAACAGGTTGTATTTTTCGCAAAAAGGTGTATAAACGAAAAGAGAAATCAGTTTGACAACGTTTGTCGGTTTTCCATCCATTTTGGGAAGCACTTATAAAAAACTTATGGGAAAAATTAGCTAAAGCACACTTTAATTTTCATTAAAAAACAAGGCAAAGAAAACTAAAAATATTGGCCCGTAATCATAGTCCCGCACTAGTTGGCTTTTTTTAAAAACAACTTTAAATTAAAAACTTGTTATTATCTATTTTGCTATTATAGTCAGAATTAAAGCCAGTTTTAAGTTGAACCGGCTTTAAATGGGTATCACACAAAAATGTACCAAATGCCCGCATACATTTTGTACTAAAAAAGAAGCAGGTGGCAACATTGATCAGCTGATTTTATATTTGCCGAAAAAAATGAAAAGTGTGTAAATAAAAGATTTGCAATTGCAAAATGTAAAAAGGAAAAACCTTTATAAAAAGGATTGAAAAGTGTATTTTTATTAATAAAAATTTATTAACTTAATAAATGTTATGCAAAATATCGTATTTATTGATATAATTTTCCATTAAATAATTTGCAATTCAAACATTTTTTTTCATAAAAATTTTCTTGGCGGAAAACAGCTGTTGTGTGTTGTTCAATTGGATAGAGTCAACTTCAGCTAGTTTTAATTTTAAAGCAGACTTTAGCGATTAAAGTATACTTTTACTTGTCTATAGTATACCTAAAGTATACTTTTAAGAAAAGTCGACTTTAGAACTCTTAACTTTGATTATGCGCCATTATTTATAAAAATACAAATCACACTAAAAGAAGACATGAACTACAAATTAATCCAAAATTTCCTTTAAAATATTTTAAAAATTTTCCTACATTTTAGTTAAATTTTTTTAAAACTTTTCTTAAAATTAATAAAAATTCCTATGTTTGGATAAAAACGAAATAGTTTATATACTCAGAAATAGTTCATATCTTTCCTAAGTAATATTTCTTGATTTTAGAAAAAAAAATAAGTAAATTAAATAAAAATTTGTCAAGTTTTAAGCAAAACATCTTTGTTTTAAGAAATTTGCATACTGAAATATAAGTAAACTAAGTTTAGTTCAAAAAAAATCTAGGACATAATTTACTCCCATTTGGTTAAAAAATGTGTCTAAATTAAAATAAAAAAGTACTTCAAATTTAAATGTGTTCATTTTTTTTGAGTAGTAAAATTAACTAGATTTTGGAAAGCCATTTCTAAATTCAGTTTTTCTATCAACAAAAAATATTAAATTTATAATACTTTTATATAAAATAAAAATTTATTTGATTACAGAACTGATGAACTATTTGTAGGGAAAATTTTCATGCAAATTAGTTCAGACAAATTTTAAAAATTTACATAAAATATTATTTTTTTTTCCTTTCAAGTAAAAGATTTATAATTTTGGAAAATAACTTAATTAAAAAAACAAGTAAATTTTTCTTAAATCAAGGAACGTTTCTTATTTTAAATAATTAAATACAAAAAATAAATTAAAAACAAAAAAACTAGTCAATTTCTTAAGTTTTAAAAAAAAAACTATTATTTCAGGAAACAAATTAACCCAAGAAATATTTTTACGGACTCTCCGACACGTACGGATGCACGAGTCCAGTTTTAACTGACGTTTACGTATCCGTCAAAGCTTGTACGTAAACGGAACATTAACGGACCGTATAATTACATTTTCGAAAACAATACGTTTTGACTCCGTTTTGGTGCATCCGTTTCTGTATCGTTAAAAACGGACTTACCGGATTTCATTAGTTTTTCTTCCGCTGCTTTTGAATTCGTTTTGGTGTCAAAAACGAATAATAAAAACATGTGATCATTATACGGGTCGCGCGCTAAAGTTAAGAAAAACAGATACTCTTTTACATCTCACACTGAAAATAAATTTAAGTGATATATATGAGGTGAATATTGATGAAATTTAAAACAAGTTATACGGTGATGTGCGACAATTAATGCAATTTAGCAAATAAAAATATTGTCTGCCAATTTAAAATAGATTTTGTTAAAAAATGTGCAAATTTGCGTTGTATTCAACATCATTTCGAAAACACCACCAATTAAACCTGAATTAAAATTTTGTTTTATTTTTTCGTGATATTCAATGGGCCATAACCGCAGTGATGGATAGAGAAGCTAGTTATGCTGGAGAGGAATATTTCATTTAATTAAATTTGTAAAAGTTTTTTTTTTGTTATTTTATTTTATTAAAGAAAAAAAACTATAATTTGTTATTCAAAATTAAAAAATTTAGGTATTTACATAAATCCGTTTTTTGTTGAAAAAACGGTACGAATACGGATCCGTAAACGGTCCGTCATGGAAGGACTTTCAACGGACAACTACTTTTTTCATCCGATTTATCGGTCCGTAAACAGTCCGCCATTGACGCACTTTTAACAGACAACTCCGTTTTTCACGCGATATATCGGTCCGTCATTGACGGTATATAAACGTATTCGAATCAGTTTCAATGTTCCTTAAAATCCGTGCTCTGGTCCGTATACGGATCCAGAAAACGATACGTAAATTGGATTCCATTTTTAAAGGACCGAAAACGGTACGTAAAGGGAACGTATTGTTTGTTGGGAAAGTATTCATTAAAAAAATTATAGTGCATGATTGTAAAAGTAAAAAAATTACATATTTGAGCTTTTATGTAATAATTTTGTTTGCTGACTACAATACAAAATATCGCAAGCACATTTTATACAATACGTCATAATGGCTTTTCTATCATTGACGTAGCGCTTATTAAACTTTATATTTTCGAACTATTTTTTTCACTTAATAATAAAACAGTTTAAATTTGTATATGTCAAATAAAGTTTAAGCTAAAAAAAAGTCATAAAATAAACTTATGACATTTTTCATTTTCCAATAATAACAAGAAATGTAACTGTGATATTTTGTATTTTTGCAACATTTTCCTTTAATTAGTTGATTTAAGAATACAAAGAACCCCACAGTTTTCTTTAGCCACAGATGCTGTGTGTTACTTAGGGCGTCCCTTTTTGTAGTTCGCTCAAGGAGAACCATTAATTAACTACAAAAAGGATCTGACTTTGTCATAATTTATTACATTTCAGGATATCCTGTAGTACATTATTTTAATTTAATTTAAAGATAAAATTGTACAGCAAAAAGCCTGTTAAAAGCAGGAAGTAAAGTACTTTAAAAAATAAGGTAAAATATATTACTTTTACCATAAAAACAGTTTTATATTTGATAGAATATTTTTATTAAATTTAAGGATTATTTTTACTTAAAATAATGTTAGAAAATAATTTCATATTTTTAGGAAGTTAAGTCCTTGTTTATAGTAAAAAAAACTATATAATAAACTTAAATAAAATAAAATTTTTCTTAAAACCAAGGAAACATTTCCTAACAGTAAAATTTTAGATTTTTAATGAACTAATTTATTTTGTTATGTTTTCTAATAAAAATTTAGTTCTGAGTAGTAAAATTTGTCTATAATTTAGAAATTTTAACCAAATTCTTAATTTCAAGGAAAATTTTATTAAATATTGATAAAAAGTGTCTTTGGCGCCGTTTTGATTTCAATTTTTCCTCCAAATAAGTTAATATTTCTAAATTCTAGTTTATTTTGGTGCTTATCCTCTAAAATAAAAAAATGTAGTTAGGGCATTTCTACATTAAGCAAGGGCATTTCTACATGCAAGTGTTGTTTAACTTTGTGTTGGTATTGCCCCCAACCGTTTGTACGTTTGTCTGTCTATACACTGAGAGAATTATCTCAATGATATTCATGATTTGTTGCAATTCAGCGAATGAAACTTTTCATTAAATTATAAAAAATATATTTAAAAATTATTATTTTTTTATTTTTTTAACCAAAATTATAAAACTTTTCATTAATGCTAAGAAGTTTTTCGATAATTTTATGCAAAATTTTCTCAATAAATAAATGATAAACTTTTCATTGTCTGAATTGGTCAAAAATTCTCTCTGTGCAGAAGTGCACAGAAGATAAAAGTGCAAAAACAAATCTCTGTGAATGTATGTTAATAAAGTCTTTGAAAGCCAGCAAAAACAGACAGATTCTAGTACAATTTCATAGTACTAAATACTACATAGTTTGTTGGTTTTCTTTTCATATTGTATAAAACTTGTTATAGTTAGAATATTGAATATCTGTGGACTTTTGACAAAACCACTTATTCCAAAAACACAAATTTTTCAGTACAGCTAAAAAAACTTACCATTGTACAAAATTGTTGGTATAAAAACGTTACAATTTTTCTTCCTTTTATAATTTAAGTTTTTTGCAGGCCAAAATTGTTTTAGTAAAAAGCCCCCTATGTTGCAAATGAAATATTTGTCAAAGAAAAATTAATAAAATTTTCAAATAAGTTGATTTGTAAGGGTCTCATTTCTTTTAGAGTATGAGGTGTACAAAACTGAGGATAAGACAAAATAAACGCATTCAAAATTTTTTCTTTAGTCAACTTAAGTGCTTTTTGTCAAAAGGCCACAGATATGAATGTATTTATGTTAAAAATGTACATTTTTCTTTATAAAATAAATAGAAGAGAGTTCTACCAATGCTAATTTTGTTTATATATTAGAAAAAAAAATGTTCGATACATTGAGAAAGATAATTAAGAATTCAAATTGATACAAATCTTTGAAATATCATTAAATATATTCTATGAAAATAACAATAAATTAGATTTGTATTGAAAACAAATTGAGGCATACTTATTTGATTAAATGCAAACAGGAGTAAGGTTTATTTCTTTTTGTTAACCCTAGAAAGTCATTCTTATTTTTGTTGCGTAAAGGTCATTCCTCGTCGAATCGACGACGGTGATATTTAAAAGGATACTAAAGCTGACTTACGCACGAAAAATGTTTAAAGTTGAGTTTTTTTAATTATACGTTTTGTATATTATCGAAATAAAACAATAAATTTTTTTTTTTTATATTATATAATTATAAATAAAGTTTTCACAGCACTACTTCACTTGGCTTGTTTTACAAAACATTACTTTAAAAAATAATAAAAATAAAAAACTTAAGAAGATATAATTCATTAAATGGGTTTGCATCTTGAAATTAATATATTAAATAAAATAGGTACACGTTTTCATGAGTATCAGTCTTCAATTTATGCAAGAGGCACAAAGCTCTATTTTGTGCTCCCCACACAGGCTTTTATCACATTTTGCGCAGGATGATTTTGTCACCCGTCGTTTAAAAGAAGGGCAGAGAGCGCATATCTTCCGCTTCTTGTTTTTTGGTTCTTGGGGCACATCATCATTGTTTTCAGTATCATTCGGCAAAATATTTGCAATATTCGCTCGCACCGACGTTCTCAATGTTGGTATTTCAAGTCTATCAGTCAGCTGACTTTGGATAAGGGCAAGATGCAATTGTTTCATGAACTCGGGGCGACTGAGAGGCTTTTGTTTTATTTGAAACATATTATGTGTGTAAATAACATAGCAGTTTATGAAAGCCATATTCAATATGCCATAAAATTGGCACATTGGCCATCTATTGGCTTTTCTGGAACAGCTCATTACACTACACATTTGGTCAAATGTATCCACACCGCCTTTTGTTTTGTTATAGAATTCTATCATGTATGGTTTGTTCGATATTTGGTTAACTGATCCCTCTTCATCACACGATGATAGTAAGTAAACAATTTTGTTTGGTTTTGGCTTATAAGAGAGAAGCGTTAACTCGTTGTCATAACAAAACATAGATGTGCTGCACTTCCGACCCTTAACATTTTTGAATTCTTTAGGAATTTCTTTCTTATTTGAGCGCAGAGTTCCAACTAATGTCAGCTTATATGGTTCACATAAAAGTGATTTGGCAAGTGGAACTGATGTGAAACAATTGTCCATTGTAATGTTTCTGTTAGATCCATGGACAGTTTTTGTTAATTCTTTCACATAGTACTCACCGAGTGGCAGTTTAGTTTGGTTTGAGCCTTTGCCCAAGTATGGTGAAGCATCAACCATGTATTTTGTGCCGCTATCACACATCATCACCATTTTCAATCCATATTTTGATGGTTTATTGGGTATGTACATTCGGAAACTGCACTTGCCTCTGAATGCCAGTAGTTGCTCGTCAATCGTTAGGTATGGTCCAGGAATATAATTTTCACGGCATTTCTGAATGAATATCTCCCACACTTTTCTAATAGGAGCAAATTTGTCACCAACTTGTTGAATACGCATAGTTTTATCATCGAATCGAAGGCAGGATAAAAGGAACTTGAACCTGGCTTTTGTCATTGTTGCTATATATTGAGCTCAAGAATAGGATCGGTCAAACAATTCGTCAGCGGATAGATGCTGGTCCTTCTTCACAGCGGTCAAGACTAATATTCCTATAAGGGCTTTTATTTCTTGCGATGAAGTTTTTCTTCTTTGGGTTTCATCTGTTGTGCAAAGTAAGTTTGATTTACGATTGACTATCTCAACATTAGTCCACTGCACTATTTCATCGATGATATCAATGGTTATAAACATTTGAAAGCATTGCAGGGGGTCAGTAATATTTTTACATTGGCGCGTTGGTCCTCTTACTTGGTGCACAATATTAAGCCCATTACGATGAGATTTTCCTTTTTTTGTAGACCACTTGTGGTTATTTTTTCCACGCAAAATGGATTTAGTGAACGGAATAATATTAGACTTGTCTCTTAAAATATTTAGAGGTACATCGTCTTCATCTATATCAGCTGGATCTTCTGACGAACTAGCAGCCTCTGATGAACTTTCATCTTCTACTAACTCTATATCAGATATGTCGTTATCATCAATGTCATCGTCCAATTCGCACTCGTCGTCACACATCGAAAGAAATTTTTCAATTTCTTCATCGGTCAAACCTGCTGTAGTGCTCATTTTATATTATAGTATCAAATACTAACCACCAACTGCAAAAGCAACCAAAAATGCAACACTTGAAACACGCAGTCAACAATTCTAAAAGTTACACAAAGTTCATACTTCGTCGTTTCGACGACGCACATACAAAAAAAACAAACTTACCCAACGCGTAGCAAGCTAAACATGCGCACACACCTAGAGCATGTCAACGACTGCCACTGTACGAAAAATTAGCACAAAATATACGTAAATACAGAAAAAAAATAGCAAAATTTGAGCATACGTCGTCGATTCGACGAAGAATGACCTTCCAGGGTTAAATATTATCTAATCCGTAAACACATTTGACAAAAATTGTAACAAATTTCTTTAAATATTATGATTAGAGTATTCAATCTGCTAATCGTTATTGGATTAATCAAACAATTTTGTTTATTAATTGTTTGAATAATTTAAAATGCCCAAATCTAATAACGAATAATTAGAATAATTTTATACGATTAATCAAAATTTGTAACAAAAAAATTTACAAAAATATTTAAAAAATATATTTTTTAAAAAGAATTCATAGCATCCTTTGGAAATGGATTTTTCGAAAGCTTTAAGTTTTTTCGAATGAAGTTCAAAAAGTAAAACAAAGAAATCTACAAATAATTTGTTTACAAGATTGTACTTAGTCACACTTATACTTTTCAAGGGAAAGGAACTAAATAACTATTCAAATATATGAGCGTTTCATAAGCGAATTGAGCCAACTCCTTTAGGAGGAATTTTAACAAAATTTATCACAGTTTGTTCAAAATCACCTGCGAAATATTTACTAAAATCAAATATAGGCACGGAGGGACGTAAACATTTAGCAAAAATCGCTTCTCAACAGAATTTCTCTCTCGTCATGGAAAGGTAAAGAAAATTAAAATACATGATTTTTTATTCTCACTTAACTCATTGAGGCCTGCTGGCTTATTTTAAATAACCAAAGTAAGTAATGAATCTCAAATCTGTAAAGAAATATCTGAAGTTAACGTTTAACTATTAGGCTGAGTTTTTGTGATAACAGTTAAACTTGGTTAGGTTAAACTGAAAACGAATTTTGCCAGCCATTTCTAAATTTATTAACATAAATTTGTCGGAACTACTTTCCATTGCATAGAATTTTGTTGTCCATTGAAATAAAACAAAATAAACCAAATATGTAGCAAAAGCAATTTTCCAGTTACAAACTGCAATAAACTAAGTTTAAAGATAATCTACATGCTTAAAACTCGGCCTTAGTGTATTATTATAGACGTAAACGTCCGTCTGGCTAATCCAGACTTAACTTAATAAAAAGTTAAACGCAGTTCTGCGGTTTGGTTCATTTCTATTTCGATAAAATTTTAATATGTGATAGAGGGGACAGAAAAACTAAGAATGCTTAAAAAACTCGATCTCAATTAATACATTTTTCTACATATGAATTTTTAATGTTGCACTCACAAAAAAAGACATGTTCTAAAAATTAATCCAAAATATTCTTTAAAATAGTTTAAAAATTTTCCTCAATTTAAGTAAAATTTTATTAAAACTTTGAAAAATTTTCTTCAAATGAATAAAAATTACAATGTTTGAGTAAAAAAAAAGTAGTTTATATAATCAGAAATAGTTCATACCTTTCTTAAGTAATATTTTTAGATTTGAGAAAAAACAAACAAGTATATTAAATAAAAATGTATCAATTTTTAAGAAAAATATTTCAGTTTTAAGAAATTTGTATACTAAAATGTAATAAAACTAAGTTTAGTTCAAAAGAAAAAAAAATAGAACATAATTTACTCTCATTTAGTTCAAAAAATATGTCTAACTTAAAATGGGAAAGTACTTGAACTTAATGTGTGTTCATTAACTAAATTTTAGAAACCCATTTGTAAATTCAGTTTTTAAGTCTACCACTTGCAAATTTTTAAGAATTTTTTTCTACAAATTAGTTCAGGTAACTAAAAACAAAAAGTAATAAATTTGTTTGTATGTAATAATAAAAATTTATTTGGTTTTAGAAGCCGATGAACTATTTCTAGGTAAAATTTTCATGCAACTGAATTCAGATAAATTTTAATTAATTTTTTTGTTATTTCAAGTAAAAGTTTTCTAATTTTCGAAAAATAATAAACTTAGGTATAGACAAAAACAAGAAATGTGACTGTGATATTTTGTATTTTTGCAAAAATTTCTTTACATCAGTTAATTTAAGAAGACAAAGGACCCCCAGTGTTCCTTAGCCATAGATGCCGTGTGCCACTTAGAGCGTCCCATTTTGTAGTTCTCTCAAGCGGAACCGTTAAATAACTACGAAAAGGATCTGACTTTGTCACAATTTATTACGTTTCAAGATATCCTACATTTTTACATTTTTTTAATTTGTTTACCTTTTTGCTAAGAAAATTTATATTTTAAATAGATGAATTTAGTATCATCAATTAATTTTAAGACAAAAAAGTATAGCAAAAAGCTTGTTAAGAGCAGTGTCCTCACAAAGCGGAAATCCTCTAAAAGTGGGAAAATACTTACTCAATGAGTGTACAGTACTTTAAAATATATGGTAAAATGTATTACCTTTACTATAGAAAAAGTTTCATATTTATTAGAAATTGTTAAGGATAATTTTCACTTAAAAAGTTAAATAGCACAATTTTATGTTAGCAAATATTTTCTTATTTTTAGGGAGTTAATTCCTAATTTTTTTAGTAAAAACAATTATCTAATGAACTTAAATAAAATAAAACTTTTCTTAAAACCAAGGAAGCATTTCCTAACTAACATTACAATTTTAGATGATTAATAAACTAATTAGTAGTAAATTTTACTATTTTCTAATAAAAATTGGTTTTAGTTTTTCCTCCAAATAAGTTATTTTTTTTTTTAATTCTAGTTCCTTTTTTTTCATTGAGTGTACTAAACTTATTTTTGTTCCCTTTTTTAAATTAAAAAAATTTATATTTTACATATTTTTTTTTTCAATAAATCGATTAATTTTAAAATTTTATGCGATCAGCCGGCTGAGAAAAAAACTCGAATAATTATTTGCAATGATCGAAAAAAATTAAAAGTCGATTAATTGGATGCACAAATTAAAATGTTTATAATAAGTTGTTCGGTTCAAGATAATTTTATCACAAATTTCGCATAGAATTTACAATTCATTTTCTTTTTCAAGTATGACTAAGTACTATCTGCAGATTGTATTTATGGGGTTCTCTCTGACTTTCCTGTAACTTTAGTGAAAGCAACAACAATAACAGAGAGGAAAATTTATTGCAGGACGAGGAATTAGGCTAAAACCGTTATTCGTAATCTCATTTTAATTAATTTGAGAACCTTAATGCTAACTGTATGTGGAAAATGTTAATGGAGGTATAGAAACTATTTAATCTGCAGATGGTTTAGATGTAAATGAATTCAATAGAGACTTTGTATCTCATAGAACAGTTGATGTCATTGACCCTTTTAATTATAATTTAAACATCGTTGATACTAGTTTTTCCTTTCGTGCTATTAATTTGGTGGTATTGTGTTGTGCATTTTTTAATATTTAATCAAATGCTTCGGGCTGTGGTGGTTTAAAAATTATTTTTCCGTACATTCAAAAAGAGTTATTACACCTGGTTAATAATATTCTCACTTGTTCTATTTTACCAACCAATTCAAAAGTTACAAAGATGGTGCCCATAAGCAAAAATATTATTATCCAAAATTATTGAACACGTTATGAAGGACCAAATGTTACAATAGTTGGATGAAAATAGCTTAATAAACCTTTATCAGTCGGGATTTCGCCATGGTTATAACACCTCTTTCCTACTAGTAGATCTTACAGATTCTATTAAAAGAATTATGGATAAAAGTGGTGTAGGCGTTTTGTTATCGCCTGATTTATCCAAAGCATTTTACCGTATTAGTCATACAATTTTAATTCGAAAACTCTGTGCTTTCTTTAAATTCTCGCATTGGGCTTGTAGGCACATTTTTTTATTATTTGATGGAAAAACGTAAATATGTTCATTATAAGGAGTTTAATTCGGAATGGTTCTCAGTAACTAGTGGTATTCCGCAAGGATCTGTTATTAGACCCCTGCTGTTTCTTCTATATATGAATGATCTTACCTCTATTGCGGATGGGTTTTCTCGTGAGGTTTTTGTTCTTGCTGATGATTTTCAGCTTCTTCTTTCTAGTAAACGTCAGTTTACTGATGTTTTGTTTTTTTGAGCGTGTGATAAATTTTATAATGTCTGACATCTCAGTTGGGTAGTCTAACTGTAATCTTTGTATTAATTCTGCGAAAACTAAGGCAATGCTTTTTAAATCTTTAAGGACTGACGTGAATTTAAATATCAAGGTGAGTAGTGATAAAATTGAGTTTATTGAACGTATTGAATGTCTGGGAGTCTTATTTAATTCTAGTCTTAGTTTTGAACAGCATACAAATTGGCTCTACCATTAATTTTACATTACCTCAATTATATTCTTTAAATCAGAGGTGCCCAAAAGTTCCTTATGGAATTTTTATTAAATATTTTTTATTGTAAAAACCAATATTTACAAAGGAAAAATAAAAAAAAATATTTCATATCATACGTTAAACAAAAACAAAATCTACATTGATGATCGCTGTCGTCAATGTTTACCAGCAAAGCATACGAAAGTGTGTTGCTTTGCACTTGCGTGTATACAGTGAAGAACGACAAAAAAAAACTAATAAGGCAAAGTTGTTTGTGTATTTCGTATTGCTATTACTGAGTGATGTATGTGTATTAAAACACACAGCATATAGCTAAGCGCTTTTACAAAAACAAATGAGCATTAAGCGCATAGGGCTTGCACACCCTTGCTTTAAATCTTTATTTGCCTGTTTATGTTGAAAAGCGCATAGCGCATGCATTATTAATGTTAAATATGTTATACTGTGCTGAGGTTGTTACTGGTGTGAAGGGTCGTATAATGCGTAGATATAATTTTTTGTTCAATCGAATTATTCGATTTGTGTACAATCTTAAATATCGTAACCACGTTACAAATTACGTAAAGGATTTTCTAGGATGTAATTTTAAAACATTTATACATATGATATTGTTAATATATTTTTACAAAATTTTTAAGGCTAAGTGTCCGAAATAATTACTAAAATATTTCGTACTTTCTAGCCCCCATATGCATAGACATTTAGTTGATTCTTATAAGGAAAATTTGTTGTTGTTTTACATGTTAATTTATGTGTGTTAAAAAAATCAACAGAATCTCTATGCATATGACAGTACTTCTTTAAGAAAACTACAATTAAATAATCCTCTTTGTAACACGTCTATTATTTAAAAATCTTTTCTGTATAGGGTAGTTAAAATTTGGAATTCTCTACCCTTATTACGTAGAAGTTTTGATTTTTTTTTTGGAAACAAACTAAAAGAATATGCCTACCGTAACGACCATTATTTTTTTATGTTAAAATTTCTATTTTAACATTTATTTCATTTATATCAATAATTAAATTTTGGTGGTTAATTTCTTATAAGTATATTTGAATGCAATAACCCATACGGAATTTTTTGAAAAAAAGTAAAAATAAGGATGAAAAAGAGAAAATTTGCACTAATTTAATTATTTTTTTTTATTGTTAATTGTTGTTTATAAGCCACATTTGGGCTTGGTTTGAAATTGTAAAATAATTAATAAAAATAAATAATGTTCGATTTTTATGGATCGAACCACTCCAAAGACAATTTTGAATATTTCATGAAAATGATGATGAAATATTTTCTGTAATTGGTAATTAATATTTAAAATGAAAAAAAAAAAAAACGAAATTAACCCTTTTATGCATTTAGAGGCAAAAATTACCCAATACTTTTTTAACGTCAAAAAACGCAGATTCATTCAAGCATCTAAATAATAAAAGTATAAATTATTAATTATAAATGGAATAAAAGCAAGTAAAAAAGGGCTAAATTCGGCTGTGCCAAATCTTTGAATACCCTCCACCATAGGGGCTGAAGATGATATACGTATATACTAAATTTTGCATGAACTGTAATATGATATGTTTTGTCAATTTATGTAACGAAGTTTTTTATTTAGTTTTAGTAATGTTATTTATTTAGTTTTAGCAATGTTATTTACAGAGGTCTGCTCTGTTAACATTGTTGATTTTTACGTTAACTTAGTTATTAGAGTAACACACATATAGCTCTAAGAATGTTATTATTCTCATAGTATGTAAGGCAATAAATTTAATCGAACAATAAGAAGACTTAATAACATTTTTACTTAACAGAAAAAAAAAATAGTTACAGAAAAATTGTACAAATTTGTATGGAAAATTTAGAGGTACCTTCACATTTTCACTCATAACTTTTGAGCCGATGAACCAATTTTGCCCATTTTAAATACGAAACTGCTCGGGAGGATGTTCAATAATCTGGGTAAAAATAGGCACCCCCGCTTGCGTCTTCGAGTCGTGATCGCCATTTCAACAGACAGGCGGACAGACAGACAGACATCGCTAAATCGACTTAAAATTGCATAAGGATCACGAATATATATACTTTATGGGGTTTTAAACCTATATTTCGACATGTTAAAAACGGAATGACAAACTGATATATACCCTCACCATATATGGTGGAGGGTATAAAAATTAGATTTACACCGTCATGTTCACATTCTGGAATCTTACAGAAAGGAATGTCCAACGTAAAAAAACTAGTGTTTCCACTTATTCGACCCTGCTGGTTAATCAATTAGGTCGTTATTCGAAAAACTAAGAAAACTGATTAATCGGAACAAATGGCGATTAATCGATTAATCTTATAATGCAAAATAAATGTATTTCTTTCATCAATAAGAACACAAAGTGTTGCTTTTTGCTGAAATATCAAGTTAACATATGTCTACTGCATTGGTTTTTATTGCATTGATATCCTAATATTTTTTTAAATAATCATTCCCAAGAAATATTTTTACGGACTCCCAATACGTACGGATTCATGAATCCTGCTTCTACTGTACGTTTACGGTCCGAAAATACGTATCCGTCAAAGCATGTACGTGAACAGAACATTAACGGATCCTATAATTTAATTTTCGAAAACAATACGTTTTGACTCCGTTTTGGCGTATCCGTTTCTGTACCGTCAAATACGGACCACTGTTTTCATCAGTTTTTCTTCCAATACTTTTAGATTTGTTAAGTTATCAATAACGAATACTGAAATATCCATGAGGTAAATATTTATGAAATTGAAATGAAAGTTTTACGATGAAATGAAAGTTTTACGATGATGTGTGCAAATTTATGTAGATTTGCAAATAAAAATATTGCCTTGCAGTTTATAATAGATTTTGTGAAAAAAATTACAAACTTGCATTGTGTGCTACATCATATCGTGCCATTTAAACCAAAATAAAATTTTTGTTTTATTTTTTCATGATTTTGAATCGGCCACAATCGCAGTGATTGATAGATGCTAATTGTACTTGGTATTTGTTGTATTTAGTTTGTAAAAGTTTTAAACTTTGTAAATAAATTTAAAACAAAAAAAATTAAATTTGCTATCAAAATAATAAAAAAATAGATATTTACACAAATCCGGTTGAAAAAAGGTACCAATACGGACCGAATACGGATCCGTAAACGACAACACCGTTCTTCATCCGATATATCGGTCCGCCATTGACGGACTTTTTACGGACAACTCCGTTTTTCATCCGATATATCGGTCCTTAAACAGTCTATCATTGACGGTATTTCAAAGGATTCGAATCAGTTTGTTGGGTTCATGCCTTATAATCTTGGGTTTTTTCAGAGAAATATGACGACTTTTAAAAAGAAAATGTTAGACGTATTCAGTGGAAGTAAACCGAAGTGGGACATTTTGTCGATAAAGTTTATTTTTATTTTCTTTATATGACAGTGTCCAGAATGAAAAATAAATAAAAATGCATAAATAAACCAGAGCTACCTTCAAAAAAATTCAATAAAAATTTTTAAAAATATAATATGAATAATATTTGCGAAATTCACAAAGTTTGATAGAACTGCCACTGTTCCCTGACTCTTTCAGTACCTGGTTTAAGCTTTAGAGTTAGAGAGGTTTTTACGTATATTCCTGACAAGTCCTAATCGATAAGAATTCGTAAATATTTTGACTAAGCAACTTTATTCTACTGGAGCTCTTACTTTATCAACATTTGTTGATTAATCAAATTAGGATTTGTTGATAAATCAATTAGAATCAAAATGCTATTTTTTAGTTTTTATAAATTTTTTCATAGAATTGTAGGTGACTGTTTTAAAAAAAATTCAGATTTCGAATTTAAAGCAATTTTATATTATTATTTTATAACATAAGTAACGTCATAGTGCTTGTTAGGAATATACCTAGTCACGTGTGTCATTGCTAAGCAGAAAAATATAAACTTCAATAGGTTTTTCGTTAAAGCTCTGCTTAGAGGCTCTAGCTTTTCTAAAACTTTGGTTTTATCTTTAATCTGCTAGATATACAGTGGTGGCCATAACAAATGCAACTAGCAACATAATTTTACAAAAGTTGTTTAAACTAGTATTAAAAATAAAAAAAAATTATTTATATACTTAAAATATTTTTTATTAAAAAATGAGAAAATAAAATTAAATGCATAATTATTTACATTGAAAAGAAATAAAATAGAAACAACTACGTAAAGGCTCATACTTCATTGGCCAAAACATATGCAACAAATTGTTTCGAAATCATTTTTGTTTATACAACTTAATATTGCGTGGCAAACCCCTTATTTTTGATGACGGCTTGACATCGACGAGGCATTGAAGCTATTAAATTGGCAATAAAATTGGCAGGAATAGCATTCCAAGCATCTTCCAACCTCTGAAACATAATATCAGAATTAGTGCAATTTTCGCGATCGATTCTTTGATCCACGATTTCCCAAAGGTTCTCAATGGGGTTTAGATCTGGGGATTGTGCTGGCCAATCCATTACAGAAACTTTTTCTTGAGCCAACCACGCTTTAACTACTTTCGAAGAGTGCTTGGGATCTTTGTCGTGCTGAAAAACCCATCGCAGCGGCATATTATCCTCTGCGTGTGGAAGCATAACTCTCTCTAAGATGTCTCTATACATAAATCTGTCCATTATGCCATTGATTCTGCGCAATGGGCCAACACCAGCAGCAGAAAAACAGCCCCACACCATTACGTTACCTCCTCCATGTTTCACCGTCTTTTTGCAGTATCGCGCTTGAAGCCGCTTATTAACTGGTCGTCTTACATAACACATGCCATCACTGCCGATGATATTAAATTTGGACTCATCACTAAATAGGACAGTCCTCCATTTCTTTTCTGACCAATTTAAATGCTCCTTAGCAAACTTCAAACGTTTCTTTTGGTTGCGTTTAGATATAAGCGGTTTTTTTGCTGGGCGACGTGCACGTAGGGATGCTTGGACGAGTCGTCTGCGGATAGTCCGAGTAGAAATTGGTAATTGAATACTTGCTGCAATCTTTGACGAAGTTGTAAATGGATGTTTTTTCGCCTGCTGGATTATTAAATTGTCCGATCTATGGCTTGTCGACCGTGGTCGTCCTCCGCGGTGGGTTACGGAAATTTCTTTACTTTTCTTAAATTTTGCAATAATGCGTGAAATTGAGCTTTTATGAATATTATACTTTTCAGAAATATCCTTTTGTGATATTCCATCAGAATAATCACTTACAATTCGCTTTCTTAGCTCAAAGCCGAACTTATCACGTGCCATTGTAAAACTGAATTGATTTAAATCTTTATCAAAAATATTCAACTTTTATGCTGTTTAGTACAGGTTAAACATAAAAACAACACATAATAAAAAAAACATTAACTGCACATAAAGAGAAATGGGAAAAATACCGTTATCTGAGAACAAATTAGAAGAGTTGTATTTGTTTTGTCCAGATGTTTTTTTGTTCTTAAAATAAAAATACAAAAATATGGCAACATTAGCAAAAAACAACGGATTTTTTTAATTGATTTAATTTCTTGGAATGTTATTTATTAACATGTAGTTGTTGTTGATATGCTTTTAAAAACAATTCGGTGAATTACAGATCAGTTTAACCTAAGTAAACCAGAGTTGCATTTGTTTTGGCCACCACTGTACATGTATGCGGAGGTTGAGTTTTACTTCAATTTTTCGAAAATGAAAATATAATTTAATATTATTTAAAATTTATTTTTTAAAGAAATTGAAACAAAAATTGTGTATCATATTTCCTAAATCCTACATAAATAATATTTCCTTTGATTCATTTGATTTGAAAATAATTTGATTGTACCTTCGTTGATGTTTTTTTCTATGATTTTCTTGCCAAAGTTAGGGAAATTAGAAAGTTTTAAGAAAAATAACAGAAACAATTCATACAATATTAAAAATTTAATCTGTTAATCGATCTATTTTAATCGATTATTTGTGTCGAATAACTATTTGAGTTTTAAATTATTTGTTTCGACATTAACCGAAACAGAGGCGATTAATCGAGGAATGGGTTAATCGATTAACCGAATTGGAAACCCTAGTAAAAACTGATTTAATTAAGGTAAAAATATTTTGAAACATATTTTTTTAATTTTTTGATTTTATTTAAATAATAATTTACTAAAATACTATTTAATAAAAAAATTGTTTTACATTCATTTGTAGAAATTAAATTTGTGCTGATTGAATTGATTCCTTAAAGGCCTGGTACATTCATACATTTGGTAGTATTTCAATTAATAAAGTATTTTCGCATAATTCATGCAAAATTTAAGCAGACACAAGTAAAAACTGAGTAAAATGTTTTTAGATTTTGCGAAAAAAAACACTAAATAAGTTGATATATTACCAATTACTTGGAAAGGAGTATTTTGTGTGTAAATTTTAGATTTGTGAGATATTATGTTGGCACTTTGGAATCGTATTTAGTGTACAAATTTATTTCTATTACTGGTATACCAATAAAACTTAGTTGATGAACACAAAATAAACGTCACTGCACTGTGCTCTCTAACAACAAAAACGAATGAATGGGGAACAAACAAAAAAAAAAAACTTGAGTAGAAACAAGCAAAGGTAAATAATTAAAAAACGCTGGCTGCTGCTGAACTGGAGTGTACTGACTTGAGGAACTTAATACGACGAATAGAAATAAGAAAAGAAATAAAAACGTGACGGCAAATCACAGCGCGGTGAAAAGAAAAAAAATATACAATAGAAAAACAAGTTATATAAAGAAACGGGAAAAAATTTAACAGTGATGCCATAACAATTTTAAAGCTCCTATCCCCGTTTTGGAAATTTAAATCGCCAAAAGTAAATTTTTTATTGAGTTTTCTTTATTTATTTATTGAATTGTAAAAATTATTAAATGTGAATTGTAAAAAGTTTTGAGTATTTAGAGTCCTGGCCATACTAACCATGACTAATTTTAGTAGCAGTTAGCACACAAATCTTTATTTGATGTCGGTGGCATGTAGCGCTTTAGGATTACCAAATCTGATGTACGATGTTCTGTAAAAATTAACAACAGCAAATGTTCATATTAAACTAGCATAGAATTTAACGCTACCAGAATATAACAGGACTACCTGAGCCCTTATAATTAGGTCATTCTGTAGATAATTGTTAAATTGATATAGAACTGGACTGGTTTAGCACAAAAAAAAGCATCTACAGCTACTGCTGACTGGTAGCAATTTATGATTTTTTTTACCAGTTTCTGTTTTTAATGCAAGATAATTTCACATCGAAAAATTTAATGCTTCCAGAACAGAATGAGTCAGATAATGTCAAATTCTTATCTTGATATGATATTCTTACATTAGACACAGGTTCACCAGTACCTGTATCTAATGTAACAATAGGATTCAACTTTTGTTTTAAATTATAAATTTTTCTACAATTTTCTCCGATGATCAATATATTTTTTTTAATCATATTTGATCCTAAGAAAAACAAAAAAAGAAATAATAAAAATCACAACAGCTGATTTATTACTCTTTGATCTAAAGTAGCATATTTTTCTTCGAAAAATCGAATTTTAAAAAAACCGGTTTCGGTTTTTGCAGAAAAAACCGGTGAACCGGTTTTTTCGGTTTTTTTCAATTTGAATATAAAGTTTATATAATTTGTTAATTGTTTTAATTACAAACAAAGAAAAAAAGAAATTTAATATATAAAGTAATAAAAATAAAAAATACATTCTTTGAAAAAAAAAAATATTTTATAATATTTTTAGATTGTATTTCATTTCAACATTTTATTTATTGGTTTTAATATTTTTTAATATAATATCTTAAAAATTAATATTATAAAACTATATTCATATCAAATGAATAGAGATTATTAAGTTTGTAAATTGGTAAAATTAGGTACGTTCGTAATTTGAACGTTTAAAACGTTTGGCATTAAATAAGTTTTTTTAATATTACATTTTAAATATGTAAAAAGAAAATCTATTTTTCACTTCTAAAATATTTTAGAAATAATATGCAATTTAAATGTTTCGTTTTAAGTCGATTTTTTTTGTTTGCTTTGATAAAGCTAGAAGTCGAAAATACTCTTTCACTAATAGTAGATGTTGGATAAATAGTCAAAAGACAATTATATAAATTGTCCAACTTTTCAGTTCTTTCGTCGCATTTATCAAGGTATTTGAAATCATCATTTAATGATGAATGATTTTGTACACTCTTTTTTAGGATTTTTGAAATTAAACTATTTGAATTTGGAATATCTAAAGTTAAGTCTCCATCGAAATCTATCAGACTTGCATCTAAATCTTCATAACCAAACGATTATAAGAGTGTTCGAAAAAATAAAAGAGACCAAATAGCCCAGTTGGTGATATAATTAAAAAAACCGGTTAACCGAACAAAAAAGACCGGTTTTCGGTTTTCTTCGAATTTATAAAATATTCGAAACCGTTCGGTTTTTAAAAATAAAGAAACCGGTTGACCGGTTTTCGGTTTCGGTTTTTGAATACTCTAATATTTACACTACCAAATTAAGGTATCAATATGTTGAGTAGCAGATTAGTAGCAATCAAGTGTCTGGTAAACGTGTTCAATGATACGTTCTTCCATAATCTGAGACATTAAAATTGTATTTAAACGTAAAATAAACGCCGATTCTAAAAGGATTAATGAAACAAATTCCTTTTTTGATTTTGTATTAAATATAACGTCAGGCCAAATTGAATTTATTTTAGGTCCCGTTATCGCCTTGGTAAACCAAATCGAAGAACGTATTGTTATATAAGTATAATTAATTTTAAAAGTGGAATACGTTCCCTTTGATTTATGACCTTAATTTCGGTGTTAGCTTTTTGTTCGACTAAACGGTAGGTATCAATCGCTTGAAGTTACTGATGATAAGCTGCGATGAAAGCTTTTGATACGATCAGAAAATTTTTACATATGCCCTTAACCAATTCGGCATACCACTTTAATGAGATCGCAAAATTTAATATTTAATCAATGCACATTTAAAAATCGATTTTAATCACTGAACAGTAAAAAATTTTATTTTAAATTAGTCACTCGACAAAAAAAAAATAAATCACTGATCTGATCACTAATATGTTGAGTAAAATTTACCGTTCACATTGAACGGTTGGTAATGAATAATTTTTTGCCCTTCGATTTATAAAAAAAGGGTTCCAGCAGGGACCCGAAATAACTGTTTTTTTTTCTCAAAAAAATGTCATTAATAAATTAAATTTTGCAATTTCTCATATGCTAAAATTAAACAAATAAAAATAATAATATTTCTTTTATTAAATGTTTCTTTTGAAAAAAATAACTTTTATTTTAAAAATATAAATCAAAAATGCAACACTTGATTTTGTATTCGTTATTATTATTTCGATATTTATTAAAATTTTAACACTTCGCGTTTAAACGTTCTTCCGCTAATGATTTTTATTTTTAACAATTAGTATGTGATCAAAACAAAAAGTTCTAAAATAACTAAAAATAAAATTCGAAAATTCTATAATTCACTAATATTAAAAGTTATATTACTTACAAAAATTACATAGTTTCGCAAACATTTAAAGTTTTTAAATTTGTATTTTTAACTCTTTAAATTTATGTTATATAAGATTTTTCTTTAAAAACTTTTAATAAGTTGCATTTAAAAAATAAATCACATGAACAGAAATCCAAAAATATTCAAACAAGAAATATTCGACATAAATTATTTTTAAAATAAAAAATACCTGTTCAAAACGAATTAAATTGTTTTAATAAAAATAACAACTGTTTCGTCCCTGCTTTCTTGTGATTTAAATCATTTGATTTCATAAAACCTACTCTTACAATTGATTCTAAAATCATTATTAGAAATGATTCCGTTCGATTAAAAAACCTTCACTATGGTTGGGAAAAAAACTGAAGTTTATATATGGACATATATGCAATGGACAGTTTTATATACGGACACCTTTAAGAGAAAATTAACCATTTAGTTTGGTGATAAAACTTGGACTCGGGAAGATTTATGGTTCCAGAAAATAGGTATTTAAAAAAAATGTATGTTTTGGGCATAACTTTTTTGTATCTGATCCCATATTTCCGAGTTTTTTTTTATCAAATATGTTATAATAAAGATTTTCGATCTTTTGCTTTATAAGACGTATCCATAGGTCATATTACAGCTCCAAAATAGTTTATGAGAAATAAAATAAGATATGAGAAATAAAATGGTTTAAAAATCTTTTTATAAATTCTTTTAAATCGGAGCAAAATATAGAAATAAAACCGTTTGTATTTTGTTTGTATCAGAGGGTTTTTATAAAAAATTTGATGTTTTTAGCCTATTTATGGATTATTTAATTATTAATTTAAAATTAAATTTAAATTAATTATTTAATGTTAAAAAAACAAAAAAAAAGTCTAAAGAAAATATTTAAAAATTGTACAAAAAAAAAAAAAGTTGAATAGACGGGGAATCGAACCCGCGCCTTAGAGAAAAAAAGTATTTGTGACATAGCGTTTAGACAACCGAGCTATTGAGGTCATGCGAAATCATCGTTTATATAATTAAATAAACAGTTTTCGTTCATTAGAGATTTGTTTGGTTTTTACTTAAATGACAAATCTTTGTATGTGTTTGTTGTTTGTGTACAAAGGTGAAGAAGTGAAAGAAAAGAATTTCAACAAATCGTTAAAAGAAATCACTAGAACTGCATGTGTTTTATTTCTTCAAAAAATGTTTGATTTAGCTGACAAATTTGCAATTGGGATTTTATTTCGCTTTTTTATTAAAAAATATTTTTAATTTCTTTAGCTTAATTTTAAAAATTTGAAGGAAAATAGTTTATAAATTTTTTTTTTATAAATTATTATAAATTATGACCTAAAATAGTTGCACTCAAAGGGAAATTATGTATAAAATTTTCTTAATATATGAGAAATAAAATGGTTTAAAAATCTGTTTATAAATTCTTTTAAATCGGAGCAAAAAATAGAAATAAAACCGTTTGTATTTTGTTTGTATCAGAGGGTTTTTATAAAAGTTTTGATTTTTAGCCTATTTATGGATTATTTAATTATTAATTTAAAATTTTATTTAAATTAATTATTTAATGTTAAAAAAAAAAAAAAAAAACAAAAAATAACCAAAAACAAAGTCTTAAGAAAATAAAAAAATATTGTAAAAAAAAAAGTTGAATTACCGGGTGTAGAATTCGAACCGCACCTTAGAGAATAAAAAGTATTTGTGACATAGCGCTTAGACAACTGAGCCATTGAAGCTCATGTGCAATCATCGTTAATAGAGGTAAATAAACAGTTTTCATTCAATAGACATTTGTTTGGTTTTTATTTAAATGACAAATCTTTGTATTGGTTTGTTGTTTGTGTATAAAAGATGAAGAGGTGAAAGAAAAGAATTTCAACAAATGGATGTTTTGTTATGCGTAATATTCAACATACATATAAAAATAAAGGTATTTTACGGAAAAAATTAGAGGTAGTCCTGGTTTTTTGCTAATATCTCAGCCATTTATCAACCGATCTGGCTGATTTTTAATATCAAACAGAAATGGAAATTACAAACTTATATATTCCACCTTTGGTGAAGGGTATAAAAAAGTATAATGTGGTAGTAACAAGCATTAAATGATATGTAAACTATTTAAAAATATTTTCACTATTTGTTGAAAAAACTACCCACTCGACGAAGACCATCCATACCATTTTTTTCGAGCATTATGGATTCCATAACAGTTAGTAGTGTCAAATAAAAAACGTTTCTAGCTTACTTGGTTGATCTCAAAATAGAAAATTTGTATCCAGTCACCTAAAACGTCTCCAAACCATAACCTCGTTTTAAATTATTGCAACTTTTCCCACTTTTTAACAAATATTGCTATATTTTATTTCGCATATGTTTTCAAAAACCTCCATAATCACGTCAAAAACATAAAATCATTTTGAACCAAAGGTAAAAGTGTGGCGACAGTATTCTACTGTACAACAATAAATTCCTAGATCAGGTTTTAAATTTCATTGTTGCATTTCAATACTTCAAAGAACAAAAATTTATTCTTTAAATAAAATTGTATTAAAAAAACAATATTAAGACGTAGCAATAAGTATTTATTAGCATAGAAAACGTACGTCTCGCAGACGTACGTTATCTAAGCAGGGTTAATAAAGGGAAAATAGGAGTATTTTTATACAATTGTTTAACAATTTTAATCTGCTTGTTTTTGGTCCGAAAAAAAGTTTGACCCCTAATAAGTGTTTTATTTAATGAGTTAAATGGTCGAACTATCTTTAAAATAAAAGGTATGAGTCAATAATGAATTTATTAGCACAAGTTAAATAAGCAATTTTCCAAAATTAAACAATTCTATAAATAATTCCGTAATGAGTTTATTGATATGAACAATTTAAATGTCATTCAAATGGTATTTTAAATATATTTCAAATGGTATATGTATTGTCCAAATCCGATCATAAAGAAAGGAGATTTGGACGATTTTTTTTATCAAATCGTCCAAATTCTAACTTTCAACGCGAAATAGGCCAGCCCAAATTCAAATGTACAAAATAAAAATTTGGTAAAAATTTGAACCTGACCGGGAAATTCCACCTAAACTCAACTTTAATATAACCAAAACGTTTAACTAGGGAACTAAGAACCCCCGAAAATAATATAGTATGGTTCATCAGCATAAAAAGTTCTATCAACGGTGAACATTTTTGTAATAGATCCGAGAAATTTCCATTGATTAGAATTTAGCCGCTATATATACATAAAACTATATTTGTGGAATAAATTCCTTATACCGACTTTTTAAACACAATTTCCATAAGCTGGCAACACTTGAGAAAATCAATTCCAATGAACCAACTGCAGAAAATTTAACAATACTGAAGAAAAGAAAAATTGCAATGCATTCGTGTAGTGGGGTATAAATTTAAAGTGGAAAAGAAATTAATGCCGATTGAAGAAGTTACAACAAATCGTAAAGAATGAAAAGCTATATGTAATTTACTTTAAAAAAATGTGCAAAAATTACTTTGCCGGTTGTTGTTGCTGCACAAAGAACTGGAAAAAATATTACTTTGTATTTTAAGCTCTCTCTCACTCAAACACATTTTAATTCCCCACCTCGATCCCCACTCCCCGTACATATATATTTTTACTAGCGCAAAATCAATCGGAAATTTTAATACAAATATTTAAATTCAATTAAAGAAAAAATGAGACATTTTTATTTCTTGTTCTATTGAATAATTACTGAACAATTACTTATATTTACCTTGTTGTTGCTGGTTTTTTTCTGAATTGCGATTTTTTAATTCACTGCCTTTGGGTTTGTTGCATTAGAGATAGAAGACAGCAATAATATAAAAGTCGGTCTTCACTTGGTTGTGTTTTTAATTAAATTTTTACAATTTTATTTAAATTTGTTTCTTTGTTAAATAAAATATCACTTATTTGCACTTTTATGGGAATTTCTTTTAAATTTGTATATAAATTGTGTTTTTTTTCGGCAGATCACTCTGGATTCATAAAAAATATTTCTTATTTTAGCTTAACGATTTTTTCTATTAAGTCGTTTTTCATTGACCGTTTGTCTGAGTTTGTTTTTTTAGTACACTTTTTTTAAAGCCACCGAAATACAAAAAAAAAATTTTTTTCTGTAATTAATTTTTTTTTTGGGTGTATTCAGAAACACTATTATATTTTGGCAAATATATATAGCACTGGGTTTTTCTTTTAAATTTTGTATAACAATTTTATGTAAACCTTCATAAATAAATAATTTACTTTGTTTTCTTTCTTTTTTTGTTGTATTTATTTTTTAAATTATTAATTTCTGCTTTATTAACAACTTGCGCTACTAATTTCTGAACGAAACGTACACCACCATTAACTTTTCTTGAGTGAATTATAAATGCTCGTTTTCATTGTTGTCTAGCAATCGGTTCGATATAATTATTTCTTCTATTTCGTTTTGGGTTGTTAATTCTTCCAATTGCATTTTGTTCGCATATGTTGCCATCTCATTTTAACTAGTGATATATTGTACGTAAAGAATGTATTAGTGCAATTTTTGCTTTTGCGTTCTAACTTTAAATTTGTAAAAACAAAATTATATTCTGTTCTCATTTAATACCTACCTCTCTCTCACGTTGTACTAATTTGTTTTTAAAGAATGCGCCACTTTTCTAAAGTGACTTTATTTTGAGTGTTGTTTTTTCACACTCATTTCAAAATGTGGGATGCCAGATTATGAAAACTATTGATATTTTGGTCATAGGTGGGAAATGCTTTCTGTTGAAAAAAATATTTTGAATTTGCACAAAAATTTATTAATTTTATGAATAAGTCAAAAATTTACAATCGTTAGTTATTTCTTGATAGTCCAAAAATTAATATGGACTAATTATTTATGCGAATCACCAAAATTAGAATAAATTACATCAGTTTGTAGTTGCGTAGTTTGACATAAATGCATGTTTTGACTTGAAATTCATATTTGTTGCATTCTAAATGCATATTTTGTACAATTTTTCAATAAAAAGTGTACATTCTTATAATTTGATTCTTATGATTTGATTCAAACAAAATATTTATATTTTTGGTTTTTTAAAAAATAAACATTCTTAAAAATCTTTTTTACATAAGAACAACCGTTGAATTATGTATCTATTAGCAAAACTTCCAAATTATGTGCATATATTATTGTTTTTAATGCATATTTTTGAGAAGCATATTTATGTTTATGTGGTAAAGTTGGCTTACGTCATTCCCACATAAGTTGGCTTTCGTCATTCCCACATGTTTAGTGCTAACGTGGGAATGCTAGAAGCCAACGTCGATAGCTTCCCGCGTAAACAGTTATTGAATGCAGCTGCTGTTAGGAGCAAAACTTTTGCCACCGAACATGTAAATGGGTCCTTTAAGCTAGAATTTGCCATACGTAACGCAGTATTTTTTGTATTTTCCACTTTTAAATTCTTAAATTAATGTAATTGTTCGTCAGTCTCGACTCTTCCGGTCTACGTAGAGTAAAGGCTCCTTTAGTTATATGTAACGTGACGTATTTCCATATGTTTGTATCATTTTAACTTACTCATTAAGATTAAATCAGCTGATCCGCCACCTTACTTTATTTATGGCTAATTCTAGCTTAAAGTTAGAATTGCTAATACGTAACGTAACGAATCATCTGATTTAATATTTTAAAAGATACAACCATATCTTTACAAAAATCAAACTGAAAAACAGAAGAAATTTATCCACTTAATGTATGTGAAATAAGCAGTAAATTCAAAATAAAAGTTTTTATGAGAATATTTTTTGATATCTGCTGTAATATCTAGCTGATTTAATTTGGTTCGAAAAATAACAGATCAAATTAAGTCCAACAATAAATTTGGAGATTTAGAAGGATCAAAATTGATCCGAAAAATGGCAGATCAAATTGGATTCAGTAATATAATTGGGGATTTAGTAAGATCTTAATTAATCTGAAAAATATCACCATGTTTCAACTTTCCTCTATCCCCTTTTCGAAGGAAGCAGCATATAATTAGTAGGAAAAATTTCCTGAATTTCATGCGGTAACGGTTAAAAATAATTTCTTTCAAACACGGTTTTGTAAAGAATATTGAATTCTGTAAATGGTGTAAAATATTTGCAATTTTTATGAGTAATAAAATTACGCTTTGCTTAAACAAAGTTATGTATTAGCCAATCCAAAAATTTGTTGTGGTTGTAACTTTTTGACATTTTCTTTGGATCAATAGTTAACTCGATTTTGAACTTTTCCATATTCAGGCCCTGTGCGCGGTGGCTAAATGAATTCTAAACTAAATACAAATTGACAAAAGGGTTTAAAATTATTTTGAAAACTATTAGAAAATATTTTTAAATTTCAAAGAAATTTAGAAACCTGAATTTAGTTTAGATTTCATTTAGTCAGTTCGCACCTACCTTATGTAAGCAATATTGGTTTCATAAAGCTATTTTAATTAAATAATTATACTGGCGATATATCCAGATATTTATATAATTTTAATTGAAACTTATAAAATAAATAAAATATTAACGAAAAATTTAAATTTATCAATATTTAACAATGACGAATTCATCTTGGAAATCTCAAAAAGTTGTACCATGTTTTATTCAAATTATATGTATAGCGTGATCCGACCGGCCCAAAACCTGAAATTATGTGCTCACCGAAGTGTTCGCTCAATTAATCCATTGATTGATGCGATGTGTGGGAAGTGGCGCCGTCTTGTTGAAACCAAATGTCGCCGAGATCACGAGCTTTAATTTCAGGCATCAAATAGTCGGTTATCATGGCACGATAACGGTCACCACTGACGGTTACGTTCGCACCGGTCTTCGTGTACACTCTCAGCTACGGCCGCTATATTTTCTTCGCAGCGTGCTGGACGTGGTCTATTCGGTCGAATATTATCCAATAATGAATGCTGGCTCTCAAAATGGGTGATGGTATTGCGAATAGTACGCTCAGTAGGCCGATTATGTTGACCATAAGTTGAGCGAAGTGCACGAAACACATTCCTCACTGAACGTGAATTTTCGTAATAAAGTTAAACGATTTGTAAACGTTGTTCAGGCGTAAGTCTTTCCATTATCAAATTCCAAACAATACTAAACAAAAATAACATGACAGCATGACACGACTCACACGTAATCTGTCAAAAAAGGCTATTGAAAAAAGTATCTCTACTTAAATCACCCTTTATATGACAGTAAATAATGTAAATTTGTAGTTTCTTGTAAAGAGACTATTTGTATGAAAGGATTTTTTCAAAATTGATATTTTTTCTAGTGAATTAAAAAAAAATTTACAAATTTGTTTCAAAAATCTTTATATTTAACCTAGAAGGTTTTTTTTATAATTCTATGTGATATAAAAAATACCTTTACTAAAAAAATGATAGAATCTATATCAATTAATCTATGCCTAATAATACTCACGGATCCTAATCATTTTCACTTTAAAAAATCTCTGAAAAATTATCTATTAAAGAGTGTATAAAACATATTAATTTCCTCGGGAATATCTAAATATTTGAAAATTGGAAGTTTTATAGTTTACTTTTAAAAAACTGCATCTAAGTAAATTTGAGCATTCTTAGGAGGCCGAAAGACTGTAGAGATCTTTTTAAAATGTATCTGATATAAGTTGCATGAAAATTTTCACTAGAAATAGTTAATCAGTTTCTAAAACCAAATATATTTGTATTGTTCACAAATGCGCTTATTATCGTTCTGGCTTCCTGGTTCGGTATAGCGTATACCTCAGGCCATTTACTGAAATAGTCGATCACCACAAGAACGTAACGGTTTCCGGAATCACTGACAGGGAAAGGGCCTGCTACATCCATTGCTATCCGCTCAAATGGGGCACTCGAGTTGTATTGTTGAAGTTGCCCACGACTTCTCCTTACTGGTCCTTTAGCTGCGATGCATTGCGCGCAATTTGCTATCCAGTCGCTTATAGCTTGCTGGCAGCCGACCCAATAGAACCGTTGTTTTAACTTCTCTAGGGTTTTCGTGACACCGAGATGACCACCACTGGTACCGTCATGGAACTCTTTTAATACTTCGTCTATTTTGCTTGACGGCACCACAATTAGCTTTGTCTCAGTTTTGCCAACCGCACTTTCCCATATACGGTATAAGCAGTGATTAATTACCCGTAGACTGTTCCACTGGGCCCAATACGCCTTCATTAGCAGACTTTCAGCTGATATTTGTTCACGGGTAGGCCTCCTGTCCTCTGCTTTGGCTGACATAATTTTTGACAGTATGGGGTCATTTTGTTGCGCCGCTGACCAGGCTTCACTTGACTCAATATGCGTTAGTCTTATATCAACGATACACTCTTTTCCTTCAGCCCTCGAACAATGTTTGCACTCTAAATTACAGGGGCGTCTTGAAAGGGCGTCCGCATTGCAATGTTTTATGCCTTTCCTGTGCTCGATGCTGAAAGCATAGCTTTGAAGTCGTTCAATCCAACGAGCTAGCTGCCTTTCTGGTTGTTTAAATTGCAGCAGCCACCTTAGTGCAGAATGGTCGGTTCTTAGTTGAAAGTGCTGACCGTACAGACACTTGTGGTAGTGGTTTACACACCGTGTTACGCATTGGTTCCTTTCGGGTTTCGAAAGTACTCGACTGTAATAGCCTATGACTTTTTCGGTGCCATTTATCACCTGCGAAAGCACACCTCCTATTCCGTGTCCGCTTGCATCGCTATCCAGCACAAAGGGTATTTCAACTTTACGCCAAATCATAACTTTTTGCCCCATATGCAGATTAATGTCGTGACCAATCATGAAATCTGCACCAATAATTACTTCGTCTATAAATATCGGCAACAATAAATAAGTGATTGACGCTTATGTTGGCAATCGTTAGTTTTACATTTATTTTACCATAGACAGAGGCAGGCTCCCCAGTAGCTGTGCGCAGACTTACCCCGTATAGTGGTTCAACTGCCTTTTTCACTAAATCGGGCCTGATGATTGACTGTGATGCTCCTGTGACTATCGTAAAAATGTGCTTTCGCCCGTTGATGTACCCATTAGCAGTAAGATTGCTTTTCTCCTGCTGTATTACTGATATGGAGATTGTGGGGCCATCGGTTGTGGGAGCTAGCTCATGCCCCGTAGTGCAAGCTCTTTTTAGTTTAACGGTGACTCTTTAGGTGATTGCTGATCGGCCCGGAGGCTCTTCCTTGGTGCTTTGCAATTTCGCTGGAAATGTCCCACTCTACCGCAGTTGTAGCATTTATCCTTGGCCTTGACTTGCTTCTCCCCTAATGCCTGCTTAAATGCATCTTTTAACTCCGTGAGCACTTCTCTGAATCCTTCTGTTAGCTTTGTGCTTATGTCTTGCTCTTTTTCAGAAGTCACTTCAAAGTTACGCACCTTAAATATTTGTGTCACTTCACTTTCACAGTTTCTTGGGCCAGCGCGAATGAGACAGTTACAGCAAAAGTCAATTTCTGCGTAGCACACACCGCATGTCTTACATCACAATCACGAACTGATGAACTGATCTAAGAATGGATGATTTTCACCTGGATAAGTCAGCTGCACCAACCGCTCAATCTCTGCCGCAAAATCTTGCAATGACTCATTTGCTTTCTGCAGTCTACCTCTTAGTTCCATTCTGTATATTTGTTTTTTTTGTGTTCGCCACCATACTTTCGTTGCAGTGCCACCATTATGTCGTCATAATTATTTCTGCAGGTGATTGGCACACTTTCTAGAATTTCTGCAGCGTTTCCTTTTAAGGCCAGAATCAACTCTATAGCTTTTTCTTCAATGTTCCACATATTTCTCGAACTGGAACTTAAAAACATTAAATGGTACGCTGCCGTCAAAAGTAGGGGCCTTTGCTCTACCTTCTTGACATTGAGAATTATTTATTTTACTTTCCAGATCTTGCAGTTTTTTCTCGACGTCATTCTACAAGTCAGAAACTCGTTTTTCAACCACAGAAATTTTTTCATTAGTAGATTTAGAAGTTTCCTGAAGCTTTTCTTCCACCTTATCTAACAATTTCTCGTTATCTGCTCTCTATGTTTCTAGCAGTTCCGTTTTCATCTTAGTTAGCAGTTTCTCGTTGTCTGCTCTCGAAGCTTCTAACATTTTCATGTTGTCTGCTCTAGAAGTTTCTAGCAGTTTCATTTCCATTTTAGTTAGCAGTTTCTCGTTGTCTGCTCTCGAAGCTTCTAACATTTTTATGTTGTCTAGCTTTTCCATCATAGCAGCCAACATTGCGCTTAACTCCATATTACCTTCAGTTTTACGAGTACTAACCTCCATTGATTCTTTATCATCAAATTCGTAAGTTCTAATGTCAATGTTACGCCGCTCAAATTCCTCTATGAGCCTCTTTTGCAATTCGACCTTATTTCCTGCTGTGGGTAGCGCCAATTTGCTCAATTCCTTCTTGAGGTGTTCCACCTTAAGCTCCTCCAATTTCATGACTGCTTATTATTTTGCAATCCCACTTCTGACACCAATTGTTACGATTTTACCCTTTATAAAATCGTTGATTTATTTACCTTTTAAATAAATCGAGTTCTTTCCATATTGCAAATAATAAACACTGTTTACAATTATTTATAGCTCTATTTATTTATAACCGTTACTAAAAATTACAGAAATACACTTTAATAGCACACTTTATTTACACGATTTAGATAGACTAAACGTAAGCCACACTTTAGTTCTTCACACTCTGCGTTTTACTTATAAACTGAACTACTGCGTCACCGAGTACCAGTATTTATATGAGTAGTCAGGTATTCTAGTTATTTCCAGTTCATTACGACACTAGATTTTTTCCAGCTGTTAAAATTAGTGTGAAGAAATTTCTAGGTGTAGAAATTTCGTGAAACAGTATTATTAGATAGGAAACAATTTACTATTTTTTATTTTTAATTTCCTGAACTAACTTTTAAAACACAATTCTTAAAAATTTTAAAGTGGTGGACTTAAAAACGAATTTTGAAATGGATTTTTAAAATTTAGTTATTTAGCTACTCGCGAAAAAAATGAACACACATTAAGTTTAAGTACTTTGTCATTTAAGGTTAGACAACATTTTTGAACTAAATGGTAGTAAATTATGTTCTAATTTTTTTTTTTAGCTAAACTTAGTTTTATTATATTTACGAGGGCGGATCAATAAGTCCGTGACTTTTAGAACTTCCCTCCTAGTTCTATGAAATGCAACACTGCTCCCATCAAGTACCATCTGTTAATAGACTACTGTCAAATTTTGAGCAAGTTCCGTCATTTACTTTGCGTTTAACAGCTGTTCAAATCATACAACCTCGTGGATATTTTTAAAAATGGAAAAAAGTGAATTTCAAGTGCTCATTAAACATAATTTTTTGCGAACAAAAACCGTCAATCAAACCAAGGAAAAGCTTGATAACTACTATGGGGACTGTGCACTATCAATTTCAATGGTAAAAAAGTTGTTTACTTTCGTTGTGGCCTTACAAGCACGGAAGATGCCAAAATTTCTGCACGCCCAGTTAAGGTCTCTACACCCAAAACAATTGAAAAAATTCAGGATATGGTGTTGGCCGATCGGAGATTGAAAGTGCGATAGATTGTGGAAGACAAAAGCATCTCACATGGCTCAGTGGTTTTAATTTTAAATGATTACTTGGGTATGAGAAAGCTTTTCGTAAGATGGCTGCTGCGTTTGCTCACAATCGACCACCAATCGTGCGGTAGCTTAGTTTTCATGGCAAAAATCCATGAAGTATACTATGAATTGCCCCCCCACTCGCCTTATTCTCCGGATGTAGCACCCAGTGACTATATCCTATTTCCAAACCTAAAGAAATGGCTCGGTGGAAAGAGACTTAGCTCCAACGATGAAATTATTGATCAAACAAATGCCTATTTTATGGACCACGAAAAATCCTATTTTTTGGAAGGGATACAGAAATTTGAGAAACGTTGGAGATTATGTTGAAAAATAATTTTTTTTTGCAAAAAAAAAACTGTGTTTTATTTAATAAGTCACGGACTTATTGATCCGCCCTCGTAGTATGCAAATTTCTTAATATAAAATGTTTTTCTTAAAAATGGATAAATTTTTAATTAATTAATACATACTTGTTTTTTTGTTTTCTTTAATTCAAGAAATATTACTTAGGAAGGATATGAATTATTTCTGAATATAAATTATTTCGTTTTTCCTCACATAGACATTTTTATTCATTTTAAGAAAATTTTTCGAAGTTTTAATAAAATTTGACTTAAATTAAGGAAAATTTTTCAAGAATATTTTGGATCAATTTTTAGTTCATGTCTTTTTTTGGAGTAAGAAAACATAAAATTACACATGCAACTGAAAACATCAACTTATACTGAAATTTCATGTTTTTTATAGTTTTTTTTTGAATGACTGATTCAAATGGTTTAAAAATATATTTTTATGTATTTCAATTGAGCGCCCCGGTAGGCTAGTTGGTAGCGTGCTAGCTTATCAGTGCGGGGGTCGTGGGTTCAGTTCCCACCAGAGGCTCTGGTCTGTTTTCGCTACAACGAGCCGAAGGCCTCTGTTGCTAGTGCTCGGTTAGGGTATTAACATATAATTTGTAATTATATGATTAATAAATAAAATAAATAAATAAATAAATAAATATGTATTTTAATTGATTATTCATTTAAAAACAAACTTCACGTATTACTTTTCAAATAAACCAGTCATAACAATTAAACAAAAAATACAACACAACAGCTTGTTGTGCAATACAGAGTTACGTTGTGCTAATAATAGGGTGCCATTAAGGCACGTTACAGTTACAGTAATTCGCCCTTTAAGTTCTGATGTATCATCCCTTTTATTGTTGCTTATTTGTTTTTATAAGCAAATGCCTTAACATATGCTAAGCAAATATTGTGAAATAATGCAGTTTATTCTATTTTTTATTTTCAGTTAATGTCATACTGTGTGAACAGTGTTGCCAGATCATATTGGAGAACAGTACATGTTTATTTAAACAATGCAGACTTTGATTTGAGAGCTAGGCGGTGATACACGTGTTTTTATTTACAATCGAGGAAATTATAAATTTTTGTGCTAAAAACGCTGTTAATAGTATTTATCTTGAAGTCTTTTTTGATATTCCTGTTTTATCAACATAGTATAACCCACGGAATATACTGTTTCTCTTCAAATATTCGTATTATATTTATAGAATATAATTAACAGAATATACATTTTGTTTGTACGTTTAGCCCATGAGTGGGGCTCCCGAAAATAATTCGGATAATGTTCCTTATAATAAGCATACAACATCTGCAAACTCTCAAATAATTGAGACTTTGGAAGAAAATAAGAGACTAGATAATTTCATTGCAATGGATACATTCACTGATGGTTCCCTTACGCCTTCTGCTGAGACAGCTGGTTTGCAGAAAATTTTGGATGAAATACCAACATTTACTTGTAATGCAGCGACAACTACGAATTGCACTACACCAACAACATCATTTGCAGCAAAGCAATTACTGGCAATTCGGAAATGGAGCTGATGGTAACCTTGATGGTTTTTCACCTGTGCTCAATCCTAAACGGGCGAAGCGAAGTGTTCAAGGTCAGGTAAAAGCTTTTGACGTATCATCTTTGGGTAAAAACAGAATTGAAAAAAATCGTGGAGATAGTAATCGTTACTCCATTCTGAGTGACTTGAATATTGAAAGTACTCAGGAAAACAACGTTTCCACAAATGGTGATGAGTGTATTGTGGGCAGTTCAAATTCTGACTCGGGATTCTGCCCACCTATATTTTTATACAATGTTAACGTGAAGAGTTTAGTTGAACAATTAGATAAGAGAGAACATAAGATTGAATTTAAGATAACTAATAAGAATAATCATAAAAGTAAATTGTATTTGAAAGATCCCATGGTACATGAGGAGATGATGGCTCTGCTAAGGAAGAAGGGTATAGAGGCTTATTCGTTCACTCCGAAACAGTTTAGGTCTGTGAATTTAGTATTGAGGGGTCTACATTTCTTGACTGAAGTGGCTGATGTTAGAGCGGAGCTTGACGCAAAGGTTCCGGACACTGTCTCCGAGATTTCTAAGTTCAGTACTCCAAGGTCTAGAAGAGAGAATTACGATACAGGTTTATTTTTAGTTAAGCTTATACCTGGCAGGGTTGCGGGTGATGTTACTGGCATAAGATTTCTTATGTATCAATCAGTTGTGTGGGAAAGACCTAAAGAGTTTAGTAAGGAGGTACAGTGCAAGCGTTGCCAGCTGTGGGGGCATATGGCTAGAAACTGTGCAAGAAAATATACCTGTGTGAAGTGTAATGGTGCTCATGGCCCTGGGGAATGTATTTTGCCAAAGGATAAGGAGACTAAACCGTACTGTATTAACTGTAAGGAATTTGGTCACCCTGCGAGCTGGAGAGGTTGCTCTGCATTTAGGGAATATGTGAATAGGAAAAAGGTCTTAATTGAAGCAGCGGTTGGAAGGAAAGCGGCTGCAAGGGGCAATGTGGGAAACGTTTTGAATAGGACCGCTGTGGTTGAAGAGGGCAGATCCTTTTCTAGTCTGTTTAACACTGTTGATACTTCTGTTCCTGCCACGACAAATTCCTTTATATATAAGAGAATTTATGAATATTGCTAAGGATATTTTGAAGCCTGAGAAGCCGTCTCTGGAGTCTAGGATTCGGGATTTTTTGCGGAATTTTAAAAGTTTGTCCATTGAACAAATGCGGGGAGAGTGTGTAACTTTGTTACAGGAGGTACGAATTAAATATGGCCCATAGTGGCATAAGATTTTTAACGTTTAATGTTAGATCATTAAAAGAAAATAGTAGAAAATTTGAGCTTGGTAGTTTATTAGGTTCAAGATCAATTGTTATAGCTTTCATTCAGGAAACACACCTTCCACGATCGCATAGGTGTGTTGTTAAGGGTTATAAATTTGTAAGAGATTACTCCAATCTGGGTGTTGCCATAATTTTGAGGGATATTTATTGTTATGAGAAAGTGTATATAAAGGATATTCCGTTTCCTAGTGTGTTTGTGGTTCTTACTGTATTTGATCGTGGTATTGAGAAAAAGTTTTTAGTTGGATCGGCTTACGTACCCTGTAATTTCACGGTTAATCAAATTTATAATGGACTCTGTAGAATTTCCTCTAAGGCCTCTGAGTATGATGGTGTTATTATAGGCGGGGATTTTAATTCCAGGTATTCTTCTTGGGGAGATACGTTTGACAACAGCAATGGGATTACCTTTAATAGGTGGTTAACAGATTTCTCTGCTGATTTTATTAGACTTTGTGATATAAATCCTTCTTTCCCTTTGAGTTCATCCTACTTAGATCATTTTTTGATTTCTACAAATATCGTGGACTTATCTAATCCTGTTTACAAAACTTTTACTTTGCCATCGTTTTCGGACCATTTTCCGATATGTCTTATACTACCGTTAGGTGGGTACTCTTTAAGAACGGTGCAGCCCAGATTTTTCCAGAGTTTTAAGGATACCGATTGGAAGGCCTTTGACAGAGATTTAACAGGAGCTCTTCTACATAAACTTCCGCCTAGTAAGCGTAATTTAGATAATGATGAAATAGATGGTTTTATTGAGGGTTTGTCAGGAGAAATCGTTTCTGTTGCTGGTTTACATTCGAGTAACGTCGAGCTAGGTAGGGAGAGTCATCTAAACCTTCCTGCACCAATTAAGAACCTGTTTTCTATTAAGTATAGATGGCAGAGGAACTTAAAGAAATTGTTTCATCGGAATTGTAACAGAATTTCCCCTGATTATAGGGCGCTTTCCGCACAATTGGCACTTTTGAAAATAATCATTAAGGAACAAGTTGAGATTTTTAGGTCTGAAATTTTTGGTTTACGGCTTAGTAAGATTAGACCCGGCCCCCATGCTTTTAAGGATGTTTACAACATTATTGGTCATAGGAGGAGTAGAATGTGCGATAAATTAGTTCACGAGGGTATTGATATCACGGATGATGGCCGTAAAGTCGAAATTATCAAACGTCACTATGAATCTGTTTATGCAGAGAATATCCCTAATGGACCACACACCACCGAAGTTACGGCAAGTATTCATAGTGTGTTATCGGCCTGCCCCCTAGGATATTAAGTTTTAGTGAATCGTTTAATTCCCTCAGTAATAATGATGCCGTTCATTTTATCAACACTTGCGATGTTAAGGAGATGGTTTCTTCAGTTAATGGAAAAAAGTCTTCCGGTCATGATGGTATTTCAAATTTTATAATTAAGAGGTTACCTTTTATTGCAATTGAATTTCTCACTATTATTTTTAATAATTGTATCAATAACGGATATTTTCCACGTTCATGGAAGGTAGCCAAAATTTTACCTATTAGAAAGGATCGGAACAGTTTTGATATTGGTAACTTGAGACCGATTTCTCTTTTGCCTAATCTTGGCAAGATATTTGAGAAGATTGTTAATCTGAAAATGAGCGAGGATATTACTGTGCGTTGTATTCCGGACCTTCAGTTTGGGTTTAAACCGGCACATAGTACGGTACATGCGCTATTAAAGTTTCAGAATGACGTAATATTGAACTTACGTGAGCAACGGTGTACCGTTGCCATATCTTTGGACGTCCAAAAGGCTTTTGATAGAGCCTACCATAATGGTATTGTTTTCAAGTTGATTGAAATGGGGTACGATCCGTTTATTGTAAGGTTTTTGGCAAATTTTTTGCAGGATAGGGAATTCTTTGTCGAAATAGGGCTGGCTTGCTCGGAGCGTGGTTTAGTTAAAAGTGGAGTACCTCAGGGTGCGGTACTTGCACCGTATCTATATAATGTTCTTGTGTATGATTTTCCTCATCGGCATGGGGGATCGACTGGTATTTTATATGCTGATGATTCGTTGGCATACGCTCACGCACGTTCACCTTGTGTCGCGTTAATTTTGGTTAGATCACATATACGATTGATACAGGAATTTTATGTTAAATGGGGAATAACTATAAATGTTTCTAAATCTGGTGCCATATGTATTCGTAATCCTTCCGGTAAGGGACCTTCTGGAGCCGTTCCTGAAAGCAGGACTCTGGGGCTGACTTTGGATCGTGTTGAGATTCCCTTTGGGGATAGAATCAAGTATTTAGGCGTTACTTTTGATAAATTACTTAAATTCAATGCTCATGTAAATTTGATTATGGCAAAGGGCGAGAGGATCTTTATGATATTTTTGAACATTCTGAGAAACTCCAGGTTACCGAGGGAGACGAAATTGTTATTATTCAAGGTCAGCATTAGACCGGCTATGCTTTATGCCTTTCCCATTTGGTTTTGGTTTTCGCCAACCTACGCTCTTAGATTGGAGATATTCGAGAGAAAGATATTACGTCTGTGTATAGGAAGGAGTTTCAAAACGGAAAATAGAAGGTTTTCAAATTCATACATTTATAGAAATGCTGATGTAATCCCACTCTGTAGGTACGCTATAGGGTTGCTTAGGAAATTTGTCGATCGCCTGCAACATCATGAGAATGAATATTTAAAGGAGGTGTATAACACACAGAGACAGTTTAGCTGGTCAAATGTAAACTATCTATCTCCAGTGGGTGTGATTAATGAGAGCATTGATACCGATTCTATTGGATATTCATTACCAGATTTTTATTGTAAGCGAATCCCTGGTATTCACCGGGGATAGAAATTAATCATTTATCACGCCATGGATATGGAAAGTATGGTTTTGTATATATTGTACATTTTTTGAATAATAATGTAAATAGTAGTTTTTTTTTTTAGATGTATATATTAGATTAAATGTTGTAAATAGTAGTGTAAGAGTTTGATTTAGAATTTTAGCATTAAGGTTTATATAATTTGACACACGTCAATTGAAATTTTTTATAGCACCGGGAGCAAGTGTTGAAATTCCACTTATATTGGTCTAAAATTAGAATTTTCAGCGAGCCACAGTACCATGGTAGGTTAATATCTCACTGCAACACTATTAGAATAAAACTATTATAGTTCTAAGTTTTCTTAATTTGTAATTACATTAATCTTAAGTACTTTTGTAAAAATATTTGGAGACTCAATAAATATAATAAAAAAAAAATAAAAATTTAAACAATGCTTGGTATTAAAGTAGTGATGCATTTTTTTACATGTAAATACCAATGCTTTGGCATTGGAACTTATTATGCATATGGAAAAATCAATGCTTCAATACTTCAATTCTTTGATTTTAATTTGAATACACAAATTTCATAAATCTAAATCATTAAATAAATTCATAATAAAGTATTTAAATTGAAATTGAATGTCTCGCTCGAATAAAGGTACAAACGATAATTTTTTAAAAACACGTTTTTAGCATTAAGCGATATTTTAGCCATATCTACATTCACCTTTAAGGAAATATTTGCTAACATTTTTCGTTAACTTTTTGCCGCGAATTTTCCAAAAAGTGAATTTTCGCTGTTTACAAAACTTGTTAGATTAACACATTGTAATTAAACTAGTTTAACTAATATACTTTGAAATTACATATAATTTATAAAAATATCTTTAAAACATAAAAAAATAGAAAAATCAGGGGAATTTCGCCACATTTAAACTCAAAATTTATAATTGTCTCGGCGTTTTTCTCTTCTCCTTTAAAGTTCCAAAATTGGATTATTCAGGGCATTTTCATACAATTAAAAAAAAGACATGAACTAAAATATCCAAAATTCTTTTTAAAAATAGTTTAACATTTTTCCTCAATTTAAGTAAAATATTATTCCTATGTTTGGGTAAAAACTAAATAGTTTATATCTCAGAAATAGTTCATAGCTTTCTTAAGTAATATTTCTTGATTTTAGGAAAAAACAAGTATATTAAATAAAAATTTATTAATTTTTTTAGAAAAACGCCTCAGTTTTAAGAAATTTGCATACGAAAATGTTTAGTTAAAAAAAGATTTAGAACATAACTTACTCCCATTTAGTTAAAAAACGCGTCTAACTTAAAATGAGCAATTATTTGAACTTAATGTGTACTCTTTTATTTTTGTGGGCGAGTAGTAAAACTAACTAAATCTTAGAAAGCCATTTCTAAATTCAGTTTTTAAGTTTACCACTTTCTAATTTTTAAGAATTGTTTTCAAAAAATAGTTTAGGTAATTAAATAGAAAAAGTAAACAATTTTTTCCTGTGTAACATAATAATAAAAATTTATTTGGTTTTAGAAAATTGATGAACTATTTCTGAGGAAAATTTTCATGCAACTTAGTTCAGATAAAATTTAAAAATTTTAATAAAATATTTTTTTTTTTTCAAGTAAAAGTTTTTTAATTTTTTAAAAATGATATACTTAGGTATAGGATTTATTTTTTTTGCTGGAAAACGTTTAAATTATTTTCAATATTTTTTTCAAAAAAAAAACAATCAATTAAAAACAAATTAGTTAATTTTCCTAATTTTCAAAAAAAAAAAAATATTATTAAAAGCATCAAATTAAAGTAACCATTTAAAAAAATTATCGTAACCATTTAAAAAAATGATCGTGAGTCAAAAAAAAAGTTAATTTTTCTAAACTTTGGTTCATTTTTTTTTGAGTGTAGCTATAACGTTTAACGTGTTGCTTTCTTCAGCATTCCTTAAAAGGTTTAGAATATTTTTAACCTATACAATTCTCATTTGGCTTATAGTTTGTATTGTATAACTAGTTTAGTTTATACCATCAACATTTAAGTAATAAATTTCAAATTGAAAATATTTGTATGTAAAAACTATACTAAATTTAAGTAACATTCGAAAAAATTTAAGACGAAATTTACTTACTTTTACAATAATTTAAGTAAGTTAAAAATTCTTAAAATTTAATTAAGTTACTTAGAGCTAGTTTTTTTGGATATGAATTAAACTTGGTTTAATATCTTATTAGTTAAACTGAAAATAAATTTAAACTGGCTTTGTTCCCACTTTTTTATATTTTATTGCCAAACATATGTTAGCATTGAAAATACTTAATAAAAATCAAAACAAATATTTTTTCAAACAAAAGCACGTGTTCAAATAAATTATTTGGACGAGTCCTTAGGAGTTCTTGTTATGGTCTTATTTAAATTTGCATATATTTCAGAATCGCTGAAATCTTTATAATATGAGGAATAATTAATTTTTATTTTTTTTTTAATTTGTAAACAACTTTTTAGTATTAACGAAACAGCTGATTTATTTAGAGACGCTTTTCATCAGCTGTGTGTTTTGACATCTGGCTAATTTTGGCCAGTTAAACTTAAATTAAAACAAAACAAGTAAAAAAGGGCTAAATTCAGCTGTGTTGAATCTTTGAATACCCTCCATCATAGGGGCTGAAGATGATATACGTATATACTAAATTTTGCATGAACTGTAATATGAATATGTTTTGTCAATTTATGTAACGAACTTTTGTTATTTAGTTTTAGTAATGTTATTTATTTAGTTTTAGCAATGTTATTTACAGAGGTCTGCTCTGTTAGCGACTTTAACATTGTTGATTTTTACGTTAACTTAGTTATCAGAGTAACACACATATAGCTCTTCTCATAGTATGTAAGACAATAAATGTAATCGAACAATAAGAAGACTTAATCACATTTTTACTTACTTAACAGAAAAAAAAATAGATACAGAAAAATTGTACAAATTTGTATGGAAAATTTAGAGGTACCTTCACATTTTCACTCATAACTTTTGAACCGCTTGACCGATTTTGCTCATTTTAAATACCAAACTGCTCGGGAGGATGTTAAATAATCTGGGTAAAAATAGGCACCCCCGCTTGCGTCTTCGCGTCGTGATCGCCATTTCAACAGACAGACAGACAGACAGACGGACATCGCTAAATCGTCTTAAAATTGCATAAGGATCACGAATATATATACTTTATAGGGTCTTAAACCTATATTTCGACATATTACAAACGGAATGATAAACTGATATATACCCTCACCATATATGGTGGAGGGTATAATAAACGGGATCTCAAAAACAGCATTCTAAGTTTAAATCAAGTTAAACTAATAAACAAGGTTGAACTATATCCAAAAAACTAGCTCATAATATTTCAGAATAACTTATGTCGGTACAATTTTTTTTTTCAATAAACCTGCTAAGTTGAAAAAAGCCAAATATTTTTAATGCAAAAAAATAATTTTGCCGTAAAAACTGCAGAAGTTTATTGATTTTGCGGTAAAATCCAATACGCTCCTTTGAGCTTTGAAAGCCCTAATTAATGGGCGGACCAATAAGTCCGTGAGTTTTCGAATTTCCTCTTAGTTATATGAAATGCAACACTGCTCCCATGAAGTACCACCTGTTAATAGACTACTGTCAAATTTTGAGCAGGTTCCTTCATTTACTTTGCGTTTAACAGCTGTTCAAAGCATACAACCCCGTGGATTTTTTTAAAAATGGAAAAATTGAATTTCGAGTGCCCATTAAACATTATTTTTTGCGAAAAAAACCGTCAATCAAACGAAGGAAAAGCTTGATAAATACTTTGGGGACTCTGCACCAACGATTTCAATGGCCGGAAGATGCCGAACGTTCTGAACACCCAGTGAGGTCTCTACACCCAAAACAATTTAAAAAAATTCACGATATGGTGTTGGCCGTTCGGAGATTGAATGTGCGATAGATTGTGGAAGACATAGGCATCTCACACGGCTCAGTGGTTTCAATTTTGAACGATCACATGAGTATGAGAAAGCTTTCCGCAAGATGCCTTCCGCGTTTGCTCACAATCGACCATGAACGGAATCGTGTGACAACTTCAAAGAATTGGCGAAAATCCATGAATTGGGCTACGAATTGGTACCTCATCCGCCATATTCTCCGGATTTAGCCCCCCCAGTGATTATTTCCTACTTCCAAACCTAAAGAAATGTCTCGGTGGAAAGAGATTAAGCTCCAACGATGAAATTATTGATCAAACAAATGCCTATTTTATGGACCCTTAAAATTTCTATTTTTTGGAAGGGATATACAAATTGAAGAAACGTTGGACTAAGTGTATTGAGCTAAAAGGAGATTATGTTGAAGAACAATTTTTTTTTACAAAAAAACTGTGTTTCATTCAAAAAGTCACGAACTTATTGACCCAATCTCGTATTCAATGTATTTGAAAAATATCTTTAGTTTGTGTTGGAGTAAAGACTTGAAGTCAAATATACTTTGCTAATACAATTGAGTATTCACTGCATTTGTAGTTTTTAAATTTTTTTAAATTGTACTTTTTAACTTACTTTTTCAATGAACCTCAATGCATTAGGTTATGGTCCCGCACTGATAATTTTGTCAAAATAATTTTTTCGAAAATTAAGGAAAAAATTGTTGAAAATTTTTATTTTTAAAAAATAAAGCAATTGTTGGCTAATTGTTATTGTGAAAATGTCGTTTTCTGGTTTGCCATAAATTGAAGGGTCGTGATAACTGGGAGCAATGAAAGTTTGCTGTGAAGGCCTATCTGAAAATGGAACGTTTGTGGGCTGCTGTGTTAGGCACTGAAAATGATGATAAAAAATCATCATGGCTCGATCAAAGCTGGTATTGCTTATAGACCCTATGTTGATTGTGCATATTCAAGGTGCAACTACTGCGAAGGAAATTTGGACAAATTTTGAAAAAGCCTTTGAAGATTCTGGACTTACACGCAGAGTAAGTTTGTTAAGGAAATTAATAACCACCAAGATGGATGATTGTGCATCAATGGAAGAATTTGTGAACATAATTATGGCAACATCAAACAAACTTTCAAGTGTCGGTATGAGTTTTTCAGATAAATGGATTGGTACCTTAATGTTAGCGGATCTTCCAGAATATTACCAACCGATGATAATGGGAATTGAAAGTTCCGGCGTAAAGATATCTGGTGATTATGTTAAAACAAAGCTGCTACAAGATATGCAAATCATTAATTCAAAATCTTCAGCTTTGGTTGGTAAGCCAAATGTTATCAAGCCTTAGAATAAGAAGTACATCAAGAAAATTCAATGTTATGGTTGTCGTGAGTATGGTCATGTTAAAGCAAATTGTCCTAAAAGTGGAAATAGTGGTAACAATGATAAAAAGAAAACCATGTCAGCATTCTCAGTTAGAGGTTCGTTATCAGGTGATTGGTATTTTGACTCGGGAGCAACGTCCCATATGTGTAATGAATTTAAAATTGTAACAGCAAATAATTCAATTATGAAAGGTAATTCTGTGGGTGATGTTAATATGGAAGTGTCAATTAATAAAAATAAGGCTAATGAAATTGTTTTGCGTTATGTTTTGTATCTGTCTGATTCTCATACAAATTTATTATCAATTTCAAAAATAGTCAAACATGGACACAAGGTAACTTTTGATTCTAAAGGAAAAATAGCTTATTTACCCTTCAAAGATCGTGAATCTAGAGCAAAAGAGTGTCTGGAAATTGTTCACTCCGATTTGTGTGGTCCAATGGAAGAAGCGTCCTTTAGCGGTTCTCGCTATCTGTTCGTTTTCGTTGATGATTGCAGTATTTTCTAAAAACAAAAGATCAGGTTGCTAAGAAATTTGAAGAATTTAAGAATCTTGTCGAAAATCAGCCTGGTCGAAAGATAAAAGTTCTAGGTACTGATAAAGGTACTGAATTTCGTAACCATAAAATGAATAATATTATGATTTCTTCTGGCAGAATGGTTTAGCTGAAAGGATGAATCGTACAATTATTGAAAAAGCTAGGTGCCTTCTAATTCAAGCCAACTTAAGTAAGAAGTATTGGGCGGAGACAGTATACACATCCGTGTATTTAACAAATCATTTACCATGTAAGAGCCATATGGATTTAACTCCTGAGGAAGCTTGGTCAGGACGTAAACCTACATTAAAACATTTAAAGGTTTTCGGTTGTATGACTATTGTACAGATTCCAAAAGAGAAGCGTAAAAAGCTTGATGCTATATGTAAAGAGTTGTTATTTGTTGGTTATTGTGAAACGTCTAAGGCATACAGATTCCTTGATACCAAAACTTATAAGATTACAGTTAGCAGAAATGCTGTATTTTTTGAGAACAAATTTTTAGAGGGTAATTTTAATGCGGATAAAAATGTTTTTTATATTCCATTTAATAAAAAATCAATTGACGTTAGTTTAATTAATGAAAATCATATGAACGATAATAATGGTTCCGATTCAGATACGTATTTTTCAGGAGATGATATTGTTGATGTAGAAAATACGCCTATTGTTTCTTTGAGTGATTCTTCTACATGTTTTAGAGAAGATACTTTAACGGAAGAGGTTCTCAATGATCAAGATGCATCTAATAATGTTGCATTAAGAAAGTCTAATAGGGTTCGAAAAATTCCTAGTCGTTATGCTAATGTCGTGATAAATTCTGTCGTAAATGTCGTAAAGAAGTCCTAAATGGTCCAATGGTGCAATGGAAGAGGAATATAATTCCTTAATTGATAATGATACCTGGATAGTTTGTGATTTGCCAAAAGGTAAAAAGCCAATATCAAACAGGTGGTGCTTTAAAATAAAACGTGATGCTAATGGAAATGTAGAAAGGTACAAGGCTCGTTTAGTTATAAAAGGATATTCGCAAAAGAAAGGGATTGATTATGAGGAAACATTCTCGCATGTTGTAAGATATTCATCAATACGTTTACTACTTGCATTGGCTGTTAAACATAACTTAGACATTCATCAAATGGATGGCGTCACAGCGTTTCTGTAAAGTAATTTGGATGAATAAATTTATATGAAATTTCCGGAAAGTTTTCAAGGTCAAAAGGGTAAAGTTTGCAAGTTAAAAAATCTTTGTATGGGTTAAAGCAGGCAAGAAGATGCTGGAACCAAAAATTAAACAAAACTTTAAAAGATTTTGGCATGAAGCAATCCAAAACTGATCCTTGTATATATTACTATGTAGAAGGGGAAATAAGAATATACATAGCAATATATGTGGATGACATTTTAATTTTTTCAAATGACTCATCCATGAAAAATAAAGTTAAAATGTTCTTGATGTCAAAGTTCAAAATGAAAGACATTGGTCAAGCTAACTTTATTCTTGGTATGAAGATAACACGCGACAGAAATACTGATAAATTGTGGATTGATCAATAATTGTATTTAAAAGATATAATAAAAAGATTTAATATGCAAAATTCCAAGGGAGTCAGTACACCAATGGATGTGAATCAAAAGTTATCGTTATCGAATTATCCCCGAGTTCCGAAGATGAAATTAATGAAATGAAGAAGATTCCATATCAAGAAGCCGTTGGAAGTCTTCCCTATGCAGCACAAATAAGTCGACCAGATATTGCTTATGCAGTGGGGGCTTTATCAAGATTCAACAAAAATCCTGGAAAAGCACATTGGGTTGATGTTAAGCGTGTGTTTAGGTATTGAAAAAACACACTTTATTTTAAACTATAATTTTCCAAACAGTCAGATGGCAAACTTGGCCAATGATTTAGATTGTAGGCGTTCTACTACTGGCTATGTATTTTTATTTCAAGGATCTGTGGTTTCGTGGAACTCAAAAAGGCAAACTACTGTGGCAGTTTCAACAACCGAGGCAGAGTACATGGCTCTGTCAGCAGCTTGTCAAGAAGTAATCTGGCTCAAAACACTCTACCATGAGATCTGTAGTGGTCATGATAAGACATCGGTACTATGTTCTGACAACAAAAGTGCTATTGACTTAGCCCACAACAACGTGTATCATGCTCGTTCAAAACATACTGATATACGTCATCATTTTGTTCGTGATTTGGTGCATAGCGAATGTGTGAAAATTTATCATGTTGGTACAGAAAATATGGCAGCAGACATCCTTACTAAAGCATTACCTGTTGGGAAGTTTCAAGAATGCCGTAATGAACTTGGTTTGAGAGACTTCAACTCTAGTGGGGGTGTTGGAGAAAAGACTTGAAGTCAAATATACTTTGCTAATATAATTGAGTATTCACTGCATTTGTATTAGCAAAGTATATTTGACTTCAAGTCTTTACTCCAACAGTTTGTCGTTATCGCTGCATAGGGGCTGTGACTAACGCAGTTTATAGTAAAAATACATTTCCCAAAAACAGGTTTTTCAAATGCGAAATATAATTTTCCGGACTCTCTTTATAACCCTATAAATTACAATAAGTCTCGAAGAAAATTATAGCTTTCATTCAAGTATCCTTGCCCATCTGTATGTGTGACTGTTTTTGAAATCAAAGTATTAATGAAAGAATGAAAAAGTTATAAAACATTTTTTATAAAATATTATGAAAAGATTTATTTTAAATATTTATGCAAATTTCCTAAATGTGACAATTCTTCATACACATATATAAAAAACACAATAAGAAATTTATAAAGATAGTTTTAAAATAAAAACTTTATTTCTAAATATATTTTTGTTTGATTTTTTTTTTGATTTTAATTTAAAAAAAGATTCTTTCCTCTTTGGTGGCTTTTACATTTTAATTTTTCTAAAACAATAAAAAGAAATAATTTTTAATTAGATAATTAATTAATATATAAGGAATAGTATATGTCAAAATCATGATGACAATATCAATATGTTTCGCACTTTAGTTCCTGCTGCTACTAGTTTCAATCTGGAAACTATAGAAAAAATAAAAATTAATAATATTTTGGATACTCTTGAAACCAATAAGAGTTGTGGCTATGACGAAATTACACCTAAGATGCACCTAAATATCCTGATATATTAAAAGTACACAAAATAATTCCCATTCCCAAATGTAAAAGAATAAATACGATTGAAAACTATCGTCCAATTTTTCAATAATCGATAAAATTTTTGAGAAAATTATGTTTGAACAACTGGCTTATTACCTTGAAGTCAACAATCTTTTATTTAATCATCAATATGGGTTTAGAAAGGCAACTGGCGCTGAAGAAGCAGTCCTAAATGTTGTTGATTATATTTGTGATGGACTTGATGCCGGATATGGAGCCATTTCGGGTGTGTTTTTTGACTTATCAAAGGCTTTTGACTTGGTGGATCCTTACGTATTGGCTGAAAAACTCAATTATTTAGGTTTTTCTGAAAATGCTCTTAAATTATTTAAAGATTACCTAAAAAACCGAAAACAATTTGTTCAAATTGGAGATTCAAGAAGCACAGAGCTACCTGTTTCTTGCGGTGTTCCGCAAGGCAGTGTTCTCGGTCCACTATTATTTAAAATTTATATTGATGATTTGAAAAATATTGAATTTAATGGTAAATTATTTATGTTTGCTGACGATATTTGTCTCATTTATAAATATAAACATCAAGAGGTATTACGAACGCAAATTGAATATGATGCTTCAATCCTATCAGAATTTTTGAGGCTAAATAAGCTAATCCTTAACGCTAATAAAACAAAAATTATAAAATTTAAACCATATATTTCAAGAAATGAAGAACTTTTGAGTGTTTATATTGATGGCCAACTAATAAATGAGTCTGAAGGCGTAAGATATCTTGGGATAAATTTCCGCCAAAACCTTTTATGGGACAATCATATCAGCCAACTGAAATCTAAAATATCATCAGGGATTGGAATTCTATATAAACTGAAAAATAAATTAAATAGTGAAACCAAAATGTTAATTTATCAATCCCTTATACACTCTCACTTAACGTATCTCCCCATAATTTATGGTAGCAACACAAGCACAACTATTAAAGCGCTGCAATCTGCACAAAATAAGGCTCTGAAAATGGTATTTAATCTTCCGTTGCGCTTTAACACATTAGATTTATTTAAAAATTATGCCAAAACTGTTCTTCCTATAAGAGGCCTATATAAACAACAACTTATATAATACGTATTTAAATGCATAAATGGTGTAGGTTTCCATACCATACGATTCGATCGTAATGTTTCACATACACAAAGAATAACAAGACAGGCGATGGATCTAATTGTAGTAAGGTGCCGACTGGAACTAACAAAACAACGTGTGCGCTTTTCTGGACCAAAAGAGTACAACTTATTACCTGATAATCTAAAAAACATATCTGTTTTATCTACTTTTAAAATGAATTTAAAGCAATATTTACTGCAAAATATTGAAATACTTCTTGCATTTTAAGCAAAATAATATCAAATATTTTTTACAAACTGTTATATATTTATATAAAAATTTATATTTTTTTTTTTGTTTTTGTGAAATATGTACTATATAATTAAAAATGTATATTATTAGTTGCCTACTAGCCTCTAAAAAGCCACTTTATGGCGCTGAGGCGTAAACATTAAAATTCTGTTAAAATATAATAATTGAAATAAAGTACCTACAAACTAAAAAAATATTTGGGGCTTAGCAATTATTTTTGCAGTCTCCTGTGACAGCGCAAATGAAACAGTTTCCGCAAAAGATGATTTTAGTGTAGCACACACCGCGCGCCTTACATCAGGATCACGAATTCTACCCACAAACGCTTCAATTTTGAATTCGTCTAATAATGGATGATTTTCGCCCGGATATGACAGCTGCACCAATCGTCCAATTTCTGTTGCAAAATCGACTCATTTGCTTTCTGAAGTCTACCTTTTAGTTCCATTCTGTACATTTCTTTTTTGTGTTCGCCACCATACTTTCGCTGCAGTTCCACCATTATGTCGTCATAATTATTTCTACGTACGCCGCTGTCAAAAGTAGGGGCCTTTGCTGTACCAGAACTTTCCTGAATAATTCCTACTGGGCCCTCTTGACATTTAGAATTATTTATTTTACTTTCCAGATCTTGAAGTTTTTTCTCGACGTCATTCTCCAAGTCAGAAGCTCGTTTTTCAACCACAGATATTTTTTCATTAGTAGCTTTAGAAGTTTCCTGAAACTTTTCTTCCACCTTATCTAACAATTTCTCGTTGCCTGCTCTCGATGTTTCTAGGAGTTTTCATCTTAGATAGCAGTTTCTCATTGTCTGCTCTCAAAGCTTCTAACATTTTCATGTTGTCTGCTCTAGAAGTTTCTAGCAGTTTCATTTCCATTTTAGTAAACAGTTTCTCGTTGTCTGCTTAACTCCATGTTACCTTCTGTTTTACGGGTACTAACCTCCATTTCTTCTTTTTCGTCAAATTCGTAAGTAGCTATGTCAATGTTACGCCGCTTAAATTCCTCTATGAGCCTCTTTTGCAATTCGATTTTATTTCCTGCTGTCGGTAGCGCCAATTTGCTCAATTCCTTCTTGAGCTGTTCCACCTTAAGCTCTTCCAATTTCATGACTGCTTATTATTTTGCAATCCCACTTCTGACTCCAATTGTTACGATTTTATCCTTTATAAAATCGTTGATTTATTTACCTTTTAAATAAATCGAGTTCTTTATATATTGCAAATAATGAACACCGTTTGAAATTATTTATAGCTCTATTTATTTATAACAGTCACTAAAAATTACAGAAAAACACTTTAATAACACACTATATTTACACGATGCAGATAGACTAAACGTTAGCCACACTTTAGTTCTTCACACTCTGCGTTTTACTTATGAATTGAACTACTGCGTTACCGAGTATCAGTATTTATATGAGTAGTCATAGAAATTTCTTGTAACAGTATATTAATTTTACTCAATATATGATTTTTGTTTACACAAATTTTTAAAATGCGGCAACTCTGTTAGGCGAATTAGAAACAAAAACCAGCGAATAAGAAAAAAAAAATAAAATAGATTATATTTCACAACTGCAACACCCGCCGCGTTTTAACCCTCAATTTGTATGGAAAAATACGGCACGTGGTTGTTCTGGGTCGTCAGTTAAAAATAATTTTCTTCCATATTTATGAAAAAGCTTCAGTGACGAATTTCCATTGAAATAAGGTTTTTTTAATTTTTTTTTGACATTTTTATGGAAATAAAAATGCAAACCCAATGAGAATTAATTACAAACAGTGGTGTTTTGCAACCGAAATAAATAATTATTTGTATAAAATTTTTTATGAAATTTTTTTAACAAAGCAAGGGAGATTTATGAAACATTTGTCATCAAATTTTTTTAAACACTATCATATTTATAAAAACTTCAATTGATGACGAATCATTTATAAAACATTTTCAACAATAAAAACAATAAACTTTTTTCCCTGAGTGTTCACACACTCACAATATTATTTCGTTAAAAACAACTTAAAATATTAAATTAATCGAAAATACAATCAAAAAGAGTAGATTTTCCATAATATTCAATCCATTTTGTTGTTTATTTTTAATCATTGTTTAATAATCGACAAAAGGAAAAACAATAGAAAGTCGTTTAAAATAACCATCAAATTTTTACCAACAAAAAGTTAGAAAAAACTACTTTTGTAGTTTGTTTTTCAAATTGAAAGTTTTTTTTATTTGTATGTAATTACAAAACAGAACACAACACATGCAGATGTATATATTTTTATAGGCTTTGTGTGTGTGTATTTGAATAATTTCTTGTAATTTTTATTGAAATAATTTTGTATATATACAAACTATTTTGGTAAAAAAATAAAAAGGAATTATATGAATTTCTATTTTTTGAAGCAGAAAACATAAAATTTTACATTTAACTGAAAATATCAACTTCTATTGAATGTCTGTAAATTTTTATAGTTTGTTTTTTGAATGACTAATTCAAATAGTTAAACAATATATTTCTATGAATTTCAATTGATTCTTCAATTAAAAACAAACTTTACGTATTACTTTTTAAATAAACTACAGTCGGTAACACACAAATCACAAACTTAACTATGAAAATGTCCCTTAAAGTACAAATTGCGAATTGCAATGTTAACAAATCTACAAATTATGGTCTCAAATCTACGATTTTGAAAAAAAAACCTAACCATTGCCAAATTGCGTCAAATGTTCACGAGATTTATTTATTTCCAGAATTACTTTTTATGTTGATCACAAAAATATATTTTCTCTTTTTAAATCTCTTTGATTTTTGCTAAAATTCCAAATGTTTAGCTATATTCAAAAAAATTTCCCGAAAAGTTGTTATTTTTTTTTTATTTCTCAAAAGTCGAGAATTTGTAATTAAACGGGGCACCTTAAAAATAATGTACGTTAGTGTATACGAATGTTCATACATAGAAAATAATGAGGATTCACACTATATATTCCTTAAAAAAATATTTAGTTTTTTTTAATGGAATGAAATATTTTATACAAATTTTTATATTTGATGACGTATGAAACATAAAAATAAAACTACAAAATAAATTGTAGAATAAACTTTCCAGAGCTGAGTACCGATTCTGAATGGTTTTATCAATGTAAAGTGATAAAAACAGTAATTTTTTATTATTTTCTTTTTTGCCTGAGTTAAGAGTAATTTTTCATCGCTTCACAGCATCGCAAATCATTCAGAATCGGTACCCCACATACAATATTTTTTACAAAAATGTAATAATAATGTTTACATTATATACGACTTTACTTGAATCCGCCTAATATAAAAACAAAACAAGGCAAATAATCCATATTGATTGGGAAACGGAAATAAAACTAGTTTATCACAGCAAGCGTCAATTGTTTGACACTTGTGACACCACTTTTACTAATCACGGTAAGTGTATATGTTTGCGTGTTGTGTCTCAGCATGTAAACATAATAGGGAAGATAGAGTTAACACAAAAGCTGGATTGAAAAATTCTATATACAAAATAGTACTTTTAGGGTGGGTGCGAACTTTCTAAATACAGGTTTTTACATTTTCTATAAAATTTGGAAATTTTTTAACCCTTTTTGTCTAATTATTTTTTTAGTTTAACATCAGTTTACACACAAATAGAAACTATTTTTCTCTATTGAAAATTACTTGAACAAAAATATCAAATTCATACAAACACCCAGCAAAAAAAAGGTAGTCATTTTGTGACTATAACTTCTTTCATTGCTTCCTAAACTTCAGTTGAGATTCTTTCATGATTTTTTGGTGTTATTCTAAGGCACTTCATATTTCAAATGCAGTGATCTGGATATAAACCCCATGCATATCTTAAAAAACCACTCTTCATTACTTCTGAAGTTTAAGTTATAGTATATTGTATATTTTTTTGAACCTAAAGCATTTATTCAAATCGAGAAAATAGTTCTGATGAACTTTTTTAATTTTTTTACTACATCATTTTTTATATTTTAGTTTAAAATTTTATGAGGGTTAGAATTAATGCAGTTTTCCAATATTTATAAAAGTTTTGAAAAATCAAGAAAAACTGATTTTTTTGACCTTTAATTGAAACTAGTTTGCCTGTCATTTGTATTTTTTCAGCCTTAAATATTTATGACGACGCAATCTGTGCATTTTTGCATTGTGTATATTATTTAACACACTACACCATTTCCAGTTCTAATTCAGAATTCATCAAAATAATTTTAAAATTGTGTAAAAATTATTTCAAATTGCCCAAAAATGTTTTAAAACTGTGCAAAAATTATTTGAAATTATTCAAAAATATTTTAAAATTGTCTAAAAATGTTTCCAAATTGTACAACCAGTTTTTAAATTATCCAAAAATATTTTAAAATTTATCTAAAAATTCATTAAAATTTTTTAAAAATGTTTCAAAAATGCTTTTTTTCTTATGCATATTTATTTATTTGTTAATAACGAGTATTTGTATATCAATGCATAAATTTGGCTTCTGCATTTTTATGAATAAAATTTTGATCAAGGCTTAAATATTACACAGTATATGAACATTTTCTACTTATGCATCAGAATATCTAATCATTGCATCGTCATTGTTTCCTTAGAGTAAAGTATAAGTAATGCTAGTAGCTACATTTGAATACTTCCATTCTATAACAGGCTAATGTTAAATTCATCGATGAAACCATCAGAAAAGAAGTGATGCCTTTGCCATAGTAGTTATGCTTTTATTGCTTCTTTGTCAGCTTCATTTTTGATGGGGCAATAATCCACTAAAATTATTGAGACAATTAAAAATTTGTAGCTCTTTAATTAATAATTTTGCAATAAAATATTAATCCATTTGATTGGGATTTTTATTCGCTTTGTATATTTATTAGACTTTAGGAATCCTTTGGGAGCAGGGAAGTATGGTGAGGTTTTCAATTGGGTGTTCTCCACCTCTCACTAAAACAACACTGTAAAACATAAAAAATGCATCGGACATGTGACTCATAAATTCTGATAGATTTTAGGATGTAGAAGACCACAAGTCTGAACATCACTTTTTGAAATATTCGCAAATTTTATTTTCACCGAAAAACAGGGAACCTGAGGGAAACTAAGAATATATTTTAATATGGTTTTAAAGTATGGACTGTGAGCTTTTAAAACCATGTTGATTTATTTCGATTAGATGAGGGATGTAGGATATTCTTTCAATTAAAGGGGATCAATCTTATAAAATCCGTTAACACATAATGTTAGTTTATATCCCACTTAATTTATTTCATCAAACGAATCACATCCTTTACATCAGAATTTTTAAAAAATTTAAACTGAAATACAAACTTTATAACATTTTTCTTTTGAATTCATAAAAAAAAGAAATAAAATAAACTTTTTAAAAATACATATTTTAAAATTAATATTTTTAAAAAAATATAGCAATTTAATTATTAATTATTATTAGGTCTGTACGAGGTAATTTTGGGTAAAGTCTGGTAAAATGAGAGTAAGCAAAAAATTCCCTCACAAAACCATAAAAATGCCCAAAATACTGCGAACGCACAAAATCACATTTCATACCCAAAAATAAACGTCAAATTTATTCATATTAAAAAACAGCTTAAATAATGAATATAATTGAAATGGCAAATATTTATTTACATTTTCAAGTGTATTTTCCATTATTAAGAAGGAAAAGTTCTTTATAGTAAATTTTTATTCAACTTTAATTTTTTTCAAAAATGCAAAACAGCTAATTTAATAACAACAGCTGATGATTTGACAATTTTACCATTTTACCCAAACAAAAAGTACGGGTAACTTCTGGTAAAATGAGAAACACAATTACTCTCTCATGAACGCTCGCATTTACCCAATTTTTGTTTCAAGAAACGCTTTCTGGTAAGTTTGGGTTCCCGCGGGCACCCGCGGCAAGGTACGTCGAACACACCTATTATTGATTAGGAAAAATATGTTTTATATATCTGAAATTTTTTTATTTTATAATTAGACTGAAACACAATATTTGATTTTTGCGCTTATTGAGCATTTTTCTTTGTTTTTTCTAAAATAGATTAAAAAAATAGAGAAATCCTAAAATAATGTTGTTGTGTGCTTAGATTTGCGAGACACTGTTAAAAATGTTGAAACTCATTTATCATCCCTTTGGCCCGGTTTACACAGAACAATTTAAATTGCAGCAATTCTGTGATTTAAAGGAGTGTGAGGAAAGTGAAGCTTGCTTGTACTCGCAATGCTCTTCTGTTTTCTTATTCGTACTCTTTATTATATGTAAATGATACTAAAATTACAAAAAGAAACTTTCGCAGTGTGGACTAGAATGCATGTTCAAAAGTAAATTTCAGAAAATTGCTGCAAGAAAAATTGCTTTGTGTAAACCGGGACTATTACAAGGAAAGCAGGAAGTATTCGGATGAAACTGTTAAGTATGTACATGTATTTAATATTGAGCTTTTGTGACCAAAGAAACGTGAATAGAATGAGTAAGGGGTCCACGGTTATATGGGAATTTTTTAAAGGGCGAATTTGTTACCTTTCTATATAAAACTAATAAATAGAAGTTTGAGGGCTATCGAATAAAGAAAAGTCGAGGTGGAAATCGATTGAAAATTTCAAGAGTGTTTATATCAGAAAAATATGACTTTTTCAGTTTTTATGAATTTTCAAAACTCCATTTTCGATTTTCAAAATAATTTTCTTAACAAAAAAAATGGATTTTGCATTTAAGGGCTTGTTAAATACATCCTCGAGATGGATCATTTTGACCCAAGGAGCACATAAGGGTCAGTTTTCGGAAAATATTGCAGGATTTTATAATGATTTCATTGTGTTTACTAAAACAATACATTATTTTTAGGCATATATTTTTTTAATATGCAAAAATTCAAAGCTTAGCCCTGGCAAGGAATGGTGTTAACGTTGTTCGATTTATTCCAAATTGTAAGCATAGAAGATCTGCACATTTGGCTATTATATTTTAAGCATCACTTTTAAAAATTCTACAGTAGTTACAAAATATTTGCGGTTTTTGAATAAATTATCCTTTATTAGCTTGGGGTCATATGTGACCCCATGTCCAAAAGGGTTAATGAGGTTATATTATTTTTTTCCAAACCACTAAGCTTTTAAAATAATATTTAAAAGTATATAATATTTAAAAGTACAAAATTGATACAATTTTGATACAAAGTACAAAGTATAGAGAAAATTTATTTATTTTTTAATAAAAATCACACTTTTCTCGAAATCCACAAAAAATAAAAGCTTGTCACCGAAAGGTTCATAAAGGGATTTACCTCAAAATTGGCAAACTTCATCTCGAGGATGTATTTAACAAGCTCTTGAGTGCAAAATCTATTTTTTCTTAAATTTGTTTAAGAACATTTTTTAAAAATCGAAAATGGAGTTTTGAAAATTATACCAAAAAATTTATGCGTTTTTTGCCTTATTGCACGACAGGTTAACAGACAGGTAATAAAACAATATTTCATATCTGATTTTCATAACCGATTTTGAAGTTTTGTAGCTTTTTGAAAAGATAATTTTACTCTAAAATAGATTCATAACAGAAGTGGTTGAAAAAATTTAAATATAGAACGAAATTTCCCTAAAAACTGAAAAAAGTCACATTTTCCAATATAAACACTCTTGAAATTTTCAATCGATTTCCGCCTCGACTTTACTTTATCCGATTGCCCCCAAACTTCATATTTGTTAGTTTTATATAGAAAGGAAACAAATTGGACCCCGACACTCTTTAAAATCGCATTTTCATTTTATTGGACTCCTCTAACGGACAGCAAGAGACGAACAAACAAACAAATAAATTGTGTGCATGTGTTAGAATAACTCAGTAGGATTTGATTCATTCCCATACAGTGGAAAGGAATTTAATCAGAACTGAGGGTCAATTCTCGTTTTGTAAAACGGTGAAATGAAAAGTTTTTTCACGTTTTCATAGTACTTTTGATTCGCGTTCTGCGAAAAAATGTAAAGAAATATCAAAACGTTTTCATATAAAAAAGTGGAATGAAACAAGATTTTTTCACGATTGCACAGCACTGGCGATTCTTGTTTTGTGTAACAGTGCAAACAACTCTCAAAATATTTTCATATGAACAAATTGTTTACACAGACTATTTATAAGTGAAATAAACATGGAGAAGATTGTAAGAGGAAAGCGTGCCAGCGAAAGCCAAAAGGAGTATTTAATTAATTATTTAGAAAAGTATGTGGACATTGCAAACGATAAGTAAGTAGCTTAATAACCATAATCACACTTTTACGAATTCCATATTAACAGATTTGTAACTGCAGATGGTGCCAAATGTAGAGACGAAAAGTGTAACGAATTAGCGGCGAGCCTTAACAGTTTTAGTGGGACCCAAAAGGACGGTGAAAAATGGAAAAGTATGGCATATTTATTTATATTCTTTATAAAATGTTTTTTTCTTTAAGTAATATTAGACTTTATACGCGCACCAAATATAGTTCACTTAAAGTAAGCCGATATAAATCCATGAAGTGCTTGTCGGTTGTCATCTCGAATGGATTGTGGTCATCACGAAGTATGCGTCTCAGCACTCTCAAAAATTCCTATAAATTATTAAATAATTTACTGCAATGAAATGCTTGTAACATCATTGTCTTACCTATGTTCATCCGGAATTCTTTGAGAAATATCCAATAATACAATTAATCCAGACATTTTTATATAATTATTTAAAATTAATTTTACGAACTTAATTCACTTTTGTTTACGTTTTTCTCTGTTTTGGCATTTGCTTTAAATTTTGGATAACACAGTTACAAAAGTTTCATGGGTACAGTGCGAATGAAACATTTTTTTCATCATACATACGAGAATCGCAAATAATGTATTTGTGAAAAGTTCGAGTGAAAAGTGCTTATGAAAACGAAAAGTTTTTTTTCACTACACATTATCACAGAACGAGAATTGACCCCCTGCACACAATTTAGTTTTCTCATCAACAGAATTGTAATACGTGCAGAAATGATAATCAATTCAAAAAATTAGACAATTGTTTTACCTCAAGTCCAAAATTTAACATGATTTTAGGTCAGTTTGTTTACATTTATAGTAAAAATAGTAAAATTTAAAAGTACAAAAGAATTGCAAAAAATTAGTTTCTTTTTAAGTGTAATGCATGAAAATTATATCAAAACTAATAAATACAAAATTATAGCAAAATAAATAATCCATTTCGATTAATGTCGAAACAAATAAAATAAAAGTCAAATAATTATTTGACATGAATAATCGGTTAAAACAGGTTTAAAAATGTTATTTTTTTCTTTATTTTTCTTAAAACTTCCAAATTTTCTTAACTGTGGGTAAAAAAATGCCAAGAAAAGCTTAGAAAAAAACACTTACTAAAATACAAGCAAATTCTTTTAGAATCGCTTTAAAAAGATCCTTAAGGATTAAAGCAATTAAGCAAATCCAAGCAAGTTCTACTTAGACTTTATCCAGAAATCAGTATCAGCTGTGTGTGGTCACCGAATTTGTTTTCAAGCGATTTCTGTTGGATACCATAGCTATCTTCATACTTAATGATATTTGTAGTCTTGAAAGACTGATTAAATATTAAGTTTTATTATTACGTTTCACAAAATTTAAATTCAGGTTAATTTTTTCGATTTTTCCGGCATTATATTACTCAATGCAACACTTTTAATTTATTTCTTTTATTTTTAATTTTCTTTGCCATATGAATGATTGCGTTTTCCGGGAACTGAACTCGGAAATTCGGAGTGCTACTTCACTAGGAGAGACTAGTAAAAAGCAGCATACACTCAAACTTCGTTTTATGCGATTGATACGTTCCGTAAAAATCCGCAAAAATCATATAAAAACTATTGATTCGTTCCTGAATTTAAATAAAAACGCATGAGTTTAAATCAAAGCATAAAAAATCGCCTAAAAAAAGGCAACAAAAATTTGTTTTATTTAAATTAACAAATAAATTAGGAAAACAAACAAGCGTATCATTTTAATTGAGTACAAAAAAACAAAAAATTATTAAAAATTAAAATTTAATTAATTCTTATAAAAGATTTCATGTATCAGAATCACTTAATAACTGTCTGTATTCTTTATGAATTGGTTCCTTATCGCTTTCGTCACTAATGAAAAAAGTTACATCATTTGGTAAATCATCACATTCCCATTATGACAACAAGGACCGGCCGAGGATTCTTCAGGAGCTTCTTTGTTTTCTTTTCGTACAAAATAATTTGACAACAGACTTTGTAATTGTGATGTTTTAAGTTGTTTGTACACTCAGAATATTATGTAGTTAACTGTTTGTAGTTAAATAAAAAAGTTTTCCGTTTCATTTAAAAATAAAGGAACACACATTTATTTTTCAAAGAAATATCTATATTAACTTTTTTATACATTTATTCGAAATACTTTACTATCATTTACCGATTTTTTTCAGTTTCATTTATTTTTTTCATTTCTTTGAAATTTAATAAAAATTTACCCACAAAACGGAAACTTGTGGTTTATTTGTGTCCGTAACAGATATTACAAATTTAAAATTTGTTTGCTGTCTGTTTCAAAAAAAAAATATTCAAAAATTTCAATTTGTTTTTTTATTTAAATTGTTATATAGTATATAAATTATTACTTATTATATAATAACATTTCATTCTTGTATATATGCATTATTTATTTATTAATAACGTATTAATAAACACTATTTATTAAGACTGATAAATATCTTATATTGTTGTTTCCGATGGGAATCAACAAGACATTTTAGTATAAATATATTATTCAAATTTGCTTATTATTGTAAAATAGATTGCAAATAAAATTTTAAGAAAAAAAAATTGGTTGTATATATACAAAACTTTTCAATACAAGAACTTCTTAAACACTAATACATACACAAACACATTCACACAAAAAGTGATTATAGAGCAATTCCATATGAAAGCGATCACCTTTTGGACGACCCCTCTCCGATTTTAAAATAAATAGTCTCAATCGATTGCCCAGCAAAAAATAATGTACCTACATATTTTTTTTTTTATAGTGACTGGTTTAGTGGTGGTGTACACCACTGTCATGTGACAAAATTGAAGAATTCTTCATAAGGGACGTCATTGAAAGTTGTTTAAAAAAAAACTACTAAAGTGATCGCAACGCGTGATAGCTCGTTGGAAAGGTATTGAATTAGGCTTTAATTGAAAAATAAAATTTTCCTAATTTTTCTCAGAAATTTACCTTTTTTCCCAGGAAAATTAAATTTTCCCATGAAAATTAAATTTTCCGATTTTCCACAGAAGCTCCTAAATTTTCCGGCTAATTTATTTTTTTTTTGGATTCCTCATAATTTTTGCTTTAAGAATCAGCAATAAAAAAATGGGCCCCGACTCCTTGTTTGGACAGGAGAAGAGCATTTAAGAGACCACCTTGTTCTCATTGTTTTTATATTTTTTATAATTGAATTATTTTTAATTATTTAACATTATTTTATTTTATTATTAAAAATACATTTTAAAAATTATTTTACAGTTAAAAATACATTTATGAAGAAAAAATAAATTTTTTTTAAGAGCCCCAAGTTGAGTGTGTAGTGAATATGGTCTGCCTGCCTTCACAAGATCGGCCATAAATCCATGGATAATAGCAGCAGTGGCATGTAATGGCACACCAAACCCGACTGAGGCTACAGGTCATAAAATGTTTTGTAAATTTTTTAAATTACCAGGTAATAAATATTTCGCCTAAAATGACACGTGCAGAAACAAGTCATAAAACACGGATTTTCCATAAATATGGCGAAATATTTATTACCTGGTAATTTAAAAGATTTACAAAACATTTTATGACCTTTGGTCGGCTTATTGGCAGTAACCAATTAAGTCCCTCTTTAAAAAACATTTTATGACCAGTAGTTCACGCAAATTTTCCTATTAAAGAAAAGCAAATATCGCTTATTTTTTTTACCTATTTTTTACCAAAAAATAAATATAAATACTTCACACACTCTGAGTCAAATTTCAGTTGAATACTAAACGTGAAAGTGTTAAAGTGTTTTTTTTTGTAAAGTAAAGAGTGAAGCTGTAAAGACAATTTAAAGTAAAATGCATAAATTTTGCTGCAATCCGTTTAACAAGAGTGGACATCGTTCAAAAAAGATAAAAGTATTAAAATTAAGTGGTGTTTCGAAGCGATACATGAATGAATTAAATATACAATACGGTGAAGAAGCACAATTCATTTGCCCCAAGTGTAAAATCGATTTGTCTCAACAAGCAAATGCATTGAAACAAATGCAACCACAATCCGAGAGTGAAATGACAATTGAACAAAATGTTTCATCTGATAGTGAGGCAGACATTCCAATGGTCAATATGTCTTTGAGTCCTTTGAATAAGCCTATTACCACTTTAGGTGAAACGCCTATTAGAAAAAGAAAGTTGCGAAGTGAAAAATACAGGAAAGATAAAAAAGGCAAGGTTATGAGTGCAATCGCGACAATATTTGATGAAGGCTCTGATAACGAATGCAGTCAAGCAGATGACGTTGATGACGGCAAACAAATGATTGAGCAGTTGAAAAGAAAATTCAATTTAGCGACCACTTTTCCGGAGAAATATCTCATTTTATCTGTGCTGCCTCAATCATGGTCTATACGCAAGATTTCTGAACAGTTTCAAACATCTTTTTACATCGCGAGAAGAAGCAAAGAATTAGTTCGACAGAAGGGCATATTGGCGACTCCCACCAAGAAATTTGGCTCAAGGACCCTCAGCGAAGCAACGGTGAAATTGATTTAAGATTTTTACTGCAATGATGACAACAGCCGCGCCTGCCCAGGTACACGTGACTATGTTATCACACGTGAAGATGGAGAAAAAGTACACAAACAGCGCAGATTATTATTATGTAATCTATCCGAAGCATACCATCAGTTCAAAGAGAAATACCCAGCAGAAAAAGTGGGATTTTCTAAGTTTGCCATCCTACGACCAAAAGAATGCGTGCTGGCATTAGACAGGCACGGAACGCATTCAGTCTGCGTTTGCATGTTTCATCAAAACATCAAATTAATGTTCTTTCCATGCAAGAAATTGAAAGTATTTCACGGTGAAATTGAAACATATAGGGACCTCCTGTCGAAGTCGTTGTGCGCATACCCCCCGGAAAATTGTCATCTGTCCAAATGCGACAATTGTCCGAAGATTGACGAGCTAGAGCAATATTTGGCGGAAAAGTTTAAACAGCTGTTAATTCAGGAGGTGCATTTCAAACAGTGGATAATTAGCAGCGGCAGATGTTCCCTTGAGACCGTGGTAAAGCAGATTCCGGAATTCATCGAGGAATTCGGATTCAAGTTGAATGAACTGAAGGCGCACCATTTCATATCCGAGATGCAATCGAAATTTCTAAAGGAAAGTAAGGAGAAATTAGCCCAAAATGAATTCATTGTGATAAGCGCCTTTGCCGAGAATTACACTTTTCTCGTTCAGGATGAAATTCAGGCTTATCACTGGGCAAACGACCAGTGCACGGTGCATCCTTTTTGCATTTATTTCAAAAACGAAGATAACGAACTACAGACCGTAAGCCTTGTTGTTGTCGCGGAGAGTTTAGCTCATAATTATGTGTCCGTTTATTTATTTCAAATGAAACTGTTTGAATTCTTAAGATCAAAATTCGATGCAATCGACAAAGTAACTTTTTTTTAGACGGCGCGGCTTCTCAGTACAAGAATAAAAAAAATTTTTACAATCTTTGCATAATTGAAGAAGAACAAAACTGCAAGGTCGAGTGGCACTTTTTTGCGACGTCCCACGGTAAGGGCCCATGCGATGCGTTAGGGGGAACCCTAAAACGCATGGCGACTAAGGCAAGTTTGCAAAGGCCATATACTGACCAGATCTTAAATGTACAACATTTGTTTTCGTGGATTCAAAGCAAGGAAATTGCCATTAACACAGTTTTATGCACTCAAAAAGAACACGATGCCATGGAGCGACGACTTCAAAACAGATATAATAATGTCAAAACTATAACTGGAACGCAAAAGTTTCATTGCTTCATACCAAATATTTCTGATATGTCAATTAATGTAAAGCGGTACTCTTCGTCTGCCGACGTGCTAAATTTAATGTTACTTTAATTTTATAATGATGCCAAGACAATTGAAATTTTTAATAAATATTGTAATTAAGTATAAGCAGCAAAATAAGAAAGATTTTTTCTTCATAAATGTATTTTTAACTGTAAAATAATTTTTAAAATGTATTTTTTAATAATAAAATAAAATTATGTTAAATAATTAAAAATAATTCAATTATAAAAAATATAAAAACAATGAGAACAAGGTGGTCTCTTAAATGCTCTTCTCCTGTCCAAACAAAATTATGAGGAATCAAAAAAAAATAAAATTAGCCGGAAAATTTAGGAGCTTCTGTGGAAAATCGGAAAATTTAATTTTCATGGGAAAATTTAATTTTCATGGGAAAAAAGGTAAATTTCTGAGAAAAATTAGGAAAATTTCAACTTTCAATGAGGTCCCTTATGAAGAATTCTTCAATTTTGTCACATGACAGTGGTGTACACCACCACTAAACCAGTCACTATAAAAAAAAAAATATGTAGGTACATTATTTTTTGCTGGGCAATCGATTGAGACTATTTATTTTAAAATCGGAGAGGGGTCGTCCAAAAATTTGCCAATTTTGATCGTTTTCATATGGAATTGCTCTATAGCTTCATATGCATACATACATTTTGTATTGTACAAGTACATTAAAAAAAAAAACAAAAAATACAAAAACGGAAATAATTTCAAATAAATGAAAAAAAAAACATTTCTTTTAAGGGTTGGTAGGTAAAATTTTATTTTATACATCTATACATTTATTTTAAATGATTATATCATTTGTTTCTTACGGATGTGTCAGTTGATTAATCAACATTTAAAAATAAATAACAAATGGCATTTGATTTAAATGAAAATTAAGTAGACCGGTTTTTAAATGAAAAATCATTTATTTTAAATGATATTTTCAGTTATTTTAAGATACAAACTTTTTTAAGTGTACAACTCCTGATATTCTGAAAATATATCATTAAGTCCACGTTTTATTGCTCGTTGCGTATCTGGATTTACATTCAAAATTTCGTTTTGTAAGGCAAAAATTCACCAATTTTTCAAAGAACGAGGTTCAACAATTTCCTCCCAATCGCTTTCGCAATGATTGTCTCAGGAAATTCTTCCTACTAATTAATGTTTTGCTTTCTTTGAAAAGAGGCTAAAGGAGAATTGAAAGATGGTGAAAGATAAGAGGCTTTAAATATGGCATCACCGTAATTGCGCGAGATGATAAATTTAAGAACGTCATCTGATGGAGGGTTGTCGAAATTGTTGAAACTTTTTAGTTCATAGCCCTGTTATATTATTTTATTTCGGTAGGGTTAAGTGCTATGGGTTAAGTGAAAGCCGGGTTGAAAATTAATACAAAAAAGACCAAAGTAAAGTTATGCGAATAAATTATGGAAACTTGATTTCTTTTCTAATAAGTTACCTTTGGAGCTGTTATAAATCAAACCGGTGGATCTGGTGAAGACATTGTAAGCCGAATAAAAAAAACCACACAATCTTTTGGGCAGCTCAGTTATGTATGGCAATCGTCTTTAATATCACGCCGTGTTAAAATCAACATTTTGAACACCAATGTGAAACCGGAAACGTTGCCTTCCGAGACAATAACACTTTGCAAGTTTTCATAAATAAATGTCTCCCAAGAGTTCTACAAATCTTCTAACCACAATAATCTGTGAGCTGAAACACGTCAAATTCCGTGTAGAAATACAAAGAAGAAAGTTGCTATCGAGTGGAACCCTCAGGAGAGTCGTAGAAAAGGCCGACCAGCATATACATGGCGGAAATTTCTATGTAACAGTCCAACGTGCTAATATTTACACCACAACGCACAGTGCTTTGTTTCATAGACAAAAATCAAAAATAAAATGTTGGTCATGAATATTGATAAATAATATATTTTTGGGAAGATTATAAAGCAACTAAAAGATATGAAAAATTTTTTGGTTAACTCTTTTTGGCACCATGAGAGGGCGCTAAACAATAAATATGGCTTTAAGTTGTTTCACGAAAAAAATATATAAAATTCATTTTTTAAAAAATTAATTTAATGTTTGGTTTTTATTTTGTCTTAATATATTTGTAATCGACTAAAAATATACTGTACAGTATAAATCTTTAGTACAATTATTTTTATGGATCTGAAAATTACTTTTTATACCCTCCAGCATATATGGTGAGGGTATATATCAGTTTGTCATTCCGTTTGTAATATGTCGAAATATAGGTTTAAGACCCCATAAAGTATATATATTCGTGATTCTTATGAAATTTTAAGTCGATTTAGCGATGTCCGTCTGTCTGTCTGTCTGTCTGTCTGTTGAAATGGCGATCACGACGCGAAGACGCAAGCGGGGGTGCCTATTTTTACCCAGATTATTGAACATCCTCCCGAGCAGTTTGGTATTTAAAATGAGCAAAATCGGTTAAGCGGTTCAAAAGTTATGAGTGAAAATGTGAAGGTACCTCTAAATTTTCCATACAAATTTGTACAATTTTTCTGTATCTATTTTTTTTCCTGTTAAGTAAGTAAAAATGTGATTAAGTCTTCTTATTGTTCGATTACATTTATTGTCTTACATACTATGAGAATACTAACATTCTTAGAGCTATATGTGTGTTACTCTGATAACTAAGTTAACGTAAAAATCAACAATGTTAAAGTCGCTAACAGAGCAGACCTCTGTAAATAACATTGCTAAAACTAAATAAATAACATTACTAAAACTAAATAACAAAAGTTTGTTACATAAATTGGCAAAACATATTCATATTACAGTTCATGCAAAATTTAGTATATACGTATATCATCTTCAGCCCCTATGGTGGAGGGTATTCAAAGATTCGGCACAGCCGAATTTAGCCCTTTTTTACTTGTTTTTTGTGTTAATAAATCGAAATTTACAAAAATTTGATGGAGTAAAAGAAATAAAATACGAAAAAAAGGGATATTTTATTTTTGTTGTTTTTCAAAGTTTATACTATTAACTGAAAGATAATGAAAAGATTTGAACCAATGTTTTGCCACAAATTACAAAAAAACATGTTTTCATATATGTCTATTTTCTTAATTTATACTAAAATTTGTTCCACTTTTAAAATGCCAAAATTTGAAATGACGTAAAAAATAAAAAATATTTAACATAAATATGGATGAAAAATATATTTTTGGAAAGATTAAAAAGTAGCCTAAAAACGTGTAAGAGAATATTTTGGTTTTGCCATTTTTTAGAGCCACGAGGGGGCACTAAATTTAGAGAATTTGAAGCAAAAATACTTAAACACAAAAAAAATTTTTAGATGTTTCACAAAAAAAAATTTTAAAATTAAATTTTTAAAAAGTGGCTTAAAGTTTTTTTTATTTAATTGTTCTAGTATATATCTAATAAACTAAAAATATGAATTTTTTGAAAGTTTTAATGTAAATCTTTTAAATTTTTTTTTGTGGCTTTAATTTATAGATTTAATTTTGTTAAAAACCTAAAATTTACAAAACTTTGATGGAGTAAAAAAAAAAAATACGAAAAAAGGATTATTTTTTTGTAGTTTTTCAAAGTTTATACTATTATCTCAAAGATAATGAAAAGAATAGAACAAATATTTTACCACAAATTATAAAAAATTATGTTTTTAAAAATGTCTATTTTCATGAGTTTTTCATATATTTGATGCAATTTTGTGGTGTTTAAAATTAATATGAAGGAAATAAAATAAATTTCCCCGGTAATATATTTAAAAAAAACTTATTTTTATAAAGATTATAAAGTGTTGTGTGAAAAAAATTTAGATTTGACTCTTATTTGTACTACTAGAGGGCAATAAATACATGGCATATTAAGGAAAACTTGTTAACAAGAAATCGGTTTTAATTAGAGATATCACGAATAGTGTATTCGAGTGTATTCATCACAAATAGTGTATTCAAAATACCGAATAATCAGTATTCGGTTCGAAACGAATACCAAATATTCGGGCGAATAAAAAAGAACCAAATTCCGAATAAAAAGTGCAATTTTCTTAATAAAATGATTACACACACTTAGGCCGAGTTTTTCGGATGTGAGTTAAACTTGGTTTAGTTAACCGAAAACAATTTTTGTCTGCCATTTCCATGTTTATCAACGTAAATTTGTCGCAACAACTTTTCGTTACATAAAATATTGGTCTTCATTGAAATAAAATAAATTAAAACAAATTTTAAAATCAGTATTCAAGTAACAAGCTGTCCAAACAAAAATCGCGTACCAAATTGCAGTAAGCTACGACAACTCCTTCCATTTTTGTCCACTCGTTATATGGGAACAAAGCACTGTGCAACGCCTGCAATAATTGTCTTGGATATTATCTGTAGTTAAACTAATAATATTGTCATCTGACAAAGACACTTCAACAAGTAGTTTTATAAATCATGGTGATATCTGTGTTGCTATCTGCTATAAATTTAAATGTGTACAAATAACGCAAGCAAAAAAACCAAAATTTTAAAATCGCATAGATTTGAGTTCGCATAATTTGAATTTGCATAAAACGTGGTTTGAGTGTATAAATAAACAGACATATTGTCATATCAGATTGTATTTGTTCAAAGTTTTTTATTTTTCCTAAAATATCTTAAAACTGTCTTCTATTGACAGGCAAAAAACCAAAAACATATGCAAAAATTTAAAACTTAGCTAATACTTGTAATAATGTCCGTGTTTGATCTCTAAGTTAACGTCCCTATATTTAATTTTGAAAAATCTTTGTGATTAATTTTGTTAAAAATTTTTCTAGAGGAGTTGGCTCAATTGGCATCTGAAACGCTTATATGCTTGAAAAATTATTTAGTTTGCATTAAATATTAATTGTAACTACCCGAGTGAAAAAATATATGGCGCAATATTTAATCATATCCAATTTGATATTCTTTAATATCTGCTGTAATATCTAGCTGATCTTATTTGATCCGAAAAATGGCCGATCATATTAGACCCAGGAATATATTTAGGGATTGAGTAATACCCAAATTTATTGGAAAAATGTCGTATCGAATTGTATCAGATAAGATTCAATAATATAATATACACGGAAACTAGTTTATTAAAAAACGTATACAAAATTAAATAAAAAAAAATATTTATATTAAAATTCTACAAAAAAAAAACAATGCCTTCGCCAGGATTTGAACTCTATCTGCCGAAGTTGTCATGATTTAGGCACTCAGATACTGTTATACGAGGGCTGATCAAGAAGTCCGTGACTTTTCGAACTTCCCTCGTAGTTATATAAAATGCAACACTGCTCCCATCAAGTGCCACCATTTAATAGACTACCGTCAAATTTTGAGCAAGTTCCGTCATTTACTTTGCGTTTAACAGCAGGATTTTTCGAAGTCCATAAAATAGACATTTGTTTGATCAATAATTTTATCGTTGGAGCTAAATCTTTTTCCACTGAGCCATTTCTTTAGGTTTGGAAATAGGAAATTGTCACTGGGGGCTAAATCCGCAGAATAAGGCGAATGAGGTAGTAATTCGTAGTCTACTTTATGGATTTTTGCCATGGAAACTAAGCTGTCATACGATTCCGTTGGTGGTCGATTGTGAGCAAAATTGAAACCACTGAGCCATGTGAGATGCCTATGTCTTCCACAATGTATCGCACATTAAACAGCTGTTAAACGCAAAGTAAATGATGGAACTTGCTCAAAATTTTAAAGTGTATATTAACAGGTGGTACTTGATGAGAGCAGTGATGCATTTCATATAACTACGAGGTAAGTTCAAAAAGTCACGGACTTATTGATCCGGCCTCTACATAATGGTTGACATTACTAGACTATATTTTTCGTATAATTGTGTTATGTATAATTATATCTTCGGACTTACTTATATATAATTATATTTTCCTTAATTTGAGAAACATATTATTGCTAAATTAATGAGATTAAGTTGGTCCTGATTTAATATAGGTCACATATATGATTATATATGATTATATATAAATCATATATGTGACCTTCTCCGAGAAAAGGGACCTAGTGGGTAAAAATTAAGTTTTGAGAAAAACGCATTTAAAGTTTCATAACGCATTATCACTGTGAACACACCTTCAGTTGGGAGATGAAATAAAAATAAATTAAAAGACTTAAAACCATTGACAGGTAACTACGTATAATTATATTAAGTTATAACTTTTACCATGTTAAAAATACTCTAGACGTGGAATTATACATACCAAAATCTAAAATTTGTTTAAAAATATTGTCATATCAAAAAATATTTCTTATATTGCAATATATATTCAACTATATGTAATTATAATCATATATTAAAAACTATTTTTGTTAATGAACCATATATTATCATACTTCAAATATAAGATAGCATGTAAAATTATAAATGGTTCTGTATAAGTATATATGGTTCTGTATTAGTCACATATAAATATATACAGCCCCGTGTAAGCCATATTTAATTAAATATAGTGTTATATACAATTTTATATGATATAATACATACCATATCATATAAATTATATATAACCAGATATAGTTATTTATGACAAAATATAAGGTAATTTAAAAAAATTATTGTAATAAATAATTTTATATGGTAATACATACTGCATAATGCATATTTATATACGTAAGATAATATATTAATAGATAAGGCCACATATGATTATATCTGAACTTTAAAAAAAAAACGTCGAATCATAAGGCTGTCGATAATATCCTTTTGTTGAAGACATTATGAATTCTTTTGTGTTATATCAATCAACCTTTTAAAAGCTTTTAAAAATATATTTTCGACAAATTTTTAGTATATATTTTACTAATTAAAGTTAATCCAATAAATTTTTTCGAATTATTTGTTAATCGAGATTTGGACATTTTAAATTAACAAATATTGTTCGATTAATTGAATAATGATTGAATACCCATGTAAACTTGTTTTTAAAAAATTCATAATATGATGTAATAAAACATAAAAGGTAATAGGTCCATTCGTTTACTTTTCTCAGTCAAGTCCAGTAAGAACTACTCAATAACAAACTTACAGAGAGCAAGACAAATTTACTCTCAAAATGAAAATTTTCTAAAAAAGTACGCGAACGGAAAATTTGCAATAATTTGCAAGTTTGTTAAACAGCTGATTGTAAAACCAAATGCAAAAATAAATTATAACTGGTCGATATGAAAAAATATTATTCTTTTTGCAAAATATTAAGCAGAAACATTTTAAAAGGTTTTTATCTTTTCTATAAATCATGTAACAATATTTGCTGCTTTGCATAATACAACGTTAGTTGTAAAACATTTTTATTTGTATTTACAAAAATTTATCACATGTTTTTCAATCATATGTTTTTTCTGCTTGTAAATTCTTGCTGGCAATAATTTGTCCAGTAAAAGTTTGCAGAAAGAAGAAGAACTCTCAACATCAAACTGTCACTTTATTCTCTCTTTTTTGTTTACTGAGTATTTGTGTAAACGAACGACATCCAGTAAAAATTTGTACAAATTATTGACTGAACGAACGGAACTAATGTTATTCAAATTAAAATTTTGTTTTTAGAATAAAATAAACTCTATAAAATATTTTAAATAAAAATTAATTTTATTTCTTCAATATTTCGAATTTTTTTTGTCACTTAAAAGTAAACTTGTCAGTACTTTAACAAGACAAAACAATTGCAACCAAAAAGCGAAGCTCTATTAAATGGTTAATTGTATCCTATGGTAAACAATACCAAGCATCTTAAATTCCGTTGAAAAATTCATCGGTATTTTAGGAAAGCTAAATTTTGTTATAAACATGTTGCAAAAAATACAAAATTAAATTAAATTTGATTCCGTATAACTGAATGCAAAATATATCTAAAACTATTTCTTAAGTAACAAATCCCATAAATTAATTTTACAGATTAAAAACTGAATTTTTAATGTTAGTTGTAAGTTTTGTCCGGTACTGTACATACAAATACAAACAAATAAATATAGATATGTACAAGCACGTGTGTATGAATTTGAGATGAACTTAAAGTGTTGAATCTTAGTCAGCACTAAATCACTTCAGATTTACAGACACTTATGGATACAAACATGACACCAAAAGTGTAAGAGACTCAAGCATAAAGTTCTATAACAGTTCAATTAAACGTTTTTAAGCTGATTTGGCAACAGTACGATATGCATAAATTGTTTAGGCCCATTAACTTTTGCCGAGCAGTCAACTTTAACTTACCTATGGGTAACATTTATGCCAAGGAAAATTTAACCATAATAACTTATTTACATTTTTACTCTGCGTACTTAATCTTAGTATGAAGCGTGAAAATAAATAAAGAAAGAACAATATATGAAATGCAAATTTGCAATAGCTTTTACTAGGATGGTTTTCGTATGGAACATTTTAATTTAAGCTTACATTTTAGTACTAACACTTTTTGTATATTTGGCTAAAGCACAAAATTTGTTTTCATATCCAAAATAGTTTTTCATCTCAAAAAAATTTTTCACCTCCATATTTTTACTACTAAAGTTTTTTTTTATTTATTTGTACACTTACCAAAAAAAGTCTGTAATGGCAACTGAAAATTTTGCTGTTATTACGGGAATTTTGATAATTTAAGCCCAGCGGAATTTTTTGCTAATCTTAGCAACACATGTCTGCTGACGTGTAGTACAATGAAATTAGTAGAAAAAGTAAAGTAAAGTAGAATTTAAAATCGGTTTGCTAAAATCTGCAAAAAATTTTACTAAATATCATTAATATCAAATTAGTATAAATTTTAGTAAATTGTTGTAAACTCAATGAGTTGTAAAATATAGCAAAATTTTAATTTATAAAAAAAAATATTGAAATGCACAAACTAACTCAATTATTTTTTGATACACTTGTTACACTTTAAAGCTGCTAATTTCTTTTGAAATTGTCTTACGAACTCGAATATACAAATTTATTTTTTTTGTTTTAGACAAAATTAAATTATCATTTTGTTTAAATTTGCTAATTTTTGTTTTTAAAATTTTTTAGTAATTTTTTTGGATTTTAAGGTCAAATTTTAATAGTTTTAAGGGCTGATTTTTAGAACTTTTTAGTGCTATTTTAAGTGGACGTCCTATTTTTGGACATGAGTCGGTTTTGAAAAGTATCTTCTTTTCCGATCCTTTTTTTTTTTCAACTTATGTAACGTTTTAAGGCACTTTAAATTTGTAAGTATGAGTTTTAATTATTAAAAAAAAATATCCTTCAATATCCACTTTTTTAAAACTAGTAAATTTTTTGTTAATTTTAGCAAATCTGTTTTCAAAAATTTGTAAAATGAGTTCTCAAATTAGCAACAAAAATATTCTGTAAAAAATCTGTAATTTTTGAAAGGTAAATAGCAAAAAAATTTACTAAATAATAATTTTTTTTACTAAAAATCAGTACAAAAATAGTAAAGAGGGATTGAAAACCGCTTACAAATTTTGCTACTAACTTTTTTTCTGAGTGTATCAAAAACAGTAGAGAAATTTTTTTAGGATATTAGTGGAGGGTATTGAAAGATTAGGTACAGCCGAATTTAAGCCTTTTTTCACTTGTTTTAAATAGCTTTAGTTAAGACTCTTAACCACAGAAATTTGTGTGGTTAAATTTAAGCATTCGTTAGAAGAAATACTTGGTAAAAAAATATATGTAGATAAGTTATTACACAATTTATTAACCAGTAGTTAAGGCTAGTAGATACCTTAACCAGGGTATAATTTGAGATAAGTTAACGGGCCTTAATAAGGATAAACTTAATAATCTGTTTAAGTAGGGTTAAGCCTTAAAAAATTATATCATAAAGTTTGGAAAATGAAAGTCATTGTTGAAGCCATACAAATTGTGTTTGCAATTATTTAATGACTTTTTCAAGGGTCATCCATTCACCCAAGAATAAGTAGAATCCACCCACAATTACACCATTAAGCCTTTTTCCAAAATGTGGAAAACTACAGCTACTACAAAAATTGCCCACTTTTAAAACTTATTTAAAAATTTAAAGTGGCATTTCCAGCACGATAGTGCTAAAATCCACACTGCCCGATCCGTAAAATTGTGGATTTAGAGCCCAAAAATTTACATCCTTGAATGGCTAGAAAAATTTACGAGTCTGGAAAACAATACAACACAAAAGCCGAATTAATCGAAGGCATCAAACACGCTTGGTAAACCATTTCGTTGAATTACATCAAATTCAATTGAAATTATCGCAGATGACCAATTTACGATAAATTTTTCTAAAATATATCTTAAAATATTATCTTGAATGTTACATCCGTCATTGTTGTTACATTTTAAAGAGAATTGATAGGAGTCAATTAGTGATAGTGGTGGGGGGAGAATGAGGCGCTTGTCTGATGATGCGGAGTAATCAATATTACTATTGGAACAAGATTTGTTGGAGTTTGTCAATAATGGGTTAATAGGTAAACATACATATGTAAACAATTCAATTTGACATTTCTACTTTTATATGTTTTATATGAAAGACAATGGCAGGGAGAATGCTAAAAACACACAGTAAGTAAGTAAATTTCATCTTTTGAGTTCAGAGTTGTCCAGAAATTGCATTTCATTCGGCTAGTATCCAAAGTTTTCTGTGTATTCTACATGATTACAAAAATGTTCGTGGTGTATCACAAATCAAAAAACATCCCATATAAAATTTATACAGATCAAGAATAAAACTTCAATATGATCAAAAACCTTAAAAACGAGCCAGTATTTTTAAAATGTATTATTCAAATGTACAGTACCAGACGGACAATACCATCGATGGTCACAACTTTTCCCCATCTTTGTTCGTATTCGGGCCATTTTTGCTTCAGTGCGCCGCTCAAACGCATGAGTTGAGTCCGATAGTGTTCCCCCGCGATAGTTTCGTTTAAGCAGCTCATAGTAGATCACTAATTCATCGATATAAAATCGATTTTTTTCCTTTCAGTGATTGATTGCTATTACATGTCTTTTTTGATGGGTTAAAGTTGTTTGAGACCTTGAATTAATAATGAGAGTTTTCTTCGAATTTTAGAGATTTATTGTGCATAAGTGGTTAATAATATATTATTAATTTTTGGATACCTGCTTAGAAGGACACCTCGTCTTTTGAGACAATCCAATCATCGACCCAATTTTTGGCGGAACAGGCCATGTGTCATCGACCGGAATAAGTAGTAGTCGGAAGGAGCTATATCTGGAGAATACCGCGGAGTCATACCCTACTTCCCAGTTCAGCGTTTCCAAGCAGGTCTTGACCGGTCTTGCAACATGTGGCCGAGCGTTGTCATGCTGCAAAATCACGTTGTAGTGCCTTTCTTGGTATAAGTGCCAGCTTTTGCTTCAGTGCGCGGTTAAAACGCATGAGTAGAGTCCGATACGTTCCGCGTGTTCGTTTCATTCTGTTTGAGCAGCTTGTAGTAGATCACCCCACGCTGGTCCCACCAAATACAGACAACAATATTCGGCTTTGCGAATGTTTAAATGTAACAAAAAAAATAGGTGCCACACTAAAAAAAGAAATTAACTAGAATTTAGGAAAATTAACTTATTTAGAGAAAAACTTGAAATGAAAACGGCGCCAAAAATACTTTTTACCTATATTTAATAAAATTTTCCTTGAAATTAAGAAACAAATTTTACTTAAAATTTGGTCAAAATTTCTAAATTATATAAAATTTTACTACTGAGAACTAAATTTTTATTAGAAAACAGTAAAATTTCCTCCGTATTACTGTTTACTGTTAGTTACTAAATGTTAGTTAGTAAATGTTTCCTTGGTTTTAAGAAAATATTTATTTTATTTAAGTTCATTAGATAATTTTTTTTACTAAAAACTAAGACTTAACTCCCTAAAAATAAGAAAATATTTTCTAACATCAAGTTAAATAGCACTTCTTTTAAGTGAAAATTATCCTTATCCTGATTCTATGGTAAAGGTAATATATTTTACCATATATTTTAAAGTACTTTACACTTATTGAGTAGATATTTTCCCACTTTCGGAGGACATCCGCTTTGTGAGGACAAGCTTTTTGCTACACAATTTTGTCTTAAAACTAAATTGAATTATGTATTTAAAATAAAAATTAAATTTTACTAGAAAAAAGGTAAACAAATTAAAAAAAATGTACTACAGGATATCCTGAAACGTTATAAATTGTGAAAAAGTGAGATCCTTTTCGTAGTTAATTAACGGTTCTACTTGAGAGAACTACAAAAAGAGACGCCCCAAGTGACGCACGCCATCTATGGCTAAGGAACACTGGGGGTCCTTTGTGTTCTTAAATTAACTAATTTAAGGAAATTGTTGCAAAAATACAAAATATCTCAGTAATATTTCTTGTTATTATTGGAAAATGGAAAAATGTCATAAGTTTATTTTATACATATACAAATTAAAACTTTTTTATTATTAAGTGAAAAAAAAAAAATAGTACGATAAATATAAAATTTAATAAGCGCTACGTCAATTATAGGAAAGCCATTATGCCGTAATGTATAAAATGTGCCTGCGATATTTTGTATTGTAGTCAGCAAACAAAATTATTACATAAAAGCGCAAATTCGAAATTTTCAACCCTTTGCTAACCAAATTTTAAAAAAATATATTAAGCTACTTTAAGTTCAATGTTAAAGACTTAAGATTAGATATGGGCATGTGAGCCATTTTTGAATCACGCACCAAAAATTACAATCATGCACTATAAATTTTTTAAATGGTTACTTTAATTTCTTTCCTTTAGTAATATTTTTTCTTAGAAATTAGGAAAACTAACTAGTTTGTTTTTAATTGATTGTTTTTTTTTTTTGGAATAGAATATTAAAAATAATTTAAACGTTTTCCAAAAAAGAAATCCTATACCAAATTTTATTATCTTTTAAAAATTAGAAAACTTTTACTTGAAAAAAGGAATATTTTATTAAACTTTGTAAAAAAATTTTCTGAACTAAGTTGCATGAAAATTTTCATTAGAAATAGTTCGTCAGTTGTTAAAATCAAGTAAATTTTTATTATTACATATGAAAAAATGTATTCCTTTTTGTTTTTTATTGTCTGAACTAATTTTTAGAAAAGGATTCTTCAAAATTAGGAAGTGGTTTACTTTAAAACTGAATGTGAAAATGGCTTTCTAAAATTTAGTTAATTTTACTACTCGCGAACAAAAAATTAACACAAATTAAGTTTAAGTACGTTCGCGATTTAAGTTAAACGCATTTTTTGAACTGAATGGTAGTAAATTATGTCCTAATTTTTTTTTAACTAAACTTAATTTTATTACATTTGAGAATGCAAATTTCATAAAACTAAGATGTTTTTTCTTAAAATGAATAAATTTTTATTTAATTGACTTGTTTTTTTTTCCTAAAATCAAGAAATATTACTTAGGAAAAATATGAACTATTTCTGAGTATATAAACTATTTCGATTTTCCACAAACTTAGAAATTTTCATTCTTTATAAGAAAATTTTTCTAAGTTTTAATAAAATTTTACTTAAATTGAGGACAATTTATATTTTGAAGAAAATTTTTGATTACATTTTATATCATATCTTTTTTTAGAGTATAGGTCTTGCAACATGTGGCCGAGAGTTGTCATGCTGCAAAATCACTTTGTAGTGCCTTTTTTCGTATTTGTGCCAACTTTTGCTTCAGTGTGCGGCTCAAACGCATAAGTAGAGTCCGATACGTTCCCCGTGTTCGTTTCATTCTGTTTGAGCAGCTTGTAGTAGCATTCCACGCTGGTCCCACCAAATACAGACCACAATATTTGGCTTTGCGAATGTTAAAATGTAACAAAAAAAGTGTTCCATCTTTTCCATCTCTGCTTCTTAGTAAATAATATTTTGATTTACTAAAATATAATATTTACAAATCACATTTGAGTGTCCAATAAGTGAAAAAGGCTACTACTACAAATGCGTTTAAATTTGATTTGATGTAAAGTGATGTCTTCAAACCTACTACCATTACAATATTTTCTGCCACAAACACAATTTACGTATGGATATGTGTATGTTGGTGTGCGAATCTATGTGCTTAAATAAATTTACAAATAAAATGTGTAGTAAAGAAATGTAAGACAAGCGCTTGACACACAAGTACCGGAACTTCCTTCCGTCAGTTACTTCCTTGAGTGGTAGTCAAAAGTGTCATGTACTACTGATATAACAACGGTTATAAAAATGTGTTTGCTACACACATACACGTTGATTCATATGTGTGGGTAATGTATACATGAACACTAAGTTGGTCCAAATAAAGTTAGAATTCATGAGCTCTACAACCTTAGCATCATGACAAAAAGATGGTATGCAAAAAAAAAAAAAAAAATTACAAAGTTTTATTTAAAGGTCGCACATCGCTATTGAAGTTTCAAAGTTTGTACTTGTTCTATTATTTTAAAATTATTAAAATATTAGCAAAATTTAATATAATTATTATGATCAAGATACTTTGAACCTACTACATATTTACCGCTGTAAGATTGTTAACAATTATATACTAAAAAAATAAAACTTTAAGCTTGATAAGTAGATTGCAAAAGTACACCTAGTTGGCTTTTTCGTCTTGAGGTTAGTTTGAAAAATACCACAAAAATCAATTTAACTTAAAATAACAACAACCGTTGAGAATTTAAAATGAATTTGTTTTTTTAATTGCGATGTCAGATTCCTAATCTTCAGGAAAAATTAAGATCAGTTTTTACACTCAAAAAAAAGACATGAACTAAAATGTAATCAAAAATTTCCTTCAAAATAGTTTATAAATTGTCCTCAATTTAAGTAAAATTTTATTAAATTTAAATTTTTAAATTTAAAAAATTTTCTTAAAAAGAATAAAAATTCTTAAGTTGGAGAAAAAACGAAATAGTTTATATACTCAGAATTAGGTCATATTTTTCCTAAGTAATATTTCTTGATTTTAGGAAAAAAATAATCCAATTAAATAAATTTGTTTTTATTTTTAGAAAAAACATCTAAGATTTAAGAAATTTGCATACTCAAATGTAAGTTAAGTTAAACAAAACAATTTAGAACATAATTTACTCCCATTTAGTTCAAAAAATGTGTCTAACTTAAATCGAGAAAGTACTTAAACTTAATGTGTGTAAATTTTTTGTTCGTGAGTAGTAAAATTAACTAAATTTTAGAAACCCATTTCCAAATTCAGTTTTTAAGTATACCACTTTCTGATTTTGAAGAATTGTTTTCTAAAAATTAGTTCAGACAATTAAAAACAAAAAGAAATAGATTTTTCCCTATGTAATAATAAAAATTTACTTGATTTTATAAACTGATGAACTATTTCTAAGAAAAATTTTCATGCAACTTAGTTCAGATAAATTTTTAAAATTTTAATAAAATATCTTTTTCAAGTAAAAGTTTTCTAATTTTTAAAAAATTATAAAATTTGGTATAGGATTTTTTTGTTGGAAAGCGTTTTAATTATTTTTAATATTCTATTCCAAAAAAAAAACAATAACTTAAAAACAAACTAGTTAGTTTTCCTAATTTCCAAGAAAAAATATTATTAAAGCAACAAATTAAAGTGACCATTTAAAAAATTTCTAGTGCCTGATTGTAATTTTTGGTGCGTGATTTAAAAATGGCTCACATGCCCATATCTAATCTTAAGTCTTTAACATTGAACTTAAAGTAGTTTAAATATATTTTTTTTTTTAAATTTTGTTAGCAAAAGGTTAAAAATTTCGAATTTGCGCTTTTATGTAATAATTTTATTTGCTGACTACAATACAAAATATCGCAGGCACATCTTATACATTACGGCATAGTGACTTTCCTATAATTGACATAACGCTTATTAAACTTTATATTTATCGTTTTTTTTTTCACTTAATAATAAAAAAGTTTAAATTTGTATATGTCAAATAAAGTTCAAGCTAAAAATCCCATAAAATGAACTTATGACATTTTTCCATTTTCCAATAATAACAAGAAATGTAACTGTTATATTTTGTATTTTTGCAACAATTTCCTTGAATTAGTTAATTTAAGAAGACAAATTTTAAGACAAAATGTTAAGAGCATTGTCCTCACAAAGCGGAAGTCCTCTGAAAGTGGGAAAATACTTATTCAATGAGTGTAAAGTACTTTAAAATATATGGTCAAATACAGGGTTTTTCAACAAGGACGCTACAAAAGTAGAGCGACAGAGACAGCAAACGACGCCATATTTCTTGCCGCTCTTTTGACATTTCTCTTCAGTAAGGTTTATCATTTCATGAAGGAAAGATATACGAGCCAACTACGAGTCGAAATTATTAAAATTTACTACCGAAATTCGGAGTCAGTGGCCTCAACGTTAAGAGCACTACGTCCAATTTATGGTTGTTATAATCGTCCTAGCAGATCAACAATTGAGCGTCTAGTGGAAAAATTCGAATCCACAGGCACAGTACAAAATGTTCCCGTGCCAGTAAGACAAAAAGGTGCCCGAAGTGTCGAGAATATTGCTGCCGCTGAGGCTTCAGTTGAAGAAAGCCCAAATGTGTCTCTCACACGTCGTTCTCAAGCGTTGGGCATCTCTGTGACGTCGTTGTGGCGAATTTTGCGAAAAGATCTTGGCCTACATCCTTACAAGATCAAATTGACGCAAGAACTGAAGGCTCTTGACCACCAGAAGCGTCGTATGTTCGTGAATTAGGCTGAGCAACAACATGAAAATGATTCGGATTTTCATCGAAAAATCATCTTCAGCGATGAGGCTCATTTCTGGCTGAATGGCTTCGTCAATAAACAAAATATGCGTTATTGGTCAGACAGCAATCCACACATACTCCATGAGTGCGGTTTATGGGCCGGCGGCGTTATTGGGCCGTACTTCTTTCGTGACCGGCACGTTACTGTGAATGGGAATCGCTACCGTTCAATGATAACCAAATATTTTTAGCCCCAATTGGATGATATGGACTTGGAGGACATGTGGTTCCAACAGGACGGCACCACAAGCCACACAGCGAATGTCACTTTCAATTTATTGGTCCAGTCGATTGGCCGTCTCGGTCGTGCGATTTGACGCCGTTAGACTATTTCCTGTGGGGCTACGTCAAGTTTATGGTCTATGCCAACAAGCCAGCGACGGTTGATGAACTTCGTACGAATATCGAACGTGAAATTGCAGCAGTATCGGCCGATTTATGCTTGAAAACCGTCGAAAATTGGATTCAGCGTCTGGACTTCTGTAAGCGTGCCCGTGGTGGCCATGCAAAAGAAATCGAGTTCCATACATAATGGCATCGAACGTACTTTTACAGGAATAAAGAATTTCATTGATATCCAAAACCGTTTTTGTTTTATTTAAATAAACTTTTGTAGCGCTCTTATTGAAAAACCCTTTATATTACCTTTACCATAGAAGCAGGATAAGGAAAATTTTCAGTTAAAAGAAGTGCTATTTAACTTGTTGTTAGAAAATATTTTCTAATTTCTAGGGAGTAAGTCCTAGTTTTGAGTAAAAAAAATATCTAAAAATATAAAATAAAGTTTTTCTAAAAACCAAAGAAACATTTCCTAACTAACAGTAAAATTTTAGATGATGTATGAAAAAATTTAGTCCTCAGTAGTAAAATTTTTCCCATTTGTTTCTTAATTTCAAGAAAATTTTTAGTAAATATTTGTAAAAGGTGTCTTTGGCGCCGTTTTCTTTTCAATTTTTCCTCCAAATAAGTTAATTTTTCAAAATTCCAGTTAATTTTTTTTGAGTGTAGAAATTTGTTCATAAAGGGTTGGATTTTTTATTACGTTAGAAAATTTTTGAATTATAAATAAAATACTCTTAAATTCCTTTAACCTTAAAATATCCTAACGAAATAACTTAGAGTTTCTATTTCTATGGCTCAAAATTCTCATAAATGAAAATATAATTTAAGCTTTTGTTGGCAACTGAGGTAAACTTAAAACACCACCAAAAAACTAACTTATATACCGTTAAACTAAAAATAACCTAATGAAATTATTTTAAATACCGTTAACCTTAAAATAACTAAACGAAATAGCCTGAAATAGCTCAAAATACCTATAAACTTTAATTAACCTAACCAAATAATTTTGGTCTGCCGTTATTCAATAACAATAACCGTATGAAACGGTTGCCAGTCCAGATTTTTATGTATTATTTAAAAAAACGCGAAATACTTAAAAGTTACATATTTAGTTTTTTATATTTTGATTTAATATTGAATTTCGGAAGATTAATAATTAAGGCTTGATTCAAAAATAACTTAGCCAGCCAATTTTTTGTATAAATTACTCAAGAGACAAATTACTAATTATTAAATGTTAACTTGTTTGTAAATTGACCTAAAACTTGCCAAAGGAACTTTTATGTTTCATTTTTTTGGACCACTCTAATAAGCACGTTAAGGTGTGGGTGTTTGAGTAAAATGAGTTGTATTATGACGCGCGAGAGCATTTGGTGGCACGCGACGTTAACTTGTATTAATAAAAAAAACTTCTGAAAATGAATTAATATTATCAAAAATAGTCTTAAAACTATTTTGTCTAAAAAAGTATGTCAAAAGTCTCAAAAATTCATTTATTAACAATGGTGGGTTGTATGAGACATGTTTAAAAAAAAATGTTTTCTAAATTTTATAAGATCTCAATGAAAACAAGGGCTTTTAAAAGAGGAAACTTACTTAGTGTGGCACGCGAAATATTTTTCTAAAAAATATTGTTGTTTTGGCACGAAAGGCAACACGTTTTGCCACCATTGCTACAGTGAATATGTGTTAGGTATACACTTATACGTAGTATGTATGTATGGATACCGATAATAACATGTTTGTTATCGCAGACAAAACAAGTTGTTGTATGTCACTGTTTCATGGCAGCACTTTTTTTTCTAATATTTTGAAAAAAGTAGAATTTATTTAATATTTTCCATATTTTTTTATTTTATTTTATATTATTTATTGAATCTTCACTTTTAAAAACTGTGAACTAACAATAATTATCCAAATCTTAAAACTAAATATTAATTGTTGAGTCCAGCCAGTGTCAGACTAATGTTATGTGGTTCAACTGGGACCATTATTTCCCCTTATTATTAGCGGACCAGATCCGCAGTGTCCCTCCTCCTAAGACGCTGGTGGCCGTGATTATCAGTTAAGTTACGGGCTAGTATGTTGGGGTGTGTTTCCAGTTTTGTTAAATAGCGTTGACAGTGTCTAATAATTTCATCTTTGACCAGGGGTACATTCAGGTCTTTATGTATGTTGTAATTCCTAACATACCAGGGTGCGTTCGTGATCGTCCTCAAGAATTTATTTTGCATTCTCTGAATTTTCCCTATATTGGACGCAGAGGCAGTACCCCAGAGCTGAATTCCGTAGCACCATATGGGTTTCATGATCGAATTGTAAATGAGTAATTTGCAGTCCAGGCCTAGTTTGGAGTTTTTGCCAGTAAGCCAAGCGAGTTCAGCAGTTTTTAGCCTCATCTGAATTATTTTCGCATCTATATGATTTTTCCACGTGAGTCGACGGTCAAGGTGAATACCGAGATATTTCACACATGTGTGTTGGGGTATATTCAGATTATTAATTTTAATGGGTGGTCACGTCTCTTTTCTCAGTGTGAAAGTAATGTGGATACATTTCTGTTCATTCACCTTAATTCTCCACTTATCCAACCAAGCTTCCAATTGTGAAATGTGAGTCTGTAACATTCTAGACGCTATTTTTGAGTCATCGTGGACGCTTAAGATTGCAGTATCGTCAGCGAAAGTCGATGTGTGGGTATTAATATCTAATGGCATGTCCGAAGTATAAATAATATATAACAGAGGACCCAAAATGCTACCTTGTGGAACTCCGGCTTGTATATCTTGAGGAGAGCTGACAAAACTTTTTTCAGCAAGAGTGAATTTTCGATTTGTTATATAGCTTTTGAGTAGCTTGTGAGTATTTGTTGGTAACAAAAGTTTTATTTTAAACAGTAGACCTTCATGCCAAACCTTATCGAAAGCCTGTGAAACATCGATAAAAAGGGCAGAGCAGTATTTTTTCTCCTCGAACGTTTTTCTGACAACAGTAACTAGCCTGTGGGCTTGCTCAATGGTGCTGTGTTTTCTCCTGAAGCCAAATTGGTGTGATGGAAAATTTTGAGGTGAAAAAAAATATTAGTGGAAAAAATTTTTTGAGGTGAAAATATTTTAGGTGAATGTAAAATATTTTTCAATTCTAAGGGACTGGTTAAAAAATATGTAAAAAAGGCCTAAATTCGGCTGTGCCGAATCTTTGAATACCCTCCGATTCCTCGATTAATCCTCCCTATTTCGTTTGATGTCGAAGCAAATAATTTAAAACTCAAATAATGTTTCAACCCGAATAATCGGTTGAAATAGGTCGATTAACCGGTTAAAGCCTCCAGAATAGGCAGATATTTAACAAAAACCTTTTAAAATTCATAGTTTGTTTCAATCAATCAAACACGTGGCTATGTATTGTTCTAATAAGCACTATGACGTTACGGATTTTTTTTTATTTATTTATATTAACATTTAATGTAATTTAGTATTATTTTGGTCTTATCACCAAAACAAAATATAAAAATTGCTTTCCGTTCGAAATTTTTTTTTTCCAAAAACAGTTTCGTTAAAATCTATGTACATACAAAAATTTTTTAAAAAATTTTTTTAAAAACTTTAACAAAAGTTTATTTGTCAAAAATTTTTGAAAGAGTAGAAAAACTTAAGTAGAATCCAAAAAAGAAATCGTTACAATTAACTAAGTAAGAAGCTGCCAGGAAAATCCGAATTCAAAAGTTTTATAGACTCCAAGGATTTCTGACCTTTTTTTTAAAAGAAAATCTCTAACAGTTCTGTCTAACTTTGTAAATTTCGCAAAATCAACACAATATTTTTAAGAATTTTATTATTATTTTCTACAATAATTTCTCGAGAATAAAATCCTGGCCTTAATGACAAAATGTCGCACTGCTGTAAAAAAAATATAAACACTATACACAGCGTTTTCCTGTTTTAGGTTTGAGGGTTTACTTCAACATGAACATGTGTGGCTCCAAGATTCTAAAGCCTAGTTCTTTAAATATTCTCGGACTGCTTTGAATTTAACTGAACAAACAATTTATTCATCCAATGCAGTAGACTTAACTTGTTATTCACAAAAAGCAGCACTGTGTGTGCTTACTGGCGAAAGAAATACATTTAGTTTGCATTAAACGATTAATCGCCAATTTTTCCGATTAATCGACCCGAATAACGGATTAATCAATTATCGTCAATTTTCCAATAATGCCCTAACCGTTTAATAGGCAGGGTCTAATAATTGGAACCAATATCCTAAAAAGATGTTCTGTTTGGATAAAAATAATGTAAAAAGCTTTGGAAGTAAAATTATAGAGGTGAAAAAATTTTTTGAGGTGAAAAAAATTTTAGTGGTGAAAAATTGTTTGTGGTGAAAATATTTTAGGTAAATGTAAAATATTATTCAATTCTAAGGGACTGGTTAAAAAATGCAAAAAAAGTCTTTAATTCGGCTGTGCGGAATCTTTAAATACCCTCCACCAATATTCTAAAAAAAGTTCTCTACTGTTTTTAATAAAAAGAATGTAAAAAACTTTAGAAGTGAAATTATATGGGTGAAACAAATTTTTTGAGGCGAAAAACTTTTTTAATGTAAAAAAAAATTTTTCGTTGGAAAAAAATTTTGAGGTGAAAAAATTCTTTGAGGTCAAAATTTTAGAGGTAAATATAAAATATGATTCAATTCTAAGGGACTGGTCAAAAAAAAAGATAAAATATTTTATTTGCCAGTCGCTACTATGAAATTTAACTAAATACATAAATTTGTTTGGAAAATTTAGAGGTACCTTCACATTAATAATGTACATTAATCTAAGTAAAAATGAACACCCCCGCTTGCATCTTCACGACGTCATCGCCATTTAAACAGACAGAAGGACGTCGCTAAATCGGCTTAAAATTCATAATAGGCTTTTTGACTGAACAACATCTTTGGGAAACGCATGGAAGATGTTGAAAACGTGAAATATGAATTTACATTGGCAACATTTTTCATATGTCATAAAAAAATGGACTTAAAGAGAGCATTAATCATTTGCGTAGTTGTTGCTTTGCAAGAACAAACCCAAATTTTCAGCAGTACACTGAAATATTGAAGGCCATTCTGGAAAATGATAATAAAGAAGAATTTTTGGGAGACATAATTATGACTCTTCCTAGAACAGTTTCGATGTTTGCAAGTACAAATATTATAAATTATGAATATGTATATAACAAATACCAAAATATACATATGAACATTTTCTTGTTGAATAAAATAGCGAAAGATGTAAGATGGAACTTAATGCCTGGTTTTCATTATGTCATATGAACTGACAACAAAAACTGACTCAAATGAATTCTCGTCATTTTGTGTCAAATGCGTTTTCATTACATCTTAAAAACTGACAATAAGTCGATAAAGCAGAGCGTGTCAAAGACTTATGTCAAATATTGGTGTGAGTTGACTGACACGCCGTTTTCATTACAAAGGTCAAATGTAATGCATAAACTTTTGGTGATCTGATTAGAAAATATTAATTTGAGTTTAATAAAAAGTGGAAAAAATTTAAAAATAATATAAAAGAAACGAATGGCTGTAGCTAGTGCGGCGCTTTGAGCTATTAAAACACAAAATTTTTCGAGCAAAAAAAAAAACAGCTTTGCGATCGCGAAATAAAAAAAAAATTGACAACTTGTTGTCAATTTTATTTTAGATAAAAAATGCTGCCATATCTGCTGACAAACTGAATTTTGATGTTTTCACTTGTCTGTCATTTTAGACGGCAGTTAGTGTGCATAACTGACTGCAAACTCAGATGACACCATATGACAACCCGTTTTCATACAATTGCCAACAATTTGGACAAATTGACATTAAAAATAACATAGTGAAAACCATGCATAAATGAGAAAGGATCATCTTTTGCAGATGTAGATTTTTGGCCTGCAAATTCCAATGTGGAGATGTTGACATCTTTGCAAATTGATGAATGTTGTAAGATTTAGGTCAGTGGAAAAAGCCTATAAGGATCACGAATATATCTACTTTTTGGGGTCTTAGATTTAACATACTATATTTCGACATGTTAAAAACGGAATGACAAACCATATTTATATGGTGGAGGGTATAAAAATTGGGTCTAATTCACCATTAAGAGACTCGCTAGTGTATATAATGTGGCTTTAGTAACATTTAGTACTTATAATTTTTGTCTCAATTCGCATGAGACTGCATGATAGACTATAATTTTTTTACTTGTTTTATTGTATTTTTACATCTTTATGGCCGATGTTTTTTTTTAAATATTTAAGGAAAAAATTAAAAGTACGTCATTCTCTACCAACTAGAAAGTGCTAGGAATTAGCTCTCTTTTTTTTTATAAAATTTGGGTACTAAGTAACAAACAAAAGTACTAGGTACCCAAAATGCTAGCACCTAAAAGTGTTAAAAATGGCAAGCCTGATTATGAATTAAAACACTTGAATGTGTTAAAGTTGAAATAGCCAAAAACATGTGAATATGACACATATTGGAAATGATCTGCTGAGGGAGTGCATGGTTAGTACGTATGTGTGTTGTATATAATATGTTATGTGAGTGTAAATATTTTGGTCAAATTCATTGACTATTTTGCATACATTTTTCGTCCATAAGAGTCTACTTTAAGTGTTGACTATTATTGAGCTTTTGTTTTTCAATTCAATGAGATTTCAAAAGGATTTTATTTCATAAACAGAATATTAATTTAAAAAATGTAGTGTTGATTGTGGTTGAAAACAAAAATTTATGTATATTTAAACATATGTACAGTGTCGTGCAAAACAAAAGCAACAAACTCCATAAAAATAAACAAAGTGTTTTATTTCGAATCATATTTCATTTACAAAAACAAAACTGTATTCATAAATTATTTACATTTACATACGCTAAGTAATTCATAGAATATAACAACCTAAACTAATTGTTTCTTTTTAAATAAACTAAAACAAGTCAGGGGGTCAATTCTCATTCTGTGATAATGAGAAGTGAAAAAAACTATTCATTTTCGTTTTCATAAGCACTTTTCACTCGAACTTTTCACAAATACATAATTTTCGATTCTCGTATGTATTATGAAAAAAAATGTTTCATTCGCACTGTACCCATGTAACTTTTGTAACTGTGTTATCCAAAATTTAAAGCAAATGTCGAAACAGAGAAAAACGTAATAAAATTTATATGAAATAATTATATAAAAATGTCTGGATTTATCAAAGTATTCGGGATGAACAAAGGTAAGACAATGATGTTACAAGCATTTCATTGAAGTAAATAATTTATAGGAATTTTTTGAAAGTGCTGAGACGCATACTTCGTGATGGTGCGCGTATGAAGTCTAATATTACTTAAAGAAAAAAAAACATTTCATAAAGTATATAAATAAACTATAAATAAATAAACCTTAAACCGCTCCAATAACTTTTCCATTTTGCACCGTCCTTTTGGGTCCCACTAAGACTGTTAAGGCTCACCGCTAATTCGATCCACTTTTCGTCTCTAAATTTGGCACAATTTGGTAGTTACAAAACTCTAAATATGGGATTAATAAAATTGTGATAATGTTAATTAAACTATGTACTTACTTATCGTTTGCAATGTCTACATACATACAAGGTGGGGCAAAAGTAATCCTCCTATCAGAAAATGCTATAAATTTTGCAATTGGCCCCTAATGTCAGTTCTGTTTTGACATTTGTGTCAAACACATGCGAAATACACGTTAATAAACAATGTTACGCTACACTGCTCCAGAACGCGGAATATTGGTGACTATTTATTTGAGCAATAATGAAGATGATTTTTCATCAAAAATAATCATGAGTGGTGAAGCCCATTTCCATCTTAGCGGGTACGTAAATAAGCAAAATTTACGCTTCTGGGGTACTGAAAATCCGCGTGTAACCCACGAAGAGCCATTACACCCGCTCAAAGTCACTGTATGGTGTGCTGTTTTCGCTGGAGGAGTCATCGGACCTTTTTTCTTCGAAGACGTCGCGGGCCAAACGGTTACTGTGAATGGTGAGCGCTACAGAGCAATGATCAACGAGTTCTTTTTGCCGCAACTTAATGAATTGGGATTGGAAAACATTTGGTTCCAACAGGACGGTGCAACGCCACACACTGCACGTGCCACAACCGATATGCTGAATGATGCATTTCCCGGGCGCCTAATCTCCCGTTTTGGCGATTTGCACTGGCCAGCAAGATCGCCTGATTTTACCGCTGCAGACTTCTTTTTGTGGGGCTTTTTGAAGTCGCGGGTTTATGTCAACAAGCCTCAGGCTCTTGCAGCTCTTAAAGACAATATCCGTCAAGAATGTGAGGACCTATCGCCGGAAGTTTTGGCCAAAGTGATGGAAAATGCCATAAAAAGGGCTCAAATGACAATCAACTGTGGCGGCGGCTATTTACATGACATCATATTCTCGACTTGATGTTAAAAAAATTAAAAGACAAAATAAAACTAATCCACAAGAAGAATCAAAGTTTTTCATTTTTTTTTAAATTACAGCCAAAAAAACATCAGAAAGTTATTTTTGCGCCACCCTGTAGATGCTTTTCTAAATAATTAATTAAATACTCCTTTTGGCTTTCGCTTGCACGCTTTGCTCTTTCAACCTTCTCCATGTTTATTTCACTTATAAATAGTAGAGTATTCAAAAAACCAGCCTTTTGAAAAAACCGGTTTCGGTTTTCTTTGAAAAATAGAATTTAAAAAAAACTGGTTTCGGTTTCGGTTTTTTGCAGAAAAAACCGGTCAACCGGTTTTTTTCGGTTTTTTTTTAATTTGAATAAAAAGCTTATATAATTTGTTAATTGTTTTAATACAAACAAAAATAAAAAAGAAATTTAATATATTGAGAAATAAAAATAAAAAAATACATTCTTTGAAAAAAAAATATTTTATAATATTTTTGTATTGTATTTCATTTCAACATTTTATTTATTGGTTTTAATATTTTTTAATATAATATCTTAAAAATTAATATTATTAAACTATATTCATATCAAATGAATAGAGATCATTAAGTTTGTAAATTGGTAAAATTAGGTACGTTAGTAATTTGAACATTTAAAACGTTTGGCATTAAAAAGTTTTTTAATAATATGTACATTTTAAATATGTAAAAAGAAAATCTATTTTTCACTTCTAAAATAATATTTTAGAAATAATATGCAATTTAAATGATTCGTTTTGAGTCGATTTTTTTGTTTGCTTTGATAAAGCTAGAAGTGGAAAATACTCTTTCACTAATAGTAGATGTTGGACAAATAGTCATAAAATAATTATATAAATTTTCCAACTTTTCAGTTCTTTTGTCGAATTTATCAAGGTATAGCATGAAATCATCATATAATGATGAATGATTTTGTAGTCTCTTTTTTAGGATTTTGAATATTGTTTATTGTGTTATTAGATCAGAAATTAAACTATTTGAATTTGGAATATCCAAAGTTAAGTCTTCATCGGAATCTATCAGACTTACATCTAAATCTTCATAACCAAACAAACGATTATGTGTGCGGAAAAAATAAAAGAGACCAAATAAACCAGTTGGTGATGTAATTAAAAAAAACCGGTTAACCGAACAAAAAAGACCGGTTTTCGGTTTTCTTCGAATTTACAAAATATTCGAAACCGATCGGTTTATAAAAATAAAAAAACCGGTTGACCGGTTTTCGGTTTCGGGTTTTGAATACTCTAATAAATAGTCTGTGTAAACAATTTTTTTATTTGAAAATATTTTGACAGTTGGTTGCACTGTTACACAAAACAAGAATCGCCAGTACTGTTAAATCGTGAAAAAATATTGTTTCGTTCCACATTTTTTTTCATAAGAAAACGTTTTGATATTTCTTTACATTTTTTCACAGAACGCGAATTTAAAGTACTATGAAAACGTGAAAAGACTTTTCATTTCACCGTTTCACAAAACGAGAATTGGGGGTCAATATAAATATGTGCAAAACAAAAGCAACAAATTAATATTTCGTATACGATCCTCTATTTTTTATTACTTCGGTGCATCTGCGCGGCGTAAAATCAATAAGATTAGTAAGTACTGATTCAGGAATACGTTTCCACCCAGTTTCTAAGCTTTGAAAGAGTTCGTTACGATTTTTAAATCGTGTCCCGGAATACTCTTCTTTAATATGCCAAAAAGGTTTTCAATGGGGTTCAAGTCGGGTGATTGTCCTGCCAATCAAGGACTTGAATCCCTCCCTCGATGTGTGTTTCGGGTCATTATCATGTTGAAACACCCATCGAAGAGGCATATTCCACTCAGCATGTGGTATCATCTAAGTTTCAAAAATGTCTTTATACATGAAACGGTCCACCATAAAGTTGCCTCCCCCATGTTTAAAGTTCATTTTACAATTTCGTGCTTCAAGCCGTTGGCCAGGCAAGCGCCGCACTGTAGACACACCATCCGAATTAATCAAATTGAATTTTGATTCGTCACTAAATAGAAGAGTTTTCCATTCTATACGGTCCAATTAAGGAGTGTGTTTGCAAAATTTAATCTAAAAGAATAAAAACACAGAAAATCATTGGATAGAGTTAATGCAATATTACAAAAAAAAACAAGTCTATAGTTACTTACCTTTTTTGGATATGTTTCTTGTTCAACAATTGGGTTTTTATCTGGTCTGTAACTTTTTAAATTGTTTTCTATTGCACATATCCAAATTGTACTATCGTGCACGTTCAATTTAAGATCTCTTACAACTTCATTAGAAGTGGCAAAGAGATATTTTGAAAAATACAACATATTTGTCTATCATCACGCAATGGAGTTTTTCTATTTTCTATTGCACATATCTAAATTGTTCTATCGTGCACGTTCAATTTAAGAGTTCTTACAACTTCATTAGAAGTGGCAAAGAGATATTTTGAAAAATACAAAATATTTGTCTATCATCACGCAATGGAGTTTTTCTTGGACGTCCTCATTAATGCTTTACACTAACTTATTTTGTCAACTGATACTCTTTTACACTTTTTAAAGTACTCAATTATTCGAGATTTTAAAGCTTAGTAATATTTATTACTAGCCAGTCTTATTAGACCAAACAGTACCAATAACTTGTACCTTAACCCTTAAAAACTAGTTTAACTTTGAAAATGTGCCGAATTTTTGTTGCTGTTTTGTTTGTTTGAGTTGCTGTTTTTGTTTTCCAAACATTTTTTTTTTTGGAAAGTTGGAAATTTTTATTGACTTTTTTTAAGAAATATGCTAATGTTGGAAAATTAAACTGCGATTTTGTTTTCTATCATGATAGTATACAAACGTGTGTAAATTGTATTTTTTAAAAATATAAATTGTGTGAAATACACATTAAAAAATCAAATATGGGTTTTGTTACTTTTGTTTTGCACGGCACTGTAGGTACTAATTTACTGCATATGAGTGATTAAAAAAATATATTTAACAACATAGTTAAAGCCTACATGGTAAAAGTCTACATAGTAAAGTGTAAAGTGTAAAATTTCAAATTTATTTTTGACAATCCAGACGAACTCTGGGATCTTAGTGAAACTTGGATATATCGTAGAGGAGACAGCGCTTCGGATGATGAATGATAAAATACACTCAGAATATTATGTAATTTACTGTTTGTAGTTTAGTTTTCAGTTAAAAATTAAGGAACATATTATGCCTGGTTTTCATTATGTCATATGAACTGACAACAAAAACTGACTCAAATGAATTCTCGTCATTTTGTGTCATATGCGTTTTCATTACATCTTAAAAACTGACAATAAGTCAATAAAGCAGAGCGTGTCAAAGACTTATGTCAAATTTTGGTGTCAGTTGACTGACACGCCGTTTTCATTACAAAGGTCAAATATGATTTCTGTCTTTATTTAAAAAATTTTCATTGCAATTAATTTTTCCAGCAAAAAAAAACAGCTTTGCGATCGTCAAACAAAAAAAATTGACAACTTGTTGTCAATTTTATTTTAGATAAAAAATGCTGCTATATCTGTTGACAAACTGAAATTTGACGTTTTCACTTGTCTGTCATTTTAGACGGCAGTTCGTGTGCATAACTGACTGCAAACTCAGATGACACCATATGACAACCCGTTTGGACAAATTGACATTAAAAATGACATAGTGAAAACCATGCATTACTCTTATTATTTTTCAATGAAATATTTATTCTATTTTTTTATAAATTTGTAAAAAATGTACTGTTATTTACCGATTTTTTTCAGTTTCATTTATTTCTTCATTTAATAAAAATTTTGATCACAAAATGGAAATTTGTGGTTTATTTGTTTCCGTTACAGTTATTACAAATTTAAATTTTGCTTGCTATCTGATTCAAAGAAATATATTCAAAAAATTACAATATTGTTTTTATTTGAATTGTTTGTCTAAATACAAAATTATTTCAAGTCGAAAAATGAAAAGTAAGTAGACCGGTTTATAAATGAAGTTTTATTTCTTTTAAATTACATTTTTAGTTGTTTTAACTTACAGAATATATTAAGTGTACGAATTAACACGAATATCGAAAAAAGCCGAATATCCGTTAGGGTTTGGTGAAACAACTCTTTATAAAATAATCATTAAGAAAAAAATTAAATACATCCTAAAAATTTTCATACAAAGTAGGATATATTTGTTTTTGAAAATCATTTCCTTTATCTATTTGGGTGAAATTTCAATATCAAAAACCCAAAATTTATTGGAATGAGATATTCAAATAAAAATGATATAGAACTTACAATAGGAGTTTCATCTAGTGATATTTCGTTTCCATCGACGTATATAATAAAAAATTGAAGTTCGTTTTGTGTTGCCGCAACAACAGCAGTTCTCTCATTTTCATCTGGAAATTATATATACCTTGATTGTAGATAACATAAATCCTCGTCGAATTATTTTGTATATTGTGCCTCCAAGGATTAACAAACTACCAAATTTTTAGCCACGATACCATGATGCTAAATGGTGCGACTACAAAAAAATTCTTAGTCGAGACCACGAAATTTTCAAATTCACTCTATTCATTTGCAGAAACCTGTTGTCATCTAAGGTGGTTAAAATGTTTTGGGACCAGTGGATTGATTTTGGAACAGAATTTGAAACTCCACGGCGGTATGACAAAATTATAAGGACCACTCCGATTGCCTTGTCCAAGATATTTCCAATATACTCTTCATCCAAACCTGTTTAAAATATAATTTTATTAACCATTCAACTATTTCATAATTAAAAAGAAATATTAAATTAATCTTATTTATTTTGAAAATGTTTTTGTAATTAATATAATATACATAACTGGAAAAAAATAAACACAATTTTTTATTATTGTTACCCGATTTATTTAAATTTATAATTAAATCTATTATTTGTGCATACTCTTATTTTACATTTATTTTACATCACTTGTACTTAAGTAACAAGTGATGTAATAATTTCTTGGTAAAGCCTTATTTATGTCTATACTCGTAAGCTTTAGGTAACCATTTACCTACAAGAAAAGAAAAAAAATTAAATGGTTTAAATTCTTTTTTTTTTAATTAATAAGTTTTTATTAAATGTTAATTCACAGAAAAATTTATTGCCAAAAAAATTTCAATAAATTTTTTTATTTTCAATTGAAAGTTTAATCATATTAATTAATTTAATTAATTAATTAATTTTTAATTGATAATAAACTTGGTGTAAAACATATTCTACTTTACAACAAAATACTATTGACAACATATAAAAGTCATATTATTTGATATATTTATACGAGGGCGGATCAATAAGTCCGTGACTTTTCGAACTTCCCTTTTAGTTATATGAAATGCAACACTGCTCTCATCAAGTACCACCTGTTAATTGAATACTGTCAAATTTTGAGCAAGTTCCGTCATTAACTTTGCGTTTAACAGCTGTTCAATACATACAACCTCATGGATTTTTTAAAAATGAAAAAAAAAAGTGAAAATTTCGAGTGCTCATTAAACAATACTTTTTGCGAAAAAAAACCGTCGATCAAACCAAGGAAAAGTTTGGTAAATACTATGGGGACTCTGCAACATCGATTTCAATGGTAAAAAGTGGTTTACTGATTTTTGTTGTGGTCGCACAAGTACACGTGACGATGAACGTTCTGGACGGCCAATTGAGGTCGAAAAAATCCACGATATGGTGTTGGCTGATCGAAGAGTAAAAGTGCGTGAGATTGTTGATGATATGGCAGTGTTATTTCGATTTTAAATGATCAGTTGGATTTAAAAAAGCTCCCTGCAAGATGGGTGCCGCGTTTGCTCTCAATTGACCATAAACGTAATCGTGTGACAACTTCAAAGAATTGTTTGGAGTTTTTGAACCGCAATTCGAATGAGTTTTTGCGGCCATTTGTAACTGTGAATTAAACATGTTGCCAATAAGGCGATGGCAACGGTTGGGTTGCACGCGGGATAATCCACATCGATTACCTTCAAAAGGGAAAACCAATAAACGGCGAATATTATGCCAACTTATTGGACCGATTTAAAAAACGATCCCATATGACCAAGAAAAAAATTCTTTTTCATCAATATAATGCACGGGTGCACACGTGTGTAGTCTTAATGGCAAAATTCAATGAATTGGATTACGAATTGGTACTTCATCCGCCATATTCTCCGGATTTAGGGCCCAGTGACTATTTCCTATTTCCAAACCTATGAAATGATTGATAAAACAAATGCATGTTTAATGGACCTCTAGAAATCCTATTTTTTTGGAAGGGATGCAAAAAAAACTGTGTTTCATTCAAAAACTCACGGGTTTATTGATCCGCCCTCGTATCTTAACTTTTATTAAAGTTATTTTAAATGCATTTCAAATCTCTAAACCAAAAAATAAGTTTATTAAAAATATTTTTAATATTACGCGTTTTAATAAAAGCGTCATACATTTTTTTTGTTAATAAAAGCGTCATAATTTTTTTTTGTTAAGAAAGAGAACAAAAACAACATAGTCTATGTAGTGTTTATATGCATCAGAGTGTATACCCATCAGTGTTGCCAGATAAGGGGATTTGGCTTCAGATTTGAAAATTTATTAATAAAAAAAATTTAATTTTGATAGATTTTTCAGATCGATTATCGAGAGGTATCTTTGCTAAATTAATGACGTATTGGTTAATGACTTATTGGATGTTTATTTCGTATTATTAATTTTATAAATCTGTGATAAAATTATAATCACTTGATATTAATGATTCAATTTTGACTCGATTGAATAATTTGTCTGTTCGAGAACGAGTTTTGGTTATTTGTTTCGTTAAAATTTAATCAATTTGATTCATTCTATGAAAAGAATCAGCAGAAATCTATGTGATTCTCTGAGTTTGATATTAATTTAATAAAGTAGACAAATTATTTAAACAATGAACATGATTTTGCAAATCGATTCGTTAAAAATTGAATCAGATTTAAAAATTAAATTAAGGGTCATGTTTTCAAGGTCTATTTTAAAATTTAAAAAATTGTTTTATTTTGAATTTGTTAAAATTTGAATTCTTTTATGATGCCACCCTTTTTTCTAGAATATTTATTTTTAATTTTTAGCAAAGAATATCTTTGAAAAATCATTTTAGAGAAAAGGAAAATTTAATTCTTTTACAATTTGTTAATGATTTTTGGGTATTTTAATTTTGAAAATGGGAACAAACTTTTTTTGGCAACACTGCGGATACGCATGCACCAGTTACCATAGTATTTTTTGTAGTGCTATTAGAATCTCAAAAGTACTATGGTACTCCTATGAACTATTTGGTACAAAGTAGTTAGACATTTTTATGCGTTGATGAATTACACACAAACATATGAATATTTGATAAAAAAAATATTGAAAATGTTATAAAAATTTTAATTGATTTGAATCTGGAATTTGAATATAAAATTTTTAAAAATTTTAATTGATTTAATGCTGGAATTTCAATTAAAAGTTTGATTAAAATGTTAATTGATTTTTGGTTAAATCAAGGAACATTTTCAATTTAAGTTTTAATTTTCAATTAAAGTTTTAATTTGATTAAATATTTAATTGATATGATTACAAAAATAACAAACAAAACTAATTGATATAACAAATTCTTTTACTGGTCCGAGTTCAATTATTTTTTTAATTGTATTTACAAATATTTTAATTAAAACTCGATTTAAGTTTTTTCTATGTTAATAGCTATTGGAAGAACTCCTTGAGAATTCATTGGCCAAAAAATAATAGAAATTATAAGAAAGTCATGATTCTATAAAAAAAAATATTTTGGGTCAACAGATTTAGTTTAAAAAATTATGAAAAATACCCAATATTAGGCAAAAAAAAACAATATTTAAAAATTCAAAATCAGAATCCAACAGTAGTCGCTCATCTTGCCCTCGACCTAAAATCCTTGATATCGTCTTTCGATTCGAAAAAAATCGAGATCGGAATGAAGAAAATGTATTTGGAGAAACATTAGAATTTTGCAACAAACTGTAGATTGTTTGCTTGAAATCCGGGGAATTGCGGTTACCGAGAAATTTGTAAAAAACATCTTAAAATGATGCCCATGCTGCTTCTTCATTGGACCTTAAACATTTTATAAAATTTCCGTGGGCCATTTCTTTTCGAATGTCAATTCCGACAAATATTACCTCTTAGATTTTGGCGTATGACAATTTGGGAAACAACTTGGTCAAGTACTTAAAAGCCGGTCCTTCAGGGTTAAGCGCTTTGACGAAGCTTTTGATAAGGCCAAATTTTAATTAGAGAGGTGAGAAGAAAATGTTCTGTGGATTCGCAAATGATGTAGAAGAGACGTTTCCATTTCCTGCTTCATAACTAGTATGACTTTGCCAATCTTTTTTCACATAATGTTGGCCAGTTGTATGACTAACCCACAGGCAAAAAAAAATCATAAAACTAGATTGCATCCCCATTAAAAGACAAATGACGTGTTGGAATAATATGTAAATAATTTATTCTTTAAAATTGAATTAGAATTTATTTTCAAACCTTTAAGTCGCTACAAATCTTCCATTTATGTTCGTTGTATTTGGTCTTAGTAAAAATTTTACATATTGTATCATAGTATTCTTTCGTTTGTGCTGCATGAGCAACCGGAATGGATGGTTTTATTTTTTCATTGTGTGTCAGACCAACCTTTAGGCTGTATTTCTAACTATTTATTAACAAATGCCATTCATTTACATAGTATGGTGTATTTATCGCATCAAATGAACCGTTGAAAAACGGTAAACGCGCCTTATTTCTGGTTATGTAAACAGTGATTTTTTTTGTTTGAGTTTCAAGACATTTTCACAAATGATATAATCAGTTAAAAAAAATGTCAAAATTTTACCTACCAATCCTTAAAAAATAAATGTTTTTTTAATTTATTTGAAATTATTTCCGTTTTTGAATTTTTTGTTTTTTTTTTTTTAATATACTCGTATAATACAAAATGTATGTATGCATATGAAGCTATAAACACTTTTTGTGTGAATGTTTTTGTGTATGTATGTGTGTTTATGAAGTTCTTGTAATTTGTATTGAAAAATTAAGTATATATACAACCAATTCAAATAAAAAAACAAATTTAAATTTTTTGAATATTTCTTTTTGAAACAGACAGCAAACAAAATTTAAATTTGTAATAACTGTTACGGACACAAATAAACCACAAGTTTCCGTTTTGTGGGTAAATTTTTATTAAATTTCAAACAAATGAAAAAAATAAATGAAACTGAAAAAAAATGGTAAGTAATAGTAAATTATTTCGAATAAATGTATAAAAAAGTTAATATAGATATTTCTTTGAAAAATAAATGTATGTTCCTTTATTTTTAAATGGAACGGAAAACTTTTTTATTAAACTACAAACAGTTAACTACATAGTATTCTGAGTTTATGTTCATATTTCAAATGTAGTGATTTGGATATAAAGCCGATGCATATCTTAAAAAAAACACTCTTTATTGCTTCTGAAGCATAAGTGATAGTATATCGTATATTTTCTGAATCTAAAGCATTTATTCAAAATAATGTCTCCTAATTATTCAAGTCAAAAACGATGTGAAAATAGTTCTGAACACCTTTCATAATTTTTTTATTAAATCATTTTTTATATTTTTGTTAATGCATCTTGTTCAGCTTTAAGAAGTTATAACCACGCAACCTGTGCTTTTTTTTACTGCGTATTTTATTTAACACTACACCATTACCAGCTTTAATTCAGAATTTTCCAAAATAATTTTAAAATTGTCTAAAAATGTTCCAAATTTTTACAACCAGTTTTTAAATTAACCAAAACAATTTTAAATTTTTTTCTATATCAATGAACTTTATGTCCACTTTTTTAAACTTGGTTTTCTGCATTCTTTTAAATTAAATTTTCATAAAAGCTTAAATACTAGAAAGTATATGAACATTTTCCCTTCACGCATCAGAATATCTAATGATTGCATCCTTAGAGTAAAGTATGAGTAATGGTAGTAGATATATTTGAATCTTCCATCCTATGACACGCTAATGTTAAATTCATCGATGAAATCATCAGAAAAGAAGTGATGCCTTTGCCATAGTAGTTATTGCTTCCTTGGCAGATTCATTTTTGCTGGGTGATGACACGTCAGGATATTTATACCTTGCTGGTTTTTTGCATTTAGAGTTGCTGATATAATTGAAATTTGTTGCATTAACCGAATTTCGGTTGCTGCAAACAAATACATCGGAGGCTTCAATCAAACCATTCGGTTGGCAAGAAATTCGGTTGTTACAATGAATTTGTATGCTTTGTTTAACAATCATCTGTCGTACATGATTTTTCTGCTCTCTCCATAACATTGGCATTAAAAGTGGAAAGCATACTACTTGACCAAGTAACCAATTGTACATTTTTGTGCTACACGCATTACAAAATATTTTCGGTACCCACGACTTATGAGTGTTTGCTACAGAGAAGCCAAAACAATGGAAATAAGCATCTCTCATCAAATGTTTAATATTTTTTCCTCACTATTTCGTATCATACATCCGCAAACATAACAAAAACACTTGAAATCAACTTTACACATTTTTTTTGCATTTTCACAGGTTTTTTTAACATACATTTTTTTTAACAAATTTGGATGGCGATGGCAACAGCTGATTGTTGTCATGGCAGTGCAGTGATGCCAACATGCGAGAACTCGAAATTAGAAACAATCTGAAAAAACCAAACATGGCTTCGAATTCAGCTCCTCAAATAACGTTAAGATTTGTGTTTATTGGCTTTGATCCAAAAGTTGACTGCAATTTGTTTGTATTTATGCATATATTTTTGAAGTATACATATTAATAAAATAATGGTTTCCAAATTGTTTGTGTTTTCATTCATATTTTTGCCAAATAAGCTTTAGCAATAGTCAGATGATAAATTTCCTAAAAAAATTACTTGAAAAGTAATACATTATTAACTTTTTCCAATTTCTTAAATATGTTAAACCCCACTTCCGTTATTGGGATTATGGCCAATTGCATTTTAAACATAGTCCCAAAACTGAATATTGGAATAATGTCCGCTGGCGTCATGTGCGTGCGCCATTCAACAAGTTTGTTGTACTTAAATTATTAAAAATATATTAACGCGTACAATTAAAAATACGGCTACATACTCGTATCCCAATATGCATTTGGAAGATATATAAAGATATTATAGCAATATCTTTAATTTTTTATTTGAAAGTCAAAGTATATTTGTGAATAAATCTTCCTTTTATAAACTGGATGAAATGTAGGTGATATTAAACAAAATGTTTGTGTCATTTAAAAGTATAAAAATATTTTAGAAAATAAAAATTCAACAGTCAGATTATTAAGAAATCCACTGCAAATTAAAATACAAAATGCAAGTCCACTGAAACATAATTGAGAGATGAAAGATGAGGACATCTTACAAAAGTAAATTTAAAATTTATTTGTAAAATAATTGTAAGATGTAATTACTGCATTTCTTGTATTAAATAAAAAGTAATGAAATATTTGTCAAATGTGTACTTTTTTCTTCTGACAATGTCTTCTTTTTAACTTCCAAAATGATCGAGGAAAATTGATTTCGTATTACTTGTAACAAATGGGTTAACTTCCGCAAACAAAATTGTCTCCTAGGCAATACGTCTGGGGTATCGCCATCGTATTGCCATGTTTACTGGGATTATATTCCACATCAATATGTGTATGTATTTTCCTTCTACACCTTGTATCATTAGTGTGTGTGTAATGCATGCATGTCCTTTTTATCATTGTTGTTATTTTTAATTTATCCACACAGTTGGTGACCTCCATTATAAAATAAATTAACATTGAGCCATTCATTAAACCAACCAAGCAAACAATTCATTTACTCATCCATCCATATAGCTATGATGTACTTTACACTCTGAAAAAAAATTTCCGTGATCTTTTATTAGTCTGAGATTTATTAGTGATTTTTTAATCAATCACATTATAATCATATGATAGTTGTTAAAATTATTCAAAAAGTTGTAAATTACAAATGTAATTAAAATTCATAACAATTTGAAATCCCCATATCTGATGTTATCTTTTCGGAAAGAATATAAGAATCGGAACAAATTTATGTATGAAACCCGGCTTTAAAATCAAAGGAAATGAAAATCGAACATTTTTGTAATATAAAGTTTTTATTCCATACAAAAGGCTTTTTTAATGGAGTCTTTTCTATACGTTTTGTAAAAAATCAATAACATGTGGTAGATTTCCTACAGAAAATTTCTATTGAATCCGACCATTCTTCTAATGAAACAATTCTTCAAAATCTAAATAATTTGTATATGCTACAGCATAAAATCCTTAAATTTGATACAGTACATAAATTACATACAGACCTTTAAAAACATAATTCCTTAAAATCAATTTTCAAATCTGATTTAATTTTTGACGAATTAATTGGCGAATTAATTTTTCTGATTGAATTATTTACTTCCATAATTCAATTTTTATCTTATTAGAAGAATCAAGTTTATTTAAACAACGGACATGGGGGTCGCGACCCTGTAGGAGTCCATAGATGCATCCAAAGGGGTCCGCGAAGAGTTCGGAAAAATTCTTCAAAAAAAAAGGTAATATTAAATAATCTCCCAATGTCAGTTGACATAATTATATTTTAAAACCCAAAATATATTTTAAAAACTTTTAAGGGTAATAAGAGGGTTGGGTATAAAATTCTGTTCGACGAAAATTCTGGTTTACAAAATTCTGTTTTACAAAATTTTATTTTTCAAAATTCTGGTTTCCAAAATTCTGTTTTTCAAAATTCTGTTTCACAAAATTCTGGTTCACAAAATTCTGTTTGTAATTGTATTTTCAGTTAAATAAAAAATTATTTTAAAAAACCGCGCGATTTTTTTCAAATAATTTTATATTGAACTGAAAATGCAATTACAAACACATACATAAAAATAAAACAATTAAGAAATCACTTTGCCCTAACTTTCCCTTACATTTAAAAAAAAATACTGTTTAAAAAAACCACTGCAAATTTAAATAAAATGCATCACATACACTGTGTGTGTTTGGTCAAAAATTATGTTCCAGAATTTTATTTAAAATTAGTCGCAATTGTGTTGTTTAATGTGTCGTGTTTAAAAAAATAAAAACGAATAATCTGCAATTAATAAAAACCAATAAAAATAAAGAAATGGATATATTTATTATTTGGAAATGAAAAGACAAAAAGGAACCTTTAATTGGACGTGCTCGAGAAAAATTCCAGATAAGTGTTCCTCTCGAATAATAACAGCAATGGAAAATAACGAGCATGTTTTAATAAGATATCCAAAAAAGCATACCCACGAACCTATTGCTAGTGCAGTGGAAATATGCAGAACAGATACTTTTGTAAAATATGCCGCTGTAAACAAACCCCTTAATCCAAGTCAAATAATGCAACAATCGGTGGTAATTACAAACCAAAAATGTCGCCATTACCTTTCCTCGAAGTACGCGCAAAAACGAAAAATAGGATACACACGGAATGAAATGGGAGTTTTCAGAGAGCCGCAAGCAATAGATGAAATAGATTACCCTCTAAATCTATACGTTTTGAATAACGAATTACACGGTGTTACAAAAAAAATCCCTGGGATATTATATTAATTTTCTGATAGGTATTGTCGAGTAGAACAAAAATCTGTATTTGAAATTTTCCAGGCACGTCAGAATTTTGAGATACGGGTAAAAAACCGGTTTTTCGGACCTCTATGCACTTAATAACGGGTAACTCAGTTGGTTCTCAACCGATTTTAATTTTATAAACGGATTTGGATAGAAGAGACTTATACCTTTAAAATGATATGTATGGTTATATGGTTTGATCCAAAAATATGTGTGTATTTCTGCACCAAAATCATTTTTTTTATCACTTTTTTCGACATTTTTTAACTTTGGCGATATTTTTACGCACTTTTTTATATGGGAACCGTACAGCTTTATAATTTATATTAGTAGCATATTTAGTTAGGAGTAAAATGCAATTTACGGTTTTAAAATCCGTTAAAAAATGACTAAGTTATTAAATATTGTATCAAACCAAAATTCTTGCAAAATACAAATTTCTTAATATGATGTTCCTACGCATTATTTTATACAGAAATTTTACTGAGTAAAATTCAACTTTGTTTTAAAAAATCCGTTAGAAATTAAGAGAGTTATAAATTTTGTTTTTAAACCTAAATTTTTGCATAATTGCTTGCACATTATTTTTCTAGTTTTTTTTTTGCTCTCTGTCACTAGAAGTTAGCAGGTAAAATTTTGTAAATGCAATGTGGAGCAAATTGGGACAACAGAGTTTGCCAAACTTTTTTTGCTTGGAGTCAGATTGTTATTTGTACAGAACTTTACATTCCGAAAACTGAAAATGTTTCTTAAAAAAGATTTTGGAGGGGTTTTCTTAGTTAATATAAAATAATGAATTTAAACATAAGTGGTATTTTATTTGCACTGTATATTTTTTGATATATACTAACTATAATAAATGTGATTGATATACTCTGAGGACTATAAATTGTAAATCACTGTTATATTAAACTCAAATTAGAATTACAACAACAATTAGCTTAAATCATGTAAAAGTATTGTTTTTTTAATTTGCTTTGTTTATCACTTTTGCTTACTTAAATAAATAAAAAAGTTAGCCATTTGATAATAGTGAAGTGCAATTAAAATTAAATTTGAATTTATCCCGATAAATAAATTTTATTAAAAATAGAAAATGTGCGACAGATGTAATAAATTTTGTTATATTTGTGGTTTACTGGTAGATATCGATCATAGACGTGATTTTAGAAACAATGGTGGAGTGGTGGAAATATATAACAAACTCTTCAATCGCTCTTATAAATTTAGTCGCTGGTATGAACCTGAATTTATTTGTGATTATTGCTGTAGAACATTAAAAAAGCCGTCAGTTACTTTACACCTTTCGACACCTATGATTTGGCATCATCAGCTCTACCATAAACCAGATGATTGCTATTTTTGTCAAACCAATACAAAAGGTTACTCTTTTAAAACGCGCAAAAGTGTCAAATACGCAAATGTTTTAACTGTAACAAAACCGATATATGTAAGTGATGAAGTTCCCACAACTAGCAAAGCTGCTATTGAAATTGAAAAAGATTTGAAAGATGAAGAGTACCTTCCACCTAAGTATTCTTCAATGGAACAGCATCTAATTTCCAATGCAGATTTCAGCGATCTTATTCGTGATTTACATTTGTCAAAACGACAATGTGAAATTCTCGGGTCACGATTAAAACAGTGGAATTTGGTGGATCAAGATTTTCGTGTAACAACTTGTAGAAGGAGTGACCATACAGTGTCAATTGAAGAAAGTTTTAAGACGAATGAAAATGATTGTAATCTTGTTTATTGCGGAGATGTACCCAAATTATTTTCGGCACTAAATCAAAACTATAAGGCATACGAATGGCGACTCTTCATTGATGGTTCATGTAAAAGTATGTTTAATCCAAAAAAATTTTTTATTTCTGTTTTATAAAATCTGATTTGTTATCTCTAGGCTTGAAAGCAGTTTTATTACATAACCAGAATAAGTTACCACCTGTTCCAATCGCGTATGCTACAAACACTAAAGAAACCTACGAAGGGATGACAAAAATACTTAGAAATATCAACTATACCGCTCATAAATGGAAAATTATCGCCGATTTAAAGGTTTTAACTATTAGGTTTTAACTATAGGTTTAAAATTTTCAGTTTTCGGAATGTAAAGTTTTGTACAAATAACAATCTGACTCCAAGCAAAAAAAGTTTGGCAAACTCTGTTGTCCCAATTTGCTCCACATTGCATTTACAAAATTTTACCTGCTAACTTCTAGCAAAACATCACTAGACAAAGAGCAACTAGAAAAATAATGTGCAAGCAATTATGCAAAAATTTAGGTTTAAAAACAAAATTAATAACTCTCTTTATTTCTAACGGAGTTTTTAAAACAAAGTTGAATTTTACTCAGTAAAATTTCTGTATAAAATAATGCGTAGGAACATCATATTAAGAAATTTGTATTTTGCAAGAATTTTGGTTTGATACAATATTTAATAACTTAGTCATTTTTTAACGGATTTTAAAACCGTAAATTGCATTTTACTCCTAACTAAATATGCTACTAATATAAATTATAAAGCTGTACGGTTCCCATATAAAAAAGTGCGTAAAAATATCGCCAAAGTTAAAAAATGTCGAAAAAAGTGATAAAAAAATGACTTTGGTGCAGAAATACACACATATTTTTGGATCAAACCATATAACCATACATATGATTTTAAAGGTATAAGTCTCTTCTATCCAAATCCGTTTATAAAATTAAAATCGGTTGAGAACCAACTGAGTTACCCGTTATTAAGTGCATAGAGGTCCGAAAAACCGGTTTTTTACCCGTATCTCAAAATTCTGACGTGCCTGGAAAATTTCAAATACAGATTCTTGTTCTACTCGACAATACCTACCAGAAAAATAATATGATATCCCAGGGATTTCGACTTCATTCTTTTTTGTAACACCGTGTTATTTATATTGGCAGAAGAGAAAGTGGGAGATGAATATATGGTTATATTCGGCACAAAATCATCAATTCAACTTCTACAACAAAGCGATTGTTTGCTCGTCGACGGCACTTTTGATGTTGTGCCCACAATAATGCGCCAACTCTTTTCCATTCATGCAAGGATTGAACGAGAGGTCGTCCCACTCCTATTCTGCCTAATGTCCAAAAAATTTGCAGTACTCTATGAACAATTTTTTAAACGCGTAATTCAAATTGCTTTGGAATATGGAGTTTTTTTTAAGCCTAATCGTGTTATATCTGACTTCGAAGTTGGTCTCGTGTCAGCAGCTAGAAAATGCTTTCCAGATTCGCAGATACGAGGGTGCTTTTTCCATTATAATTTATAATTTATAGTAATGAACTTGTAATATGTACAACATTATCATTTCAGATTAGTTACTAAGTACGGAAACGACGAAAATTTCTCACTGCAAGTAAGATGTTTAAAAGCGCTTGCGTATGTTCGTCCAGAAAAGGTTGCCAAATATTATTCGAAGCTGCGAAGAACATTTGAAGACGAAGATATTATTAAATTGGCCACCTGGTTTGAGGCCAATTATATCTATAACGCTCGTAAATACCCACCGAAATTTTGGACGACATTTGATTGCGAGTATTCTGAAAAAATACCCGAAAACTACAAACAATGTCGAGTCATGGCACCGACGTTTGACTGTTGTAGTTGGACGAAAAAAAAAGCGGACTCTACAAAATTGTAGAACATTTAAAAGGAGAATTAATCTATTATCAAAATATTGTCTCAAAGATTCAGAATGGAGAAAAATTAAAAAAAAAATAAAAGAAATGTAAAAAATATTTCACGTATTGTAAAAAAATTTAATCGTTTAAGAAAACTAGAATATTTAAAAAGAATAGCAAAAAACTTAGTTTATTATTAATTAAATATTGTTATCAGTTTAATTGAATTGCTATGATTTTTTATTATTTTTAACTTTGTCTTAATTTAATTGATTTTAACTAATTTGTGTTTTTATTTAATGTTTGTTATTTTTTTTTTTTCTTTTTAATTAATATGTTTTTCAATGATATGAATTTTTTTAGATCGATACGTTATTATATGTAACATTTCTTATTCATAATAAACTGGCTTTTATTCTTAATAAATAATTTAACGGCATTTTTTTTTCTCATAATGAAAGGGGAATAACATATTTCAAAAACCAGAATTTTAATAGACAGAATTTTATTAAAAACAGAATTTTGTAAAACAGAATTTTAGTCAGACAGAATTTTTTTTTTTGGAAAAAAAAAGAATTTTTGTAAGACAGAATTTTGGAAAACAGAATTTTGTGGCTATCCCGAAATAAAAACTATGTGTAACTTAAAATGAAACTCTGATAAAATATATGGGGTACTGAAATTCTTAAGATTTTTCAGACTCCGTCCATTTTTTGGCTAATTGAATACAAATTATTTTTTTATTTCTCCTATAGAAAGCGTTCTCAGATTCGAAAAAAAATTATCAGAGTGTGTTTAAGAATCAATTTTTCCTATTAAAAAATCAGATAGAGAACCCCTTAAAATTCTAGAGTTTTTAAGTTTTATCTGGTAAATCTCTTTAATTCGGTAAATTCTACAATAATAAAAACGCTTTTCTGTATTTATTACTACTACTATTTTTTCTGAAAATCTTCGGACTTAAATGTTTTTATTTATATATCAAAATTTTAAAATTTAGGGGTCCGTTAGCCAGTATAAATATCACAATGGGTCCGTGAAGTAAAAGTTAGTGGGAACCGCTGATTTAAACAATTATTTTTATAAATCGAACGAAATAATTCAATTTCAAATCAAAGAATCAAATTAATTCTCGAATATGATTTGATTCGCGAATTAAAATAATTTTTTTAAATCACTTTTAATTTAATTTTAAAGCCGAAGAGTTTGGAATTTTGATAAAACAGCCTCCTCGGGATATCTTCCGACCTTGACACATTTTTATTATCGCAGTATATTAATACTTTACTAGAGCAAAAATTTTGTCCGTTTTGCTCTATTTCGCTTAGTTTTCGAGATACTGGTCATTTTAAAAAATTTCAATTTTACAAAATGGCGAATATTTAGAAAACTAAGCGAGATTTGCAAGTTAATTTAAATGTTTTTTTTATTTTAATTCGCAAATCAAATCAACCTTTTTTTATTCGCGAATTAAAAAAGAATTATGTTTGAAATGATTTAATTCAATTGAATAAAAAAAGGATTCAAATGAAATTAATTAATCAACTGTGATTTTAAATCTGATTTAATAAATTGATTTATAAAAAAATTATTTTTTTGCGAATTAATTTAATAAAGATTTATCTTTTTCAAGGTCTGCTTCTAGTGTGCAAAGCAGTGATCGTCAAACGCATACATGTAAATTTTGTGCTTGTTGGGTGAGATATAGTTTTCCCTCTCCCAATGCACTGAAAAAAATTATGTCATGATTCCAATATATGAAAATATAAAAGAAAAGTATTTAAAAATTAAATTTGAAAAAAACCCGTTTTAGAATTCGTTAGAGTTAAAATTTGTATTTTATTATAATGTTCATCATGGTGATAAATGTGTAAATTATACCTCTCCTTAAAATATTTACGTTTACCGAAAAATATTTCGGTAAAGAAGAAATCAAATTCTCATTAAACATTTCGTTCAGTGTATCGCTAACTTCGATACCACCTCATCAAGCAACACTAAATGAATTAGTTGGTTTTTCTTCAATGCGTGGGCATATGCATGTGGGAGAGAATAGCACGCGTGCAGAGGCTTGTCGATCAAAAACAAAGAAAATAAACACACGAACACATAGAAGTTTAAATATTTATATATATTTATGGATGGATATGTGTATGGACGTGTAAAAACGACAACTGTAATGACAGCAAATCCTCTAATAAGTAATCACTTTTTATTTCTATAAGCAGCTTGTTCATTTGTCTGGTTCATTGGCTGTTTGGCAATAACGTGTGTTTAACCGGTATGTATCCGTTCATATATTTGTTGGTTCTATATATATATAGATGTTGGTCTTGTTAAAGTAATTTTTTCCAGTTTGTTTTCTAATCGTTTCAAAAAATATCCCATCAAACAAATTTGTGGGCCCTCAGAAATTATGACTTAAAAATGACTATCAAGTATGTCCGTTTTCTGAGCATTCGTTTGTCTGAGTCGAAAATTATAATTGATAAAAATATTTGAAAATTCTACTTTTACACACTTTTTTTCCTCTCCAAGACACAATTTCATACAAAATATTAATGATAAAGTCCACGTACATAACTGTTAATACCAGAAGTAAAACTTCATGCATAAAATTACAATACCAAAAAATTATTATTTAAAATTTTAAAATGCGTATGCTTAAAAGCCATATTGGATATTTAAGCCAAAGCATTTTAAGCATCGTTTAAATATTCCAACGTGATAATAATTGTAGGGATCATTCCCCCAAACACTTTACGAAGTTGTATTTAAATAATCAGCTTGACATTTTTATTTGTGTTTTCTAATCAAAATAATTCTGCTCTGTGAAGTTTCTAAAAAAATATTAAAATAAATTTAAGTTTTTATTGTATGCATCCTTTAGGATCTCAACAGTCTGACGGAACAGCCTGCAGGGGTTCGGCGTGCAGTAGAACTGACTGTCGTAGTCTTACAGGCCTGATTACGGAACGCAACGCTTGTGGTCCTCATATGACGGGGATGGTAATATATTAAAAAAACCAAGAGGAAAAATAAAACCTTTTTTATAAATCAGCAACTTTAAATGATTTAATTGTGCTTTTGGAAAAAATCTCTACTTGTGTACACTCAGTAAAAAAGTTAGTAGAAAAATTTGTAAACGGTTTTAAATGCCACTTTACTATTTTTTCACTGATTTTTAGTAAAAGAATTATTATTTAGAAAATCTTTTTGCTATTTACATTTTACAAATTACAAAATTTTTACAGAATATTTACAAATTTTTGTTGCTTATTTCAGAAATCATTTTACAAATTTTTAAAACCCGATTTGTAAAAATTAGCAAAAAAAATTACTAATTTTTAAAAACTGGATATTGAAGGAAATGTTATTTCTAATTAAAATTTACACCTAAAAACTTAAATTGCCTTAAAATGTTACTTAGATTAAAAAAAGGGATCGGAAGTGAAAATACCGACTCATGTTTAAAAATAGAACATCCATTTAAAATAGCACTAAAAAGTTTTTTTAGTTCTGAAAATCAGCCCTAAAAACAATTTAAATTTGACCTTGAAAGTAAAAAAAATTGACTAAAATATTTTTCAAAACAGAAATTTACCAAATTAAAACCAAATGATAAATTCTTTTTTTTTACAATTTTTAAGCCTTTGTGTTTTTTAACTTTGTCTAAAATTAAAAAAAAAAATAAATAAAATAAAAAAATATTGTTGCTCGATAATAATATTTAATAAATTTTTTTTCAAAACAGATTTTAAATTCCACTTTACAAAAAGTTTACTAAAATTTAGTAGCGGCAGCTAATTTTTTCTGCAAATTTCATTGTACTATACGTCAGCTGACATGTGTTGCTAAGATTAGCAAAAAATACCGCTGGGCTCATATAAGCAAAATTTCTCGTAATAACAGCAAAATGTTCAGTTACCATTACACAGTTTTTTTGGTGACTGTAATATGTGGTTATTCTCATATATAAGTTTGATTTTCGTTCGTTGCAAATGACAAATGAAATCAGCTCTTTTTTCGAATATTAGGAGACTAAAGAGCTAACTACATTATACTTTTGCTAGCTTAAGCAAATGTGCGAATACATGTAACCACATATGTATAACTATATTGTACTTAACAAACTTTTCATTAAGTTTCGTCAAGTGTCATTTACTTAATAGCCTTTTTCCACTGAGCTACATCTTTCATCAATTTGCAAAGATGTTAACATCTTCCCATAAGAGTTATACAGGCTATAAATTCTACATCTTTCTACAACTACAAAAGATGATCCTTTCTCATTTTGTTCCATCTTACATCTTTCGTTATTTTAAGTGTGATCACTAAAAAAATGACAAAAAAATCGATTTTCTTTGTGGCATCACTAGCAAACTGACATTGCTGAAAATAAACAGAAAAAATTTATTCAACAAAGGAAAATGAGCGGCAGATGTAATAATTTCATACTTATGTCTACCAAAAATTCTTCTTCATCATCATCTTCCAGAATGGCCTTTAATATTTCAATGTACTTCATTAAAATTCGGGTTTGTTCTTACAAAGCAACAACTACTCCAATGATTAATGCTTTCTGTAAATCCATTTTTTATTTTTAACAAAAATAATGCGTCTTTTTCATTTATATATTTTTTTACAGCTGAATAAATAACAGATGAATGATGAAAGAAGTTGCCAATGTAAGCACTTGTTTCACATTGTCAACATCTTCCATGCGTTTCACAAAGATGTTGTTCAGTGTAAAAAGCCTATACACCCAGAAAAAAAATGAACTAAAAATTACGAAATTGAACTAAAACTGAGGAAAATTGATCATGATTTAGTGCTAAAGACACTTTTACTCTTTACAAGTTCATGATTTTACTTACTTCCAGTAAAACTAATGAACTCGATGCTGAATTATTTTAGTTATCCTAAATAAAAATTTAGTATATTGGAATAACATTGAACTAATCGTAAAAAAAAAAAAATTAATTTAGTTTAATCAGTTTTAAAAATAGTTTATAAAATAAGAAATATTACTTTGCATTTAGTATACAGGTACTAAAATAAATATAATTCTTCTAAACTTTGTGTTTTAAGCACTTATTTTTAGTAAACATTTTTATACTTTTTACCGGATTCAGGTAAAATTTACTTGTATTCTGTTCATATTTTACTGCAATAAAGTAAATATGTACAAACACTAACAAAATAAAAACTATCAAAATGTACATTGGCAAAAAAAATGACTCTTGTTAAGTTCAAATTAAACTTTAATGTAAACAAATTTTATTAAATTCAGTTTATTTGAATTAAATTTTTAGGTATGTCTTTCTTTTTTGAGTTTAAAATCGAATGTATATGAAGCCCATTCAAGTTAAATGTTCTACCATTTAGTATGTAATTAAAAAACTTAAAAAACTTAAAACTTAAACGTAGTTCATTAACTTATATTAAGTATATTCTTTTATACCCTGCATGATTTTTAGTTTATGTTTACTATAACTCGGTGCAATGAAAACTTACAAAAAAGTTAATAAAATTTTTCTTTAAACTTAGAATAATTTACTTTACATAAAGAAAAATTTTACTTCATTGTAGTAAAATTACGAACTTGGATTAAGTTTATACTTTTTTTAAACTAAATGATAGTTAATTTTTACTAAAATTGCATAAAATGTTGTTTTACTTAATCCAAATAAATATAGTAAGAAAAATGGGAAATTGTTTCCTATACGTAATTTCAATATACCTAAACTATAAAATGTTTTACTGTATTCAGGTAAAATAATTTAAGTTAAAATGTAAACTATCGCCGAGTTTATGAACTATTTTTTTTTACTTCAAATTAGTAAATTTTCTTAGATTTTAGTTATTTTTCGCTACTTATAGTAAAATTTTACTCATTTCTATAAACTTTTCTCAAGTTCATTTTGAACTACAGTATAGTTCAGTTTAGTTCAATCTTTTTTCTGAGTGTAAGCAAACAGCGAAACTGACCGCACTTTACTTAAGGAATCAACTGTTTTTAAAGAAACAAGTTGCAATGTACGCGGAAAATAATTTTATAGAAAATTTAATTAAAAATTATAAGAAAAATTATGAAAAAGAGATGGTTTTTGTTATTGTTTTTCGATTGAGATGCAGGCACTTTTGCATCTTATAGAACTTTTGATTTATGTCTTAATTCGTTTCTTTAAATTATTTAAAATAAATAAAGATTTATTCGTTAATTGTAAAATATTTATAAATTGTACATTTTAAATAATATTTTTCGAAAAAATACATATGTATATTTAGGAAATATAAGAAGAAACCAGTTTTTGCAAAAGTACAAATATTTGCAACTAAGTGTAGTAAGTATTTAAGTTTAAAAAGTACATTGCAGCCACCCAAAAGTCGTCAATAAGTAGATTAAGCATTTGACAGACTTTTCGTTAATTTTTGACAGTAGCTTAAGTAAGCAAAAGTTTAATATAGTTATCCCTTAAAACAGTAAAATAACTGGAAAAATTTAGTTATAGCAGCTCACTGCCTTTTGCATTACCAATAATAACCTACTCCTGCTCATTGCATTTGTTCTAAAATGAAAATAATGAGTTACTAATAATGTATTTTACAGCCATGTCAGCTTCTTGCATACTATATTACTTTCAATGGGAAAATAATAATAATAATGTTTTTCAACTACTTATTTTTGGCAGTTAAAATCTTTTTTTGGTTTCGTTATTTCCTTTTTTTTCAAATTGTTATCAAAAATCAATTCAACTTAAAATCAAATAAAAAATAAATAGAAAAAATTTGAAACATAATAAAAAATAGTTTTTTGATTTTAAATATTTCTGTTTTTTTTGAAAATATCTTGTTAATTCCGAAAAAATTGGATTTTCTATTTAAAATTGGAAAAATACAAAAAAAAAACATATAAAAATTCATGGAAATGTCTATTGCACTTGTAGATTTCTCAATTTAATATGGGATTTTTCCAATACCATTTTGAATTGGAATTTTAAATGAATTAATCTGAAAGTTATTTTTTTTTTGTGAATCTAATAAAATATATGTACAAATGTTGTATATGGGCATTTCCAGGATCGCGAACGGGACATTCGTACGCACTCAACTTGAAAAAAAAATATGAAAACTCAATTTTTTTTTTAACTTTTTATAAGTATTTAATAGCATTTTAGTAGAAGAATTTTTGAGAACAAAAAGAAAATTATAAAAAATGAACGTTCTCCAAATATTTTGAATAAACTTGCGATCGCGAACGGGACAAAAAATGTAAGTCATTTTTTTCGGTGTGTGGTTTTTTTTAAAACTCTGCGAATTTCGTCAGTTTATTAAATGGAGATTATTTTTTAACTAAAGCAGAGATATAAAGATTTTATTTAGCATTTTGTTTTTTTTTTATTATCCTTATTATTATTTTTTTTTAAATATTTTTTTAGAATCGCGAACGGGACAATGATTCCAAAGGCATTTTTTAGGTTTATTTATGGATCAAAATGTTTTAGGTTTGGTTTTTTTAAATGATCTCGGTTATTTTGTTTTGAATTGTAAATATCAGACTATTCCGATCAACGTTCACGGAGAACTAAACACAAATGCTTATTTTCGGTCGCGAACGGGATAGAAGAATGTAGTACAAAGAATCTTTGAATTATACCGTTATTCGGAGTTTGCTTGATCTCTACTGTGGTGTTTTTAAATATTTATTGTTGGTATATTTAGTCTATAAGAAGAGTGCAATCGACAAGATATGTAACACTTAGAAATAACTCAAGGAAAAATGTCAATTAAAAACGCTAAAACCAAAGAAAGCAAAGCTGCTCTTTGCAGACCACTTTTCTTAAATTACAAATGGTAATATGTATTTAATTAGGTATATTCTTAAAATCCAATGCATTAACCAACTAAATTTTCTCAGAAAAGTCTTTTTTCTTCAACTTTAATATTTTGGTAGCGGTTGACCTTTCTGTGGAAATACCCATATATGTTTTATAAAATATATTTTATAGAAAAATATATTATATATTACTTCTGCAGATGTCGAACGGCTCTTAAATGAAAAAAGGAGAGCTAGAAGAGAGTGACAGCTACACAGATCTCCACAACTTAAGGAAAGATTAAGAGAATGCACAAGAAATCTAAGAAAACTCCTACACACCCAAAATACCGCGTCACTAAATAGATTTCTTGAGAACATAGACTCCACACCTAGCACTGACTTCTCGTTATGGCGTGCTGCAAAAAATCTTAAAAGACCTATCATGAGCAAACCCCCTTTGCGAAAACCGAACGGAAGTTGAACAAGAAATGATTCTGAAAAAGGAGAATTATTCGTTGAGCACTTAAGAAATGTATTTACCCCAAACATGTTAAGAAACTTAGAAGACTTACCCTCTATTATACCTCAACACCGAGCAGAAACCCACCTACGGTTTGAGATGAGAGAGGTCGAAAAGGCTATTGATGAATTAAACCCCAAAAAAGCTCCAGGAATCGATAAGATCACAAATAAGATGCTTTTAGAACTACCCCGTAAATCTTTAAGAATTATTCTGTTTACTTTTAATGGATATTATCCCACAGAAAGGAAAGTTTCACTTGTAACAATGATACCCAAGCCTGGCAAAGATGTTAATTTTTAAAATAAAAAACATGCTACCATCAAATACCCACAAGCTCCTAGAAAGTTATATAAGTTATATAAGAGGCCGAATGTTTACGGTTAAGAAAAAAACCTTTGTAAATGACCCACAAGATATAAAAGCCGGAGTTCCTCAAGGGAGTATTTTGCGACATCTTTTGTATATTCTTTACACATCTGAATTGCCATTAAACTCCAACACCCACATCTCCACATTTGCTGATGACACAGCAATTATAAGTGTACACGAAAAACTACACAAAGCATCTCGAACACTACAAAACCACATTTCTCAATTAGAAGCTTGGCTAGGAAAAATTAAAGTAAATAAACAGAAATGTGTTCACATCACTTTCACCCTTAGAAGAGAATTGTGCCCTCCCGTACGGATTAACAACCATAATATACCCCAACACAATAGTGTTAAATATCTCGGAATTCACATCGACCGTCGGCTGACATGGAAAACCCATATAGACGCTAAACTTACCCAAATGAAGTAAAAAACTGTACAACTCACGTGGCTAATAGGTAGAAATTCAAAACTTAGCTTAGATTGCAAACTACTAATCTCTAACACATTGAGTTAACCAATATGGTGCTATGGCATTCAGCTTTGTAGTACTGCCTTTGCGTCTAATGTAGAAAAATTACAAAGAAGACAAAATAGACTCTTAACAATAATTACAAATGCACCCTGGTATATCAGAAACTTTAATATTCACAAAGACTTAAATGTCCCTCTTGTAAAGAATGAAATTCTAAGATATATATTAAAATCTATTTAAAGAAACTGAAAGCCCACTCGAATATACTAGCTCGAAATCTACTGAATAATCATGGCCACCTGCGCCTAATAAAGTTGGACACAGCAGACTTGATACGCTTAATCAACTGAGAAATGCTACTGGGGACACCTATAAATAGTTGAGCCATTGAAGTTTTGTCTGGCATTGGCTAGACTAAATTATAAGTCATAGTTTTAAGATTTGAATAATTATTGTTAGTTCACATTGGAATTACCTAAAATTCAATAAAATCGAACAAAAATATTACTTCTTTATACACCATTACACCATTTACAATATAATAACAGAAATTATTAATTATTTGCAGAAATTATTAATTTAAGAAATTTTAAATTTAGTTTCAGATTCATCAATTAATTTTAGAATTTATTCATTTTATTTCTGATATATTAATTTAATTTCAGCTATTATTATATTAATTTTTGAAATAAAATTGTTAATATCTGAAATAAAATAAATAGTTTCTGAAAATAGTTAGTACTCTCTGAAATTAAATTGGAAATAGTGTAGTTATTCAGCTATTTCATTGTTATTAGTTCTGTAACGACTGGCTCATTATATGTAGCCACTCTTTCAGTACCTATTGATAATTGCATCCCTTATGTAACTTAATAATACGTTTTAAGCAACCAGTTATTAACTACTTTCAAGCCACCAGTTTTTATTATATGAATTGCAACCAGTTATTTTTGCATTACCTATAACTAGTTACTTTAACATTACCATTAACTAGTTGTCTTACTCCCTACTCGTAAGGTTGTAGCTACCTCCAATGACATCCCCATGTTAAAATAATGAGCTTAGCAGGCAAACTTCAATCAGTTACTACTCGTTCTAAAATCCATTATGTCGTAACGTCTTTTTTTGCTGGGATCTACAAAATTTTAGTTATATTCGTCTAAAATTTTAATTTAATGTTGAAATTATAAATATTTATCTCTTAATCTCTTAATATTCAGCAAATATTTCTGCTGATTTAAGAGTAGTTTGTTTATTCTACTGAATTAAATTTTTTCTAAATGCTATAACAAATTCAACTAATACATATTCCGAGAAATTGCTCTTCATGAAATTATGATTTAACCAAGCAGCAAATAGAATTATAATATCATTTCGCTTATAAATTTTAAAAACTTTTAATGCCGAATAAAATTTAAAAAAGTTTAATTTTTGTTCAGATTATTTTAATTTGTTGTCAATTTTAATTTGAAGTAACATTTAGGGTGTTTGCAAACAGGCTAAATTGAATCTAACTTAAATTATTTTTGTTATAAAAGTTAGCAACACAATTAAGAGTACATGTTGCTTAATCTAAATGGGTTGTCAATTTTTGAAAACAGAAAATGTGTTGTTTCGAAAAATGAAAAAAGAAATATTTCTTTAAATTTGTCTATTTTTCAAGTTATTTTATAATTTTTCCTACAAATTCGCATAACGATTTTTGAAACAAGCCGGAAATTTAAAAAAATTGCGGGTAATAAACTAAATGTAATTACAAGGTGGCGCAAAAGTAATCCTTCTATCAGAAAATGCTATAAACTTTGCGATTGGCCCCTAATGTCAGTTCTGTTTTGACATTTGTGTAGTAAACACATGCGAAATACACGTTAATAAACAATGTTACGCTACACTGCTCCAGAACGCGGAATATTGGTGACTATTTATTTGAGCAATAATGAAGATGATTTTTCATCAAAAATAATCATGAGTGATGAGGCCCATTTCCATCTTAGCGGGTACGTAAATAAGCAAAATTTACGCTTCTGGGGCACTGAAAATCCGCGTGTAACCCACGAAGAGCCATTACACCCGCTCACCCGCTGTTTTCGCTGGAGGAGTCATCGGACCTTTTGTCTTCGAAGACGTCGCGGGCCAAACGGTTACTGTGAATGGTGAGCGCTACAGAGCAATGATCAACGAGTTCTTTTTGCCGCAACTTGATGAATTGGGATTGGAAAACATGTGGTTCCAACAGGACGGTGCAAGGCCACATACTGCACGTGCCACAACCGATATGCTGAAGGATGCATTTCCCGGGCGCCTTATCTCCCGTTTTGGCGATTTGCACTGGCCAGCAAGATCGCCTGATTTGACCGCTCCAGACTTCTTTTTGTGGGGCTTTTTGAAGTCGCGGGTTTATGTCAACAAGCCTCAGACTCTTGCAGCTCTTAAAGACAATATCCGTCAAGAATGTGAGGACCTATCGCCGGAAGTTTTGACCAAAGTGACGGAAAATGCCATAAAAAGGGCTCAAATGACAATCAACTGTGGCGGCGGCCATTTACATGACATCATATTCTCGACTTGATGTAAAAAAAATTAAAAGACCTAATAAAAATAATCCACAAGAAGAATCAAAGTTTTTATTATTTTTTTTTTAAATTACAGCCAAAAAACATCGGAAGGTATTTTTGCGCCACCCTGTAGAAGTTGGGATTCCGCACACTTTAGGCAAAATTTTTGAAAGCTGACAACCGAATTTGTATTGTTTAGCGATTTATAAGATGTCAGTATGTGCATTTGGTTCTTGCATATCTGCTGGTCTCCCAGAAATAAATCTAACAAATAGAAAAAAAGTTACTAAATAGTTAAAAACTATCTTGCAGAAGAAAATGATAAAATCAACAGAATATGTTTGCTATTTAGAAGTAAACAGATAAAATAAAACGGTTAAATATACTAAATTTAAGATATATTTGAGTTAACTACACTCACCAAAAACAGTCTGTAATGGCAACTGAAAATTTTGCTGTTATTACGGGAAATTTTTCTAATTTGAGCCCAGCGGTATTTTTTGTTAATCTTAGCAACACATGTCTGCTAATGTGTAGTACCATGATATTAGTAGAAAAATAAGTAGCCGCTACTAAATTTTAGTAAACTTTTTGTTAAGTGGGACTTAAAATCGGGTTGCTAAAATCAACAAAAAAAATTACTAATTATTATTAATATTAGTACAACCAAATTAGTATAACAAATTAGTAAGCGGTACTAAATGTTATTAAATTGCTATAAACTCAATGAGTTGTAAAATATAGCAAAAATTTATTTATAATAAAATAATATTAAAATTAACAAATTAACTGAGTTTATTTTTAGATAAACTTGTTACACTTTAAAGCTGCTAATTTATTTTAAAAGTGCGTTATAAATTCGAATATACATATTTTAACTTTTTTTCGAGTAAAAAATTTTAATTTTTTTTTTCAAAAAATGTTTTAGAGAAAATTAAAAGAATTCAATGGCTTAAAAAATAGTAAAAACAAACGAATTTATCATTTTGTTTTAGTTTGCTAATATTTGTTTTAAAAAAATTTTTTTGTGAATTTTTTGGATTTTAGGGTCAGATTTTGATTGTTTTAAGGGCTGAGTTTTAGAACTGCAAAAGTTTTTAGTGCTATTTTAAGTGTCCTATCTTAACTATCCTTTTTTTAACCTATTTAATATTTAAAGGCAATTTAAGGTTGTAAATATAAGTATATATAAATAAAATTTCCTTCAATATCCACTATTTTAAAATTAGTAAATATTTTTGCTAATTTTAGCAAATCGGTTTCCAAAAATTTGTAAAATGATTTCTGAAGATAGCAACAAAAATTTGTAAATATTCTGTAAAAATTCTGTAATTTGTAAAATGTATAAAGCAAAAAAATTTACTAAATCATAATTTTTTTTACTAAAAATCAGTACAAAAATAGTAAAGTGGGATTGAATACCGTTTACAAATTTTTCTACTAACATCTTTTTCTGAGTAAACCCTGCTGAAATCAGTTACAAATTTTGCTGAATATTTGCTAACAACAAGTCAGAAAATTAAAGTCGGGAATGCTGACTAAATGATACCCTACCCCAAGTATAATTTTGGTAATTTTTCGGAAAGCGGTCAAAATTCCGGAAAGGACCCCACTTCTTGTTAATAGAGCAGAGTTATTTATAAATGAAATTGTAGAAAAATTTAATTTAATCAAATACCGGGAGGGTAGGACTAGGTCCGAATAGATATACTAACGATATTTTTTGCAAACGTCAAATGATATTTTAGAAAAAAGTCTGTCAGACGTCTTCCAAATCGATTTGAATAATTTTTAAAAATTTTGTGTTAAAAGACTGGTGTCAAAAAAGATTTTAATTGTCTAATTAAATTTTTACTAATTTCGAGTTGAAATTCAAAATTATTTATAACTTATTTTAAGAATCACAGTCGTTTCATTTTATACAACTTATTGTTTAAATATAAGTTGCTCATGTCTCTGCTATTATCTGGGAGATGTCGCTACAAGTGTATCCGAAGTTTTAAAGATTGCGCTATTTTTATTATTGCCGATTTTTAAAATTGTCACATATCTCGAAAACTGAGAGAAATAGAGAAATATGTACATTTCCTGTCCCTGTGAGTCCTCAATAATTAGATAATGTAATTTTATAAAATAGCTCATATCTCAAAAACTAAGCGAGATAAAGAAAGACTTGTTAAATTCGACAAAATTTAATTAAAATTAACAGATCACAATTCTTAGCTAAAAACAGGAATTCCTTCTTTTTTTAAAAACATATGATTTTGTTGAAAAAACAGACATAGTATTTTGAGTGCAGTTACAAACATCAGCACAAACGCGTTATACCCTGACCACATAGAGGTGAAGGATAGAATCAATAACGAAAAAATACTGTTATATCTACAAATATTTGGTTACATTTATTTACGCTGAATTTCAGTGAGCTGCTGATTTCAGAAGGGTACATTGTTTTTCGCATTAAAAATAAAATTTTATAATATGTTGTATATACATATTTTTGTCGACTTTTCCTATGAGTGTATGTTGTAGGTTAATTTTCCTTTGAAAACATGTTTTGTGACCATCCATCCATTCAATAGATTCATCCAACTGGCAGCAAGTAGTTGCTTCGCTTCAATGATTTCATTTGGAGTCCATCCATCTTGTAGTAAGTAACCCATTCACATACACCTTACCAATTGATGAAGGTTTTATTTTTGACTGTGTGTGGGTGTGTGAATGGATGTGTATGTTTTGCATGTTTGTGGGTTTTAATTGCTTGCCCGAGTATGTGTGCTTGCTGTGGTACTGCTGCCGTTGTAGATGCTGTGGGAATTTATCTTTTAATATTTGTTTTTACATTTTCCTTTATATCGTATTATCGTTAATGTGCTTGTACATATTTTCATCATATATCGATCTGTCAGTGTTGTCAGTTTTTTTCTATTCCTTATCCCCAATTATTGATTTGTGATCCCCCAATTAGGTTTTTCCGATCCTTAAAAATCCAAAATTTGTATTTTCTATAAAATACATATCCTTGCCATAACCCTTCCCAAAATTAAAGAAAGTCGCAACAGCCAGCGATATTTATTTAATTTAATACGCACTCCAAAAAAAGACATAAACTAAAAATTAATCCAAAATTTCCTTTAAAATAGTTAAAAAATTTTCCTCAATTTAAGTCAAATTTTATTAAAACCCTCAAAATCCTATGTTTGGGTAAAAACGAAATAGTTTATATACGCACAAATAGTTTTTATTTTTCCTAAGTAATATTTCTTAATTTTAGGAAAAAAACAAGTATATTAAGTAGAATTTTGCAATTTTTATTGGGTATACAAGTTAATAATGTCGATTTTTTTGCTTGAAAAATGCATTTATTATAATTATTCAAAGTATTTTTCATCGTTAGCCACTACTTTTTCCCATCTTTCTGGTAGCATATGGATTCTACGCCAAGAGAAATGTTCCGGTCTTGAGGTAAATAATGAATCAAACCAATTTCTAATACCCTGTGCTAAAGTGAAGCGTATTCCAGTAAGGGCGTTCTGCATCGATCGAAACAAATGATAGTCGGAAGGGGCAAGGTCTGGGCTATAAGGCCAAAACTTCCCATCCACTGTTTTCCAAATAGTTTTTGACCGGTCTTGCAACATATGGCCCAGCGTTGTCATGATGGAAGATTATGCACGCAGAGAAAAAACATGGTTGTAATATGATCACTGCTACTATATTGTGCTTGCTGCAATTGGGTATGGTTGTCACAACCAAGTTATTGGTTTTCTTACCATCAACATGGTCTCTACCATCATTATTTAGTAAATATTTTACTATTTTATGATTGGCACCTTCTATTTTATATCATGATTGGATGTTACCATACTGTGGTAACACAAATTCAGACTATGAAAAAAATATGATAATGTTGACAACAATCAATAAATAATTATACAATCAAAGAAAGAAAAGTTCTTAAAGTCTGTGATTTTTTCCCCAACAATTTTTCTTCAAAAAGTCCTTAAGGAAATATTCTTAAATTTAAAAAGCTTTTTCATAGTTTCTAAGAACTTTTCCTTTAAGATTATCCAGGAATCACAATATAGTTATGAGGGGCCATAAAATGATAGCATTTTGAGCATACTATTATTACGTGCGATCATATTATGATAAATTCAATATAACATGTTTATTTAGGACCATAATATGGTAATTTTTGAATCATAATATAACTGTAGGGACCATATTATGGTAAAAATATAATTATTTTATTATCATAATATGATAACCATAATATAGTACGATTATGGTTGGTACAACCATAAACCCAAAAATATATGATGCTCTTCGAATATGCTTGACCCAACCATGTTTTTTCTTTGCGTGTGGACTCGTGTCTGGTCGTTTTTCGTTGCTTGCTCTCTTCAAACGAATCAATTGTGTTCAACAGCAAAACAAAACACCCATAGATATTCGGCTTCGGCGTTGATTTGGCTGGTTGGCCGGGCACAAAATTCGACATTATTATAGCGCTTAAAAAATGTATGTACACTTTGGCGTCTATCGAGTACTGAATTATAATGAAAAAACCATATTTGTTATTATTGATACAAAACATATGTGATAGTTATGTCATCTGTTCTCCAAATCGGCTTTACTTGTATACCCAATAAGAAAAACATCTTAGTTTTAAGAAAATTGCATACTAGAATATAACAAACCAAAGTCTAGTTAAAACAAAAAAAAAAAACAAAATAGAACATAATTTACTCTCATTTAGTTCAAAAAATATGAAAGTACGTGAACTTAATGTGTGTTAATTTTTTTCTCGCGAATAGTACAATTAACTAAATTTAAGAAAGCCGGTTCTAAATTCAGTTTTTAAGTCTACCACTTTTTAATTTTTAAGAACTGTTTTCTAAAAATTAGTTCAGGTAATTAAAAACAAAAAGGAATAAATTTTTTCCTATGCAGTAATTTTAGAAACTGATGTACTATTTTTATAAAAAATTTTCATGCAACTTAGTTCAGATAAATTTTAAAAATTTTAATAATATATTATTTTTAATTTTTAAGTAAAAATTTTCTAAATTTTGAAAAATAATAGGCTTAGGTATAGGATTTTTTTTGTTGGAAGATGTTTAACTAATTTTTAATATTTAAAAAAACCAATCATTTAAAAACAAACTAGTTACTTTCCTAATTAAAAAAAAATATTATTAAAGGAAACAAATTAAAGTATCCATTAAAAAAAATCATCGTGCATGATTGGTTTGTGATTGTGCGTGAGTGAAAAATCGCTCTTAACAGTCTTAAATATTGAACTATAAGTGGCTTAAAATATATATTAAAATTTTTTTAGTAAAAGGTAAAAAAATTCGAATTTGCGCTTATATATAATAATTTTGTTTGCTGACTACAATACAAAATAACGCAAGCACATTTTATACATAACGGCATAATGACTTTCCTATAATTAACGTAGCGGCTATTAAACTTTATAAAGGGTGGTTCAATTTTAAGGGCCAATGTTGAATGTGAACCACACCTAAGCGTCAAGTTTTTTTCTGCATTTCATTGGTCACTTTTCAATTTCAGTCTAACTCAATTTTAACCATGTAAAGATACGCAACGCGTTATAGTTATTCAGGCTTATTATGAAAATGGTCGTTCAAATCAAAATGCACTTTGTGATTTTTTTGGTCAGCATAATCAAACAAATGTGTCCACAATCGGGAGTATCGTGGGCAAATTTCAACAAACCGGGTCTGGGAAAACACCTGTGCATGCTCGCCCAGTTCGTTCTGCGGAAAACATTGCTGTTGTTCGCGATTGTGTGTAATGAGGTCGGCCAAGCATTAACCGTGAATGGTGTTCGCTATCGCGAGATTATAAAGAACTTATTGTGGCCAGAATTGAGGATACGACCCTGGACGATATGTGGTTTCAATAGGACAATGCCACTTGCCACACAGCTAACGAAACAATGGCTCGTTTGCGCGACAAATTCAATGGCCGTGTTATCTCACGTGGTGGCGATGTCAATTGGCCGCCAACTTCATGTGCTTTGACACCGTTGGACTTTTTTCTTTGGGTTTGTTTGAAAGAAAAGGTGTACGTCGATAAGCCAGCAACAATTCAAGAGCTAAAGGATGAGATAATTCGGCACATTAACGGCATAGAACCTCAATTATGCTTTAGCGTCATCGAAAATTTGGATCATCGGATAGAGTTGTGCCGCCGAGGTCGCGGCGGCGATTTGGCCGATATTTTGTTCCATACATAATTGTACCATACCATATTATCATAATAAAAAGAAATGACAATAATTTCCTAAATAATTTGTGTTTTATTCAAAATCAACATCGGCCCTTAAAATTTAACCATCTTTATTTATCGAGGGCACCAAAACTATTCTTTTTTTCACTTAATAATAAAAAAGTTAAAATTTGTATATGTCAATTAATGTTTAAGCTAAAAATGCAATAAAGTAAATTTATGACATTTTTTCATTTTCCAATAATAACAAGAAATGTAACTGTGATATTTTGTATGTTTGCAACAATTTCCTTAAATTAGTTAATTTAAGAAGACAAAGGATCCCCAGTGTTCCTTAGCCATAGATGCCGTGTGGTACTTAGGGAGTCCCTTTTTGTAGTTCCCTCAAGGAGAACCATTACTTTTGAATTCAAATCTTAAAGACTATTTATAACATAGTCTTGTAAGGCTTCTACTGTTAATAGACCTTTTCAATATTAATATAATTTTGAATGAAAATATATATTATGCCTCTATGGCACTGAGAACAACATAATTTCAAATTTATTTGTACATAAAATGTAAACAAAATTTTATTAAAAAACCAACTTAAATTAAATTTTTCTTAAAACCAAGGAAACATTTCCTAACTAAAAGTAAAATTTAAGATAATTTATCAACTTAATAAGAGGAAATTTTTGCTGTTTTCTAATAAAAATTTAGTTCTCAATAATAAAATTTTTCTATATTGCAATTTAGAAATTTTTACCAAACTTTAAGTAAAATTTGTTTTATTTTTTTTATTAAATATTGGTAAAAAGTTAATTTTTCTAAATTCTAGTTAATTTTTTTTTGGTGCATTTGTATCATTCAGTTATTGAATTATATTTATTCGAGTTTTTTTTTTGACAGGCTAGAGTTTTTTGTTGTTTATTTTTGCATGAATTTTATTATAGTAATAATAGGGAGAATATGTTTTGTAATGCGTCTACCAGGTATTATTATGCAATGTTACCATCAATTATAAAATAATTATATAAAATGTTTAAAGAATACCACGGATCCACAAATAAAATTTTTCTCCATTTACGTAAAAAAATTATCAATATGGGAATAAATCCCCTAAATTGGCAGCACTGCTATTTGTGCATCTAGTGGTCTGTATTAATATTGTACATAATTAAATGAAGTATGAAACTTGCTCCACTGTTGAAACCTAAGATTACTTATTAACAGGGCAGGGACTTTAATTCAAATCCGTGCTTTGTTATAAATGCATATTTTGGATAATTAGTTTTTAACCGCATATTTTAAGTTTTTTTAGTGCATATTTTTGCACATATTTCTGCATAGTCTCTTTAAATTTAAATAAATGATATTATGTTGTTTACTTTTTTCGATCAGTTAGATTTATATTTTTGTTTAAAATGAGCTTAAGATTTTTTTTTTTAATTTTATTTTTTATTTATCTCAATATTTTGTTTCCACATTCGGTGACGTCTCCAGGTGAAAAATTTGCCAATATATATAATTTTTTTTTTTTAATGGTAGGAAATCAAAAAATTGTTTTTTTCAAAAAAGATCTTACCCCCCGTTGCCACATGGAAGTGTCAAAAACTCAATACACTAATACTTTTTTACTACCACACTCACACTTAAGCTGAAGGTCCATACCACGCGTTTTCGAGTCAACGCTTTGTACGCATATACGCTTTACTGAAATTCAAGTTACATGTGACGCTTTTTACGCTTTTGTTTTGAATAGCTGTAGTGTAAATTTGTTGAATAAAATACATTTAAAATAAAGAACTTCGTGTTTTTTACAGCTTCAATTAGTTTTTTCTCCATTGTGTTGTTTTTAAAATGAAAATAACCTATCAAAATCAGCTAATCTGTTCGTACGCTGCTTATGACGCTTACAAAAGTAGAAAGTATACCTACTTTTCGCGTCATACGGGTCATACGCGTCAAGGAATCCTACCCTTTGGTACTCTGTAATATACGTTTTTAATAGGTGTTTTGTTCAGGCTCTGCCTATTTCTGGAGGATCTAGCTTGTCTAAAACTTTGGATTCTGAAGAGATCTTTTACCGAATCGAAATACATGTATCAACCTAGCTAAATATAGTGAATTTGTTTTGTTTTTGTAAATTTTGTATATATTACTCGATCTCTCTGTGTTAATTATATATGTATTTAAAATTTATCAGGTTCGAGATCAAAAACCATAAGTTCAAAATCATTAGTTGTATGTGGGTTGCGTGGTTCACAAGGAGGCTGACGATGACCTGGTCGCTCAGGTCGAAAGTGTGCACTCCCTCTCTAGCGATGATCCTTACAATTTTTTTCCATTTAAAAATTAGTGTTTACTATTCGTAAGTAACATTTAATTATGATCTCGAGCCTGATAAATAAATAAAAATGAAACTGTTTTTTTAGAAACAAATCTTTCAAAAGTTTGGCAAACGAAATGCTTATTTTAATGAAGAAAGTTGGGAAAGGGAAGATGGGGATTTTTAATAAGAATTTATATGGTGTTTTGAAAGACGCACATTGTATCAAGAGAGCTTCGCTAAAATTGAGGTGGATTTCCAAATGAGGATACGGTTTGGAGTTCTGGAACCCAGCTTCGCTCAGCTGTCGTGGGTATCTTGTCTCCGAAAATTCTATTTCATCCCCTTAGAATACCCTGCCCCAATTTTAAAAATCTATTCCATTATAGAAGACATTCCTTTTATCCTTTTTTAAATGATAATCCAAAATTTTTTATTCAAAACAATCATAATTAAATGAAATAAATAAATAGAAACAAAAATAGACACAATTACAATATATTAAGATTAAAAACAACACATAGAGATAAAAGAAAATCATTGAATTTATACGATTTGTTATCGGAATATCATGAATCAAACTTCTTTAATCAAACCCAGCAAAAAAAAAAAAAAATGGTAGTCATTCTGTGACTATAACTTCTTTCATTGCTTCCTAAACTTCAGTTGACATTCTTTTATGATTTTTTGGTTTTATTCTAAGGCATTCCAAAAGCATTCATGTATTCATATTTCAAATGCAGTGATCTGGATATAAACCCGATGCATATCTTAAAATATCACTCTTCATTACTTATAAAGCATAAGTTATAGTATATCGTATATTTTTTTGAATCTTAAGCATTTATTTAAATTGAGAAGGTAGTTCTGATGAACTTTTTTAGTTTTTTTATTAAATCATTTTTTTATATTTTAGTTTAAAATTTCACTTGTTCCAGTTTTAATTCAGAATTTATGAAAATAATTTTAAAATTGTGAAAAAATTATTTCAAATTGCCCAAAAATATTTTAAAATTTTGCAAAAATTATTTAAAATTGTTCAAAAATATTTTAAAATTGTCTAAAAATGTTTCAAAATTGTACAACCAGCTTTTAAATGATCCAAAAATATTTTAAAATTTGTCTAAAAATTCATTAAAATTGTTTTAAAATGTTTCAAAAATGCTTTTTCACTAATGCAGAATTATTTATTTGTTTTAATCGATTTCTCAACAATGTTAATTTTGTCGCTTACAACGGTATTCGCGGCACTGCTTCAATTGTATAAATATTAATTTTTTACTCACTAAACAGCGGATGAATTGTGCAAATTTCATTGCTAGGGTGTATGGATAATTATATCCCGGCAAAAATAAGTGGTTCTTAAGGAATTAATTTTTCATTAGTTCTACAGTATCGGTTAGTTCTGACTTTCCTCTTCTTAAGCAGTTCTTTTTCACAACTTCGAAATATGTGATTTGTAATAAAACTTAACATTTTTCAAATCTATGACAGGTAACTTATTTTAAATGGGGCTAAGACCCGATTACTGATGTCCTATTAAAATCCATATTACAAATTCAAAATTTATTTGGGAACATCAAAAGATCGTGTTTTTTCACTAAACTCCAAGAACTGCTTTAGATGCCATGAAAAATAATTATAAAAGAAAACTTCCAACCTATAACCCCCTATGTAAATATTATTGGTTCCGATCCAAATTTTCACAACACTGGAATCAAAATGAACTGATCTGGAATGTGCTTAAAACAAATAAATGAAGCTAATTGTATAAGTCATCAGGTGGAAGATATGGAAAATTATAAGGTGTCATAGCTCAATTCTTGTTCCTCAGCCAAATTTTAGGCGTTTGATAAAGCGTGACTTTCGATGATCTTTGGGTCTTCGGAAAAAAACAAATCTGGGTGAAACAACTTAAAAAAAAAAGAATCTATGAGACCTAAATCAACACATATTTACAGTCTCAACTTACCGACAAAAAGCATCACCGGATTTTTTAAATGCAAATAAAAAAATCTGATAAAATATGTATAGCTAATTTCTTCCGAATAGGATAGCAATATTCACAAAATAATTAAAATAATTTATTTTCTTTTTATTTTACGATGAGCATTTTTTAGAAGTAATTCGATTAATAAATTTTCACAAAGACAATTTTTTACAAAAATTATATGTAAATATTTTTTTTCCAAACCAGGAATCTCAAAGGTAACTACTTTATTATATTGTATAATATAGAGTTTATATAATAAAAAAATCGCAGTTGGTCAATGATGGTTAAAAGTAGATACACTCACCAAATAAATCAGTAATGACAACTGAAAATTTTGCTGTTATTACGAGAAATTTTGCTTATTTGAGCCCAGCGGTATTTTTGCTAATCTTAGCAATACATGTCTCTACTAAATTTTAGTAAACATTTTATTTTGTGAAGTGGAATTTAAAAAAAACATTTACTAAATATTATTAATATTAGTACAAAATTTTAAATTTTTTTTATCGTGCATCAAAATTTTTTATTTTATTTATTTTTTTCAAAAAATATTGTAGACAAAACAAAAAAAAAAAAATCAAAGGTTTAAAAATTGTAAAAACAAACGAATTTTTCATATTGTTTTAATTTCTTTTTAGTCCTATTTTAAGTGGATGTCCTATTTTTAGACATGAGTTGGTATCTTCACTTTCGATCCCTTTTTTAATCTATCTAACATTTTAATGCAACTTAATTATGTAGGTGTAAGTTTTAATAAAAAATAACATTTCCTTCAATATCCACTTCTTTGAAATTAGTATTTTTTTGCTAATTTTAGCAAATACGTTTTCAAAAATTTGTAAAATGATTTCTGAAGATAGAAACCAAAATTTGTAAATATTCTGTAAAAATTCTGCAACTTGTAAAATGTAAATAGCAAAAAGATTTACTAAATAATAATATTTTTACTAAAAATCAGTACAAAAATAGTAAAGTGGGATTGAAAACTGTTTACAAATTTTTCTACTAACTTTTTTTTCCGAGTGTGTAAGTATCGCTCTCCCGACACGTTTTCTACCGAATGGGATATTGATTGTTGCAGCAACAATTTATGTTCTTCTAAGCAATACGGTCTTTATATTGCTGTGTTTGCTGGGATACACCATGATTGATTTAAAACTTGTATCTATGCTTTAAATTCGAATTTAAAAATTTAAAATTTGAGAGAAGCATTCAAATGAAATTAATTTAATGTGAATAAAGGAAGATTGAAATATAAACGAAATATTTAATTTTAAAAAATTGAATATACGTAATTTTATAAAACTATTTGTGCTATTATGATTTAGAATGGTTTAGATAAGGCGATGAACTACCAAACAGAAGGCTTCTGGTTCGCACCTTTGTTAATTTATAACCAAATAAAAAACATTTTAATAGTAGAACATTAATTGTAAAGAACATATGTATAGAATAATAGGTACTGACAATAAGGAACGATAGAGAAAGGCAAAAGTTTATTTTTAGCTGTTTTTAAATATTTAAGTAGTTTTGACCTGATCTATTCACCACATTGACCTCCTGCTGACATTTAATATTTGCATGGAAATGTTGGCGGGTGTCACAGGCAATTTGCTTGGGAGCGGTTCAGCAAGTTAGTGCCATGTTTCTAAGACGTCTTAACGAGTTTTACAACTAGAGCATTTACTGTCCTCACGATTAAAAAATATAATTTAAAAAAATTAAAAGATTTGAAAGGCATATTTTTTTATTTTTAGTGCATATTTTAAATTTATAGTTCATATTTTTGGATTTTAATGCATATTTTTACTGCATAATAGTCATTGCCCTGTATACTAGGACTGAATATGAAGTTTTTGTTTAAAAGAAATTTTTTTAAATAATCAATTTTTCTTTCTTTTATTTTTTGGCCTTAATCACAAATTTCTCAGTAATGTTCAAAATATGATAATAGAGGTGGAATATGTTAGAGCGTCTAAAATCTTGAAGCAAATTAATTTACACATACAAATCCTTATACAGTTTACATTCGTACAGTGAAGTTATATCAATTTTAAAAATCATTTATAACTAGACCATATCCATTTTTAATTCAAAAAATAACAATTGTAATTACAAAATTCCAATTGATATTCAAAAAAACACAATTGTAACTTCAAGCCAGCAAATTCTATTTCAGGTATTACTTGGTAAAGGGTAGCCTATACCCTTACTTGGAAACCTAAAGTAATATGTTGCAAATATTGTGATAAATCACTACTTATTTGAAAGTTATGAAATAATGTTTTACCAATTTTGATATATGAATATCACTGCTTATTTTGAGGCTTTAAAATAATGCAATAAATGCAACCAACTTTATTTTCTATTAAGTCCCCAGCAAAAATGAAGCTGCCAAAGAAGCAATAAAAGCATCACTGCTATGACAAAGGCATGTCTTCTTTTCTGATGGTTTCATCGATGAATTTAACATTAGCGTGTGATAGGATGGAAGTATTCAAATGTAGCTACTAGCATTACTCATACTTTACTCTAAGGAAGCAATGACGATGCAATGATTAGATATTCTGATGCATGAGTGGAAAATGTTCATATACTTTGTAGTATTTAAGCTTTGATGAAAATTTTATTCATAAGAATGCAGAAAAATAAGTTTAAAGGAGCCAAATTTATAATTCTGCATTAGTGAAAAGCTTTTTTGAAACATTTTTCAAAAATTTTAAAGAATTTTTAGACAAATTTTAAAATATTTTTGGACAATTTTAAAACAGTTTTGGGCAATCTATATAAATAAAAATGAAATGATGTTCGTTGGTAAGCGCATAACTCGGGAACGGATGGACCGATTTGGCTAATTTTTTTTTTAAATGTTTGTTATGGCCCGAACTTGGTTTTTACGGAAAGAAAATTTAAAGAAGCTCACCGAAAAGTTAGATATATATATATAATATATATATATATATTGTACAAATCTCTATATATATAAAAATTACGTGTATGTTCGTGATCGCTAAACTCAAGAACTACTGCACCGATTTTGACCAAACTTTATGTACATGCTGAGTGAGGAGTGTTTCTGTGTGGTTTGAAGTTCATCCGACAGATGGCGCAATATTTAGTTTTTTTGTGTTTTTGCACCGTAACTCAAGAACTACTGCACCGATTTTGACCAAACTTTATGTACATGCTCTATGGGGCGTGAGGAGTGTTTCTGTGTGGTTTGAAGTTCGTCCGACAGATGGCGCAATATTTAATTTGTTTTTAGTTTTAGCTGACCCGGGCATGCATCGGATTTATATCCAGATCACTGCATTTGAAATATGAACACATGAATTCTTTTGGAAGTGCCTTAAAATAACACCAACAAATCATAAAAGAATGTCAAACTGAAGCTTAGGAAGCAATGAAAGAAGTTATAGTCACAGAATGACTACTTTTTTTTGCTGAGTCACCTTGTATAAAATAGGGTGACTATAAATTTCTCGATAGATAGATACAAAAAAAAAGGGTGCTAAATGTTATGGTATTGGAATCTTTAGTCCACAACAGTTATTTTGGTTTTATCATACCATATTACCAAAAAAGGTAAAAATATTTTCATTCAAATTCAATATTTGCACATACCTGGCTTCAGACGTGTTTTGTCCAATTTTAGTATGTATGATCTTCTTTGACAAAAATAGGTTTTGCTTTTTTTTCTGCAGCCTTGAGAACCAATATTTTTAAACTTCCACAAAATGTATATATGGCTATAAACACTTTTTGTGTGAATGGGTTTGTGTATGTATGTGTGTTTATGAAGTTCTTCTAATATGAATTGAACTAATTTTATATATAAACAAATAAAACGAATTGGAATTTTTTGAATATTTTTGAAACAGGCAGCAAACGAAATTTAAATTTGTAATAACTGTAGCGGATACAAATAAACCACAAATTTCTGTTTGTGGGTAGATTTTTTTATTAAATTTCAAACAAATGAAAAAAAAAATAATGAAACTAAAAAAAGTCTGTAAATGATAGTAAATTATTTTGAACAAATGTATATAAAAGTTAATATAGAATTTTAAATATATGTTCCTTTATTTGTAAACTACAAACACTAAACTACATAATATTCTGAGTGCATGTATGTTTTCCCTCCTAAAATTTGAAATATGTTTTGCTTGGAGTATTTGTTAAATCACTAAGCATATTTTGGAATTCTCGCCAAGGACGTGGTAAAGATGTGGTATAATCAGTTCAGAGTCTCCCCTAAAGTTGGAATTTGGTCAAAAGGTTCCTCCTCCATCGTAGACATCTGCTAAGACGGGATTTTGGAAGATCCTATGGGGAGGGGCTAAAAAGGGAAAAATTCAACACCTTAACGGTTTGCCAAAACCGTTGATATTAGAAAGCTGAAATTTGGTATATAGGCTCTTCCCCCGGCGAAAACATCCACTCAGGCAGTATTTTTGAACATTTCCACAGGGAGGGGTAAAACGGAGAAAGTCTCCCGCATAAGGGCATGCCAACCCCCTTTGGCTAGATAACTGAATTTTGAAACATATGCTCTCTGGAGTATGGGCTTACTCATCGATAATGTATATTTTAGAATTTTCGCTAGAGACGTGGTAATTGTACAGCTTAATGGCGGTTGAAATTCGGTATGAAGGTTTCTCCTCCTGTGTAGACATAAACTAAGATGAAATTTTTGGAATATCCTTCGGGGAGGAACAAAAAGTGGAAATTCACCTAGGGATTCCGGGTAATCCTGAGCTTAAGCCCGTGCAACAGTTTTCTATTGTAGAAAAATATAAAAAGTTAACACCGAAAACTGCAAATATCTTGCAGAAAACTGAATTGCAAATATTGAGGTAAGTTAGAATATTGAGGTAAGTTAAGGTGAACAAAGCTGTGAGAATCAGCGCTAGAGGGAGTGCCTCACACTTTTGTCCTGAGCCACCAGGTCATCGTCAGCCTCATTCGAAACCAGCACCCACAACAACATGGTTTAAACAACCTTTACATATGGGAAGCATGAGGCTGACGATGACCTGGTCGCTCAGGTCGAAAGTGTGTGTCACTTCCTCTAGCGATGATACTTGGAATGTTTTTTTTTTGCTTCATAAATTTGTCATGCACGTAAAAACCTTTTGTGATGAACGTTGAATGTTCTACAAAATAAGCCAATTGTTGCATTTACGTTTATGTGTCGAACGTTGGAGACCATTTGAGGGGCAACGTTGCCTTTTTATTTGAGTCCCACAATAAGTTAGCTAAAATTGTTCATGGAAAGAAACAAATAGGGTGAAAAGGAAGTACATTAAATATAAAAGATGAAAAAAATATTTCCAAATAAAACATTTTTTATAAAGTTTCTTTTTTATTATTTTATATTGATTTTTTTAATATTTTTTTTTTTTAATGTACATATCTTTTTTGATCTTTAAAATTGAATAGGAATTTACACCTAACCAAAAACTACTCATATTTACTTGTCAAATTTTTGTATTGCGCATAGAAATTTTAAATAAAAAATTCGTTAACTTACTTTGCTTTTTGTAAATAAACGGAGGTTAAAAGCTTGTTATAAAGTATCCTAACAAAAATAATAAACAAAAAACCTAGATGCATATAAAAACCAAAAAACTCTCAACGTATTTTCATTACTTAAATTTAAAAAACGTAAAAAGTTTACAAATGAAAATTCATGCAATCTTGATACGAGGGCGGATCAATAAGTCCGTGACTTTTCGAACTTTCCTCGTAGTTTTATGAAATGCAACACTGCTGCCATCAAGTACCACCTGTTAATAGGCTACTGTTCAATTTTTAGAATGTTCCGTCAATTACTTTGCGTTTAACAGCTGTTAAAAACATACAACCTCGTGGATTTTTTTTAAAAATGGAAAAAAAGTGAATTTCGAGTGCTCATTAAACATTATTTTTTGCGAAAAAACCGTCAATCAAACCAAAGAAAAGCTTGATAAATACCATGGGGACCCTGCACTATCGATTTTAAATTGTTAAAAAGTCCTTTACGGATTTTTGTTGTGGCCTTACAAGCACGGAAGATGCCGAACGTTCTGGACGCCCAGTTCCGGTCTCGACATCCAGTGGTTTTAATTTTGAACGATCATTTGGGTATGAGAAATCTTTTCGCAAGATGGCTGCCGCGACCACCAACGGAATCGTGTGACAGCTTAGTTTCCTTATTCTCCGGATTCAGCCCCCAGTGACTATTTCCAAACCTAAAGAAATGGCACAGTGAAAAGAGACTTAGCTCCAACGATGAAATTATTGATCAAACAAATGCCTATTTTATGGACCTCGAAAAATCATATTTTTTGGAAGGGATACGAAAATTGGAGAATCGTTGGACTAAAGGAGATTATGTTGAAAAATAAAAAAAACTTGTTTCATTTAAAAAGTCACGAACTTATCGATCCGCCCTCGTATACTAGTTTGCAAACTAAAATATTAAAAGAAAAAACGATTATTAATATTGAAAAAAATATACACTTAAAATAGTTTGTAAGTTAAAATAAAAAGAAATGCCATGTACAAGAAATTATATTTTATTTAAAAACCGGTCTACTTAATTTTCATTTAAGTCAAATGGCTTTTGTTTTTATTTTTAAATGTGTTTTAAACAACTGATACATCCTTAAGAAATAAATGAAACGATATAATTATATAAAATAAATGTAAAAATTTTACCTACCAGTTGCTTAAAAAATAAATGATTTTATCATTTATTTGAAATTGTTTCCGTTCTTGTATTTTTTTTCTTAATTTACAAAAACTTTTTTATTAAACTACATAATATTCTGAGTGTATCTTTTTTAGGATGGAGACAAGTGTTGCCTTTAATGAAATATCAACTTCTTCGTTGAAAGGGTTTTAACATTTTCCCGGGCGGAAGAATGATGGCAACGACTTCCTCTCCAATAGCCTGAGATGACCCATTCAAATAATGAATTTTGTGCATGTGGTAGTGCGGCGTTCGGGCGGATTCGTTTATTCTGCATGATTAACGATTGTGCGGTTTCCGTGTACGACGTCCACCTCCCAGAATGTGGAAAACTCGGAATGCGCAAGGGGGCCAATAGATCCAAAATGCTTTGTTAGTTTGGTATCTTCTATAGGTGGTGGGAGTGTAAACACTATATAATCACGAAGATGTAAACACCAAGTCGCGACCGGGTGCAGCGTCGAATATGCCATAGTCCATGTTAATACGGCGCATTGGCGGGCCGAATTCCGGAAACAAATTTATTATTAAAAATGAGTGTCCAGAGGGGGGGGGGGATGTTATGGTCATAATCTGCTGAATGATTCTAGAATTTAAGCTTTACTAATTCAATCGGAATAATGGGTTCTTTTTGAGGTCGAACCGATTCATAACATGGTTTGGAAACCGACTCTATCTTGGCAGGTAACGAAAAGTAAACGTCAGGGGGTGGAACACTGAATGATGATTACTGCATTTTTTCAGTAATTAGTAAAAATTTACTGGTAATGCAAATTAAATTTCATTATCGGTAAATAATTACTGAAATTTTTTTCAGTGATAATTACACACTCTTTCTTTTTTTCATTCAATAAAATTGTGAAAAAATATGAAAAACAAATTAAACCAAATTTTTATTTTGCCTTTCTTGTTTCTAAACGTCAGTCAGTCGAACTATTAAGTTGTGATTTATCTTATATGTTGTACTGCCTTTAGTGCTTTAATTTCTTTTTAAACATTTATAATGAACGAAATCAATTGATATGTATGTATATAATTCGCTCACCCTATGTAAACACCTTATGCCTGCAAACAGAAACAGTCAATTTTTAAGGAAAACTATACGTGAATTAACAAATTTTATGCTTTAATTATAATAAATATTACCAAAATTATCAGTAAAAACATTGAAAAATATAAATTTATCAATTTAAAGGCGCTAAAAAACCAATTTCATATTTGCAGCCTCATTTTAAATATTTTTTCCTCAGTAACTGGGAGGAATGTATTTCCCTTATTTTCTAAACTCTAGACTAAACACAAAACTTAACTGTAAAGTGTGCTATGATTGTAATGGGTGTGGAAACAAAGAGATGAAGGGAGTTTCAGTAGTGTTGTAATTGAATTTTGATTTCATGTTCTTTGAAATCAAAAACAAAAAAACTCTAAAAATATGATTGAATTTGCATTAGACTACGTATGTATGTATGTGTTATATTTTACACATTTACAAACTTACTGATATAGAAGTTCATTCATAACAACTCAAATTTCATATTTTACAATTATTAAGCACTCTCTAGCATCATAAAATAAAAATGTAATAGAAATAGAAGTATTTACAGTACAGTAGATGATGTTATAGTATACATAAGAAACAAAATATGTCTGGTGTATTTGTGTGTACTGTAACAAAAAAAAAGTTTTAAATGAATATTTTAATTATGCAAAATAAATTTGGTTAAAATTTCACTTAATGAACAAAGAACAATTATGAGAGGATCAGATTTACAAAGTGCGATTGATTTTCAATTAAATAAGTTTTAAACTTTCATACAAAATATATTATGTACTATTTAAAATATTTATGCATATTATTTATTATAGCAAATTTTCCGAAATAGTAAAAATTAAAGCATGCAAATGGGGGTTTCTTTTAATTATTACCTAAAAGTTTGTGAAAGAATTAAAGCATATATGAATTTAATGTTTTTAATAATTTTATTAACGGGGTTGTTTTGAAGGTCACTTAGAGCAGGGTTAGTAGATTTTTTTTTTTTTGTAAAAATAAGTCGCGTGCCTCTTTAGTACACTTGAATTTAAATTTTATAAAATCACCATATACTGAAAACTTATTATACTGAAATACTGGTAGACCAGTCCACCCGTAAAAGGTAGCCCGATCGACAAGTACAAATAACTTTTTATATAAAAAATATACCATTTTTTTAAAATAGAAAATTTTTTCCAAAATAAAAGCACTTTTTTCAAAAGAACACATTTTCAAAAAGGTACCTTTATCAAAAGAAAATAACCTTTTTCAGAAAAGTACTTTTTTAAATAAAAAAATCCTTTTTTTTTAAAAAGTACGAGTACTATTTAAAAAAAAAAGGATTTCGTAAAAGGTATTTACCAAACAAAACTAGTGCTGCCAAAGAAGCCATACAAACATCACTACTGTGGCAAAGGCATGTCTTTCCTGATGGAAGTATTCAAATTAGAATGGAAGTTTTCAAATTAGGATGGAAGTATTCAAATATATCTTCTTACCACTAATTTTACTCCACTCAAAGAAAGCAACGTTAGGATATTCTTGCTAGAGACCGAAACGTCACTTAAGTGACAAGTGAGGGCTTACACGCGGACAACACGAAACCACTCAAAGGTCGATATATACCACCAAAACTCTAACCCATCGGTCCGAACAATTAAAAGTCACAAAAAACAAATTCGAAACTAAAACATGATGTTGGCCTTCACTGGCCCTATCTGCCTTATTCGTCCGTCTGTCCAGTACAATAAACACAAACCCACAAACCACGATACTCACAAAACTATTTCGTTATATACATGAATCTAAAAGGAATCTTCATGCCAAACATAATTCAATTTTTTTGGTAAATAATGTCTTAAAACTAACATATAAATAATTTCTCCATTGGTTAAAATAAATTCTTATAAAAATATGATTATAAATATTTACAAAAAACCCGGGTAATTTTGGGGATCCTTAAAAATTCCAAATCGGAATTCTAAAAACTCAATTCTGGCATCACCATGTCATAACAACTTACACTGGACGAAATGACTGCCAACAACAAATTACATAGGGAAAAATTAGCAACATATGTGTGGGTACTCAAATTTTTTATCTTCGGCCCACAGGAAGTTTTCGTGCGATTTTTTTTTAAAATTTGTAATATTTTTTAGGGAAATCAGCCTCTTTTTCAAATTAAGTTTTTTGTGTATGGGCCCCAGGGGGGCAGTGAATGATTTTAAAGGCGCTGCAGTAGAATTTTCTTTTGTAAAATCACCCCAAAGGTGTCTTAAATGGTGCCGAAGTCAAAATTTTTCTTTGGGAAGTCGTCCTAAAGGGGTCCTAAATGGATCTAGAGGGAGACACATAAAAGAAAATGAATTTTTGAGATCCTGCGGAAACTTCATATCATTTGAGTATTTACACTTATATTACTACGCGTTCCGGTTTTACAGGCCCCGGCCCCAAAAGTGGAAGATAAAAAAATAATTTTTTATATTCCAAAGGGGGTCATATTTTTTTTAAGCAACGCCCGACAAAGTGCACTTCAGCCTAAAATACTTATAAAAACATTTTCTTTATCTAATTTTAAATTCTAATTAAACTTTCTCTGTTAGTACTCCGGCCAACAAGAATTTAAACGTAATAATGAAATTAGTTATTTAATTTTTTTTATTATTTATATGTAATAAACCCGAAAAAACGCAATGAAAATTTTATTCGATCCATAATTTTTGATATGTCTTAGGATGTAGGCCACGAATGTAAACACATTTAAAAAATAAATATTCACATATTTAAGTTTTAACGAAAACCCAGTTTTTTCCCTTAAATTTTCATATTATTATTATTTTTAATACGATTTTAAAGTATGGACTCTGAGCTTTTAAAACCATGTCAATTTATTTCGATTAAACTTTTACTTCTTTTAATAATTTAAAAATTTTAACACATGCCAGTTAACATTTTACTCAATTCATTTCACCATAAGAATCGCAATCTTTACATCAGAATTTGCAGAAAATTCACACTAAAGTACAAACTTAATAACATTTTTGTTTAAATTCGTTTTGTATGAATTCACTATGTCGCAACGAAGTAAAGTAAGTTTTTCAATTTACTTAATTTAAAATCCTTATTTTTTAGGATTTTGAAGTTTATGTGCAACAAATCGTTTTTCTAATCTTCCCTACAATACTTCAATATTTTGTTTAAAAACGCAGTGACAACCTCGGCTCAAGTACGTATAACAGAATCCCTCGCAAAATTTTATTCATAAACGCTGCAGTGACTAAAAAAAATTTTGTAAGTTATTATGCGAAATTTATGCAGTACGTTCAAAAGAAGCTGCAGCATATTAATTTAAACAAGTAAAAAAGGGCTAAATTTGGCTGTGCCAAATCTTTGAATACCCTCCACCATAGGGGCTGAAGATGATATACGTATATACTAAATTTTGCATGAACTGTAATATGAATATGTTTTGTCAATTTATGAACTTTTGTTATTTAGTTTTAGTAATGTTATTTATTTAGTTTTAGCAATGTTATTTACAGAGGTCTGCTCTGTTAGCGACTTTAACATTGTTGATTTTTACGTTAACTTAGTTATCAGAGTAACACACATTAAGCTCTAAGAATGTTATAATTCTCTTTGTAAGACAATTAATGTAATCAAACAATAAGAAAGAAGACTTAATAACATTTTTACTTACTTAACAAAAAAAAAAAAAATAGATACAGAAAAATTGTACAAATTTGTATGGAAAATTTAGAGGTACCTTCACATTTTCACTCATAACTTTTGAACCGATTAACCGATTTTGCTCATTTTAAATACCAAACTGCTCGGGAGGATGTTCAATAATCTGGGTAAATATAGGCACCCCCGCTTGCATCTTCGCGTCGTGATCGCCATTTCAACAGACAGACGGACATCGCTAAATCGACTTAAAATTGCATAAGGATCACGAATATATATACTTTATGGGGTCTTAAACCTATATTTCGACATATTACAAACGGAATGACAAACTGATATATACCCTCACCATATATGGTGGAGGGTATAAAAATTGGGGTATATGGAAGGTACCACGCCCCTTTCTACCATCGCGATTTAGTGTGGCCTATGGGTCCTTCCCGACAGACAGACAAACAGCAAAACAAAAATCCAGATAAAATTTCGGTTGCTAATCTCAGTAATGTCTTATAATATGTCATTATACTAAAATTGAAACAGAACTAACATAATATTAGATTTTTGCTGCAAATAAGTGTGTTTGGGAACTCAAAAATTTGTAAATTTGTTGTTTGGTATTTACAATTACATAGCTGTATACCACAAGTCAAAAACCGAGCCAGATAGCAAAAATCCTATGGTGTAAACTCATTTTGTCTGATACGTACAGAAAATCCGATTACAAGTTTTGACAGTCAGATTGATTTTTTTGTTTTATAAAATATTTAATAAAATTATAAGAATCAAATTGTATCAATGTTGCATTTTCTTACAAAGAAAAAAAAAAAAAAACAAAAGAGTTGTGAAGTAAATTGGTGGTAAACAACAAATTAACAACAAATACCACAAAATGGAAATAAGCACACGAATTAAACAAAAATGTATATGTAAATAATTTTGATAATTAATGTCGTCGATCGCATCATTTAAATCGCATTCTCTCCCCTAATATACTAATTATGCAAAAGAAATAATTATCAAAATGAGAAAAAAAAACAAATTACAAAAAGGAATTGATTCTTATATTAAAACAACAAACAAATAATAAAAACTCACCAAAATTTTTTGCTAAATGTTTAAATATCGTATTATAACTGAAAACCAAACAAAAAAAAAAATAGAAATAAGTGCTTTATTAGAATTTTTCATTAAAAAAAAAACTAAATTTTAAATGTAAAATCTGCTTGAAAGTATTTGAAGAACAAAAAAAACTGTTATTTTTTAAAGAAAAAATATTTATACAAAAATGGAAAATATCACCAAAATATGTAAGTTTTTGTGCATTCTGGTATAATATTTTGGACCAATTACGGTAAACACAATAATCTGCAGCAGGGATGGAAGACATGGTACAATTGTACCTTTTTTGGTACATTTTTACCTTGGTTGGTACCTAGGTACTACCGCGGCTCATTTATTACAATTTGAAATTTTTTCAAATTTTCAATTTATAACTTGATAAAACAACATAACATAAAGTCGACTTTTTTTTTAAAGCAACTTTAAATTAAAAACTTGTTTTTATTTATTCAGCTACTATAGTGAAAAATAAAGTCAGTTTTAAGTTTAAATTTTTGCATACATTAAATTACCTCTCAAAACAAAAAAATAATAAAAGTGTATTATTGTTAATAAGCTATTAAATGCCTTTAAATTTTGTAATAGCAAATCCTGAAAAGGTTAATTTGTCCTCGAGACAGACACTCAGAAAATAAGGTGTGACATTTATAAAAATTAGAGTAAAATTTTACAAAGTTTTGTGGTAATTATACGACTACATAAAATTAACGATAAATTTTGTTTCACCCCGTCAATTTAAATTTAAAAAAAGGCGGAAAAAATGTTGGTACCGTGAGGATCGAAAAAGTACAATTTGTTTGTCTTGTTGGTACAATAACAGAAATCATATTTTCCATCCCTGTTTAGCATCTAGTTCTTACAAATTTTCCATTTGCGTATTTTTGTGTGTATTTTTTCTTTTGAGAGTACATTTTTTGCTTACTCTCTGTAATTTTGTTACTGTGTAATTTTTACTAAGCTTACTCGAAAAGTACACAAACGGACCTATACACGAAAAATACTTAACAGGGTAGTAAATACACCTCTAAGGACCATTATTATAACTTTCCGATAGCTAAAGTGAGGATGTTAACGGACAGATTATTAGTTTTTCGTTATTATAAGTATACTTTAACCTAAAAGTGACCGATAAGCTAAAGGTAAGTTCATCTTACCTTTAACTTTTAACGTAAGGTTTAAGCATTTGAAGTTGCCACATTTTCTGCTCTGCAGTGTAGTTGCCGTGTAGTTCTTAGACCGTATCTTTGCTGTTTGGTTTATTTCTGTGTTCGGCGTCGACATGTAATTTTTTACAACAAACATATTTATTTTTTACACAAAAGAAATTTTGTTTTTCGTTTGTATTTCTTGTTTGTTGTAAGTAAATAAAAGTACGTCGTTACCACTACGTATTTTTAAAAACCATTTTAATTTGTCAAAAGTAATCGGTTTTTGCTCTGGTAATGCCATATTTTCAAAAAAACTTAATTTTATTTTATAAGGAAGTTATAATAACCAAAAAAAGTTAAAGGTCACTTTATTCCTCACTTGAGCTAAAGTTACCTTTAACTAACACGCGCCTTAAAGGCAAGTTATAATATTGGGCCTAAGAGTGAAAACCGCAATTAAAATAAAATAGATTTTTTAAAGAACACAGTAGAAAAAATACATTTTTAACGCTACCAAAATCCCAGAAAAATATTGGGATTACCGAAAACTTTTTTCAACAGATTATAGCTCTCGAAGAGATCTATTACATTTTAATGAAAAAAATGCATTTAGTTCGGGTATACATACTCGTACTGCCCTTTCCTGAAAACATTTCTGAAGGGACTTCCGTGAACTTTAGATAGTATTATAACTCTCAATGAGACCTATAAGGTAGACCCATTTTCTAAGGGCGTACTACATGGGGGTCCTTCAAGTGGAAAAAAGCATTTGTTTTTGCCTGTACGGAAACTTATTGCGTTTTGTGCTTTCCTGTTCCTATAGGATGGATCATCGTGGTCCTGTAAATGTAAAAATAGAACAATTTATGTGCTCCTGGGAACAGTTCCTTTCGGGGAGGCCTATAATATGAACCCACTTTCCCAAAGGGGTCCTGAAAATGAAAAAATTGTTCATTATTGGTTGTTTGCTCTCCTGGGAACAGTTCAGAAGGGTTTATCGAAAACTTTGGACAGGATTAAGCTCTCGGGGATAGCTGTAAGATTACGAACTTTTCCATGGTACACGCCCATTAGCGGTTACTAATTTTTTCTACTAATTTCGTTGTACTACACGTCCTCAGACATGTGTTGCTAAGGTTAGCAAAAAAAATATTATTTCCGAAATAATAGCAAAATTTTCAGTTGCCGTTACAGACGTTTTTTTCTGAGTGTAGTAACTGTCAAAATTCGATTTGGCACAAATTCGTTGTCACACAACTGATAAAGATGAAAATAATTTGTTTTAATCGAGGAATCGATTAACCGAATAGGAAAAACTGGTTATTACATATGTATGTAGTTGTTTGGTGTTACTTAAAATTTCCGCTCTGTGATTTTTTCAATAAACGGTGGTATTGAATGTCACGGCAATGATTTTATATTTTACCAAAATCGCAATGAACTTGAAAGATATTTAAATTAAATATACATACATACGTTTACATGTACTTGTAATTGTTTAATTAAATTTTTATTTGAAAAAGCAGTACACACAGAACACAAAACTGATTGATTTGTCAAATTCTACACAAACTTTGAATTAAAAACTAGACTCTTAAAAAAAATCCCTTACAAATGGTTGAAAATTTTGCTAGGATAACAGAAAGTGGTAAACTGCGTAAAAAATTTTATATACATATAGATTCTCAAAATTGTGAGAAATAAAATATTATTTTTAATAACCATAATTCAGTGAATTTAAAAACAAAATGTTAGTATTGTAGTGTATTTTATATTGTAGCGCACTGTATATTTACAAACATGAATTATATTTTGTTTTATTCATTCATAAAATATAATTTTACTCATAGTCAATTTTATTTGATATTGTTCATAATGCATCACATGCGTATAAAAATATGTTTATTATTATTGTTTTTTCACTCATAAATTTCTTAAATTAAGAAAACACTAAAAACTTTACTGTTATGAATAAAAAACAATAACAAAATAAGCTGAATAGGAACAAACTGTGAGTTAGTTGCTTAGGTGAGATGGTTAGGCAGTTGTGTTACGTTTGTAATGTAGGATAGCAAGTTCGATTCCTACAGCCGACGCACAGTTCCCATATAACGAGTGGACAAAAATAAAAGGAGTTATCGTAGATTACTGAAATTTGGTACACAATTTTAGCTTGAGTAAATTAGAAGATAAACGAAATTTTAGGAAAATTGGTGCAAGGACACGCCTACCTCCCATATATGCTGAAGTTTAAAAACGTAATATTATCTTCAAATTTGGTCAGAACATAACGAAAATTAATTTTTATTTACACAAAGTTAATAACGCTTGGCCGACGTCATGACACACTATCGCGAGAAACAGCAATGTTTTCCGCAGAACAAACTGGACGAGCATGCACAGGTGTTTTCACAGACCCGGTTGGCTGAAATCTGCCCACAATTCTCCCGATCGCGGACACATTTGGTCGATTATGCTGACCAAAAAAAAAATACGAAGTGCATTTTGATTTGAACGCCCATTTTCATAATAAGCCTGAATAACTTTAACGCGTTGCTCGATTGTGTATCTTTCCATGGTTCAGATTGAGTTAGTCTGAAATTGAGAAATCTCAAATGAAATGCAGAAAAAAACTTGACGTTTAGGTGTGGTTCACATTCAACATCGGCCTTTAAAATTTAACCACCCTTTACTATAGTAACATAATTTAATTTACTTGTACTCCTTTTTACTAAATAGATAAAATCTCTCATTTGTTTTACTCAATTTATTATAATTCACTCATTTTTTTAATACTAATTTTGGAAAAATATCGTTATTTTTATTTATAAGCATTTTGTTGTTGCTGCTGTTGATTTGGTTCCGGCTGCGACTAATTAACGTTATACACTTTTCACCTTTGGTGATGTGTTTGTTATGAGTTTAATTTATGAAGGGTCTTTTACGGTCGGATGGTTACCATATCTTACTTGATATGGTTTCATTATTGGACTCTTTTGACATTCATGTTTTTCTGTCTTGATACGGATGCACAGAATTTTTTGTGATTTTTTTTTTTGAATTGTATGATGACACAACATACTCTCATTTTCTGATGGAATGTTGCGTTATAGTTTTATTTTTATAACCAATGGCTCGTTTTTGATGCAATTCTGCCCTAGTGTATTTTGGGTATGTTTGTTTGATTTTGGAAGACACGGTTCCTCCCCAAGATGGCTGGTTTATTACAGCTATATCTATTAAGACTGTTGGGGAATGGCTGTGCTGAACGTGTCTGAGGTTAATTGTTTTCTTAATCGAATTATATCTTTGTATGATTTTACGTTATAAGAAAGGCTGATTTCTTAATCTTTTTTGTAACACTCTTGTTGTAAATCTACCTTTTTTATAGCTTTTAGTGTAGTGTTTAAAATAAATCTTATGATATCTCGTTTTTTTTTTTGTGACCCATGTTTTTTGCGAGAAAGCTCATCGTGCCAATGATGAACTCATGTATATATACTTATATATAGTTAAATGAAACACTAATATAATTTGCTTTGACAGAATTCTTTTCAAATTAAAACTTAAGCCCTTTAGGGACAAAAATGTGGTAGGGATAGCATTATAAGATCTCATATGTATGTATGTTTTAGAATTTAGACATAGTCTTACATTGTATATAAATTTTTATAGGATAAATAAATGAGCTTACAAATAAAATAAAGATCACTTTTTGATTCTGCCTCAAAACCGGCATTTTAAACCATTAAAGGAAAAAAGCAGCCACTTGCTGCGCACAGAGCTTTGTCCCATAGGCAAAATAAAAATAAAAGAAAGTGCTTAGAATATTTAATTAATATACATTTTTGTAAGGCTAACAAAGTACCTTAAATTGATTTGCAAGTAGAATTTATCATCTCGTCTTTTTGTTAACATGTAGAAGGCCCTAAAGTCAGAAAACTTTTGAAGTAAAACTCTTGAACGGAAAACGACTTTTATTGTGTTACAAAAAATATTGTCAGAAATTAAGTTTTGTTAATTACTATACGTGCAAAAACACAAAAATAATTTTTGGAAAATATCTTCAATCAAAAAGTTGTTTGTGCCATCGAACAATTTTGTAATTTTTTATTTGGAATTCCCAAAATGCTTAAGTTTGATAGAGTAATTTTTTTTTTAAGAATTAGTAATTTTTTATTTGTAATTTTAGTACGTTTTTAAGTGCTTTAATAGAATCTCTAAAGAAGTTCAAGTTTTTTCTGCTGGAAATATAAAAATGATATGCATTTTTGAGACATATTTCCTAAGTTTCAGAAAAAGTTACAAATACCTAAGTTTATGGTACTTCCAAAATTGAAAAAAATTAAGTTATAAAACTTTTTTTATTATAACTTTAAAAAAAATTAATCAAGTTTTGATGTAGTGTATATTTTTTATTAAATGGCGATTAAAATTAAAAAAAATTTAAGGAATAATTGCTTTTTTCTGGCGAAAACCCTAAAATTTTACAAGGTTTCAGAAAATTTTAAAAATATAAAAATAAAATATTTGTGATTTTTTATTTTTCAGTTAGTCACTTAGTTAACAAGTCTAACCATTAGCAAGAAAAAAATTTAAGAATTTTTGCCGGAAATTCGAAATTTTGTATTTTTTGAAAACATCTAAATTTTTTAGTTTTACAAAGTCAAAAAATATGGTTATATAATTTTTTTTTTAAGCAAAGGGCTCCAAAGACTTACAATGTTCAATTAAAAAAGGTTTTTCTTGAATAAATTAATATTGCACCATAAAAAAACTTGGAAAAATTGAGCAATATTGGTGCGCGTCTGTGGGGCCCTTAAAATTGATAATTTGGTTGATGTCAAAAATGCAAAACCAAATTCATATCGTCAGCTTTTTATTGGTTAGGCGCATATACGGAAAAAATCGGTTACGAGAAAAACGATAATGAGGGTTTACAAAGAGCAAATACGATACAAGATATCAAAAAATGGGTTTCGAAATCAAGAAGAGGATATTTACATTATATATAATCCATACCAATGATATTTTCCGTTATTTTTTATATTTAAACAAGAGATGAGAGCGTGTTTGTTTCAGACAACCTCTTCATAAAGTAAGTCTACCTGCGCAACTTTCAATGAAAAGACAGTAATTTCAAGTTGTTCCTTAGTCTCCAAAAATACTGGTACAACTTTGGCCGACAAACTTAAAATATGGTAACTAGAAAATAACCCATAATGTGCCACTAATTTGTTTCATGTACTAATTCGGGACTTCTTAGGCAGATCCCCAAAAAGTTTTGATGGCACAGTTTCCCCAGAAAAGTATATTCACATTAGCCTGAAAAGCCAATTGAAAAAAAATCTAACTCAATAGATAGTTTTGCTTTAGTAGAACTATTAATTGATGTTGGCATTGATGGTTTGCCTATATTTTAAAGTTCTTGTGGCCAATTTTAGGTCGCATAGTTAATGTTCCCAATTTTGGACTGTTTGTGATAGGCTGCTATTTAGGACCCAATAAACCAGTTGATATCAACAGCACGATTTCGCATTTGATACATTTATCCGATTTAAAGGGTAATGACTGGATTATTAATTGGGGAGAATTATAAATAAAAATATGTGCATTTATTTACGACGCACCAGCTAAGTTGGTTGCGGAATAAAAGTTCCAATTTCCAATAGATCCAATGCACTTATTAGATTTTAGTATAAAAAAACACTGATAAGTTTTATAAATAAGAAAACAATTATTCCATTGTCTGCATCTTTAATTCCAACTACTTTAGAAACACTTTTGTAATTACATTCCCATGTTGCACGTGAATTTGTTTGGAAACCTCGTGATTTATCTGAAGCATCTTTATGCAAGCTTGATGGTTTTAAACTCAGTTATAGTTGCTCTAAAAAAATTATGCCAATGAAATTTATGATCATTTTCTTTTATTGCATTGCTCATACTACCGAAATTCAGAATATAAATGAGACGATAAAATCATTTGTTAAAATGTTTTCAGTATTATATGGACGTACAAGTATGAGCACAACTTACACAATCTTCGCCACTTAGGAGAATATGTGTTCGGTTTGGTGTAATGGTTAACGCGTTGGTTTGTTACACAGAAGGTTGTGGATTCGATCGCTTGCGACGGCAACATCAATTTAGAAATAAAATATGTGTGATTTTTTCTCTTCCTCATACATATCGCAAAGTCCTCCTTCGGTGTTTTAATAGCACTTAACCTCACCGAAGTAAAATTACAAAACAGGGCTATTAACTAAAAAAGCTTCAACAATTTTAGCCAAGTTCCTATTGTTGGCGAGCAACAACTGTTATAGGATTTATCATCTCGCGCAATCACAGTGTTACCAAATTTGAAATCTTTCATCTTTGACCAACTTTCATCTCTCCTCTACCCCTTTCCTGAGTGTTGCTTCTCTTAAAAAAAATGTGTCCAAGCATTTGAAAACCTTGATAATTTATCTCCAAATCCATTTGAGGATTTTCGGAAAATATTTATAAAAAAAAATTAAAATGTCTTAGCATTTACAGTTATGTGCGAAAAAATAGGGACACTTGCATGCAACAAATTTAAAGTAAAAAACACACATACACTTTGGAAATAAACTAACAATATTATTTTTAGATTATAGCACAACAACAACTCTTCATTTAAAGCAACAATTCAAACTTTGTTGTTGCAATTGAAAAAACAACATTAAAAAGTATTATAATTTCCTATAGTCCAATGTGAATAAAAATAGGGACAGTAAGAAAATTGTTTGAAATATTATTAGTATTTTATGTTTTTTTAATGGAAATATAATAGTGGTCATTGTATCTAATAGATGGAAACATTTCTGTATCATATTTATGTTAATAAATGTACCAAGTATGGAGCCAAGGGTGGAAAAGGTATGGGATATAGAAAATCGGAACAGATTGTCATATGCATGGAATTTTAAAATTTTGTTTGTGCCAGACTTCTTCGTTGGTATTGCTTATCAATTGTAAGCCAAACAAAATAAGACCTGATCAATATTAGGTTCTTAGAAAGCTGATTTACTATCGAAAATCGGAAATTATTTACAAATTTTAAAGAGGATCTCAAAATTTATTTTGTTTATTGTGGGTTTTTAATTCACATTGCAATTATTAGTTGATAGTTTTTAAAAGTAGACGTGTTAAGCTACATAATGGCATTTAGAGATTTATTCTACGATTTGTAATTTTAAATTTCAAGACCAAGTAAATTATATGTACGGTTTTACTCTATTCCTAAGTCGAAGCACCCGAATAATAAATGATACAATTAAAGCGGAAACGATCAATTAACTCTTGTTTGTTAATTTTATTATCAAATAAGTAAAACATTTAAAATATTTAATGCATTTAAATCTTATTTTGCATCATCATGATTTTTTTTTGTATTTTTATACTATTTTAAGAATTAAGTAGAAATAAGATTACCAAAAACTTTTTTCAACGTCTGACAATTAAAAACTATAAATGTTAAAATAAAAACATTGATGCCTTCAGTTAGCTAAACTCGTCTACTTTTAAAAACTATCAACTAATAATTGCAATGGGTATAAAAAACCCACAATAAACAAAATAAATTTTGCGATCCTCTTTAAAATTTGTAAATAATTTCCGATTTTCGATAGTTAATCAGCTTTCTAAGGACTTAATATTGATCAGGTCTTTTTTTGTTTGGCTTACAATTGATAAGCAATACCAACGAAGAAGTCTGGCACAAACAAATTTTTAAAATTCCATGCATATGACAATCTGTTCCGATTTTCTATATCCCGTACCTTTTCCACCCTTGGCTCCATACTTGGTACATTTATATCAGTGATGTTCATTGCATGGGACAATTGTCCCCTGCTCAATTCACATGTATTCTTACGCTCTTGCCTTTAGTCGTCACTGAAACAGCGACGAATGAACACGTGTGGCGGATGTATGCTGATTTTACTTTAATGCACTGAAAAAAATTAATAGCAATGTACGAAAAATATTTTAATAATACAAGATCTATAAAAATCTTTAATAAACCTAATAAAAAAACGCATTTTTATTAATATATAAATATAATGAAATCATTAATATTGTTGGAAATATTACAACTTTTTGTTTTTTATAAAATGAAAAAAGGCACCCTAATGTATATACATATTTATTTATTATTTTCCTTTCAAAAACTTTTGTTTAATTCATATTTCTTTAAAACTGTTTTACACAAAACATAACAGTCTCATATTTTATATAAAAAATAAATTCATACAGATACTAACACTGCTATCAATCCATTGAACATTTCTTACAGTGCAATTCTCATTTTCTCACCAACACAACTACATTTTTATTTTTGAACAGCACTGATTTATATACATAAATATGATACAGAAATGTTTCCATATATTAAATACAATGACTACTATTATATGTCAATCAAAAAATATAAAATACTTATAATATATCAAACCATTTTCTTACTGTACCTATTTTTATTCACATTCGACTATAGGAAATTATAATACCTTTTAATGTTGTTTTTTTCAATTGCAACAACAAAGTTTGAATTGTTGCTCAAAATGAAGAGTTTGTATTATAATCTAAATTGTTGTACTATAATCTAAAAATAATATTGTTAGTTTCTTTCCAAAATGTATGTGTTTTTTTACTTTAAATTTGTTGCATGCAAGTGTCCCTATTTTTTCGCACATAACTGTATATCAACAAATATATAAATTTTGTTATTCCCCTTAATAAAGATAAGTTCCTTGGCTCAAACTACGAAGATGGAGAAGTAAACTAAATTTTCTTTTCAAAGGGTTATTTTACAGACAGTACTCTGAATAAGAAATTATTAATAATAACTAAAATCATTGATAAAAAGAAATTTGAAGCAAAAGCTATTTTACATTTACGAAAATTTTTTTTTACCAATCGAAAAATATTTTTAAATTTGAATATTGCTTATAGTAAAGATGAAGAATTCGAAACAAGAACATATACATAGTTTCAGAAGCATTCTTGCAAAAGTATTTAAACTTTCTTGTTTTGATTTCACAAATTTATTGTTATTATATATTTTTTATTTTATCAGGCTCGAGATCATAATTTAATGTTACTTACGAATAGTAAACACCTATTTTTTTTTTATCAAATGGAAAAAAATGTAAGGACCAGCGCATATCATTTTTTTCAGTTGCATATAATTTTTTCTTTATTTATATCCTATCAAGCCCAATATGTCATCCACAGAAAAATAAACAAAACATATCGTCAAGATAAACAGATATCTTAGCACCAAAATTTGGAAAACCAAAACAAAGAAAGAGCTAGAGAAGGTAAATCTTAGTATTGATAGGTAAAATTTTATATCCGAATTAAGAAAATTAATAAAAGTATTTTGTTTTATCAATTTTGCACTATTTAGATCAAGTCCTTTTAAACCAAAAGACAATTTAAGCAAATCATGTTGTTATTGGTTTAAAAGGAACATAAAATCAGACTTTACAGAAATATAAGGTTTATAAAAAAAACCAAAAAAAGTTTACGTACATACATTAAGTAAATATTATTTAAAAAACTAAATCAAATAATTTTAAGTTAAATTAATATTTCGCAGGTCCTCCAACTGCATAAATTCCGCCATTCGGATGACAACGCATTACTTAGCTATTACTTCGAAGTGATTAAGTGTTTTCGAATCCTTTTGTCTAACGAATCCCATTCTATGCTGAGATTACATTTTGGTGATTGCGGGGGTGTATGTGCTTGCATTTTTTTAAGATGAGCCTTTCTCAGGAAATTCCTTCTACTACTTAATGTGTTGCTTTCTTTAGAAAGGAGGAAAGGTAAAAAGTTGTGAAAGATAACGGCTTCAAATACAGAAACACTGTAATTGCGCGAGATACTAAGTTTTAAAAACAGTTGTTGCTCGCCATCTAATAGAGTTGGCAAAATTTTTAGTTTATAACCCGGTTATGGTATTTTACTTCGGTGGGGTTAAGTGGTTCCCATACCACCGATATATAAGAGAGATAAAAACTCATAGGAATTTATTTTCTTCTAATCCCAATTGCGACGCACTTGGTTGGAGATTGTTCTTTAGAATGTTCAGGTATAATTGTTTATCCATTTTCGACAAAAACAAGGTTTGCCTGCCATAGAACTCCACTTTGGCTTTCTATTTATGGATTATAATATTCTATATATGACAGCTATGGGTTCGACAAAATTTGTTTTAAAATAAAAAAATCTATTGCTTTAGGCTAAACTAATTTAAATTTTTTAGTCAAATTTCAAACCTGTATATTTTTCAGGTTTGAAATTTCCCAACAAAAAATACGTTCTGTTTACGAACCGTTTTCCGTCTGTCATAATTGGAATCCAACTCCGTTTACGTACGGTTTTCTGGATCCGTATACAGACCAGAAAACGGATTTTAAGGAACACCGAAACTGATTCGAATCTGTTAAAATACCGTCAATGACGGACCGATATGCCGTGTGAAAAACGGAATTGTGTCCGGTGAAAGTCCGTCAATGATCGTTTACGGATCCGTTTCCGGTCCTTATTCGTACCTTTTTTTAACCAAAAATGGTTTTGTGTAAATACCAAAATTTCTCAATTATGAATAGCAAATTTTATTTTTTTTTAAATTTATTTACAAAGATATTAAAAATAACAAAACTTTTACAAATATAATAAATGCTATATTCATTTCCAGCGCAATTAGCATCTCTATCCATCACTGTAATTGTGACCCATTGAAAATCATGAAAAAATAAAAAAAAAATTATTTAGGTTTATCTGGTGGTATTTACGATATGATGTAGCACACAATTCACATTGGATAATATTTAAAGTTATTTTAACTGTGTCGCCATCACTTTGAATGTAAGAGAGCTAACTATAATATGTATATGTACATATATTTTTCTTAGTCTTAGCGCATTCAAAAGCAACAGAAAAAAACTGATAAAAATCGGTGAGGTCTGTATTTGGCGGTATAGAAACGGACGCGCCAAAACAGAGTTAAATATTTTGTTTAAAAATTTCGAATTGTTTTCGATAATTCAATTATACGGTCCGTCGGGGTTAAGTTTACGTAAAAACTTTGATAGATACGTATTTACGGACCGTAAACGTACAGAGATCCCGGATTCATGAATCCGTATGTGTCTGTGAGACCGTAAAATTGTTTCTTGGGATGAATATTTTTGTTTAAAAATTTCAGTTGCTAATCTTGATATTTTATTATAATTACCAAAATTTGGAAAATTAGTGGTTTTTTTGTCGAGGAGCAGCACTGGAAAATCTTCCTACCAATTAATATATAGCTTTCTTTGTTCAACAGTCCAACCATTACAACACAACACACTAATATTGATAAACATTTTGACATATTATTAAAATTGATTAAAAAATTTAATTTATTTTATTTATATTAATCATATAATTACAAATTATATCTTAAAACCCTAACCGAGCACTAGCAACAAAGGTTATCGGCTCGTTGTAGCGAAAACAGACCAGAGCCTCTGGTGGGAATTGAAGCCACGATCCCCGCACGCTACCAACTAGCCTACCGGGGCGCTCAGAAAAATTTAATATTTTAGATGGAGTGATGATTTTTTATCAAATCAGAACTAATATTAGTGCCCAAATTTTGTTAATCCCCTGCGTTCGACGCTTCACTTTCTAATGCCAAAGCGAGTGTAAAAAATCGAATTTTATAAATCACTAAATCATTGCATTGCACTTTGACGTTATCAAATAAATATAATTTTAGTGCATTTATGTTTTATTTCTTTTACCTACTTTTTTGAAATTATATAAAAAAAATTAACAATTTAATTTTTTTTTGTATTTTGTGTAAAAAATAATAAATAGTCTTGTATAAAGAATTGTTAAAAAAAATAAATAAAAAAAATCAAAAAAAAAATGTACTAGTTTTTTTAAGCGATGTCACCTCAATATCAATATAAGGTTCTCCACCGGTTTGCCGCATGCTATTTTTGTTTTTTTTTTTAATCTTCTTCTTTGTTCTTCCTTTTAAATCTGTTCAAATACAATTTCAAAAGATTAAAATATTTTTCAACGCCAATAAATTAAGTAAAAAATTCTTGAAAAATTTTCGGAAACTTTATTATGAAATCCAACTATTCCGACATTTGTTATGAAAAACCGCATATTTAAAATATACCTACAGATATATATTTGTTTGTTAAAATTCCATAAAACTTTAATTTTATGGATAATTCTGTCTAAGAATATGTTCTTATGGAAAATAATTAAAGATTTTAAAAATTTTACAAACCTTTTTCCACTCCGAGGGGTTCGGATTGGTGGTGGTCCAATTCTATCAAGTTTTTGTCCGATGACTTCCCAATGACTATTGACCGATGCTTTGTTGGCCCTAAAACTAGGATTACCATTGGCTAGATCAGGATCCTCCAGAATTTTTCTTGCCAACAGCTCGAATTGCTCATTTGTGGTTGCTTTTTTTTTCTCTTATACAAATAAGAAAAACTTTTAATAATTATTTTTTTTTGATAAAATTAATGTACTACGTGTTCATTTTTATTTTCGACAAAAAAAAATATATATTGTGTTTTTTTTTTAAAGTTTGAAAATAATTTCAAACCAACGCTCAACCAATTCAAGTGATTAATTTTCGAGCTCATTGATTAATGAAATTCTAATTTGTATGTATAAAATTTAAATAACCTAACGAACAGCTGATTCAACGCGAGCAATTTACTACTTTATTCAAGTCATTTAAAAGATCGATTTTTTAAAAAAAATATGTGAAGTGAGGCGCTGCGTTTTGCAAAATGAGAGCGTAGATTTCTGTTGGCAATATTTCGTTCAAATGGTAAAATCTTCGATAAATTGTTGGTTGTTGGTATTAATCGAAGATAATATTTTTTCAATATTGATTAGAAAAACCAATATTTTGGATGATGTGACATTTTATCGGTTTATTTGGTATATTTACTGTTTATAAGCACATGCAATTGAATCGGAAAGGGCGTCGAAGCCGTTAAGAGTAGCCCTTTCAATGTTTAAACTCCTATAAAAGAACCCAAAGTAAATAATGTGTGACCTGATAACGAATTTCACCCATAATGAGTAAAATTCTGTATCATTACAGTTCAAATGTTACTGATACTGGTACACAACATTGTTTTCAATGTACAATGAAAGACCCCTATGAGAAATAACAAGTAAGAGCGGCTAAATTCGGCTATGCCGAATCTTATATACCCTTCACCATGGTTGGGAAAAAACTGAACTTTATATATGGACATATATGAAATGGACAGATTTATATACGGACGCCTTTAAGAGGAAATTAACCATTTAGTTTGGAGATAAAACTTGGACTCGGGAAGATTTATGGTTCCAGAAAATAGGTATTTTAAAAAAAATTATGTTTTGGGCATAACTTTTTTGTATCTGAACCGATATTTCCGAGTTTTTCAGCAAATATGTTATACTAAAGATTTTCGATCTTTTGCTATATAAGACGTATCCATAGGTCATAATACAGCTCTAGAATAGTGTTTGTTGTTTGTGTATAAAAGGTGAAGAGGTGAAAGAAAAGAATTTCAACAAATCGTTGAAAGAAATCACTAGAACTGCATGTGTTTTATTTCTACAAAATAGTTTGATTTAGCTGGCAAATTTGCATTTGGGATTTTATTTCGCTTTTTTATTAGAAATATTTGTAATTTCTTTAGCTTAATTTTAAAAATTTGAAGGAAAATAGTTTATTTTTTTTATAAATTATTATAAGTTATGACCTAAAATAGTTGCACTCAAAGGTAAATTATGTATAAAATTTTCTTAATATGTGAGAAATAAAATGGTTTAAAAATCTTTTTATAAATTCTTTTAAATCGGAGCAAAAAATAGAAATAAAACTGTTTGTATTTTGTTTGTATCAGAGGGTTTTTATACAAATTTTGATGTTTTTAGCCTATTTATGGATTATTTAATTATTAATATAAAATTTTATTTAAATTAATTATTAAATGTAAAAAAAAAACAAAAAATAAACAAAAAAAAAAAATCTTAACGAACCCGCGACCCTTCCACCTGTGGTGAAAGGTATAAAAACGTTTGTATTTTGTTTGTATCAGAGGGTTTTTATAAAAATGTTGATGTTTTTAGCCTATTTATGGATTATTTAATTATTAATATAAAATTTTATATAAATTAATTATTAAATGTTAAAAAAAACCAAAAATAAGCAAAAAAAAAGTCTTAAGAAAATAATAAAAAAAAATGTACAAAAAAAAAGTGAATTGACCTGACCGAGATTTGAACCTCGAACCCCGCGGCCTTAGAGAAAAAAAAAGTATTTGTGACACAGCGTCTAGACAACTGAGCTATTGAAGCTCACACAAAATCATCGTCAATAGAGGTACATATATAAAAGTCTTCGTTCATAGAGATTTGTTTAGTTTTTATTTAAATGACAAATCTTTATATGTGTGTTGTTTGTGTATAAAAGGTGGAGATGAAAGAAAAGAATTTTAATTATTAATATAAAATTTTATATAAATTAATTATTAAATGTTAAAAAAAAAACAAAAATAAGCAAAAAAAAAGTCTTAAGAAAACAATAAAAAAAAAAATGTAAAAAAAAAAGTGAATTGACCTGACCGAGATTTGAACCTCGAACTCCGCGACCTTAGAGAAAAAAAAAGTATTTGTGACACAGCGTCTAGACAACTGAGCTATTGAAGCTCACACAAAATCATCGTCAATAGAGGTACATATATAAAAGTCTTCGTTCATTAGAGATTTGTTTAGTTTTTATTTAAATGACAAATCTTTATATGTGTGTTGTTTGTGTATAAAAGGTGGAGATGAAAGAAAAGAATTTTAATTATTAATATAAAATTTTATATAAATTAATTATTAAATGTTAAAAAAAAACAAAAATAAGCAAAAAAAAAAGTCTTAAGAAAATAATAAAAAAAAATGTACAAAAAAAAAGTGAATTGACCTGACCGAGATTTGAACCTCGAACTCCGCGGCCTTAGAGAAAAAAAAAAGTATTTGTGACACAGCGTCTAGACAACTGAGCTATTGAAGCTCACACAAAATCATCGTCAATAGAGGTACATATATAAAAGTCTTCGTTAATTAGAGATTTGTTTGGTATTTATTTAAATGACAAATCTTTGTGTGTTGTTTGTGTATAAAAGGTGGAGATGAAAGAAAAGAATTTTAACACATGGATGTGTTGTTATGCTCAAAATTCTACATACATATTAAACAAAGGGATTTTACTGGAAAAATTAGAGGTAGTCCTTGTTTTTTGCTAATATCTCAGCCATTTATTAACCGATCTGTCTGATTTTTAATAGCAAACAGAAATGGATCACATGTAACAGAAATAAAAAAGAATCAAGTCCTCATCATGTCTGGGTTCTTCGGAAAACCCATTTCAACACACAGACGGACAGACGGACATCGTTAAATCAACTTCGCTCTTTATAAGGACCCAGAATATATATACTTTATAGGGTCTAAGATCAATATTGTAGAAATTACAAACGGAATGACAAACTTATATATACCCTTCCACCTGTGGTGAAGGGTATAAAAAGAGGTAGAAATTGGTACCCTGGTATATGGAAATCCTGTGAATCAGCATCCCCACACACCTGAGTCTCACATAAAGCCAGAACTTTTGGCCTATAAAGGCGAATATGGACATAAACAGAGAAAAATTCATCCTAAGCCCACGTACGTTGCAGAAGTCCACGCGGAATATGCTTGGCATTAAAATGAAGAATTCAAGAAAAAATATTCCCTACAATAAAGCTGCAAGAACCGAGTACTCGATTTGCTACTGATTCGGTTAACCAGTGTTCAGTGATATACCTTCACCATTAATTAGCCCAGCAATAAAACAAGTACAAAGAAGTTGCACTTTGTAGAAAAAAATAACAAAAACAAAAAAAATTTAACAAGGAGTGTTAAGGAGAGGAGGGATACCAACAGCAATGACACTAATAGCCTGTTCCTCTATTTCGAAAGAACACGTTCGTTCGCTTTCTAGTCGAAAGAAAACTGATTTGGGTTTCTCTAACTCTATTTCTATGCGAACGATGACTCGAACGACAAGTCGAATGAAAACGTAACTGTTTTCATACAAAATTTGGTTTCTCTATTTCGAACAGCTCGAACGCAAATGTCAAAATCAGTCACTTGCTATTTATTGTCGAGTAAATATATATTTGATATTTTTAAAAGCAAAATGAAGTAAAAAAGCAATGGATAACAAAAAGTAAGTACAAAATAATACAAATATTTATAGTTTATTAAAATTTTAAATTTTAGTCAAAAAAAATCAACAATGGACCATCCGAAGACGCTTGTATTTTATATGGAAGAAAGGCCTGATTTTGCCAGAAGGACTCTGGTGTTCGGAGCAAACAAATTTTCCGCAGAGGATGAAAATTTGACCAGAAAACTAAACTCCGTTTCACCCCCTATTACGCAGTTGCTGAGTGGAAAAGGTATGTGTGTGTTGTTTGTGGCTTACGTTTGCCCAAGAAACTCATATTTACATTTTTTATTTTACATCTTTTATTTTAAAAGGACTTTAGCAGTGACCGCACCGAACAGACAACAGGCAACAGAAAAGCTCTTCAAACAACAATTTCACCCACAACCAATCGATAACCAAAATTTTCACAAATAAACATACTTTCCAAATATAAATTGATTTGTTTATTGTTGTTTCATTTGTCATATACAGCTGATCACTGTTAAACAGGGTTGTTTTTGTCTTTAAGCAGTTTAGTAGTATTTTTGCTACTTTTAAAGAAAATTTTAACAAATGCTCAAAATATATGATCTGGCATCTCTGTGATTTGTAAATGCGTAAGAAACAAATATTGACACACGTAAGTCAAGTCGATCGAAGCCTTTCGAAATAGAGAAACCCAAATTGACTCGAATTCGAGTGACTTGCTATCGTTCGACTAGTTTTTCGTTCGAGATCGAGGAACAGGCTATAAGAAAAGAGGCAAAAAAGCCCTCAGTGAGAACATTGCAACAGAAAAATACTTTTGAAAAAAAAAAACTGTTAACTGCAGCATTATCAACAGTGTGGTTGTTGTAGTTGATGATATTGAAATTTGTTGAGATGATTGTTGCATGTTTGTTGTTGTTCAAAAAAAAAATTTCTTATGTGTTTAACCCTAGGAGGTATGAGGGTTTTTTGTCGCTAAATGGTACAACCAGGTCTGTGCAGACCTACACGGGATTTGTATGAAAGTGCATAGTCAGGTGTCCTTAAAGTGTGTATAAATGCATTTTATGCTAGGAAAACCACAAAATGAGCAATAATAAAAACGCATTTTTATACATCTTAATTATCAATTAACGGTATTTTATTAATAATATGTATACAAATAAATATTACTCCTGCATTCAATGCAGGAGTACCTGGCATGTGAGGGTTTTTGGCTTTTTGCAATGCATGCAATGAAAGCGCTCGATTAGGGCGGGAGTAGGGGCAAATGAAAGGGCTATATACGACGATTATTCCGTCCATATAACCCAAGGACGTACCTCCCATAGCGGACCCGGAAATCGATTTCCGAGATTAGGCGCAGTCATAGGCCTTTCTTTGGAAAAGTGGGGTCATTTGTGGTCCGAGCCGGGAGTTATAGGGGTCAATCGACAGGTCTACCGGAGCCGAAACTTACCCTAGTACATCCCAAGGAGATACCTCAATAAGGTACCCCCAAAAAACGTAGTGGAAGATATTGGGTACCTACACGCTGAAAAAAAAAACGACGTACTGGAAATATAATATGCTGATAATATACATATATTTGGAAACGCTGTAAGTTATATTTGCCGCATTTATAATACAATATGCTTGCCTGCAAATATAATATCTTTGCTTGTAGACATGTATATATTTGGATCCTGTGAAATGCATCCACCGGCAAACGTATATATGTTTGCCTGCAAATAAATATGTGTTTATTATTGTTATGTATGCATCCCACATAATAATGATAAAACTACAATTGCAAATATATGTTTATTTAGATGGGAAAGTACAAATATTACAATGTTTGCCTGGAAACATATATGTAATAACCATAAATATAAAATACTTGGAAATCTACTTCAAATATACATATGGTAGTTTCTAAAAAATTATATATTTGCCTGTAAACATATTCAAAGATGTCTTTTTCCTGCGTGTAAATCTACTCTTTGGGGGGGTAATGTACCCTATTGATTTGAAGAACTAGTTAAGTCACAGTAGTTGTAAAAGCACAAACAATTTGTATAATAGCAATAACAACATAATAAAACATTGATGTAAAACAACAACAAATTCTATAAAAATCTATATAAAAATATATGGTGCCACATCATGACGAAGTCGCTCACGTTGTAAGGAAAACTAATAACTGCATGTAAATTCCCATCGTCTTTTTTGTTTTACACAAAATTTTGCTTGATGCTTCTCCAAAATTGACATGCTAATTAATTTGTTGTAAATTTTGCAAAAACATTTAATTAATGTTGAATTACATTTGCAAAACTTTATTTTGTAAAAATTTATTAAAAAATATATACGTTGTGCGCCAATTTAATAAAGGGTTTTAAGCCTTTATTATTTTAATATTTTGTAAAATTATAACTGGTTAAAATAAGCCTGTAATACGCCAGTATTCTCCCTCAGTATAAGCTAGTCACAATGGTCGTAATGGTCCTTTTGCGTCTTAGCTTTTAGTAATTTTATCCTTGAAATAAAATACTTGTGGTTAAACTTAAATAAGACTTTATTATACAAGTGTTGCATCAGGTATGGCAAAAATTATAAAAGAACCTAATTATCTAACCTATAGTCAAATTAAAATGTTATCTAGAAAACAAAAGAGATCAGTTAACAATAATAACTAACTGTATTTGGTATTGAGAACAATAATTAACTCTCTCTTTTGGCGATGCAATGCATATTAAATTGGTTATTTTTAAATTTAGTATAAAGTAAATAAAACTGACAAAAACAATTATGACATGTAAAGTGTAAATAACCAAAATAAAACAATATTGATGCAAAAGTTAAAACAATAATAAAATAGGAAAATAATTCAAATCGCTACAATATAAAAAACGATTTTTTATGATAATGAATTTTAAATTTTGGATTCAGATAAAACAAAGAATGAAAAATAAATGAAAAAATTCTTTATGGGATCTTATTTTATATAAAACATTAAATTAATTAAAAAAAATATTGCCTAAAGACGAATGGTACTAAATTTTTACGTAAAATTCCTAATCGTGAAAAATCTTTTTTTGTATGGAGTATAACAGTTTTTTGACGTGAAACCCGAGCAACTGACTGTTATTGGATGTGTTACTATTTAATCGTAACAATAAAAAACGTGCGGTTAATCGTGGTTTTGCTTCAAACCGAAATGCAAACTCTAGTTGCATGAAATGGTTATGGAGACGGAGTAGGGTAATCAAAGTATTATATCCTGAGGCACACTTTTTCAACAAAGGGAGTCAAATTTGTATTTTTTATACTATAGTTTTTCACAAAAATATTTATTTATTTGTAACATAATAAATAAATAAAATCTTCGTTTTTGAAATAAATGCAAAAAGGATGCACCGTGCACTGGTCGTTTGCCCAGTGATAAGCCTGAATTTCATCCTGAACGAGAAAAGTGTAATTCTCGGCAAAGGCGCTTATCACAATGAATTCATTTTGGGCTAATTTCTCCTTACTTTCCTTTAGAAATTTCGATTGCATCTCGGATATGAAATGGTGCGCCTTTAGTTCATTCAACTTGAATCCGAATTCCTCGATGAATTCCGGAATCTGCTTTACCACGGTCTCAAGGGAACATCTGCCGCTGCTAATTATCCACTGTTTGAAATGCACCTCCTGAATTAACAGCTGTTCAAACTTTTCCGCCAAATATTGCTCTAGCTCGTCAATCTTCGGACAATTGTCGCATTTGGACAGATGACAATTTTCCGTGGGGTATGCGCACAACGACTTCGACAGGAGGTCCCTATATGTTTCAATTTCACCGTGAAATACTTTCAATTTCTTGCATGGAAAGAACATTAATTTGATGTTTTGATGAAACATGCAAACGCAGACTGAATGCGTTCCGTGCCTGTCTAATGCCAGCACGCATTCTTTTGGTCGTAGGATGGCAAACTTAGAAAATCCCACTTTTTCTGCTGGGTATTTCTCTTTGAACTGATGGTATGCTTCGGATAGATTACATAATAATAATCTGCGCTGCTTGTGTACTTTTTCTCCATCTTCACGTGTGATAACATAGTCACGTGTACCTGGGCAGGCGCGGCTGTTGTCATCATTGCAGTAAAAATCTTGAATCAATTTCACCGTTGCTTCGCTGAGGGTCCTTGAGCCAAATTTCTTGGTGGGAGTCGCCAATATGCCCTTCTGTCGAACTAATTCTTTGCTTCTTCTCGCGATGTAAAAAGATGTTTGAAACTGTTCAGAAATCTTGCGTATAGACCATGATTGAGGCAGCACAGATAAAATGAGATATTTCTCCGGAAAAGTGGTAGCTAAATTGAATTTTCTTTTCAACTGCTCAATCATTTGTTTGCCGTCATCAACGTCATCTGCTTGACTGCATTCGTTATCAGAGCCTTCATCAAATATTGTCGCGATTGCACTCATAACCTTGCCTTTTTTATCTTTCCTGTATTTTTCATTTCGCAACTTTCTTTTTCTAATAGGCGTTTCACCTAAAGTGGTAATAGCCTCATTCAAAGGACTCAAAGACATATGGACCATCGGAATGTTTGCCTCACTATCAGATGAAACATTTTGTTCTATTGTCATTTCACTCTCGGATTGTGGTTGCATTTGTTTCAATGCATTTGCTTGTTGAGACAAATCGATTTTACACTTGGGGCAAATGAATTTGCTTCTTCACCGTATTGTATATGTAATTCATTCATGTATCGCTTCGAAACACCAGTTAATTTTAATACTTTTATCTTTTTCGAACGATGTCCACTCTTGTTAAACGGATTGCAGCAAAATTTATTCATTTTACTTTAAATTGTCTTTACAGCTTCACTCTTTACTTTACAAAAAAAAACACTTTAACACGTTCACGTTTAGTATTCAACTGAAATTTTACTCAGAGTGTGTGAAGTATTTATATTTATTTTTTGGTAAAAAAAAGGTAAAAAAAATAAGCGATATTTGCTTTTCTTTAATAGGAAAATTTGCGTGAACTACTGGTCATAAAATATTTTTTAAAGAGGGACTTAATTGGTTACTGCCAATAAGCCGACCACAGGTCATAAAATGTTTTGTAAATTTTTTAAATTACCAGGTAATAAATATTTCGCCATATTTATGGAAAATCCGTGTTTTATGACTTGTTTCTGCACGCGTCATTTTAGGCGAAATATTTATTACCTGGTAATTTAAAAAATTTACAAAACATTTTATGACCTGTAGCCTTAGTCGGGTTTGGTGTGCCATTACATGCCACTGCTGCTATTATCCATGGATTTATGGCCGATCTTGTGAAGGCAGGCAGACCATATTCACTACACACTCAACTTGGGGCTCTTAAAAAAAATTGATTTTTCTTCATAAATGTATTTTTAACTGTAAAATAATTTTTAAAATGTATTTTTAATAATAAAATAAAATAATGTTAAATAATTAAAAATAATTCAATTATAAAAAATATAAAAACAATGAGAACAAGGTGGTCTCTTAAATGCTCTTCTCCTGTCCAAACAAGGAGTCGGGGCCCATTTTTTTATTGCTGATTCGTAAAGCAAAAATTATGAGGAATCCAAAAAAAATAAAATTAGCCGGAAAATTTAGGAGCTTCTGTGGAAAATTTTCATGGGAAAAAAGGTAAATTTCTGAGAAAAATTACGAAAATTTTATTCTATTTATTTATTCTATTGCTATCCCTCGTTGCGATCGCTTTAGTAGTTTTTTTTTAAAACAACTTTCAATGAGGTCCGTTATGAAGAATTCTTCAATTTTGTCACATGACAGTGGTGTACACCACCACTAAACCAGTCACTATAAAAAAAAAATATGTAGGTACATTATTTTTTGCTGGGCAATCGATTGAGACTATTTATTTTAAAATCGGAGAGGGGTCGTCCAAAAGGTGATCGCTTTCATATGGAATTGCTCTAAAATATTTTTCAAAAAAGAAATTAAAACAAAATGATACATTCGTTTGTTTTTACAATTTTTAAGCCTTTGATTTTTTTTTTAATTTTGTCTAAAATATTTTTTGAAAAAAATAAAATAAAAAAATTTTGAAAATTTTGAAAAAATTAATTTGAAATTTTCTACCAATAATAATATTTAGTAAATTTTTTTGCTGATTTTAGCAAACAAATTTTAAATTACACTTTACAAAAAGTTTACTTAAATTTAGAAGCGGCAGCTAATTTTTCTACAAATTGCATTGTACTACACGTCAGCAGACATGTTTTGCTAATATTAGCAAAAAAAATCCGCTGGGCTCAAGTTAGCAAAATTTCCCCTTATAACAGCAAAATTTTCAGTTGCCATTACAGACTTTTTTTGGTGAGTGTAACAAGTGCATTTAATAATATATTTTTTTTATATATATTTTACAATTCATTGAGTTTACAGTAATTTACTTAAATTTAGGAGCACTTACTAATTTTTTAAACTAATTTGGTTTTTCTAATATTAATAATATTTAGTAATTTTTTTTGCTAATTTAAGCAAACCAATTTTAAATTTTACTTTACAAAAAGTTAACTAAACTTTAGTAGCGACTACTAATTTCGTTGTACTACATGTCAGCAGACATGTGTTGCCAAGATTAGCAAAAAAACCGCTGGGCTCAAAGTATCAAAATTTCCCGTAATAACAGCAAAATTCTCAGTTGACATTAGAGACTTTTTTTGGTGAGTGCAGTTGATGTATCATTCTTTGACAAGTATCATAACATTTTGACGCTACCAAAATTAGGTAGCGCTACCTCAAATCATTCACCATCATTGTTGAGTAGCAAATTAGTGTTAGTTGAATGTCTGGTAAATGTGCCTAATGTTTACATGTATCATTGACCAACAGATTTATCAGTGATCAAAACAATGTCAAACATATATGAAATTAGTTAATTTTTGTTTTTCAAATAAAAATTTTTAATATAAAAATAATTAGCCATGGTAGCTAATGGTTTAGTTGTGTCACGAAATTCAATGAGAACATACTCATTTTTAAGTTCTTCAAATTTAATTTAGTGGAAAATGATAAATTTTAAGTTATTGTGTACTTTAACCTGTTGTTTACTAATATCCTTTTCATCAACTGCAGCACAATATAGTGGTTTGGGTTATTATCCTTATGCATATGGTGGTGGCATGTACGGCGGTTATCCTGGTGGTGGTGGTGGGGGTTATCCCGGTGGTGGTTACCCTGGAGGGGGATATCCTGGTGGTGGTGGTTATCCAATCTATGGTTACTATCCTCAGTATCCCATTTATGGGGGTAGAACTTCTTTTCCTTGTTTTATTAGCATCCTTTGTGGTGGAGGTTATCCCAGCTATGGCGGATATCCATATTACCAAAATAGTCTGAGTAAGTTTAAAACACATTAATTTTTTATATTAAGCCTAATAAAAAAATTATTTTTGTTGCATAATCTGGTGTTCTGATATTTGTTTATAGGTACCGCATTTGCTAGTAGTAGTAGCAGCGGTGGTGTTGCTACGGCACATGCTTCTACAGGCGCCTTCTTTGGATAATTACTGTCTCATTTTATATATGTTATTGTATTTATAACCCTTTGTATATATTGTTACCCCTTAATCGATAAACGCTTTATAAAGTATTGGAGATTTATAAAACAAATTTTGTATGAAAAAATTGTTTTGTTAACCTCCTTTACATGTTGTTATTAGATATGTTCCACGTACGTTTCCGCGGGTACCCAATTTTACTAGAAAGTGTTTCTATTGTCAAATTGGTGTGTAAATTGTTGTTGGATCGAGTAATTTGGCTACCCGCGGTAACGACGCGAAGTTTGTAAATTTATACACTGTCGCTTTTCTGACAAAACAAGTTATGTGTCTCTGTGGAGTTTTAAAAAACAAATAAATTTGGAATGTGTTAATGTAATTTTTTAAATAATTTTTTACTAACACGAAATTTGTAATTTTAGGTTTATTTTTTCTATCTTTATATTTCTTATCTGGCTTTTCTTTATTTTTTGTAAACAAATACAATTTGAAGATTTGGGCCCGACTTTGTACGAAAGCGAACAAGAGCATTTATATTGTTTGCCCTGCTCTAGCTTTTCTAAATAATACATATTTCATTTGTTAACATTTGTTGTTTTTAATATTTTATCAAATTAAAAACACAACAATTTTAAATATTTATATTTTGTTTACAAATTATTCAGTTTAATTTCTTCGACCTTTTAATATTAGTTCTTGGCAATTACAAATTATTCAGTTTAATTGCTTCGACCTTTTAATATTAGTTCTTGGTAATTACAAATTATTCAGTTTAATTTCTTCGACCTTTTAATAATAGTTATAAAAGAAAATATTTATTTTTAATCCAATATTTCTCAATGGATAGCTTCTTCAGGGATTTTTTTTTTATTTTAATTTTTAACAAATCTTTTTTTTTCTATTTTGTTTACATTAAAAAGAGAAAAGCCAAGAATTTCCAATACTTGGCAGCATTTTTATACATTCTTAATTTTTAAATAGCTATATCTATAACTACTTAGCAAGTCTATATCTACTTAAATGTGTATGCAATATTTATATAAAATTCGAAAAAAAAACATTTTTTTAAAATATTTATTAAAAAAAAATGTAAACTAAAACTCTTTTTCAGTACTCCTTAAAAATAAATGACTTATTTCACACGAGCAGCATCGATTTTATATTATTCGATAGATTTCATGCTATAGTATTAAAAGAAAAAATTGGTATTAAAAAAATTGTTTGATTAAATTATATTATTCGATAGTTGTATACTTTGTAAATTAATTTATAGAGTATATTTCAAATAAATAAATTTTATTCGATTATACAGAACTACAAATAGTAAAGTTTTGTAAGTTACAGAAAACAAAAGCGGTGTTATAAATTTTAATACCCTACACCACTACGTGGTTAGGCTATAATGTATTTGTGCTAAAGTTTGTAATTACAAAAATTATCAGTCTTAGTACCTGTCCCTGTTTTCATTAAACAATTGTTATTGCAGCAATTCTGAGTTTGTAGAAGAGGGAGGAAAGTAGAACGGAAAAGGGTACCGACATGCTTGTACTTGGAATTTTCTTGTTTTCTAATTCGTGCTTATATGTATATGTAAAAAAAACTACAATTACAAAAAACAGACTCGCTGTGTGAACACGAGTACAAGTTTAAAAGAGAATTTAAGAAAATTGCTGCAAGAAAAATTGCTTTGCTTAAACCGAGGCTATAGTATGCCAATGAAAATCACTTTCTGGATCAATTTAAAACTTGCTATCAATTTACTGGTCGGAAATATAAAAAATATTTTAATAAAATTTGGTCATAAGATTCTATTGGGTCAATGAATTTAAATGGTTATTTGGTTGAAATTTGAGTTGTGAATGTTATATTGGTCCATTAATAAGAATTTAAAGAAATCAGACCACATTTAAACTTGGACCACATATTTGTTTAAATTAACTTTAAATATCAAAAATATCATGCAGATTTATCTTTATATCTTCCGCACTTTTTTAAAATAAAGAAATTTCGTGATTCACGTAAATCACGCATCACGCGAGAGCCAAAATTTAAATTACGTGATTCGATTTTTTTGTCCTGATTTTTTTTTATTCCTTTTATTCGTTTTTTATTTTATTCTTTAAATTTTTTTACATCTAATGTATCTGGGGACTAATCCGGAAAAAAATTGCTTGGCGAAGTGATAAATAATTTATCATTTTCACTTCATGTTTTCATTTTGAGTGATTCCCATTCTCGTTATGAAAAAAAAAATGTTATGATGGACTATCTCTCATATTTATTTCACTCCACTCATTCCGTGTGTTTTAACGATAGCTTAAAAAGTTATTAAAGTTTAAATTTTCTAAAAAAAGCTTAATTTTATTAAATGACTTCAATTAATATATTTTTGCGGTTAAAATCAACATTTAATATATAGAAATGTCTTTGTATTCGTTAATGCTTCTGGAAGAGGAGCAAACCAGGAGGCAAGTTTTTTGTTTTTAGTGTTGTAAACATTGATATTTCGAATGCGATTTGAGCGTTTTTTGTTTTAATAATAAAATTGTAATTATTGTTTTTATAAATTCTCTAATTCTATTGAAAATTAAAAAAATATATAAAATGCTTAAAAATAATCAATTTAAAAAAGTCGCTAAAAATGTAAAATAGTGCAACATTCACATTTTTTCGTGAACTTGAATTTGGCGAAGAAAAAAAAAACTCATATAACTAAATTTTGACAGATAGTTTTTGCAAATGTTAAATCAAGAATCGGTTTCTTTGCGAAGTGGTGAAAACTATTTTTATCACTTCACAGCTTCACAAATTCGGAATTGGTATACTGGACTGTATTAACACTCTAACGGGCAAGAGTGTCTCTAGTCACTCTTCACAAAATATATCATAAATGCATCATATGAGTATTTTATAATAGAAATTAATAGAAAACGAAGTTTTCAAAAGTTTTTGCGAAGAAATTTTTCGTTTGCAGTGCACTGTTCGACTGCGAGAAGGTACTAAATAAAAATTTCAGAAAATTATCATTTCAAAAATCTTAAAAACATACTCATGTTGACTAAATACCGTTGACAAGGAACGCAAAGTAAGAATGGAGCTTGACCTTCTACAATAAGTCCTTACTTTTGTCCAAAGACACACAGGATTCAAAAAGTATACCTTTAAAGGACATATTCTCAATTTAAAAACATATAGACGGACTTTTATGAAATTTTGCAAAAATAATATATTTAGTATTAGCAGCAAAGCGTTCACACCACACCTCTTTAAGTACAAGCACGAAATGTGTAGTTTTTGGACCGTAGTTATATTTTGGTATGAGGAAGAATTTATGCCCAAATCTACACTTTTTATGCATTAGTTTTCGAGATACAATTTTAAACTATATATTTTTATGCGAGCAAAACATCTTAACCAACGTGTTCAATTTCAAAACATATTGAAAATAGTCTGATCAACACTAAATTGAGTCTATACTAACTGTGTTATCCATTCATGGATAATGATAAATTCGACAAAAATAATATTTAAGCGTCATTCAAGATGTTAGTAATAAATATAAAAAGTTTAAATATATTGTTACGGAAATTCAATTGATCAATTTCCATTCAGTCGTGGCAACCCTTCACCATAACTAAAGTTTCTTCTGTTAAACTTCAAAAGAACATTCTCAAAGTTGCCAGTATGCAGCTTCCGGACGTTGCTGTAAACTTAATAGAGTTTTAAATAAAATCTCTTGTGTAATCGTTTTAAGTTTGTATCTAAGTAGAGTTTCTATAAAAGAATTTTAACGGTAGGTTTGTTTTTTTTCGAATTTTATACCTATATCTATAGCTACTTGTAAAAAATACGACTATCCCTACTTACCTGACTTTTCTTTAGTTTTTGTAAACAAATATATTTTGAACATTTGGGGCCGCCTTTGTACGAAAGCTGTTTTCGTATATGGACTTCGCGGGAACGCGAAATAGAGCAATTATATAATTTATTTTTTAGCTTTTGTTTTTTATATTTTATCAAATTCAAAATACAATAATTTCAAACAACATTTTTATACATTCTTAATTTTTAAGTAGCTATAACTACTTAGCAAGTCTATCTATGTCTACTTACATTTGTATGGAATATTTATATACAATTCGAAAAAAACAAACCTGGTGTTTATCATTTGCAAATATAAAAAGAACAAGATTTATTTAAACAAAATAAATCAACGATTTAAAAAGGTAAAATCCTAACAATATTTAAAAAAGAAAATTTAATAAATTTAAATTTTAAATTTAATTTAATAAAAAAGCTAAGTTTTTATGGAGTAAGAGAAAAAGAATTAGCTTTTTTCAAAAGCTATTTGGAAAATCGTAAGCAGTATGTTCAAATAAACTGTAGTAAAAGTTTGATGGGTAATGTGGAGTATGGAGTACCTCAAGGTAGTGTTTTGGATCCGTTACTATTTAATATATATGTGAATGATATAAACAACCTTGGCTTGCATGGACAAATTTTTATGTAAGCGGATGATTTGTTCATTCTTTGTCCATATAAAGTGGAGCTGGTTTTCAAAACGTTTGCTGAACGAGATGCTTCTTTAATTTCAGAATTTTCCAGATTTTACAAATTGGTGATAAATCCTAATAATAATTAACTTGTAAAATTTAAACCTCAACCAAATCGTACCCGTGATAGAAGCATCATTTTTGTGGATGGAAAAGAAATTGTAGAAGTTGAAACTGTTAAGTATTTAGGAGATGTTTTGTAAAGTATGCGGTCTAAGATATCACCTGCACTCGGAATTTTATGTAAATTAAAGTATAAGCTAAATAAAGAAACTAAATTTATCATATTTCAATCATTAGTTCTGAATCACCTCAATTATATAACACTTGTCTATGGATATTGAAGGAATGCTGAGCTTAAATCTTTACAAGTAATTCAAAATAAATTTTTAAAAGTAGTTTACAATCTACCTCAATTATTTCCCACAGTGTCATTGTATAAGGATATTGCGAAAGAGGTGCTATCTATTTATGGATTATATAAAATGCACTTGTTGCTGTATGTTTACATAACATGGGTCATCATACCTTAAGTTTTACAAGAAATCAAAATGTCTTCAATACACGCACCAAAAAAAGTATGTAATGGCAACTGAAAATTTTGCTGTTATTACGGGAAATTCTGCTAATTTGAGCCCAGCGGTATTTTTTGCTAATCTTAGCAACACATGTCTGTTGACGTGTAGTACAATGAAATTAGTAGAAAAATTAGTAGCCGCTACTAAATTTTAGTAGACTTTTTGTAAAGTGGAATTTAAAATCTGTTTGCTAAAATCAGCAAAAAAAATTACTAAATACTATTAATATTAGTACAAAGTTTTAGATTTATTTTTTTTATCGAGCATCAAAAATTTTAATTATATTTTTTAAAAGATCTTTTATACAAAATGAAAAAAAATCAAAGGCTTAAAAATCTTAAAATTGTTAAAACATAAACGAATTTATGATTTTGTTTTAATTTGGTAATTTCTGTTTTGAAAAATATTTTAGTCATTTTTTTTTTTTACTTTTAAGGTGAAATTTAAATTGTTGCTATTTTAAGTGGATGTCCTATTTTTAGACATGAGTCGGTATCTTCACTTCCGATCCCTATTTTAAACCTATGTAACATTTTAGGGCAATTTAAGTTTATATGTATAAGTTTAAATTATTAAAAATAACATTTCCTTCAATATCGACTTTTTTAAAATTAGTATTTTTTTTTGCTAAATTTAGCAAATCGGTTTTCAAAAATTTGTAAAATGATTTCTGAAATTAGCAACGAAAATTTGTAGATATTCTGTAAAAACTCTGTAATTTGTAAAATGTAAATAGCAAAAAGATTTGCTAAATAATAATTTTTTACTAAAAATCAGTACAAAAATAGTAAAGTGGGATTGAAAACCGTTTACAAATTTTTCTACTAACTTTTTTTTCTGAGTGTACTAAAAACAACTCCAACTTAAGGGTTTCAAGATTTCGACTGGAAATGACCAAGCAAAAAATCAAATATATCTGTAGTTTGGAGTTTAATAATTTACCTGAATTTTTAAAAGAGGCTTTAACAATTTCTATATTTTAAAATAGATTGAAAGAGTATCTTCCGATTAATATCGAAATGCTTCTGATATAATTTTGTTTTCTTTTTTTTTACTTAACATGTGTATTAATATGTATTTTTTATTCTTTGCACTTAAAATTTTTAATCTAATTGAAAGTTAATTATATTGCCAAATTGTCCCAAAAATGCCCTAATGGCGCTGAGACACATATATTGTATGGAAGTGAAATTACTAAAAACAGTGAAATGTTTTCCTCAAAACATGTTATGACCTGTTTCATCTTTTCGGCCACTTGCGTGATGTAGATGGAAGAAAATCGTACATTTTTGGTTACTGTTTTATCCGACACCATAAATTGTGTTACGTTGTCCATAGAGAAAAATTGTTAAAACATTTTTGCAGAAAATTTAAATGGGTCGTTTTTTTTAACACTTAAATACATTTTATTTTGATCCTCCGATGATTTGCAAACAGGACTAATAGCAATTAACTGTGGTTTATGGTCTACCATAAATTTTATTAAGATCGGACCAACAATTTAGACGTTATTTAATTTTTACATTACGAATTGGTACTTTTTGCCACTGTACCTTGTGAAGGATGTCAATGTCACTGCAAATCAGATTCTGAAACCGAACCCGAACGGGTTCAGTTCCGCTGTTTTTAAAAACTTTGAATCCGAACCCGCTGAACCCAAAAATTTAACCAGGTTCGGGTTTAAAAATATAAAAAAATATTTTTACTGTTTATAGCGTGAGAAATTTTTGATAGAAAATTCATAAAAAATATTACATTTCTAGCATTCCAGCTTGCATTGCTGGACACTATATCAAGTCCTTTTAGACAAATACTTGATCAATGCAGAGCTATTTGCAAAAAATTGCGAACACCAAAAATTTCTTCTTTAGCTAAAAAGATAAACTTGAAAAAAAGTCATACTAGACTGCCAAACTAGATGGAATTCCATTTATGACATGGAATACAAAAGTTTTTGTTCGGAATTACTGGATGCTGCATTAACCATTAATGATAATATTTGGAATATTTGTGAAGAATTCGTAGAAATTTTTGCACCTGTTAAAAAATTAACGCTGAAACTCAGGGTTGGCAGGCAATACCCCTAAAATACTGTTATCGATTCACTACCCTTTCAACTCATTATCGTTACCCCTACCTACCTACCGAAATAACTGAAAAAATCGTTATCCTTAAAATACCGTTACCGAAATAATATAAAATACCGTTATCCTTAAAATACCGATACCGTAATAACTGAAAATCGTTATCCCAAAAATACCGTTACCAAAATAACTGAAAAAATCGCTATCCCAAAAATACCGTTATCGAAATAATTGAAAAAATAGTTATCTCTAAAATACCTTTACCCAAATAACTGAAAAAATCGTTATCCTTAAAATAACGTTAACGAAATAATAGAAAAAAGCGTTACCCTTACCGATAACCGCATTTGTTTCGGTTACCATCCATGCTGAAACTACAAGAAGAACAGATGACTTTAGGCGATTTTTATATGGCTTAGTTTTAAATAAGAGCTTACAAAAGATGACAAAACAAACACATTTTCACAAGAATTATATTTAAATATTATAAAAAGAGAAAACCACTTTATCAATAATCCACTTTTGTTGACACTAAAAAACAAATCAAATTTTCAAAAATTTGCAAATGGAAAGAGAAGAAGAGAATTTTATATCTTCAGAAGATGATGAAGATTTGCTCCAATAAGTTTTAAACAAGAAGGAACGATATTCTAAAGCAAATTCTTCAAATGAGAGGGCCTTTTTGTCGACACAAAGAACAACAAGAAAACTTAAAAAATATATTTATTATTAAATTAAACGGAAATTTCCTTGAAAAATAAATAAATTTCCTACTAATTAAACATATGTACATTATTAAAATTATGAACCCGAACCCTGAACCGAACCTGAACTTTTTATTTCGATTAACCCGAACCAGGTTTTCAGTCCCTGCTGCAAATACAATTAAAAGTTGATTTATATGTTTTTAAACTTTATAAGTTTTTATACTATATTTTTGGCGTACTTCGTTAAAATAGTTATGTGTACATTTCTAAAATTGTAAGTGATATATTTATGTACAAAACATACAAAAATAATTTGTAATATGATTGCATTAACTAAATCAACACATAATAAATAGTAAATACATAATTAAAATACTTTCTAAATTATAACCAACAAAAATTCGTATAACTAGATTTCATTTGATGCTTTCCAACCATATTTTTGTTTTTTTCCTTTAAAGGATTTATCTCCCGCATTACCATTTTTATAATAATTACTTTTATCTTCTCGTTGTTGTTTAGGTGGAGGACAGTAGCAAGTACGTTGCTGCGAGTCTAAATATGATTTACAACCCAAAGTAAGAGTGCCAGTAAAGAGCATTTTGGCTGCTGCCTTGCAACCTTTCATCATTAGATCACTGGCAATCGATTTTTCATAACTGTCACAATATTTGTAGAGACAACGTTTAAAGTCAAGATCACAGAGTTCTTTATCACTGTTACATGTATCGTAGCATATATCGTGGGCATTACAGCAAGCTTCCATTTCAACCGCTGGTAAATACTCAGTGCTAATACGTAGGCCCAAAGAACCACAACCATCGGAAGTCGGAGTATATAACTTATTTTGTACAGGACGAATATCTGTAAAAAAAAGGAATTTAGTACAAAGGAAAAGTAGAAAATTTAAAAATGTATTAATAAAACTCTGAAAGTACTTTTGGCAAAAACAAACTATTAAGTACAAAAATTAATGTCGGACTCTCCGAATATTACATACTATTCTATTCTATTTCGGAAAGCAGGTTAAATTTAGGAAAGAGTCCAGATTCTTATTTTATGGTCGGGTACAATATACAGTGGTTATCAGCTTATTTGATGCAAGTGAAAAAAGAAGTTAATACTTCAATTATCTGCTAAACTAAATGAGATATTTACAAAAATTAAAAGCCATTTTTTATTTCAGAATATGTGTTTTTAAATTATGTAATTAATTTATTTCAGATTTTGTTATTTTGAAAAAAATTATAAGGAAAACAAAAAAAATAGTATTTTCAAATTGAGCAGCTTATTTGATGCAGTATAAAAACCATTTAAAAGATAACAAAATAGCTAATTATTTGTAAGATTTTGATATTTGGTGTGGTAACCCTTTTGAGCCACAACATCCGACAATCTTTTTGGCATCGATTCAACAAGTTTTAGTGTGGTTTCTGGCGTTATTTTGTTCCACTCATCCATTAAAGCTTTCTTGAGACCTTCTTTGCTAGAAATGTTGTGTCTTCTAATGTTGGTTTCGAACAGTGCCCATAAATTTTCGATGACATTCAAGTCGGGTGACTGCGCCGGTGGTTCCATCACATGCGGGCAGTTCCATATGAGCCAGGTCTAAACCACACCAGACTTGTGCTTGGGGTCATTGTCCTGATAAAACCGGAAGTTGCGCCTTAGGTTCAGTTTTTCTGCACTTTGCAGCAAATTTTCTTTCAGGATATTAAGGTACATAGTTTTGTCCATATTTCCTTCTATGAACACCAAATTTCCTACACCAGTTGCTGCCATGCAAGCCCATACCATGACACCTCCACCACCGTGTTTTACTGTTGCACGCAAATTCTTAAGCTGAAGCTGTGTATTGGGCTTTCGCCACACGTAGGACCTTCCATCCGAACCAAATATATTAAATTTGGATTCATCTGAAAAAATTACAGTTTTCCAGAAGTCCAAGTCCTTTGAGATATGGTTTTATGCGAAGTTTAGCCGGCTGATCTGATTTTTTTGATTTATGAAGGGCTTTTGAAGTGGAACTCGCTTAACTTGCCTGATCAGACTAAAAACTATGCAATATCTATTACAATGAACCTGCACAAGAGACATAAAAAAAATATGTGAACGAACTCTTAAAATAACGGGAGATATCCTGTTAGAAGTTGACTGCATCAAATAAGCTGCTCAATTTTTTATCTCACTTATTTTTGTTTTTGTTATTTTTTTTTTTGTAGAATGACATAGAATATGAAATGAGTAGATGGCCTAGTGCAAAGTAAACATATTGCTCTATAAAATACAGTTTTTTTTTTTCGATATCTCATTTAGTTTTAAGTTATCAGACTTTTATTATTGTTTTCATTACTTGCATCAAATAAGCTGACAACCACTGTATAGGAAAAAATGTATAAATGAAATGACCTAACAAGAGCATTTAAGCAAATATCGTGAAGGTGGATTTATATTGAGACTAGTTCCAAATATAATACGATTTATTTTACACCCAAAAAGAAAAAATTACTTGAATATAGAAAAATTAATTATTTGGAGGAAAAATTTAAATCCAAATGGCGCTAAAGACACTTTTTACCGAATTTTTTTTTCGAATTCATTTATTTATTGAATCTGCACTTAAAAATAGTGAACTAACAATAAGTATTACAAATCTTAAAAGCTAAAAACTAAGTTACTTAACTCAGCCCGTGACAGACGAAATATCATTTATTCATGTATTATCTCAAATTTTTCTCAAAGCATAGGTCCTTTGTACTAGTATGCCAAGTCGGCTGTGGCCCTCCTTCTCAGACGATGTTGGCCGCGATTTCCAAGTAGATTACGCGCTAGTTCATTTGGATGAGTCTCCAGATTACCTAAATAGCTTTGGGTGGATTTCATGGCCTCTTCTTTAACTAGAGGAACATTCAAATCTGAGTGTATATTTGAATTTCGTACATACCAGGGAGCGCCTGTTATTAATCGTAAAATGTTATTCTGCTTTCTTTGAATTCTCTAGAATGGGAGGCCGTTGCCCAGAGTTGAATTCCAAAACACCATATGTATCGAGTTGTACAGCAATAGTATACAATCGAGGCTGAGTCTGGAGTTTCTTCCGATTAACCAATTGATTTCAATGATTTTTAATTTCATCTGAGTTAATTTTGCATCTATATGATTCTTCCACGTGAGTCGACGATCAAGATAAATACCTTAATATTTGACACTTGTATGTTGGGGTATGTTTTGATTGATTATTTATTCGGATCAAAGGATATACAAAAGTGGTCCCAATATACTACCTTGTGGAACACCGGCATGTATATTTTGTGGAGTGCTTATAAAATCGCTTCCTTAACTATAAATTTTCGATTTGTTATATAGCTTTCGAGTAAATTGTGTGTATTAGATGGCAAAATATATTCTTGATTTTAAAGAGTAGTCCTTCATGCCAAACTTTATCGAAAGCTTGTTTCTTTCTGAAACCAAACGGGTGTGCGGGTATTAAATTGTTTTCAGTAACAGCTACATTTAATCGATTCACTAGTAGGTTTTCGATAAGTTTGGATAGACTTGATAACAGACTGATAGGCCTGGCTTGGGTATCATTTTAACGAGTGAAACTTTCCATCCTGGGAGATAATATTCAAGGCGTAATATAGCATTAAAAATGAACAAAATTATTTTTACAGCTATCCAGGGTAACTTCAAGAGCATTTAATTACTGATATTATCAATGCCAGATGCTTTTTTGGGGTTTAAAACAAAAATTAAGAACAATTTTTAAGTTTAAGAAAAATAATTTAAGTTTTTTAGATAATTTTTTTTTTTTTGTGAGTTTTGTATTTATTATTCCATCTCTATGTTTTAATTATATATTTTTAGAATTTATCAGGTTTGAAATGATAATTAAATTTTACTAAGGAATAGAAAACACAAAATTTTTTAATGAAAAACATTGTGAGGATCAGCGCTTTTACAAACTCATGGTTTGAACAGGCTTATATATCAAACACTCGAAGGAAATTCCTTTTCACAGTAAGTGAATGATTACCCGTACAAATGAGCAATTTGCATATATTTACTGAATTATCCTTGGCAACCATCCTCGATTTTCAAAGCACAAATTGACAGGGTTGATTGGGAATCTGGCATACTATTATATTTCTCACACAACATATTGAGTGTTGTTTCTTATATTAGATTATAAATTAAATCGCACCTAATGTTTTGTATGTAAATTTTGTTTATATTTTTCGATTTCAATGTTTTAATTATATACTTTTAGAATTCATCAGGTTTGAAATAATAATTGAATATTAATGATAAATTCTTAAGACATTTTTTATACAAAAAACTAGAACTTAACTCCCTAAAAATAAGAAAATATTTTCTAACATCAAGTTAAATAGTACTTCTTTTAAGTGAATATTATCCTTAAATTTGATAAAAAAAAATTTAAAAATATCAAACTGTTTCTATGGTAAAAAATATATATTTTAAAGTACTTTATACTCATCGTGTAAATATTTCGAGCTTTCGGAGGACTTCCTTTTTGTGAGAACACTGCTTTTAACAACCTATTTACTCCACTTTTATCTTTAAATTATTTTGAATTATACTAAACTCAAGTATTTAAAATATAAATTAAATTTCATTAGCAAAATGGTAAACAAATTTAAAAAATGTACTGCAATATATCCTGAAACGTAATAAATTGTGACAAAGTTAGATCCTTTTCAGAGTTAATTAACGGTTCTGCTTGAGAGAACTATAAAAAGGGACGCCCTAGGTGGCATACGACATCTATGGCTAAGGAACACTGCGGGTCCCTTGTCTTCTTTAATTAACTTATTTAAGGAAATTGTTGCGAAAATATAAAATAACACAGTTACATTCCTTGTTAATATTGGAACGTGGAAAAATGTCATAAGTTTATTTTATGGTATTTTTAGCATAAACTTTAATAAACAAATTCGAAATTTTAAAACATATTTTAAGATACTTTAAGTTCAATACTTAAGACTTTTAAGATTAGAGGTGGGCACTCATGCAACATTATTTTTTTAAAAAGTCAAAAATTCAAGTGCTTTAAATATTGCTTGTTTTGTTCATACAAGTAAAAATAATAGGTCTGTACGAGGTAAATTTGGGTAAAGTCTGGTAAAATGAGAGTAAGCAAAAAATTCTCTCACAAAACCATAAAAATGCCCATAATACTGCGAACGCACAAAACCACATTTCATACCCAAAAATAAACGTCAAATTTATTCATATTAAAAACAGCTTAAATAATGAATATATTTGAAATGGCAAATATCTATTTGCATTTTCAAATGTATTTTGCATTATTAAGAAGGAAAAGTTCTTTATAGTAAATTTTTATTTTACTTTAATTTTTTTCAAAAATGCAAAACAGCTAATTTATTAGCAACAGCTGATGGTTTGACAATTTTACCATTTTACCCAAACAAAAAGTACGGGTAACTTCTGGTAAAATGAGAAACACAATTACTCTCTTATGAACGCTCTCATTTACCCAATTTTTGTTACAAAAAACGCTTTCTGGTAAGATTGGGTACCCGCGGGCACCCGCGGTAAGGTACGTCGAACACATCTATTTTGATTCATGTTTATTGTCAATATTTTAAAATAAAATGAAAACATTTGTTGAAATTCACAATTGCCTTGTGAAGTTTTTTATACAATCGTAATTTCTTCCATGGATTTAAAAGAATATGTTAAGCCACATTTATTTGGTGCTAAACTCTGTCCTTACATTATATTTTTTCTTATTTCAGGAAAATTCTACAAATTTCTATGCTTTGAAATAACAAAGTACATGTGTAAAACCCATCGAAAGTAAAAACATCAAGATTTAATATACAAAACTAATATTGTTTGTTAAAAAATTGTACCAATTACCGTGTTTTTATGGTTTTGTTTAAACTTGATGTTAGGACTTGAAAACAAGTGTTATTATTATGTTGTTTGAACGTGAATTAAACTGTGATTCAAGGCGTGAATTAAAGTATATTCATTCCCACTGTAAAGTTCGACTTGAATTCCAGTGTCCGTTTTGCAGGAATATGCTATTGAATTTAAGTGTAATTAAAGTATAAATCAAGGCTTGAAATTGGAAAACATGACTTGAATAACAGTTGATTTTACCTTTAATTCCAGCAAAAATCAATAAGCATTAATTTGTTTCCTGAAATAATATTTTTATACCCTCCATCATATATGGTGAGGGTATATATCAGTTTGTCATTCCGTTTGTAATATGTCGAAATATACGTTTAAGACCCCATAAAGTATATATATTCGTGATTCTTTTGCAATTTTAAGTTGATTTAGCGATGTCCGACTGTCTGTTGAAATGGCGATCACGACGCGAAGACGCAAGCGGGGGTGCCTATTTGTACTCAGTTTATTACACATCCTCCCGAGCAGTTTGGTATTGAAAATGAGCAAAATCCGCCCAGCGGTAAAAAGTTATGAGTGAAAATGTGAAGGAACCTCTATTATATTGGTGAATTTTAGTACTATTTCATAGTAGCGACTGGTACATAATATATTTTCTCATATTTTTTTCAACAGTCGCTTATAAATTAATAATATTTTGTATTCACCTCAAATATTTTTCACTTCAAACTATTTTTTACCACAAAATTTTTTTTCACCTCAATTTTTTTTCACCAAAAAATTTGTTTTCGCTTCCAAAAAAGTTTTTCACCTTAAAAAATTTTTTTCACTAAATTTTACATTAAAATTATACTTCAGAGAATATTTTTTTTTGCATATTGGTGGAGGGTATTCAAAGATTCGGCACAGCCGAAAATAAGCCTTTTTTACTTGTTTTCTTTAAAATTAGGAAAATTAACTAGTTTGTTTTTAATTTATTATTTTTTTGAAAAAAAAAATATTAAAAATTTTATTTTTGTGGTTATTTTATTTTATTACTATTATTAATTTCATTCCTTTTATAAAACTTAAAATTTGATTATAATAGAGATTTGGTAAAACTACCCTAAATCTATAACAATTGTTAAGTTTATTAAATTAAATTTATGATAAATAATGAAACGCAAGGGATAGGAAAATTATAAAAATATTGAAAATAAGTTAAACGTTTTCCCACAAAAACTAAATTAGAAACTTTTACTTGAAAAATAATATTTTATTAAAATTTATCTGAACTAAGTTGCATGAAATTTTTTTCTAGAAATAGTTCATCAGTTTCTAAACCAAATAAATATTTATTATTACATAGGAAAAAATGTATTACTTTTAGTTTTTAATTGTGTGAATTAATTTTTAGAAACCAATTTTTAAAAATTAGAAAGAGATCAGGTCATTAATATGGTTAAGCTCGGAGTTCCGACATCTGATGTAAACCAATGCCAAGGCAAATTATACATCATTTTTAATATTTTGTTTTGGGCTACTTGTAATTTTTTGATATGAAACTGTGCTGCAGTATGCTGCAAAATGGAGTACCGTAAAACATAATTGCGTGAAATATGGATTTCAAAATTGGAGTTTTATTTCCACTATTTAGCTTAGAATTTCGGTTATTTAAAGGATAGAGTAATCTCACAATTTTGTCGATTTTGCTGTAGGGGTAGGATTTTAAAATTTTAGCCTACGATCTAATATCACACCCAAAAATATTTGATTTATTTGTCCAAAGAATGCAATTATTGTTGACAGAAATGGGATGTTGAGGTAAATATAATAGATAGTTTCCATTGTCTAGAAAAGTAAATTGCTAAAGTCTTCTGTAGCGATTATATTCAATATTGTGAAATAAGCATGTAAATCCGCTAGGGAACGTTGAAGGTTATAGATAACATCCGCCTTAAAGATATCAGAGCATAGTACTGCTGTATCATCAGCAAAATTTGAGGTAGCACAAACATTTAGCGTTGGAAAATCAGTCATACTAATTGTGTATAAGGTTAGTGTGATACAAGAACCCTGAGTGCAACCCGCATAAATCTCTTTTTGTGTCGGGTGTTCCATTCCAATGTCCACAGAAACTGATAAATAAATCACTTTGAGAGTTTTCACCATTTGATTCGAAATTTGCAACTGCTGACCAGGGAAGTAGTTGTTGAATCACTGAGGTTTAATGATATTGAATAATTTTTGGTAAATATTTATCCTAGAATCTCACATTTATCTTGTTGAGTATCATAGGTTACGTCATAATATTTTAATATTGGTATATTATTGAATTTTTTCTTTAGTGGTTTAGAAATATTCAAGAAAAGAGAGGATCCTTTTTCAAGACTTTACTTCTGATTTTCGATGATTTTGTACTTATGTATATGATCAGAAGTATCTTGAAAACATTTGCAATTTCTTCTGAAAATATTACTTATTTGTAAAATGTGTTTTATATTCAGGATACACTATGGTTTATGGTATCTTTAATTGCGTCATTAAATGTTGATATCATTAATTCAATTTGCTCACTGTTGTTTTATATAACAGTTTTTACCATGTGAAATGAAAACAACTTTAACCATAGCAAATTTCATATTTAAGTTACAATTTGGCCCCTTAAAGTTTAAGTAAAATTTTTTTCACGGGAAAAATAATTTACTATGCTTTAAGAGCTAACTATATTATACTTTTTCTAGCTTAAGCAAATGTGCGAATACATGTAATCAAATGTGTATGACTATATTGTACTTAACAAACTTTTCGTTAAGTTTCGTCAAGTGTCATTTGCTTAAGCAAACAGCGAAACTGACCGCACTTTACTTAAGGAATCATATGTTTTTAGAAAAACTGTTTATGGAAAAAAAAAACAAATTGCAATGTACGCGGAAAATATTTTTATAGAAAATTTAATTGAAAATGTTAAAAAACAAACGTGCATGTATAACAAAAGGGGTGGGTTTTGTATTTGTTTCTCGATTGAGATACAAGCACTGTTGCATTTTTTAGTACTTTTTTATTTATGTTTTCATTTGTTTTTTTTAATTATTAAAAATTAATATAGATTTACTTGTTAATTGTAAAAAATGTATAAATTGAACACATTAAATAATATTTTTCGAAAAGATACATATATTTTAGAAATATAAGAAGAAAACAGTTTTTGCAAAAGTACAAGTATTTGCAACTAAGTGTAGTAAGTATTTAAGTTTAAAAAGTACATTGTAGCCACCTAAAAGTCTTCAATAAGTTGATTAAGCATTTGACAGACTTTTCGTTAATTTTTGACAGTAGCTTAAGTTAACAAAAGTATAATATAGTTAGCCCTTTAGGTGGCATTTAAGTTTTCAATAAATAATTTTTTTGTTCTCAAATTCTGGTGCCTGAATATGAACGCTACAGCGACATCTGTTGTAATTAATTCACAATTGTTTTAAAAGAGCTTTTTAGCACACACACGTACTTTGTGGTGATAGGAACACGTATACACGTTTTTAATCGAGGCACTCTTGTGTAAAGTATATAATAAGTTTTCTGGCAACGTCTCAACAATATGTAGTTCTAAATTAAATATTTCCAGCCAGGGATGGAAAATGGGATTTTTTTCGGTATCAAAAAAAATATTCAAAGGTACTTTTTTGACCCTCAGAGTAGTATTTTTTTTAACCAAAAATTACATAAAATTTATATACATATAAATAAAAATAAACTGTTTTTACATAAAATTAACATACGTTAAAAATATATATTTTTTATATTAAATAAAACAAGTAAAAAAGGCTTAAATTCGGCTGTGCCGAATCTTTAAATACCCTCCACCAATGTTCTCTATTGTTTTTGATACAAATAATGTAAAAAACCTTTGAAGTAAAATTATGTAGTTGAATAACTTTTTTAGATGCGGAAACGAATTTTTTTACGTGAAAAAATTTTGAGGCGAAAAAATTTTTTTAAGTGAAAAAAATTTTTTGTGGTGAAAAAAGATTTTAGTGGTGAAAAAATTTTTTTGAAGTGGAAAATATTTGAGGTGTACAAAATATTATTAATTTCTAAGCGATTGGTGAAAAAATAAAAAAAAAATATATTATATACCAGTCGCTACTATGAAATTGTACTAAAATACACCAATTTGTATGGAAAATTTAGAGGTATCTTCACATTTTCACCCATAACTTTTTAACCGCTGGACCGATTTTGCTCATTTTCAATACCAAACTGCTCGGGAGGATGTTCAATAATCTGGGTAAAAATAGGCACCCCCGCTAGCGTCTTCGCGTCGTGATCGCCATTTCAACAGACAGACAGACAGACGGACATCGCTAAATCGACTTAAAATTGCATAAGGATCACGAATATATATACTTTATGGGGTCTTAAACCTATATTTCGACATATTACAAACGGAATGACAAACTGATATATACCCTCACCATATATGGTGGAGGGTATAAAAAGAAAAAAAAAAAGAAACACATTCTGTAATAGACCAGATTAATGTAATTAAACTTTAGTTACATAAGAAAAATAAAATTTTAACCAATCACATGGTGAAGAATCTAATTGTATGTAGTTATTTTGTTTTGTATTAAGAAAATATATTATATAAAAATTTATTCAATTAAATATAATTATAAATTGTTTATAAAATTTAATCCGAAAAATGGGAATATTTTTGTAAAATCTTTGACAGCTTTTTTTATACAAATTTGGTGAATAAGAAAGAACTATTAGACGCAATGATACAACTGGAGTCGCAAAAAAAGTCTGTAATGGCAACTTAAAATTTTGCTGTTATTACGGGAAATTTTTGCTGTAATTTTTTTTTAATCTTAGCAACACATGTCTGCTGACGTGTAGTACAATAAAATTAGTGGAAAAAATTATTATCCGCTACTAAATTTTAGTAAACTTTTTGTAAAGTGAAATTTAAAATTGGTTTGCTAAAATCAGCAAAAAAATGTACTAAAAATTATTCATATAAGTATAAAAAATTAGTAAGAGCTTCTAAATTTTAGTAAATTTCTGTAAACTCAATGAAATTGCTGTAACACAATATAGAAAAATTTTAATTTATAAAAAAAAAATATTATAAAAATGACCAAATTAACACAACTACGAATTCGAATATAGAAATTTATGTTTTTTTTTATAGAGCAACATTTTTTATTTATCATTTTGTTTTGATTTGCTAATTTTTCTTTTAAAAAATATTTTTAGTAAATTTTTTGGATTTAAAGTCAATTTTAATTGTTTTAAGGGCTGATTTTTAAAACTAAAAAAGTTTTTAGTGCTATTTAAAGTGGATTTTTGGAAAAATATCTTCACTTTCGCTCCCTTTTTTCAACCTATGTAACATTTTAAGGCAATTTAAGTTTGTATCTATAACTTTTAATTATTAGAAATAACATTTCTTTTAATATCCACTTTTTTAAAATTAGTAATTTTTTTTTCTTTTATTTGTAAAATGCAAAAAAATTAACTAAATAATATTTTTTTTAAATAAAAATTAGTACAGAAATAGTTAAGTGGGATTAAAAACCGTTTACAATTTGTTTACTAAGTTTTTTCTCTGAGTGTATGAGTGGTATGAAAAATAATATTTTTCCTAAAAACACAATGTAGCGTTTATTGTGTTTATTAAAAGTAAAATCTCACAATTGTCAGAAAATACATAAACATTGAATATAAAACGGGAAATGTTGAAATAAGTGAATATCAAATTTTTATTTTTGAAAAATGTTTGCGAGTATTACATGTGTCTCGGTAGTATAACGGTTCTTTCTTTAATCAAATAGTATCAAAAAAAGTAAAATTTTATTAACTTTTCCATCCCTATTTCCAGCATTTACAAACATATGTTTTAAAAGGAATGCTGGAACTGCAAAACAATATTCCATTGTTTTTTACAGCTGATACAAAACATTTGTGTAAATTTGACGTCCAATCAACAACAACCACAACCGTACATACGTAGCCACAGAAAACATATTAAAATAAACCAACATAAATTTTTCCCTTTATGACAGCTCACTTTCTAACTATTTCATATTTTTACATATACTTAATTTACGTAATTTTTAAGACAAAATTCCACTATAACTGAACTTACCTGTCCCACCTTCCACTGTCGGACACTTAAATATACACGTTTCTTCTACCGCTGCATCAAATACTTCCTGCACGGTGTGTAATTTTTTAAGAACCGTAATAAGATTTTTGAAAACATCACCAAATATGGCCTCTGCCGCTATGATAGCATCTCGTAAATGTGCAATGGTATTAGAACCATAACCGGAATATGCATATGTCAAAAATGTAAGAGCATAAATTGCAATTTTCATATACGAAATCTGCATTTCTTGTAACTTGTCTGCTTTTGGTTATTTTGTTGTTGAATTTACTTAATTTTACTTTTTTTTATGAGGACTGGTAAGATTTGACTGACAGCATTTTGGTCGACACATCAGCTGTTTACCATTTAACCACAAATAAGTTCACCTCGAATAGGAAAACTTAAAAAAGCTTTCTAAAAGCTTTCATAGATAGTAATTTTTTAAACTCAATTACAAACAATATATACAGTACTATTCACTTATAGTCTAGACGATAAATATATAGACATAAATTGCAGCAAATGTCAAAATTAAACAAGTAAAAAGGGCTAAATTCGGCTGTGCCGAATCTTTGAATACCCTCCACCAAAGGGGATGAAGATGATATACGTATATACTAAATTTTGCATAAACTGTAATATAAATATGTTTTGTCAATTTATGTAACGAACTTTTGTTATTTAGTTTTAGCAATGTTATTTACAGAGGTCTGCTCTGTTAGCGACTTTAACATTGTTGCTTTTAACGTTAACTTAGTTATTATAGTATGTAAGACAATAAATGTAATCGAACAATAAGAAGACTTAATAACATTTTTACTTACTTAACAGAAAAAAAAAAAATAGATACAGAAAAATTGTACAAATTTGTATGGAAAATTTAGAGGTACCTTCACATTTTCACTCATAACTTTTGAACCGCTTGACCGATTTTGCTCATTTTAAATACCAAACTGCTCGGGAGGATGTTCAATAATCTGGGTAAAAATAGGCACCCCCGCTTGCGTCTTCGCGTCGTGATCGTGATTTCAACAGACAGACGGACAGACAGACGGACATCGCTAAATTGACTTAAAATTGCATAAGGATCACGAATATATATACTTTATGGGGTCTTAAACCTATATTTCGACATATTACAAACGGAATGACAAACTGATATATACCCTCACCATATATGGTGGAGGGTATAAAAATCGCTGGTATGGACCACTAGATTTCAAGGACATAACTGGTATAACCAATATTTGAAAAAATTCTAAAATAATAATTTATAACGAATTTTTAAAACCTGCTCTTTGAATAATAGTTACAAATAACCAATATTTTTTTGGTCTGATAACCATTATAGTTTTTTTGGGCTTCCATTACCATTATGAAAGATTTTAATTTTTAGTGGTCTTCTGTAACCATTATGAACAATTTTTATTTTTTTGGTCTTCTATAAACATTATTAAATATTTTAAATTTTTATGGTCTTCTGTAAACATTGTGAAAGATTTTTCTTTTTTCGGTCTTCCTTTTCCATTATGAAATATTTTTCTTTTTTCGGTCTTCCTGTATGCAAAGAAATTTTCATTATAAGTAACCAGAAGATTTTTTGGCTGCATGGACCTGGTTTTTAGCATTCTTCAAATGCTGTTCTTGCTCAAAGACGTGTAAATTTCCGTATTATTTCTTTTCAAATATTTTCTTTTTTTCGTTACTGTTATAAGGGAATTATCTTCATTTCATTACTGAATTTCTTCACAGATTTTATGAAAATATTTGTTGGATTTTAGCCAATGAGTTAACATAAATACCCTTATCACAAGCTCAGCAATCAGCAATTTTGTGCCGACGCATTTTCCTTATTTCTAAGATTTTTATTTTTAATGTATATATAGATTTTTTATATGCCATGGCTCAATCTTCCGATTCCACTTTAAACATCTTAATGTTTTTTTTATATTTTTTCTATTATGACTGTAATTTTCAGGGACAAAAAATAACACTTACTTTGTAATTTTAAAACAAAAAAGGATATTGAAGCTGATTTAAGTATACCATCCTTTATGAAAACTAGTCTATAATAAAATATATTGCTTTTTAAAATTATGATTTTTATTTTTCGAGCAAAAATAAGTTATTTTCTGAAGAAATGTACGTGTTAGAATAATTTATGTAGTTGACTTTAAATATTTATTTTATTGTACAATAAACAATGTTTCCATTATGACCAAAATAAAATTTTTTGAGTAAAACATTTCAAATTGTTTTCATCAGCGAAATTGTGTTTTGAGTGTTCGAATTTTCGAAATTAACTTGACGTTATGAATATGAACATAAAATTAAAATAAAAAAAAACAATTTTTTGTAGCCATTTTTTCGTTCGATTTATTAAATTTTCTTGTTTATATATATTTATATTTGTTACTACCACCTTGAATGAAATGTAATTTTTTTTCGAATTTATCATTCGCCATGAATGGATAAGACAGAGTTGTATAGACACAGTTCAGTGTTGATAGACTATTTTATTTTTGAACATGTTTTGTTCGCATAAAAATATGTGGGAAAATATGTACCAAAACAAGTATTTTGAATAAAATATGTAATTTTGCTCAAAACACGTACAATGGTGTTCAAAACATTTGCAACTGAAATCACCTTTTGTCTAATTCTTTTTATTTTTAACAAAGCTCCCAGCATACGTTTTTTTATTTTTTTTGATTAAATTCAGTTATTGCATATTATTTTACAAAAACAAAAATAATATTCATAAATTTACAGCAATAAAAAATGAAGTTTAACAAAGTAAGTCTAAAAAAAGTGTTCAAAACATTTGCAACTCTTAAAAAAATTATTATACAAATCCAAAAATTGTTTTTAATATTCAGTATTTTGTAGCATAGCCGTTATTTTTATTACCTCAGAACATCTTTTAGGCATTGAGGCTATGAGCTTTTTGATATAATCTTCGGGAATTTCATTCCACTGCTTTTCCGACTCGGCGAAAAGTTCATCAACATTTCAAAATACTTTATTACCAATATTCCTTTTTGCAATCATCCATTAAAAAATTGTTCCACGGATGGGCCAGACGGGTACAAAAAATCACTATTTCACCTTTTTTTGGGTGGTTAGTTTTCTTAATCCCTTTTAAACTTCAAAACTAATAATCCTCCAAAATTTAAATTGGAAAAAATATAGTAGTTTAAAAAATATTTCATAACACCCCTAAGATAATCGGAACAGTGGTCATACATACCACAAACCTAGAAAAAAGCGCAGCTTTTGATCAAATATAAAAACAAAAATATTTTCTAAAATGACATAAAACATTTTTTCTGGATAATAAATACTCAAGCCCAAGGTCAATTTTATAAAAGAAAATATTTATTTTTAATCCAATATTTCGCTATCTCAATGGAAAGCTTCTTCAGCGATTCTTTCTTATTTTAATTTTTAACAAATTTTTTAAAAAATTAAGGAGGTCGAAGAAATTGAACTGAATAATTTATAAAACATTTGTGTTTAACTGCATGCCACACCAATAATCAACAATATTTTGACCAGCTTTTTGTCTACCTTAGTTTGATATGTTTACTATTAAATCGGTAACAACAAAAAATTAAGGTTCAGGTTAGCCACAGTGCTCCGCTACAGGACTCTATTTGAAGAAAAATTTTACAAAACCATTTATTTTTCAACCACAAATCTACATGACTATAAAGTTTTGTTTGTTTTTTCGTTAATAACATTAACGAAAAAACAAACCGCAGAAATTCAGTTAGGTTTAAAGCAGGGACTGAAACGGAACCCTAACCCAAACGGGTTTAGATTCGCTGTTTATAAAATCTTTTAACCATGGCTTGAGAAATGGTTGATAGAAAAATCATAAAAAACAATACATTTCTTGAATTCCAGTTTGCAGTGCTTGACACTAATCTAGTCCTTATTATAAGGATTTGCATAAAATTGCGGACACCAAAAATTTCTTTCTTAGCTGAAAAGCTAAACTTGAAAAAGCCGTATTAGACTGTCAAACTAAATGGAATTTTAGTTATGACATGGTTCAAGCCTTATTGGAATACAGAAGTTTTTGTTCGGAATTACTGGATGCTGAATTAACTATGAATGATAATATTTGGAATATTTGTGAAGAAATCGTTCAAGTTTTTTCACATATTAAAAACTACAAGAATAATAGATGACTAGGCGATTTTTATAGAATCTGGCTTATTTTTAAATTAGGGCTAACAAAATATGACAAAATAAAAACATTTTTACAAGAATTATATTTAAATATTATAAAAAGAGAAAACCACTTTATTAATAATCCATTTTTGATTGCAGCATTATATTTAGATAGCAATTATAAGTTAATGCTAAGTCCCGAAGAGGTTGAAAATGCTGGAAAACACATTTTCTAAAAACAATTAAAATTTTTAAAATGTTGCAAATGGAAAGAGAAGAAGATAATTTTATGAGGGAATTAATATCTTGTTCTTCAGAAGATGATGAAGATATGCTCGAGCAAGTTCTAAAAACGAGGGAACGATTTTCTAAAGCAAATTCTTCAAATGAGAGGGCCTTTTCAGCCTTGAAATTCATTTTGTCGCCACAAGAAATAAATTTTCTATTAAAACATTTTAGTTTCTTTAAATGTTGAACCCAACTCCTGAACACAACCGAACCTGAACTTTTAATATCGATTATCAGTCCCTGGTTTAAAGCAATAAAAATTATACTATGTATCGATAGGTCAGTGGCTAGAGTTGTCGGCTGTCAACCAAAGTTCACAGGTTCGATTCCCATCATGACCACATTATATTTAATAACGTTTAAAATATTTGTAAAATTTTTTTTAATGAAAATTCCTTCTTTTTGGAGAATCTAAAGTAATCATCAAAAATACAAGGTTAACAAAACAAATAATCGTTACTCTGCTTTCGTTAAAATAATTTCTCTAATGCATAAACCAGTGCTAAGTTCATAAATTATTTTGTGTTGATACTCGTAAGTTAAGCCGATACCTTTCGAAGAAGTACTTATTAGAGGAGCTCAAGTTTGCGTGGCCATTTTTCAAAATGAATGGGCTAATTTGGTTCCTGTGTATGTAAAAACAATTAATATGAAGTTTTGTGCCGATTTGTTTAGGAAAAGTCGAGGCGAAAATACATGCGAAAAATTAACTTTTCAATAAAGATATATTTATACACCTATATAATGGTTTAATAATCAAAATATATACTTAGTTATCTTTCTTAACAAATGGAAATCGGTTGAAAAACGTCCAAGTTATTACAAATGTCTCAGACCAATAACGTCTCCAAATTAAAGAGCAAATTCTATTTTTTATAATTTTGTTAATGCTACATTATTTATATATTTTTTAGATCCATAAATACTTAAATATGGAGATTTTTTTTTTGATAGCGTTAACAAATTTTTTAGAATGACTTGAAACACGCAATTTTTTGAAAGCATTTTCCAAACACTAATTTCAAATTTTTTAAAATTTTTGTTCAACAAAATTTAAAAATTTTTTATATTCATAAATAAAAATGTTTAGTTTTATTATGCAGATATTTGAATGAAACAATTTTTATTTTTGCTTCAATTCCTTTAAAAAATAAATTTTAAATAATATAAAATTATATTTTAATGACCAAAAAAATTTAAAAAGAGCTTTTAACATCCGTATAGATTTATTTCTAGCTGACGAAAGATCTTATCAGAACGCGAATTTTTATAAAAGCTGGAACCTCTATTTTATGCTTAGCAATGAAACACGTAACTAGGTATATTCCTAACAAACACTATGAGGTTACTTATGCTATAAAATAATATGAAAATTGCTTCATATTCGAAAACTGTATTTTCTAAAAAACAGTTTCATTTAAAATTCTATGAAATACTTTATGAAAAATGCATAAACCAGTGCTAAATAACATGGAACCTTGTTTCTAATTTGATTTATCAAAAAATTTTGATGAAGAAGGAACTTCATTAAAATTAAGTTGTATAGTCAAAAATTGCACAAATTCTGAAAAATCGATGAGGACTTGTAAGTAATATGCGTGATTTTTATACCTTTTGTAATAGATAACCTCTTTATTTGTTAAGCTTTAAGGGCTAACTATATTATACTTTTGCTTACTTAAGCTACTGTCAAAAATCAACGAAAAGTCTGTCAAATGCTTAATCAACTTATTGAAGACTTTTTGGTGGCTACAATGTACATTTTAAACTTAAATACTTACTACACTTAGTTGCAAATATTTGTACTTTTGCAAAAACTGTTTTCTTCTTATATTTCCAAAATATATGTGTCTTTTCGAAAAATATTATTTAATGTGTTCAATTTATAAATATTTTACAATTAACGAGTAAATCTATATTAATTTTAAATAATTTAAAGAAACAAATGAAAACATAAATAAAAAAGTACTAAAAAATGCAACAGTGCTTGCATCTTAATCGAAAAACAAATACAAAACCCACCCCTTTTGTTATACATGCACGTTTGTTTTTTAACATTTTCAATTAAATTTTCTATAATAATATTTTCCGCGTACATTGCAGTTTGTTTTTTTTTTCATAAACAGTTTTTTTAAAAACACATGATTCCTTAAGTAAAGTGCGGTCAGTTTCGCTGTTTGCTTAAGCAAATGACACTTGACGAAACTTAACGAAAAGTTTGTTAAGTACAATATAGTCATACACATTTGATTACATGTATTCGCACATTTGCTTAAGCTAGCAAAAGTATAATATAGTTAGCTCTTTAACCAGGTAATGAAAGAGTCAGGGAACAGTGGCAATTCTATCAAATTTGTTTGTGTATTTCGCACTAACTATTCATACCATATTTTTAAGAATTTGTTATTGATTTTTAAATTTATTTATTTGATTGCTTATTTGTTATTTAATTGTTTATTTAGGAATTTTTTTCTGGACAGTGTCATATAACCAACTTTATCGACAAAATGACCCACTTCGGTAAAACACTATCTACATTGCGTTTTCAAGGGATTTTCCACTGAACACGTCTGACATTTTATTTTCATAGAGTCTTCAGATTCCTCTGAAAAAACCCACGATCATAAGGCATGATTCTTTAAAAAATCTCAGGATGCTTTGAATTGTAGTAAACAAACACTTTAGAATCCAACGCAATAGACTTAACTTAATATTTTAACAAAAAACAGCTCTTTGTGTTCTTATTGATGAAATAGATTTATTTTGCATTAAACGATTAATCGATTAATTGCAAATTAATTAATAGACCTGATTAATCAATTTTCTTCGTTTTTCGAATAATGACCTTTCTGATTAACCGGCAGGGTCAACAAATTTAAAATATTAGTGCTTTACAAATTTTTCTAAACATTAAAAAAAGTAACTTTTTTCACTTACACTCAAAAAAAAAAGTTAGTAAAAAAATTTGTAAATGGTTTCCAATCCCACTTTACTATTTTTGTACTGATTTTTAGTAACAAAATTATTATTTAGCAAATCTTTTTGCTATTTAAATTTTACAAATTACAGAGTTTTTACAGAAAATTTACAAATTTTTGTTGCTAATTTCAGAAATCATTTTACAAATTTTTGAGAACCGATTTGCTAAAATTAGAAAAAAATATTACTGATTTAAAAAAAGAGGATATTGCAGGAAATGTTATTTCTAATTTAAACTTACACCTACAAACTAAAATTGCATTAAAATGTTACATAGATTAGAAGGGATCGGAAGTAAATATACCGACCCATGTCCAAAAATAGGACATCCACTTAAAATAGCACTAAGAAGTTCTTTTAGTTCTAAAAATCAGCCCTAAAAACAATTAAAATTTGATCTTAAAAGTAAAAAAAAAAATTTGACTAAAATATTTTTCAAAGCAGAAATTACCAAATAAAAACAAAATGATTACTTCGTTTATGTTTTAACAATTTTTTAGATTTTTAAGCCTTTGAAAAACAAATTTTTAATTTTGTATAAAATATTTTTTGAAAAAATTCTTGATATAATTTTGCTTTTAATCGACCTTTTACTTTTATTTTAATCAAAAGTTTTAGAATTATTTTCTTACAGGCTTTCAAGGTCACTTTTCCATTAATGCAAATAAAAGATTATTTATTCCATTTTTTTCATCCAACGTTTCGGTGGGGGATTTTTCCACCTTTTTCAGGGATTAATTTTATTAACACGAATAATAATAATAATAAAAATAACATTTTAAGATCAATTTAACTCACATATAATCTTTTCGTCAAAATTTTTCATTAAGATCTTTTATATATAATGATGATAATCGACATCACAGTCAATTTTTAATTCAAAGTAAATGTAAAATAAATTAAAATTAATATCACAGTTAAATATTTTTACAACTTAAGGTATCACAGTTGGAAATTAACTAAATTAAACTATTGCTATAGTGTAATTGGCATGAGTTTGATCTTAGTCTTCTTTATGGTTCATCGTTGTATTTATTTTCTGTTGTATCCTTAAACTCTCTAATGTAAATCTTTTATTTTCCCGTCTCTCTTTTGATTAAAAAAATTTATGCTCGATTAAAAAAATAAATTTAAAATTTTTTACTAATATTCACAATATTTAGTAATTTTTTTTGGTGATTTTAGCAAACCGGTTTTAAATTCCGCTTTAAAAAAATTTACTAAAATTTAGTAGCGGCTACTAATTTTTCTACTAATTTCATTGTACTACACGTCAGCAGACATGTGTTGCTAAGATTAGCAAAAAATACGCTGGGCTCAAATTAGCAAAATTTCCCGTAATAACAGCAAAGTTTTCAGTTGCCATTACAGACTTTTTTGGTGAGTGTATATTCACTAGTCTAATTTTTAAATCGATTTTTTGATTAAAACGCATCAAGGATAGATGTATCTTGTAATTGTAAAAAGCCAGATAAAAAATCCGACTAACAAAATATTTTTGTTTTTCAGCACGATTTCTTATAAGAATATATATATATATATTTTTTTAATATAAAATAAAATATTAATTTATTATTATTATGAAAATGTTTAATTATTTTATATTACATTATTTTTAATACAAATAACTGTGCCAAAACTTTTGTCAGACACTGTACATATTCTTTATTTTTTTTGAAAACTCTGTTATTGGCCAAAAAAAAATTAACTTATTTGGAGGAATAATTGAAATGAAAACGGTACCAAAGGCACTTTTTACCAATATTTAATAAAATTTTCCTTGAAATTAAGAAACAAATTTTACTTAAAATTTGGTAAAAATTTCTAAATTATAGAAAAATTTTACTACTGAGAACTAAATTTTTATTAGAAAACAGTAAAATTTCCTTCTAATTAGTTCATATATCATCTAAAATTTTACTGTTAGTTAGGAAATGTTTCCTTTTAAAACTTTTATTTTATTTAAGTTCATTAGATATTTTTTTTTACTAAAAACTAGGACTTAACTCCCTAAAAATAAGAATATATATTTCTCATTTCATTTATTTTTCTCTTTCATCAAGTTAAATAGCACTTCATTAAAGTAAAAATTATCCTTATCCTGGTTCTATGGTAAAGGTAATATATTTTAAAGTAATATATTTCAAAGGACTTCCGTTTTGTGAATACACTGCTTTTATTAAAAATTTTGCTATACATTTTTGTTTTTAAATTAAATTGGATTATACTTTACTACTATAGTACTTTTTATGGTACTATTAAAACCTCAAAAGTACACCTTCCACTCATTTAGTATTTTTTACAAAATTTTCCATTTTTTTAAATTCCGGCAACTCTTTTTGTAGTTAATTAATGGTTCTCCTTAAGAGAACTACAAATAGGGACGCCCTAAGTGACACACGGTATCTAAGTGACACGGGGGTCCTTCGTCTTCTTAAATTAACTAGTTTAAGGAAGTTCTTGCAAAAATACAAAATATCACAGTTACATTTCAAAAATGTGAAGTTTATTTTATGGCATTTTTAGCTTTTTTCTTTTTTTATTATTAACCGAACAAAATTAGTTTTAGTGCCTTCGATAAATATAAAGTTTAATAGGCACAACGAAAATTATAGGAAAGCATTAAAATTATTACACGTGAGCGAATTTTTGACTTACGGTACAATCATGCACGATGGGTTTTTTTAATGGATAATTTAATTTACTTCCTGAAATAATATTTTTTTTTCCTTAAAATTAGTAAATTTAACTAGTTTGTTTTATGTTTATTTATTTTTTTTTTTTTTTGAAAGAAAAAAATATTGAAACTAAGTTCAACGTTTCCCACAAAAATAAAATTTTTCCTCAATTTAAAAAAAAAAAATTTATAATTTATCTGAAGATTTCTTCAGAAAAAAAATCATATACCTAAGTTTATTATTTCTCAAAAATTAGAAAACTTTTACTTGAAAAAAAAAAAATAATATTTTATAAAAAAAATTTAAAATTTATCTAAGTTGCATGAAAGTTTTCTCTAGAAATAGTTCATTAGTTTCTAAAACCAAGTAAAGTTTTATTATTATTAGATAGAATCAAATTTATTACATTTTGCTTTTAATTGCTTGAATTAATTTTTGGGAAACAATTTTTAAAAATTACAAAGTGGTAGACTTAAAAACTGAAATTAGAAATGGCTTTCTAAAACTTGGTTAATTTTATTACTCAGGAAAAAAATGAGCACACATTAAGTTCAAGTACTTTTTCCTAAAATCAAGAAATATTACTTAGGAAAGAAATTAACTTTTTCTGAGTATATAAACTATTTTGATTTTACTCAAAGAGAGGAATTTTTATTCTTTTAAGAAAATTTTTCGAAGTTTTAATAAAATTTGACTTAAATTGAGGAAAATTTTTAAACTATTTTAAAGGAAAATTTGAATTTATTTTTAGTTCATGTGATTTTTTTTTTAATTTACATACATTTGTGAGTGAAAACTAGAAAAAAGAATGAATTTTCCATCCCTGACACAAGGCAAAAGTTGTACAATCAGGCAGACAGACAGACAGGCAAAAAATCAGCATCCAACAAACAATAATTTTGGCCAGCCAGTCGGCATACGTTGTGGCCGCACTTTTTAATATTTTTGCGTTTCAGTTTCATTTAGAACGTGGAATCGTATTGTTCATACCAAACGGAAAATTGAAAATATAAGAAAACATATTTGCAAAGAGAAATTATATTTTTAAAGAGAAAATAAAAGAAAAACTTGAAATTTTTCGTTATATTTAAGTTTGGTGGCAAATAAGAAAAACGATCATTTAGCTGTTGTTTATTGTTGAATGCGGTTGCATTGTCGTGACAAATGTGAAAGTACTAAATATTATTATGAATAGTGAATTTTCTTCATCTTTATAAACGCAAACTACTTAACTACAAAGATATATTGTGTGAAACTAATATAAAGTAATAAATACACAACCAATTAGTTAAGCAGTAGAAGTGTTGCATAAAAACTACTTAACACAGTAACAGTGTGCAATTAAATCTATATGAAAGTTACAAAAAATAATAATAAAATAAATAATACAAACAAAAAATATACGTAATAGATCGTAAACCAAATACAGAACTAGACTTTGGATGTTGATGTTTGATTTCTGTAATTCTTTTAAGTGAATGTTTTGCAATAAACCGGAAATTCTAGATAAATTTGTTCCATAAAATAAAACAATAACAAAATCTGTTAGTAACACAACAAACCACAAATAACGAACTTTACCCAATTGCTTTTTTCTATTCATAAGATTTTAAAAATTTGTTTGTTTTTCTTAACTCTGCAGTCACTCACTCACTCACTCGTTCACTTACCGCAAATTTCAATTTACTTTAATAAAATTTGGTTTCTTGTCTGTACGGTCAATTAACGTAATATCTGGTTATTGTTCCTAATATCGTTATTATTCAAATTCAATTGTAAATCAAAATTTGGCATACATTTTTATGAAGACAATTAAATGGTAAATTAAATTTAACAATTCAGAAAACTTTATCGTGAACAGATTTTAAAAACTGCAATAAAATTAATTTATTTTTATAAATTTCGCAAGCATACGAATAATATTATTTGTGGTCAACAGCTCCAGCACAAAAAGAAAAACATTTTTTTTCGAGTGTTTCTTAACGGAAAACTTTTTTGTTGCTTTCGGGGTAAGTATTACAAAAGTTAGAATTTAAAAAAAGAAGTTTGTTCTTTTATGCCCATGTTATTGTTTTGAACATTTTGAAATAAAAATCACAACAAACTGCTATGCCTAAGAAAGTATACGCTGTTTTTAGAGTTTTTTTTTTTTTTTGGAAAAAATAGTACCGTTTATATACTATGTACCTCTTCGAGATTGCAGATCCGATTCGGATTAATGGATAATAGTAATTAAGTAACTTTACTAAAATGATGGCATCTTACTTAAATAATAAAATAGAACGACATCTTAAATATTTAAGTTTTTAAAAAAATTACTCTGTTATTGTCTTTGTTAACTCTGTCATTAATTTAAATCTAGATATATTTGTAATAACTTTAGTGTGATAAACATTTTAGAAAAATGATCAACTTCTCAGAACAAAACCACAACTTACAACTAATCTAACTGATTTTTACTAGCAACACTAAGGTGTCCCCTAAATTACGAATTGTTAAATTTCAAAGCTAACACGACCAGTCACGTGGTCGCGTCCAAAGTTCAATTGTTTTTAATTTATTCCAAAATTTTAAATACATTATATAACAACAGCGGGCAAACACGGCCATTGGTCGATTTTAGTGCGGCCCTATTAGAAATTTAAAATTCTCTAAAAATTTATTTTTTTTCTTTAATTTTTAGAATAAATATATTTTATTACAGTTTTGTTTCACTTAGTCGCGTCCAAAGTTCAATTGTTTTTAATTTATTCCAAAATTTTAAATACATTATATAACAACGGCGGGCAAACACGGCCATTGGTCGATTTTAGTGCGGCCCTAGTAGAAATTTAAAATTCTCTTAAAAATTTATTTTTTTTCTTAAATTTTTAGAATAAATATATTTTTTATAAAATGAGCTCAATAGAAAGTTAAAATACCACTTATAGTACATTTAAGTTTAGAACTATGAAAACAAGGTAGTGATTTAATTCATCAGCGCTTAAATACACTCAGAATATAATGTAATTTACTGTTTGTAGTTTAATAAAAAAATTTTCAGTTCCATTTACAAATAAATGAAAATATATTTACTTTTCAAAGAAATATCTATTTTAACTTTTTTATACATTTGCTCGATATGATTTACTGTCATTACCGTTTTTTCAGTTTCTTTTTTTTTCATTTGTTTGAAATTTAATAAAAATTTACCCACAAAACGGAAATTTGTGGTTTATTTGTGTGCGTTACAGTTATTACAGAATTACAAATTGTTTGCTGTCTGTTTCAAAAAAAAATTTTCAAAAAATTCCAATTTGTTTTTTATTAAAACTGTTTGTTTATACAGGGTGATTCAGTCAAGACCCGCCAAATTTCAACAGCGTATTTTTTGGCTCATTTTCATGAAAATATGTCCATTACGACCATCTCCGAAAATGCAAGTGTGCGAAATGGCAGCGGTTTGAAAATTTTCGGATTGGTGCACGGAGGGTAGTACGGTAAAACTGCTAACTTCTGAACCAGTGGTCGGATTTTTTTGCTTGTTGGAAAGGTCTTTGGAAGACCTTTCAGAATCAATAAAGAAAAAATTAAAAAAAAGTGAAATCGCCGAGATACTCATATATCTTCATTACTTCTAAAGCATAAGTTTTAGTATATCGTATATTTTTTGAATCTAAAGCATTTTTTTTTTTTTAAATTGAGAAAATAGTTCTGATGAACTTTTTTAATTTTTTTATTAAATCATTTTTTATATTTTGCAATAGACGAGTTTGGGAACAGATAGTATAAAAATTTCAAAGAAAATTTATAAAACTGGGTAATTCCATTTTTTGTTTCTTCGATATCCTGCGGTCCATTAAAATTTATGGGAACAACAATATGGACCACGATGGCAAATACGTACGTTATAAATAGTTTAAATTAACTGAAAAATTTAAAATAAATGAAATATCATTTAAAAACCGCTCTACCAACTTTTTATTAAAATCAAAAGATCTTATCATTTATTTCTAAATGTTAAAAAATTAACTTAGAACATCCGCAAAAAATTACTGATTTTGATTTTATTTTAACTGTGAGCAAACTTACCACATATCCGTAAAACCAAATGTTATTTCTTTTAATTGAAAACTAATTCCCTACTAAATCCGCTAAAAGTATTGATTTTTTCTTTATTTCGTTTTGTTTAAATGTCAACAAATTATCTACAAAGTATGTTAAAATAAACGACTTTTTATTTTGTTTATTTATACTCTCAGCCCATTAACTATAAAAATAGAAAAATATTTTTTTAATAAAACATTATAAATGAAAATATTAACTTAAATCCATATTACATATAAATATTTATTTTTTCAAAATGTCTAAAAAAAGTTGAAAAATATAATTTTTTATATTTGTTCAATTAAAACAATTTTACGGATAACTTTGTAAATAAACTACAGTCAGTTACTGTAAGAATATTTTGAGTGTATGTCTTGGCTTATATTGTTTTTATATTTTATTACGAAAATATTAAAGTTGGTCCAAAGGTTTTCGAGTTGCTAGTATCGATTTAAAAAAATAAAAAAATCGCAGTTTTTCCTACTCTCTGAGTGTAGTTTCATCTATTTATGAAAACTTCATAAATGTGATGAAGAACTTTATCATCTTATACTTAATAAATAAAATTTTGCCAATAACACGATTTTGTCTCGAGGAATTGAACCTGACTTAGAAAAAAATTGGAAATATTTTGAAAAAATTTGTGAAATTTCGGGAATCGATATACACTAAAAAAATGAGAGATACGGCATTGGTATTGGTACGATTTTATCCATAAATATCCCATAACAATAATTAATCTTATTTAACCCGGTATCTTTACATGCAATAAAATGCAAACAATTTTCAAATTGATTGATTTCAAATCGAATTGATTTCATCTCAAATGAGGACTTTAAATTTTAATGTTATTGCAATATTATAATATCGTTGAAATGCAGTCGGCTCTTGCCATGATGGCTGTCATCATACTTCAATAAAAAATTTAGCTGGAATCAAGTGGAATTCCTCTCGTACTTTTCAATTTCAAGCCTTTATTTAGCATACTTTAGCAAAATCGATACTTGAGTTGAACATAACAGTGTAAATATGCCTTAATTCAAGCCTTGAATTGTCATTCAATCGCTATCTTCAGGGTTAATTAAAGCCAATTAAAATATGATAACAATTATATTTTGTGAAATTTTATTGCATTAATCTAACTATTTTGATATTAGGTACATACATTAATTTTATATTTATATGAGTTGAGGAGATATTGCTTTTGATATATTTATCTTAACTTATTTTGTCTTTCCTTTTTCTGACACCACTGTATTAGACAAAAATACCGCTGCATTAAAACAAATATTTTTGTTTACACTTAAAAGAGAAAATCTATGAATTTCCAAGACTTGGCAGCATTTCTATAAATTCTAAGCATATAGGTTTTTTTCGAGTTTTATATCTATATCTATAACTACTTGCCTGACTTTTTTTAATTTTTTGAACATTTGGGGCCGCCTTTGTATGATAGCTGTTTTCGCATATGGACTTCGCGGGAACGCGAAAAAGAGCTATTATATTGTTTGCCCTGCTCTACCTTTACTTGCAAACACATAATTCATTTGTTAGCTTTTGCTGTTTTTTATATTTTATCAAATTAAAAATATAAAAATTTCAAATATTTTCATGACAAATATTTTTGTTCAAGCGAAAAGCCAATAATTTCTTAGACTTGGCTGCATTTTTATACACTGTAAATTTTTAAATATATATATTTATACCTACTTAGCAAGTCTATATCTGTACAAATACAAAGTTATTTTTATGTATAGCAATCGTTTCAATAATTGTTTTTGATTATAAAAATATTCTGTCAAATATTTTCATTCCCATTCAAACTTTTAAACAAATAAAAACTGAATTTCCTTTTATAAATAAATACCTCAAGTCAATAATATCTACTTAAATTTGTGTGGAATATTTATATAAAATTCGAAAAAAACAAACCTATAATCGTATTGAAACTCCATTGGTTCCAATCCCAATATAGAAACACAGCCTACTTCACACTTTGCTCTTCAGAATTTTAGAAGAGCTCTTTTCAATTCTAATTATTTTTAAACAAAACTAATCAATTTTTAAACATTTGCATATGTTTGTACTTAACCTACTGAATAACAGGACCTAAATGCATAGTTGCAGAATGTGAAATAATACGATGTTGTTGAGCTAAACAACTGTATTAAATTAACTTCAGTGTAATTGAATTGATTGCACATAATAACATATGAGGTGGAAAAATTTAGGGCTTGCGAAAATAGTCTAAACGAAAGAAATTGACAATAACTTTCGTCAAAAATACATGTAAAGTTAAAAAAACAATTTTTTGTTATTTTCCTTTCGTAAGACCAATTTTGTAATGCATAAACCAGGGCTTTATAAAATAAGTTTAAATTTCTGATGTAGGCAGCCAATGTTTGAAAAAAAAACTTGGTTACCATGAAACTTAAATAATACTTAAAAACAATTTTCAAAAATCACAACTCGTGGAAACGAATTTTAACCTAAAGTACGAATGTTTTATGAGTTTGGGATGTCTCAAAAAAATATTGCGATAAAAATCAAATTTTTGATCGAGGTTTTTTGTAAAAAGCGTTACCGTCCCGAATAGAGAAGATATTGAATTTTGGACCAGGTTATTTCAGGATAACCGAATGCGACTGAGTAATTATAAATATTTAAGAAATACTTAAGTTTTTAAACTCTATAATTTCATCTATTTTCGGTTAAAGTTTGCTATTTTGTACAAAAATACACTTAAATTGAATTCGAAACTTTATTTCCAATATAAAAGATTGTATAATACAAAATAAAAACTAACACTTCATTGCGAAAGAATCAGATAAAAATCCATTTTAATTTACTTTATGTTTTAGACCAAAATAATTTTTATATCCAGTCCACTCTAATGTACTCATTCCAATAAATGCCCATTCATTCAATTTGATTGAATAGTCACTTATAAAGTCCAATAGGTTAACTAATGCAGAAATTGAATGAACAAATTCTTACTAAGATGAATATAAACATTGATTCGATAAAAAAGCACAAATACCCATAACTAGAGGTTGTCAAGAATATCCCAATCAGTTCTGAAATTATCATTCCCGATTTGCTTAGAATTAGTAAATAAATTCCGGCAACTAAACGAGCGTTGAACTATTATTAGATGATGATTATTAGATCTATAAACGTGCTGGCTGGCGACTTTGCTTGCCATAATAAATTTAAATAATAATATCAAATCAAAGCCTTGTTTCACTATAACTCAGTAGCAGCTCCTGAATTTGGTGGATAAAAAACAATACCCATTTCAAGTAAACAAATTAAATAACAAATTTACTACCAAATTTTATTTTCCCAAAAAGTTTAAGAAATTTTGGATGACATAAATATTTTCAAAATTTTTTCCTTTGAGAAAATATTTAATTAAGTTGAAAGGAATTTATACTTTTAAAGTTCGATTAAATTTATGACAAAGGACAATGATTCTAAACGAGAATATATAAGTAACTAAACATAACATATGTAACATATACATATGTAACTAAAAACTAATCAATAAAATGAATGCAGCTCATATAATAAATACATGTTAGCATAAATCATTTTTCAATTCTATTTGCAGAAGAACGTCCATAGTTGTTCTTCATACAATTGACGGACAATAAATATAAATGTCAGCTGCTACTTGCTCCCGCCTACCATCCAAAATGGCTCCCACCTCAAATTCAAAAATGAATGTGACCCCTGAAACATCATTAACAATAAAATTGGGAGGTGTTCAAAATCGTCCCTGTGGTGTTACAAGCAGTTTCACTGTACGCAGTGTAGGTTCCAGTGAGTCATCTGATCATGTTGAGTCTGATTATAGCGAGGAAGCTGAAGAGGAAGAAGATACCAAACATAGTAAAGATCATACTGAAAACACTTATGAAGATATTGAGGGTGGTGACGATGATGATGATGAAGATGATGATGAGGATGATGATGACGACGATGATGATGATGGTAATGAAACAGATGATGAAGAAGATGATACTACCGAGGATAACAGTAGTGTAGAAACAGCCAAAGGTGTTAGAAAATACAGCCTAGATGATTATCAAATTATTAAAACAGTTGGTAAGTCGCAATGTCATTGTTGAAACATTTTTGCTTAATCGTAACCGCCGATTAAAATTGATACGGTACTCTATTATTTAACACAAACCTTAATAATTTTAGCCTAAAACATGCAAAATCGTTAAAATCTGAAGAAAAACCAAGAAAAAAAAACATAATGCAACAAATGTCGAATTCTATTAGAATTTTATATGAAAAATTTGTTGACTAAAAAGAAACTTTTGCAAATAAGAACCCTTATCAAATATTTTAGAAAACAAGGAAAAATAATAAATAAGAAGACTGTTTATAAAACTAACATTCATATTTTCTAAAAAAATACAAATAAATTTAAAAAATTTTAAATTTGTGTATTTTTTAAACCTTGGCGCATCAATTTAAAACTATACAAATATTCGATGACTATTTATCAACAGTTTAACCCTTCGTCAGGCACATATTTTGAGCCCTTAGTTCTGGCACATGGTGTCTGGCCAGACCCCTATACATTTACATGCATTTGTATGGAAATAAGGGCTGTTTGCCGTTAAATTTTTTACTAAGATAGGAAAATATTTGTTATATTTTGTGTTTCTATTTCTTTTTACTATGTTATTAGCTACCTGAGGAAGAAAAAATATACCTGAAAAATTCTTTGGAATGAAAAGGGCAACAATTTTTTTGTTCTATATATATTTCTCTTTAATAGAAAATTATTATGAAGAATAAATTGATTTTTTTATTCAGAATTTTGCGGAAGGCAACAAAAACATAAATAATCTACTTTTGAATGTTGCTGACAAACAGGATTGTTGCATTTGCAGCAAAAAAAGCGTGTCTTACGGCGTATTTTGTCACCTTGCTGCAGGCAAATTCTGCAATCTTTTTTGGCAGCTAGTGTGTCTGGACCACTGCGTGAAGCCACATTACGGTTTGCTATATTGAGAGGTCTCCCAAAGTACGCTTCAAATGCTATACGAGTTGTTGGTTGAGCCACAATGTGCGGATTATTGATGCGATTTTCAACGTTGGCCAGTACCAAATGCTTTGCAAGTTTATATAAAAATATGCGTCTTCTTTCTTTTCTTGTATTTTCATCATTTAGCTTACATATAATGTAACTTGCCAATGCCATCACATCAATCATGTTGCAGAAAAACGCGTATGTCCAGCGTCTGGTTGACCGTTTTGTTGTGTAATGAAATTAAATTGACTGCCTTATTTTTTTTTGGGCACGTAGCTGCAAAGTGCAACAAGATTTTCATGAAAACCAAACACACTTGGAAGAATTGGTCATCTGGTGCTCTTCATAACTTCCTTAGGAAGACATCTTTTGTTTGCTCGAATGGTGCCAACAAATGCCAGTCCCATAGCAGCCAGTCGTTTAGCGCCGTTCAATGAGGTGAAAAAATTATCAGAAATAATTGTTCTGCCACTGTTTGCGTAACAATTTGCGAAATACATTAGAACGTTTTCACCTTGATTTATCTCCCGATTGTCTCCTTCCTTTCCAGTGTATAGTTTTCCTTTCAATGGAAATTTAGTCTTAGCATCGCATGCCCACCAAATTTTGATCCCATACCTTGCAGGTTTTGATGGGATATATTGGGTGAACTTTGTGCGCCCACGATACGGAAACAACTGCTCATCGATGGTGATATTTTCATAAGGTTCATAATAATTTTGCAGATTTTCATTGAGAAAATTCCAAAGGTCCCGGATAGGAGCTGCTTTATCTGTTTGCTGTCGGAATGCCCGCGTACGACTATTATCGAAACGAATATATCTGAACAGAGTAATGAATCGTTTGTGCGACATAGCCGCACGGAATATGGGCAGCGAATCAGAACGCCACAATATACTGGAGTCTTGCATATTATTATGGCTGAGACCAGAAGCCAACAAAATCCCAATGAATGCATCTAGCTCAGAGCTTGTCAAATCAATCCATTTTCTTTGGGTAGACTCTGGATGTTCCTCATTCCATTTTCTAATTGATTCTCGCCCATGCCGATTTGTTTCACTAATGATGACGAACGTAATATTGGTTGAGAAAAATAGCTTGAATACCTCAACTGGATTGGTGAGCCTTGTTTTTGTTCCAGATCGAAAACGCATGATATTATGTTGGCGCAAACGAGATGCAGAGGGTTCAGTTTCGTTCCATTTAGTACCGTCCTTACCATAAAAACAGCCTGAGTCGACTTCATCTGCTGCTTCGTTAGGTTCAATTTCCAAATCATTTTCTATGTCTGATGCATCATCTTCTGGCACATAATCAGCAGTGTCGTCACCATCGTTTTCAAAAACATCATAATTTTCATCAGCTTCTACCTGACTTTGAAAATCACGCACTAATGCCTCTGACAACTGGGGTTGCAAATTCGCGCTACGCAAGCGTGTATTATAAATAAATTCCAGTTCATCAGCCATAATATACTAACAACGCAACAAATCTACCTGCGTAAAATTATTCACAAGTTTAAAATTACCGCTTAAAAACTAGATTACTTCTTCACTGTTCAACGTTCAATGAATAACTAACTCACAAATAAAATCAGAAGAAAGAAAGAAGCATAAAAGAATAAAGTAAATACAAATTTCCAACTCGTGCCATGTGCTTTGCCTATGCGTTCATACAAAATGCATAGGGGTCTGGCCAGACACCATGTACCAAAAGTAAGGTGAAGATTTTTTATTTGGCTTTTTTGTCCTGTTCCAAGGACTTTTTTTCAATTATTAATTTATACATCGAAAGCCAACAATATTTTGGGAGATTACCTGAAATTACAGCCATGTACCTGAAATAGAAGTATGCTAAATTGAAGCATGAAAATTAAATATGTCTGGACAGAACCATGTGCCACTTCGTGGGTTAAACCAATATTTCACTCGGACTTTAACAGCCCCAACTCACAATTTAAATTGTAAAACTTAAACATTTTTTATTTTATAAGAAATACACAACCGCAATAAATACAAAATGTCACTAAAATTTCACTAGAAAAATAATAATAGTCTTGTATATTGGGTATACAAGTTAATAATGTCGATTTGGACAACAGATGGCATAAATATCACATATGGTTTGTGTCAATAATAACAAACATGGCATTTTGGAGGGTAAACCAAAGTGTAAACACACATTTATTTCAATCTCTATAATAATGTCGAATTTTATGCCTAAAAAAGATGTTTTACGTGGAAGTCTAATAACCTTCTTTCATTTGAAGAAAATGGCCGCAGAAAGTTATCGTTGGTAGAAGCTTACAGTTAACATGCACCAACTCAAAACGTTGTGAACGATGGCTTGCACGATTCAAAAGTAGCCTGGTCAGCCGAAAAAGTTTGAAAGTGAACTCCGAAGCCGAATATCCAGGGTGCCAAGGTAATTCTATGTATTTGGTTGGATCAGAAGGGTGTTTTGTATTATGAGCTGTTGAAATCGGGTCAGACGATCACAGAGGACCTGTACCGAACACAATTGATTCGTTTAAAGAGAGCTATCAAAAAAAAAAAAAAAAACGACCAGACACAAGGCCATAATCTTCAATCATGACAACGCTCGGCCACATGTTGCAAGACCGGCTAAAAACAATTCGGAAAACAGTGGATGGGAAGTTTTGGTACACTCGCCTTATAACCAAGAAATTGCCCCGTCTTACTACAATTTGTTTCGATCGATGCAGAACGCCCTTACTGGAATACGCTTCATTTCAGAACAGGGTGTCAGAAATTTGCTTGATTTATTCCTCACCTCAAAACACGAGCAGTTCTTTTGGCGCGGAATCCATATGCTACCAGAAAGATGAGAAAAAGTCGTGGCTAACGATGGACAATACTTTGAATAATGTATCAATTCAATTTGTTTTTATAATAAATGCATTTTCAAGCAAAAAATCGACATTATTAACTTGTACACCCAAACAAATTCTACCATATTTTCACGTGCAATTAATTATCGTGAAAAATGATTTTTGTATTTTTTCACGTAACACACGAACAACTTTGTTTAAAAAATTACAAATACATATTAATTTTTTGTGCAAGATTTTTAAAACGAATTAAAATTTATACAGTAAAATTGCGTGTATATTATTGTAAAAATATGACTTCTTTTTGTAAAAATTTCAAAATTTTGATATTAAAATCTTTAATAGACATTTTCGTGGAGTATTATGATACAAAAGCAGATTCGATCAAGATGAATCGCATTAAATATGTAGCGACAAAATCACCGAATAGCAGTTCAGACCCTCAGGTCTGTCTGCAACGCAGGTCCGTGATACAAAATACCATACTACGCTCAGTTTAGTAGTAACACTATGGGGTTAAAAAGCGTGGTGAAAGAGTTCAGATCGAAAAATTTCACCTTTATTATTCAACTAAAAACGGTTATGGAACAGTCAATTTAGAAACAAATCTTATAGATGTGGGCTAGAGTATTCAAAAACCGAAACCGGGCAACCGGGCAACCGGTTTCTTTATTTTTAAAAACCGATCGGTTTCGAATATTTTGTAAATTCGAAGAAAACCGAAAACCGGTCTTTTTTGTTCGGTTAACCGGTTTTTTTAATTACATCACCAACTGAGTTACTTGGTCTCTTTTATTTTTTCCGAAGACTTATAATCGTTTGTTTGGTTATGAAGATTTAGATGTAAGTCTGATAGATTCCGATGATGACTTAACTTTGGATATTCCAAATTCAAAAAGTTTAATTTCTGATCTAAATAACACAATAAACAGTATTTAAAATCCTAAAAAAAACACTGTATAAAATCATTCATCATTATATAATGATATCTTATATCTTGATAAATGCGACAAAAGAACTGAAAAGTTAGAAAATTTATATAATTGTCTTTTGACTATTTGTCCAACATCTACTATTAGTGAAAGAGTATTTTCCACTTCTAGCTTTATCAAAAGCAAACAAAAAAAAATCGTCTTAAAACCAAACATTTAAATTGCATATTATTTATAAAATATTATTTTAGAAGTGAAAAATTGATTTTCTTTTTACATATTTAAAATGTAATATTAAAAAAAACTTATTTAATGCCAAACGTTCAAATTACTAACGTACCTAGTTTTACCCAATTTATAAACTTAATGATCTCTATTCATTTGATATGAATATAGTTTTATAATATTAATTTTTCAGATATTATATTAAAAAATATTAAAACCAATGAATGAAATGTTGAAATGAAATACAATAAAAAAATTATTTTTTTTTCAAAGAATGCATTTTTTTATTTTTATTACTTTATATATTAAATTTCTGTTTTTTTTTTTACATAATTAACAAAGTATATAAGCTTTTTATTAAAATTAAAAAAAAAACCGAAAAAACCGGTTGACCGGTTTTTTCTGCAAAAACCGAAACCGGGTTTTTAAAAATGCTATTTTTCGAAGAAAACCGAAACCGGTTTTTTCAAAAGGCCGGCTTTTTGAATATTCAAATGTGGGCATATTTTCATCAGCAGTCTCCCTAAAAATGAGAGTCAAAGCTTCATGAGTTGTGGAACTTGCACGTGTTTATTTGTATGTTATATGAAAGCTACAAGCATACGACACTCACATATATGCCCAGATTTATTGTCTCCAGGAAAGATAAACATTGAATTACAATTGTTAGTGAACTGTCTCTTTTTGGTGCGCGTGTTCCAGCAATGAATCGTATGCTAAACTAACGTTTTCTAATAAGTGGTTAAGTTACCTTTCACGGAAACTTAATGAACCCTTTGTATGATCCACTACATGGCAATATAAGCCAAATGATCTGCATTCTTAATAAAAGGTCTGGCATTCATATCCGATCACAGGTTATATCCAAGAATTTCGGGAAAAACTAAAAAATAATTGATTAAACAGTTGAAAATTGGGGTCAAAATTAGAAAAAAGTACAGGTAATTGGGGTGAAAGCACTCGAAAGTCAAGTTTAGAGGGGTCGAATATTAAAAACTGGTAAAACGGCTTTTCTTTTAACTAAAATCGACAAAAATCGAATAAAATTAATCGAATAAATTAAATACAAACGATTAGACATTAAAAAATTAAGATTAAAAATAAATATTTTGAAATGAAAATTTGCAAAATCGTAATTTTTTTTTTTTAAACGGAGTAAAATTGCTAATTTAGGGCTAAAATTAATTTAATTTTATACATCAGGTAACATTAATTTTTGTTAATTAGTTAAAAGAAGTACATTTTCAAAAATATCGATTAGATATTCGAAAAATCGGGAAAATTTCCAAATTTATTACAAATTCATTACAAAATCACATTTTAACATAACTCAAACAACAAATTCCAAAAGCACCTTCGGCTGTGAAAAAGGTGTATATACAACAGTTTTGAAAATAAACGTAATGAATAAATTAATTTTTCAGAAAAAATAATAAATGTTTAAAATTGCACTGAGTTATTACAATAATTGAGTTTATTTTTATTAAAAAAAATTATAAAATAAAATGTAAAGTGCGTAGCAATATACAACATGCAAAAATAAATACACCCACAAAATTCAGAGTAAATAGCGGTGATACACATTGATTTATTTTCACAAAATTATTTCAGCTTATATATGTCACGAGCTAAAATATTTTTAATTCGTTTTAATAATTTACTTATAAAAAATATTCACAAAAAATAAAAACAACAAATTATTTAATGGCGTGAGTCCGTCCGTTTTTCTTTCTAACTGAACCAAAGAGAACAAATATTTCAACTTTTCTCTCTTCTGCTATGTATGCTCTAACAAGGTGGGTAAATGTAAACAGCAGCTTTTACACCTGTAAAGCTCTTGTTAACAGTGGGGTTAACACAGCACATGTAATAAAAATTTAAACGAATGTTGTTTTTTTTGTTTCTTTAAAGTAAATTTTTTTTGGCGCGGGTATTTGTTTTTGTATTTTGATTGTTTACTTGCTTGTTTTTTGAACAAAAAATTGTATATGTTTTATACTACAACTGACAGTTTTATTTTACTTTTAATTCACTTATAAAAATATTAAAATCACGCACTTCTTTGATAGGGCTTATTAAATGGGTTCTTATAAAAAAATGCGTATTATGTACTGGGGGTTTGTATCGCGGTTTGTCCGTCAGCTTAAAGTACAACACTCGCGGGTTCTTAAAAATATATATTTTCTTATGAATATGTCAAGGATTCGGGATGTTCCAAAATCAAAAGCCGGCGAAAAAGCTAACAAGCTGAAAAGCCACGGAGTCAACTTATGAGGTTAGAGCCAACTTGACTCATATTATAAGAACTTGGCTCGGTGGCTTTGTTGTGGCTTTTTCAACTCAAATCTGAGAAAGGCAATATATAAGGAAAACAATGAAGATTGTGAATTTCCATCAAGCCTGATCTTTTAGTTTTAATATTTTACACATCTATTTAATTATTCTCGTCCATTTTAGACAAATTTTCAATATGTATCGCAAATAAATATCAATCGTGATGGATTTTGAATTTGGAACACTAACGCAGCATTATGATTCTAATATGTGAAATCACTTACAGCAGCATAAAACGATTCTATATCGTGGAAAGATTTATGCAAATAAATTTTATTTTAAAGCATAATCAATTGTTTCTCATGGTAAAAATTTTCGTTCGAACTTTAAAAGCCTAAAATTGCAACCTTACTTGTAAAAATCATAAGAAACACAAAATATAAATTTTTCACTAGAACAATAATTGCGTCAAAACAAAATGTACTAACTTTTCACGTGAAAAATCATTTTTTATATGGAGTACAACAACACGTGAAACCCGAACAACTTACTGTGCTTTAGGCTAAATAAAATCTAAACTAAGGAAATTTTAAAACATTTTGTCATTTTGTATTTACTGTAAAAAAAGTTAGTAGTCAGCGAAAAGTGTTACTGAGTCAGGAGGGTGCTAGCAGAAAAATTGGTAATATCTACAAAAAAATTGTAAATTTAGTCGATTGTAAATGAAAAAAATCTTTTGTAAAACTAAAAAAAATGTTGTAGGCAAATTATATTTTAGTTAATTTATTTGCTGAAATTTTAAATCTAGAAATCGTTTTTTTTTTTTGTGATTCTGTAAATAATTTACAAAACATTGTAAGATATAATATTGTCGACATAATTTAATTGAGAATCTAAAAATATAGAAAAATAATTATAAATAAAATAGAAACAAAATTATTTCTGTTACTTACAAGCTTAATATTTGTTTTATATAAATGTAAATATTTCACATTTCATCTTTATTAAATTTAAATATTTTATTTTGTTTATAATTGAAATCATAGACAGCTATTTAAACAACTCGCAATTAACACAATATTTTATTTTTTCAGATTCACAATTTCAAAATACTTACTTTTTTTGGCGTTTTTTTGTTTCATGTATTTTTGAAAGATAGATACAAAAATCTTTCACGTTTGCATTTTTTGTCTTTGAAGAGTTGTATTTTTAGTGTTTTTTTATCTGTAATATATTCAAATAAACTGCGACATCTACCTATTGTTTATCTGATTGTTGCCCTCACTATACATGATCAGCACAATTTTGTTAGCAAAATAAATTGGTAAAAAATAGTTCAAAGTTAGTTTATTGCTCTGAAAAAATACAAAAAAGTTTTTGCTGGCAATACAATTTCAGCAAAGAATAAATAAATTGCTGAAAACTAGTAAACTTGATACACAATCCCTTTTTAAGTTGCATTTACACTTGCCATTACGAGATTTCGGTGTGACAGCTGATATAAACAACTGTTTAATGGAAACAACAATTTTATAAAAAAAAACTGTCGAAAAGTGGGAAAATTAATAAAAGTAATCAGAAATATGAGTATTTCAAAATAAAACAAGTAAAAAAGGGCTAAATTCGGCTGTGCCGAATCTTTGAATACCCTCCACCATAGGGGCTGAAGATGATATACGTATATACTAAATTTTGCATAACCTGTTATATGAATATGTTTTGTCAATTTATGTAACAGAGCTTTTGTTATTTAGTTTTAGTAATGTTATTTATTTAGTTTTAGCAATGTTATTTACAGAGGTCTGCTCTGTTAGCGACTTTAACATTGTTGATTTTTACGTTAACTTAGTTATCAGAGTAACACACATTAAGCTCTAAGAATGTTATAATTCTCTATGTAAGACAATTAATGTAATCAAACAATAAGAAAGAAGACTTAATAACATTTTTACTTACTTAACAGAAAAAAAAAATAGATACAGAAAAATTGTACAAATTTGTATGGAAAATTTAGAGGTACCTTCACATTTTCACTCATAACTTTTGAACCGCTTAACCGATTTTGCTCATTTTAAATACCAAACTGCTCGGGAGGATGTTCAATAATCTGGGTAAAAATAGGCACCCCCGCTTGCGTCTTCGCGTCGTGATCGCCATTTCAACAGACAGACAGACAGGCGGACATCGCTAAATCGACTTAAAATTGCATAAGGATCACGAATATATATACTTTATGGGGTCTTAAACCTATATTTCGACATGTTACAAACGGAATGACAAACTGATATATACCCTCACCATATATGGTGGAGGGTATAAAAAAAAAAAAGATTTTTATTAATGTTTTATGCATCTAATGTTAAGACAACCCAAACTGAAAGAGAATACCTGCGGAAAAAAGTTCCCATTATTTTATTAATGGTCTTATTTAAAAACAAATGCAAATTTATTATTCGCAAATATTACAAAACACTATGGAATTAAATAAACATTTTTAGAATATATTTTAAAATAAATTAATTAACACTGGATTTAAGCCTGGAATTTTCTTGAAACTTCGTACTTGTTCACGTCTTTTTGTTTTGTTCTTTTTGTTGATAAGTGGGATTTTAATTAGATTTTCCAAAAATCACGTCCATTGACGACATTTCCATTTGTATGGGAAATCTCGAGATTTTTGTAAGATTTGTGCCGAAATCACATTTTTACGAGATTTGAGTGCAGATGTAAACGCAACTTTACTGCAATAATATTTCAACTTACTTATTTTTTGGATGTAACTTTTAAAGTATATCTATGAATTGTGGTCTGATAGGATCATAGCTCTCCCAGAGTATCAAAATTTTGTTTTAATGAAAAAGTTTGTGATTTATAATAAGTTATAGCATTTCAATAGAAGTTTGTCATTAAAAATTATAAATTTAACGCTGAATAATACATGTTGAATAACACATCATATATTTGATGATAAATGACAAAAAAGTTTTCAAAAATATTTTTTGATAGTAGTTTTTTTTTTAAATTATTATTTTTATTAAGTCAAGATCTTTTGTTTTTCAGATAATAAAAGAGTTCACAGAGTGTACTGAGCATTGTTGAATCACTGTATTAAAAAACCAGAATTTTTAAAATTTTTATTTCACAATAGGACGATTTTCGTTGAGTTTTCTTTTTGTTATGGGAAAAATAGGCGGAACAAGTGAATCGCACAATGTTGTAATAGTATAGTAGGTGACTTGTGTAGTCTATTTGCCGCATTGGCACACTTAAACATATCACTAAACACTGTATCGACTATTGATGTATTTTTGAAAATTAAATTTGAACAACTCTGCTTCCAAAAGCACAATTCAACACAATAAAAGAAAAATAAAAGAAAAATGCCTAAATAAACAAGAGCTGCCTTCAAAAAATTCAATAAAAAATTCTTAAAAATATGGTATGAATAATTTTTGGAAAATTCATAAAGTTTGATAGAACTACCACTGTTCCCTGACTATTTCACTACCTAGTTTAAACTTTCGAGTTAAAGAGGTTATCTATTAGAAAATATATAAAAACCACGCATATTCCTGTCAAGTCCTTACCGATTTTTCTGTGTTTGTGCAATTAAGAATTAAAATAAGCGAATTCTTAAATATTTTTGACGTACATATATTTAACGTAATTCTACTGAAGTTCCTACTTCACCAAAATTTTTTGATAAATCAAATAAGAAACAAAATTCCATGATATTTTTAAGTTTTAATAAATTTTTTCATAGACTTTTAAATGAATCTGTGTTTTAAAAAATACAGTTTTCGAATTTGAAGCAATTTTATATTAATATTTTATAACATAAGTAACGTCATAGTGCTTGTTAGGAATATACCTAGTCACGTGTTTCATTTCTAACAGGTTTATTTTTTGTTAAAGCTCTACTTAGTTGATGTTTTTTTCTACGATTTTCTTGCCAAACTTAAGAAATTTAGGAAGTTTTAAGAAAAATAACAGAAAAATTCATATTAAAAATTTAACCGGTTTTCGAATAATTGTTTGAGTTTTAAATTATTTGTTTTGACATTAACCGAAATAGAGGCGATTAATCGAATTGGAAACACTACATGCAATACATAGCACAGCCCTTATGAACAACCTAATTCGTGATGTCCATGTATTACCCGAATTTTTCTTACAATTATTTATATGATTAAGGTTCTTAAAATGGTGTTTTTTCAAAATGACCAAATGACTTGTATCGTACCATTTATATTACGAGTAAATTAATTCAGATTTATATGATATTAGATCGTTTCCTTATAATAGATAGTAACACAATATTTTACAAACAAATAGCTGTGTTTTTATTAAAATTTAATTCTTGAATGAATGAGAAAATTTTCAAATATTACAAAACATAATTAACAATTCAAAGTAAAGTTGGTTTTATAAGCAAAGTAAAAAAGATACACTCAAAAAAAAAAAAAAAAGAACTAGAATTTAGAAAAATTAACTTATTTGGAACTTATTCAAATGAAAACGGCGCCAAAGACACTTTTTACCAAAATTTTATAAAATTTTCCTTGTAATTAAGAAACAAAATTTACTTAAAATATGGTCAAAATTTCTAAATTATAGAAAAATGTTTCTACTGTGAAGTAAATTTTTATTAGAAAATTTTTGTGAATCGTGGTTAACGTAATTAAAATAATATAACGTTTCAATTAAGTAAGTTTCGTGGATCGGGAAAATTTAGTTTATATAAAATTCGTTGGCGGAAATTAATGTTGAAACATCTGTAGCTGGTTACAATCATTACTAATTAATCTTATTAGCTAAAAAATGCGATCTCGAAAAATTGGATTTAACACCCTTATTCGAGCGAAACATTTAAATATTAACACAAGTCCATTTTAGTCCATTCAATTTTCGGACCCAAACACTATGTAGTTTAAATTTAACCTAACCAGACTGGTGTAAGGCATTTTATAGTCGGGATGTCAGACTTTAAATTTTTTACTCATTATTAGCTGTTTTTTGTTTTGTTCTGCTGTACCTATTGGTATGGATGATATTGAAAATTTTCTTCGAATTCATAGGAAATATTGCATAAAAACACAAACATGTTTTGATTTAATTTTTGGTAGTTTTCGTAAGAATCGTTTTATTTGTTCACTTTGGTTGGTGAGTTCCCTCAATGGATGGATGAATCATTTTGTGTTGTAGTATTTTCTTTAATCGAATTGCATGATTATCTCCAGACTGTTGGTCTTGAGGTGCGAAAATATATTTGCTTAATAATATAAATATTTACATTGAGTAATGGACTACTAAGTACATGTATTGTAAACGTGTGCTATTATGCACGGTATCTAGGGTAAGATAATATAATCAGTTTAAAGGGTATATAAAAATTTATTTTTATTAAAATGCTTTGTCAAAAATTATATTTATTATGTTAAAAGTAAGTTACAGTAAGTTGTTTGGATTTCACGTAAAAAACTGTTATACTCCATTTATAAAAAAGATGATTTTTTTTGCGATAACAAATTCTCGTTTAATATACTTTTATTATGCTAGTGAAAAAGGAACATTTTGGGTTTATTGTGATTGTGTCTTTATAATAAATTAAAAAAAAATAATAATTTTTACGTTTTGAGGTCATTAAAGTTCGAGTGAATTTTTTCCACGAGAAAACAATTTACTATGCTTTATATTCGAAATGTCTAAAACCCTTATAAAATGTGCTATTGAAGTATCTTTTTGTGTCAGCAAAAGGTGAAAAATAATTTATTTATTTTAGAAGCAAGGTTAGCAACCGATTACTTTATATTTATTAGCGATATCCATATCGAAAATGTTGGTGTCAAAATTCAAACGCTTTCCTTTAATACCGGTATCTTACTGGTATTGAATCGGTTTAAGCAACATTAGTTTTTTTAAGATTTACCTAAAATATATATTTTTTTATATTATAGCCAAAATTGTAAATTAGTTTAACTTTTTTGTTATTAAAAAATCATATTTCTAACTTAACGGTTATCATTTTCCACCTTCGACCTACATAATATTTGTATTACGAGGGTTGGCCAATAAGTCCGTGACTTTTTGAATGAATCACAGGTTTTTGAATAAACATAATTTAATTTTTGAACATAGTTTGAAAAATTTTTTTTTATCCCTTCCAAAAAATAAGATTTGTCGAGGTTATCAAAATACACTCAAAAAATAAAAAGACATGAACTAAAAATTAATCCAAAATTGCCTTTAAAAAAATTTAAAAATTAAAAGGTTTGTTTGTGACATGATTTCATCGTTGGAGTCAATTCTCTTTCTGCCGAGCCATTTCAGCCTGCTTTGGAAACAAGAAATTGTCACTGGGCGCTAAATCCGGAGAATTGGGCGGATGAGGGAGCAATTCATGGATTTTTGCCATGTTTCATTTTCTCCTCCATCCTCAAAGCAAATCACGAGGTAGTCTGCTATCAATTGCTGTCAAACACAAACTAAATGAGGCAGCTTGATCAAATTTGAGAGGAGTTAATTGATAGATGCCTGTTGACAGCAGTAGTGTTGGCCTTTCAGTTAAGAGATGGGAAATTCAAAAAGTCGTATGTTTGTCGTATGTATTTCAAATTGTCTATCAAATACGACAAAAATGGTCGCTATAGTTTTGTTCACGACATTTTCACATATGTTAATTTTTTTTTACTTTTTCTCATAATTTGTAAAAATATATTTAATTCTTTTAAATTTTATCATGTTTTGTTTGATTTTTTTGGTGTCACCTTTTTTATAATTGTCAAACGAAAATGACAGCTGAGTTTTACGTACTTACAATAATTGATAACGAATATTGCCGGAGAATTATTGCAATATAAATTGCCGGCAATAAATATTTACGAAATCGAGTCATCCACACAGAAGATAAGATAATTTTGACGTTTAATGCAACATATGTCCACATATTTGTCTCCATTCTAGACTACGAGATGTGCATTTACAAGGTGTCGCAAAAGTAATCCTCCTATCAGAAAATGCTATAAATTTTGCGATTGGCCCCTAATGTCAGTTCTGTTTTGACATTTGTGTAGTAAACACATGCGAAATACACGTTAATAAACAATGTTACGCTACACTGCTCCAGAACGCGGAACATTAGTGACTATTTATTTGAGCAATAATGAAGATGATTTTTCATCAAAAATAATCATGAGTAATGAGGCCCATTTCCATCTTAGCGGGTACGTAAATAAGCAAAATTTACGCTTCTGGGGCACTGAAAATCCGAGTGTAACCCACGAAGAGCCATTACACCTGCTCAAAGTCACTGTATGGTGTGCTGTTTTCGCTGGAGGAGTCATCGGACCTTTTTTCTTCGAAGACGTCGCGGGCCAAACGATTACTGTGAATGGTGAGCGCTACAGAGCAATGATCAACGAGTTCTTTTTGCCGCAACTTGATGAATTGGGATTGGAAAACATGTGGTTCCAACAGGACGGCGCAACGCCACACACTGCACGTGCCACAACCGATATGCTGAAGGATCTCCCGTTTTGGCGATTTGCACTGGCCAGCAAGATCGCCTGATTTGACCGCTCCAGCCTCTTTGTGGGGCTTTTTGAAGTCGCGGGCTTATGTCAACAAGCCTCAGACTCTTGCAGCTCTTAAAGACAATATCCGTCAAGAATGTGGGGACCTATCGAATTTCTGTAGAAAAGCCTAAATTGGTTTGAATAATTAAAGATTTTGAGTTTAAAGTTAAAGTTAAAAAATGAAAATTCAAAGTAACCAATTATTGTTAACCTCTTTGTAATCATTTAGGTAACCAATTATTGTTTTACCCCCTATCTGCAAAAAGATAACCAATAACTTTTTATTTTTTAATAAGCATAATTGTAAGAATGAACCCATTACTTTGCGGCTCATCGCATGTAAAATTCATCAATGAATTATGGTGTAAAGTAATCCATCGACCCCTATGGCTATACATTGCTTTACCCATTATTTGGTAATGTGTGGTTTTGCTGGGATACTTTGTTAGTACCCAAGTAAAAATAAAAATATATGATCATGTATTCTCACATATTGTTTAATTTATGTACGTATATGAATTATATATGAAAGTATGTGACATTTATGGACGCATATATTTATCTATGCATGCTAAAAGTACACCCATTTTTGGAAATATATGGACTCATAAATGTAATTGTATGCCATATACTTTTCCATTAATGATCATATGTTATCAGTTTTTATTTATTTTTTTAATTTATTTGTTTGATTTAAACTTCAAATTGACAATGTCAAAATTTTCATATTTATTTATTTTGAAGTTTTTAATATTCTTATATAATTTTTATGAGAATTTATTGTGTCAAAAAATATATATTTATTTGTTCTGTTTTATTTGTTGAAGAAAATATTTAAATAATGTGATACATGGAGCTTGATATGTTAGAATTTGATGAGATTTGGTAAGTTTGCGGTTAAGATTCTTTACAATAAATTTATGTCTTTTACAATTTCAGTACTGTTTTAAGATGAATGGCGCTGTACTTTTTGAGGTAAAACATAGTTCATGATATTTAAAAAATGTCCGCTGAGATGCCAAAGTCTAGGCCGTTATTCTTCCATTTGTTTGTGTTAAAAAGCAGGATAAAAAGTTTCGCCCTTTCTCGGTAAATAAAATGATTGGATAAAGCCAAAGTTCTAAAGAAGAATACATAACTAGAAACTCCAGATTTGATTTGTTCGTTTATTTATTTAATACGTCAAGCAAAACCGTGATGTATAGATTTTTGTATGTAAATTAAAAAAAATTTTTTATTTAAAAGAAAATTTAATAAAAAACCCTGACCATTTTTTCTAAAAAAATTAAAAATAATTGTTTTAATGGCAAAAATATATGAAAACCAGAAACATATACAAATGTATGAATACAAATATGTCATTATTTACCTTCATGCATGATCATAAATCTACATATTACCTCAATTTTCGTTAATGTTCATGTATGGAATCATATATGATCACCATACATAAACATATATGATTATTTTTAACCGGGTATTTTAAAAATAAGCGAAAGAATTTTTGGTCTTCTTTTATTAATTAAAATTCAATATCGTTTGAAAGAAATTTCTGTTAGTAAAGTAACTAGAAAATTATGTTCCAACTTTTTTGGAATACCACAATGTCCAGCCGCTTTTAAAATGACTTCCAAGTTTTTTTGTTTTCAAAAGTTGAAAGTGGTCAAAATCTCAAAATCGATATCTTTTGCCTTGTCAAAAAATATATTTCTGTATGATTTCATTTATATCAGTGAAATCAAATCACGAACAATCTCTGTACCATTTTCATTTAAATCTTAAAATAAAAATTTAATCTTCAAATAAAGCTGCCTTTATAAGTATTACGCACAAAAATTTCAAGAAAGTAGTTATTTCAAACTTTATTGTAATCTGTGTGATAATTTATTAAAAAAAGAACAAAAAAGGTCCCTTAATTTTATCTCCCCTACAAAATAGTATATGTATATATTTCAGTAAGATTTGAGGTCATTGCAAAGATACATCTGCTTGTAAGTAGGACAACGCGAACACAAATAATATCAACTACCACACACAATAAATTAATTACTGTTACTGCCTGTTTTTATTTTGCTGGTACTTATCATGACTGTGTACAAATTTATTGAAAATCTGTTAAAATTTTGTATATTTATTTACAAATTTTAAAATAATTTTATTTAGTTAATTTTTGTTAAATTTACAATGACCCTGTATATTTGTATATTATGTTTAAATTTGTTGACGGTATATTGATGGCAATAAAAACAAACACACACGCCTACAAGCTAAATAAAAAAGTTTATTATCATCTTACCCAACAGTGCCTTTTGTTTATAAGTAAATGGCTACACTTTGATCGGAAAGCATTCGCAATAAAATACAAGAAATATTATCAATGACAATGACGGCAATTCTGAAGATATTTTCATATACATTTATAAGAAAATAATACTACTTACCACCTGTTTTTGTAAAGCGAAGGTAATAAATCCGTCAGTGGAATTGTGCGTATTATGTTATTGTAACAAAAACAAAACACTTAATTGCCGCCCTCAGCAGGAAGCATTCTCTTCGCTTAGCAGGGGGTTAGTTGTTTAATCTTGCAAACTGGTATTCATTCGGTAACCACCCCCCCCCCCCCCCCCCCCACGATCTATATTAAATATAATAATATGTTAGTAATAACGTCTTATTGCCGAGCTTATGTTAAGGGTATGATAACACGAATTTATTTTAACTCATATTTCAACAGAAATTCAAGGAAAAAGATTAATCTATGGTTAATTGTAAAGTTAAAAAATTGTATGTTTTCTGTTAAATTTCGTTTAATAAATAAAATAAAATTTAATAATTTTCTTTGAAAAAAATTAGAAAAGAAAGACAACTAAGTTTGACGTTTTGTCTTAACAATAATTGTTAACGAATGATGCCGGTAATAAATATATATGAAACCGAGTGGTTTACAAAGATAACATTATTTCTGCAATATATGTTTATATATTCGGTCATGACTAGGGGATAACTGTAATACAAAAGCGGGTAACCTGAATTTTATTTCTATCTTTTTTCAGCAAAAAACGTTGTGTGATATTTTAATTTATTTGTTCTTAAAATCTTTGATTGTGATCATGGAATATTTACATTTTGTGGATCTTTTTATGCAGTTTAATACAGAATTACATAATCCTTCATATAAAATATTCCTGATACTCTTTGGGCTTAATGTATGCAACTGCAATAATAAGCACTACCGCAATCTTCTGCAATATTTTTTTTTATATGTGCGGTTTTAAATATGCAGAACCTTTAAAGAATTATATTTCTAATTAGTTTTTATTAAAATGAATTTCCAAGACACATTTTATCGAATCAAATTGGTCTAGTTTAATGATTAAAAATAAACACTTTATTAATATTTGGTAATTTGACTTGTTTATGCATTGAATTCATTCATAACGGTTTCATTCTATTATTCATTAACACTAGATATACCGCAACATTCATATAGAAAGATTTCAATGTTTAAGTTAACATTTACGAAAAAAGAAATCATATTTTTTAAATGAATGCTTTTGCTTTTAATGTTCTACTATTTCTACCAAGTTAACGGATAAGGTTTATTTTTTTTTTTAATTCAAGTTAATGTCTTGACCAAAATATTAACCAATACTTGCATTTTTATTCATCGGCAGCTAACATGCAAAAGTGTGTTAATTCGATTAACAAATCTAAATATGCTCGACAACTGTCCTATAATTAATTTCATTCGTAAAGGTGTTAAAATAAATTAATTTAAAATTTTTATTTTTCAAAGTTCCAATAATATGGAAATGGTGTTTGTTGTGTCAGTGATGACAGTTTTATATACAATTTAGTAATTCGATGTTTGTGGAACTTTTTGTTCATAATCAAATGTGGTTGTTTTGTTGATTTCAAACTACTACTGAGAACATCAACATAAACAATACTGTCAATAGCCGCTTTCTACCATTTCGAAATTTAAAATACATATTTTGCTTTGTTTTCCATATACATATTTTATTTTGTGTCCATTCCAAAGGTGATTAATTTAATGCTTAAATTAAAAATATGGATTTTGTTTACCGCAAGCAATGGTTTGTTGTCAACAATCAAATAATTTAATTGTTGCAAAAAAAAATATTTTTAACAATTCAAACATTTTGTATAAATTAGACTAACGACAAATTAATAATTCTTTAAAATTTACTTTTTCTGCTACCTAAAATAAACGTATATAAACGAAATTACATGAAACTTGACACAGAAAGTTTTTAGGCATAAACAAATAGGGAACAATATTGTGGAAATTGCGTATTCAAACTTTGATGGTTTTTTTTTGGGTCACCTTAATATAAAGTGTGGTTAAATTTTAAGGGCCGATGTTGAATGTGAACCACACCTAAGCGTCAAGTTTTTTCTGCATTTCATTTATCAATTTCAGACTAACTCAATTTAAACCATGGAAAGATGCACAATCGAGCAACGCGTTAAAGTTATTCAGGCTTATTATGAAAATGGGCGTTCAAATCAAAATGCATAGCGTGCACTTCGTGATTTTTTCGGTAAATTTAATCGTCCAAATGTGCTTACAATCGGAAAAATCGTGCAAAAATTTGAGCAAACCGGGTCTGAAGGAGATGTGAAAACACCTGTGCATGCTCGTACAGCTTGTACTGCAGAAAATATTGCTGCTGTTCGCGATAGTGTGGCTGAAGAGCCGTCCACCTCAACTCGTCGTCGTGCCCAACAATTGCACTTCCCACGCTCGTCGTTGATGAACATTATGCATAAAGAATTGCATTTACACGATTGCAAGGTGCAATTGTCTCGAGAACTAAAGCCATTCCAAACGTCGTCAATGGTCAGAATGGTGGCAAGAAATGGCAACAGTGGATGATCAATTTTCGAAGAAAATCATCTTCAGTGATGAGGCACATTTTCACCTCAGTGGATTAGTCAATAAGCAGAATTGCCGTATGTGGGCGAATGATAATCCAAGAGTGATTGTCGAAAAACCAATGCACCCACAAAGAGTGACTATTTGGTGTGGTTTATGGGCTGGCGGCATCATCGGGCCGTATTTTTTCCAAAATGAGGCCGGTCAGGCAGTTACAGTGAATGGTGTTCGCTATCGTGAGATGAGATCGAAATTTTTATGGCCCGAATTGGAAGATATAGATGTGCACGATATGTGGTTTCAACAGGACGGTGCCACTTGCCACACAGCTAACAAAACAATGGATCTTTTGTGCGACAAATTCAATGGCCGTGTTATCTCACGTGGTGGCGATGTCAATTGGCTGCCAAGATCATGTGATTTGACACCGTTGGACTTATTTCTTTGGGGTTATTTGAAAGAAAAGGTGTATGTCGATAAGCCAGCAACAATTCAAGAGCAAAAGGATGAGAAAATTCGGCACATTAACGGCATAGAACCTCAATTATGCCTCAGCGTCATCGAAAATTTGGACCATCGGATGCAGGTGTGCCGCCGAGGTCGTGGCGGCCATTTGGCCGATATTTCGTTCCATACATAACTGAACCATACCATATTATCATAATAAAAAGAAAATTTAACCACCCTTTACATGCAAAAAATATAATGTAAAATTTTGCCACGTTTTTCTCGAACTTTCTCATATTTTCAAAAAATTGCTGCCTAGAAACTAATACAAAATTAACTTGACAAGATTTTTTAAGTATAAAAATTTTTAACTTACATTAATACATTACATTAATTTTTTTTTTGGTAGTTTATGCAAGCATATAATTTATTTGTTATTTTACTATATTCTTGACCAAATTCGGTTGTCGAAAAATCCGAAATTACGATCGGGGTGCGCCGCGGGTTGACGTTGTGTGATTTGTCTATTGTCTGCCAGGCAGTCCTCGAATATACAAGAAATAAAAATGCAATCACTCTAATATCCATTCATACAATTATTGTGGTTTCTTTTCTGACAAAAAAAGGTAACATTTATCAAAAAACTGCAGTTTTGCGTTCTTTTCTAAAAAAAAGGTGACAATTTGAAAGGGAACGTGATTTGTACTAAAAGTTTTGCCCAATAGAATGCGAAAATGTTACTTTTTGTGCACTTTAATATTTGACAGGGTGGCAATTTGCCTTGCAATTTGCAATTATTGAAGAAATTCATGTAAGGCTGCTCTTATATGCAGACGACATCGTTATATTCTCCGGCGATATTATGATTTTGCAGTAAATGATCAATAAGTTAGGAAAATATTGTAATTATTGGAATTTAAGGGTTAATCTTACAAAATCTAAAATAATGGTATTTTCAAAACACATTCAGAATAGATGTAATATAAGTATCACTTGTTTAATGCTGTGATCCGCTCTATCCGATCATATGTGCACACCAGTCTAAGAAACTAAGAAACTGCAAAGATTTTTTTAAAACGTATTTTAAACCTCCCAAATTTAGCTCCAAATCACGAGGGCGGATCAATAAGTCCGTGACTTTTCGAACTTTTCAAGTTCCACCTGTTAATAGACTACTGTCAACTTTAGAGCAAGTTCCTGTTCTGTTCAAAACATACAACCCCGTGAATTTTTTTAAAAATGCAAAAAAGTGAATTTCGAGTGCTCACTAAACATTATTTTTTGCGAAAAAAACTGTCAATCAAACCAAGGAAAAATTTAATAAATACTATGGGGACTCTAAACCATCGATTCCAATGGTACAAATGACGCTGAACCTTCTGGACGGCCAATTGAGGTCAATACACCCGAAAATGTCGAAAAAATCCACGATATGGTGTTGGCCGATCGAAGAGTAAAAGTGCGTGAGATTGTTGATGCCATAGGCATTTCATATGGCAGTGTGGTTTCGATTTTAAATGACCAGTTGGATTTAAGAAAGCTGTCAACGGACCATACTGCTCGGGTGCACACGTGTGTAGTCTGAATGGCAAAATTCCATGAATTGGGCTACGAATTGGTACCTCATCCGCCATATTCTCCGAATTCAGCCCCCAGCGACTACCTTCTATTTCCAAATCTAGAGAAATGGCTCGGTGGAAAGAGACTTAGCTCCAACAATGAAATTAATGATCAAACAAATGCCTATTTTATAGAACTCGAAAATCCTATTTTTTGGAAGAGATTCATAAATTGGAGAAACGTTGGACTAAGTGTATTGAGCTAAAAGGAGATTATATTTAAAAATATTTTTTTTTTTGCAAAAAAAACTGTGTTTATTCAAAAAGTCACGGACTTATTGATCCGCCACCCGTATACTCTTTATTTAGAAACTGAATTACAGCCCAGTTATCGTCGTACACTTTTTGATTTTTCATAATTTCGCTTACCGCATAAGTTAAATCAGTTGGGAAGCATTATTAACATACAATGGCAACCAGGGTTAACCTACCAAGAATGACATTAAAAAATTAATTCAGTATAATTAATACTCTCAATATACAGTTCAATTAAGATTGCTGGCAAAGAGTTTTAAGCACTGAAACCTCTTATAGAAACCTCAATTTCTCGATGGGAAATTTTAAAATTATGTAATGTGGATCTTCAAGGCTCGATGTGACTTAATAAATTTTAATGGATGACACCATTAGTAAGACACTAAAATTTTATTGGTCCTTGAATTTTCAAATCCCAAACCATTTCTTAAAACTTGGAAACAAGAAAAGTCGCTGGGAGCCAAATCTGGAGATTGAGGCGGGTGCGGCAATAATTCAAACCTCAGCTTGTGCATTTTTGCCATCGAAACTGCACATGTGAGCATTGTTGTAAGCAAACAACAAATAAAAATGTGAGTATTTTAAATAAATATGATTTCTGTGTTGATTTTGATTTAAATGATAAAAAAGTGAATTAAAGATATTTTAAAAATTTAGACATCAAAAAAATATAAAATATTGCTTTTCAGTTGTAATTTTAATTGGATTTTATAAAAAATCCAAGCAAATTGTATTAATTAAGGTTGTGTTTTTTTCCACAATTGGTCATATACACGATGTCTTCAAACAAAATCTATAATTTTTTGGTCAAGAAATCATCCACTGGCTCTTAATATACATTTAGCACAATTATATATATATTTTCTTTTTGGTTTGATTCGACCTATTGTGCTTATCGCAAATTACAATTCAAAATGACAATGTCAAAACACCATTATCAGAAATGGTTATAGAAATCTTTTATTTCACTACTAAAATCTTAAGAAATTGTTCTTAAAAGTTGCCAAAGTCAAAGAAATCATTAGCGCATTAATGATGCAAATATTTTACGGAATGAAGCGCTTTCAGTTTTTTTGTATTATTTTAGCTCATTTTGAATCTGAATAATATTAGCATTTCATTCCTTACAAAGGCCTCATTTAATTGCATGCATCTAAGATACTCGTATGCTATGAAAGATGCGAATTTCACCTGCGGAAAAGAGACCTACCACGTGGGACATGGAAGTTATTTAGGAAGTGCACGTTAATTAAATAAGGTATGCAAAATGGAAAATGAACTGATCCATTAAAAGCAATTTAGCTACTCGTATTAAAGACTTGGAACTAATATATATTAAAAGATATAACATAAACTTGCAATATTTTCCAAAAAAAAAAAAAAAAATGCATATATGTTACGTAGCGATGGGTCGGTCCCTTTATTTTGAGACATTGCCTTCCTCATTGTATTCATTTTCGCTAGTAATTTCTTAATTTTATTTATAGAGCAGTCCATAGTTTTAGATTTGTAACACTTTGTATACATATTTCTTGTCAAATTTGCACAAAAATAATATTTTGATGTCAATCTCTTTTATGTGAAATACGAGTGAGGATCAATAAGTCCGTGACTTTTCGAACTTCCCTCGTAGTTATATGAAATGCAACACTGCTCCCATCAAATACCAAGAGACTACTGTCAAATTTTGAGCAAGTTCCGTCATTTACTTTGCGTTTAACAGCTGTTCAAAACATATAACTTCGTGGATTTTTTTAAAAATGGAAAAAGTGAATTTCGAGTGCTCAGTAAACATTATTTTTTGCAAAAAAACCGTCAATCAAACCAAGGAAAAGCTTGATAAATGCTATAAGGACTCTGTACTATCGATTTCAATGGTGGCCTTACAAGCACGGAAGATGCCAAACGTTCTGGACGGCCAGTTGAGGTCTCTACACCCAAAACAATTTAAAAAATTCACGATATGGTGTTGGCCGATGGGAGATTGAATGTGCGGTAGATTGTGGAAGACATAGGCATCTCACATGGCTCAGTGGTTTCAATTTTGAACGATCACTTGGGTATGAGAAAGCTTTCCGCAAGATGGCTGCCAACGGAATCGTGTGACAGCTTAGTTTCCATGGCAAAAATCCATTTTATGGACTTCGAAAAATCTTGCTGTTAAACGCAAGGTAAATGACGGAACTTGCTCAAAATTTGACAGTAGTCTATTAACAGATGGTACTTGATGGGAGAAGTGTTGCATTTTATATAACTACGAGGGAAGTTTGAAAAGTCATGGACTTATTGATCCGCCCTCATGGTTCAAATGTATGATAAGCCTGTTTTGTGTCAGAGAACTTTTCAATTCGTTTGGCACTTAATTTTTCTGTTTGCAGTTTTTTCTTTGGCATTATAATTCTTCGCAAAATTCGTTTCAGAAAAATTACAAAGTAGTTCAGATTTGTTTTTGGTTGGATTATTTTTACAAAATTTTAAATAAATAGTTAACGTTCTACTGCTTTCAATTTTGTCAAATAATTCCAGAAATAGTACTTATAGTCTTCTTATATTTTGTTTAGCTATTGTGAATTGCTTTCTTTTTGAAATGATGGTTGGCAATTAGTTCATATTTGAATTCCGTACGTAAATGCCTTTCAAAACTGTTTCTATGGATGCAGTATTCATTCTTTTCTGGGAAATCATGTGGAAGTCATTACAAACAGAAATTATGCTCATCAACAAAATTAAAATATTTCGATTTTTTTCAATTTTTATAAGTCTTTCAAATTAAAATTGCTTTTGTTTTTTATATTGATTTAATATATAAGATGGTCACGTCTTGTCTTTAATCCTTTTGCATTCCAAACTTCTAAGATTTCCTGCAATTGTATACTAGGTAGTGTTTTGAATTTGGTTAATCGATTAAACGATTTCTCGATTAATCGCCTCTATTTCGGTTAACGTCGTAACAAATAATCGATTAAAATAGGTTGATTAACCGGTTAAATTTTTAATATAATTTTTTTTTTATTTTTTTCTAACTTTGGATAAAAAATAAAAAAGAAAATCTGAGCAAGAAACTAAATAAAATGCAATGGAATTTTTTTAAAATCGAGTCAAGCAGATTCTTAAGTATTACATAACTTTTTGAAGCAACAACAAAAAACAAGAGCTGTATAGGCTTTAGGATATACGATAGAAAATTTTAATTTTTTGTATGAATTCTATTAAAAATTATAATTAATATAAATTATTTTAAATCAATTTCATATAATTCCGTAGCGATTCTTCCTTTTCTCCTTCCAAGAAAATTTTAAAATATTCCACTGGAACCGATTCTATGGAACCCGAACCCAAACATTAACATAAATGTAAGATAAAGCTAACAAAGACAAGTTCCAGAAGTGGTTCTAGGAGCAATATAACTGATTACTTTTGAAATCATTTAAAACAAAAATCAATTGTGTTAAAACCGACAGAAAAACATATTATAAAGAACAAGAAGTTATAAAATTTAGATGAATTATACTGAGGAAACAACTTTCCTATTTTGGAAAGTAAAATATTCATAGATATGGCAACCAAAGGTTGTCTCTATGTAAATTAACAAGATTGCCATAACATTATTTATATTAAAGATAACTTTATTAAACAAAGACAATATTGTTCTTTGTATAATTCTCAGTTAGTTGAAATTGTACAACCAATATAGTGTTTGCTTAAAATTATCTTTTTACTTTCCTTAAAATTATCTTTTTACCTTCTAAAGAGATCTGAAGATGGGGTTCTAGAAAATCCCCGAAACGCGTCATCTGATTCTTGAAAGTAATAGATCAATTTACTCATAAAAAAATTAAAAGGTTGAAGAACTTTAGTAAAAAAAAGTTGTTTCGTGAAAAGTATGAATATGAGTAATCTACTTTTTGAATGCAGCTATTTTTTATTTAAAAATTTTCTAATTTCTCGACAGTGACAAATAAAGAAAATAATATACCAGCTTTATCGACAAATGTCAACACACTGATTAACAAATTTACATAATATTTAGAATAATGTGCCAACCAGTTAACCGGCAGGGTCGAATAATTGGAAACACTAATAATAGGTTTTGTTTTCTTAAAATTTTATATATATATTCCACACCAATATAAGTTTTTCATAATTTATACCTAGTAAATTTAGCTTCTTCGGAATTAAGTACATAGTTATTAAAATGCTACCAAGTCTTGAAAATTATTGGCTTTTCCTTCTTTAACATAAACAAAAATATTTATCACTAAAACATCTGAAAGGTTTATTTTTAATTTGGGAAAATATTAAACATAACAAAGGTAAACAAAAAAATACATAATTATATATTTGCTTGTAAAGGTAGAGCAGGACACACAAATTAACTGCTCTATTTCGCGATCCGGCAAAGTCCATATACGACAGCTTTCGTACAAAGGCGGCCTCAAATATTTAAATTTTATTTGTTTACAAAAAAGAAGAGAAAATTCAAGTAAGTAGACATAATCGTTTTCTTAAAAAAAAAAAAACGATTTGTAAACATTAATATTGTCTAAATGAGTACGAAAATAAGTATTATTCCATTTTCGATTTCGCATTAAACAAAAGAATTAAGTGTAGTCAGATTGTCTAGTTTGATATGATTTATTTTCAAAATGAACATAAAATGCATGTCCCGTATTGTAGGCGTACTAAATAATAGCGAAAATTCATAATAAAACATATGATCTGTTAAATAAAAATCTTTGCGAATTTGGTTAACGTACAAACAATTTTTTTAACCAAATTTTTGTTTTCATTTCTTAATTGAAAATATATATATATTTTTTTTGTTTTCATTTATTGTTTTTCTTAATGTTTTTCCTACATCTAAAATTTGCTATATGATCAATGTTTAGTTTTTGCAAATGATCCAAAAAGCTTACTCCTACTACTATATGTATATACAAAAACATATTTCAATACTACATATACACTTATGCCTCGAATAACGCGACTTCTACAGCGAGGATAAATTTTAAAGTCTCTAAAGATCACAAAGCATATTTTTTCCTTATATTACACTGATCTTTTCCTGCATTTTTTACTAAAAATTTAAGGTTTTGCAATAAATACAACAAGTTTGCCTACAATGAAGAATTTTCGTCGAACGAGTTTTCTCGCTATACGAAGGAAGGTTGGATTTATATTTTTCTTAGAAGCCATATGCCAAATATTAAAATATATTAAATGAAATATTCAAAATCAGCGACACACACAAAAAATAAAAAATAACGAAATATTAACTAACAAAAGAAAATTGGCAAAATGCCCGAAAGTGACTGTGTTGTACGTACCGCCTGCCTAACGGATGTAAATCAACGGAATAATCATCATCAAACATTATACAGCATGGTTCTCAAAAATTACTCGTTCCAATGGAAATTTATTAAAATAAAAATGACCTAAAAACGCATTAAGCAACAACATCAATAATAATAATAAAAAGTGAAAAACGAAATATAATTTTCTATTAACTAGTAGGAAAAATACCCAACAAATCGAAAATTGTAAATATTTTACATTTAAAACAAAAAATATTTTAGGCTTGTTTCAAAAAAAAAAAAAAAAAAAAAAAAACAGCTCCATATGGACAAATCTACCAAATGGCTGTAGGCAAAATTATCCAAATTTAAAATCTTTTTTTCAAAAAAATATCAGATTTGGGTAAGACTTTCAATGAAGCATAATAAATGTCTACACTCATATTATTCCATGCATAGAAATTAATTTCACAACAAAAGTAGTATTTGATATTCTTTTTGTATTTTTATGTCCGAATTATTATCAGTGTATTCGCAGGGAAAATATGTTTAAGGAGCCTCAAGTTATGATGGGGAATGATTATTAACATTATCTTAACTAACCATTATGAACTATTTTATTATTATTACATAAGAATAGTTTTGTGACCCTACTAGGATCATTTCGCATTCATACAAGAAGCTCTTTGGCCCTAATTTTCTGTGCAAGATTTTGAGAGACTTCCTTTGCCCTTATATGATCATAGGATAATTTAAATCTGTAAAGATTGATAAATATTTTTTCTTGTAAATTAAAAAAAAAAACAATTTTTAAGTTCAAATTTACTTTGTATGATTATGATAGTGGATTTTGATTAATTGAGCGATTTTGGTTTAAAGATCGCAATTGACACGAATGATACAATATAAAGGTATTTGAAAACTTTTTAAAAAAAAGCCGGTTAACAGTTACCAAAAACGCACACTCAAAAAAAAAAAAAAAAGACATGAACTAAAAATTAACCCAAAAAAATGTTCCTAGATTTAAGTACAATTGTCTTTAAACTTAGAAAATTTTTCTTAAAATTAATAAAAATTACTATGTATGTTTGGGTAAAAACGAAATAGTTTATATACACAGAAATACGAGTAATATTTAAGTAATATTTCTTGATTTTGGGGGAAAAAAGTATATTAAATAAAAATTTATCAATATTTAAGAAAAACATATCAGTTTTAAGCAGTTTAAAAACTAAAATGAAATAAAACTAAGTTTAGTTAAAAATAAAATTAGAACATAATTTACTCCCATTTAGTTCAAAAAAATGTGTCTAACTTAAAATGAGAAAGTACTTGAACTTAATGTGTGTTCCTTTTTTTCGCGAGTAGTAAAATTAACCAAATTTTAGAAAGTCGTTTCTAAATTCAGTGTTTAATTCTACCACTTTCTAATTTTAAGAATTGTTTTCTAAAAAATAGTTAAGGCAATTAGAGACAAAAAGTAATACATTTTTTCCTACACTCAAAAAAGTTTGTAAGTTAAAATAACTTAAAATATCATTTAAAAGAAATGATATTTCATTTAAAAACCGGTCTACTTTATTACTTATTTTTAAATGTTGATTAATCAACTGACACATCCGTAAGAAACAAATGATATAATCAGTTAAAATAAATGTTAAAATTTTACCTACCAATCTTTAAAAAGTAAATGTTTTTTTTTTCATTTATTTGAAATTATTTCAGTTTTTGTATTTTTTTAGTATACTCGTACAATACAAAATGTATGTCTGCATATGAAGCTATAAACACTTTTTGTGTGAATGTATTTGTATATGTATGTGTGTTTATGAAGTTCTTGTAATTTGTATTGAAAAATTTTGTATATATACAACCAATTTAAATAAAAAAACAAATTGAAAACTTTTGAATAATTTTTTTTGGAACAGACAGCAAACAAAATTTAAATTTGTAATAACTGTTACGGACACAAATAAACAACAAGGTTCCGTTTTGGTAGTAAATTATTTATTACATTTCAATCAAATGAAGAAATAAATGAAACTGAAAAAAATGGTAAATGAAAGTAAATTATTTCGAATAAATGTTTAAAAAAGATAATATAGATATTTCTTTTAAAAAAAAGGTATGTTCCTTTATTTTTAAATGGAACGGAAAACTTTTTTGTATATGAGTGTATGTTAGATAAATTTTAAAAATTTTATTAAAATATTTTAAGTAAAAGTTTTCTAATTTTTGAAAAAATAATTAGGTATAGGATTTCTTTGTTGGAAAACATTTAAATTATTTTCAATATTCTTTTTCAAAAAAACAATAAGTTAAAAACAACCTAGTTAGTTTTCCTAATTTTCAAGAAAAAATGTTATTAAAGGAAACAAATTAAAGAAACTATTTAAAAAAATTATCGTACATGATTGTAATTTTTAGTTCGTGATCGTGCGTAAGCGTGAGTGGCTTACGTGCCAATCTCTAATCTTAACAATCTAAAATATTAAACTTAAAATATATTTTAAAATTATTTTAGCTTTTATGTAATAATTTTGTATAATACGGCATAATGGCATTCCTATAACACAGTGCAACAAGAAAAAATTGCCTCAATGGTTGAACGCAGTATGAAAGTATACCATTAGAACAACAAAATCCCCAAGGGATTTGGTAAAGTTGGTTCGAAAGACAAAGTTATGGCTACTTGAAGTTTGTCATTTTTTATAATTTTTTCTATGAGTTATTTAAAATGAGTATATTAAAAATTTAATTGTTTCCTTATTAATCTCTTTTTTAATTTGTTTTTTTTTTTGTTTTCTTGTAAAAAGGAGCACTATTAATATATTTTTTTTAACTATACACTCAAAAAAAAAAAAAAATTTAGTAAAAAAATTAAAATGTTTACTTTTTTTGTTTTTATGTACACTCAGAAAAAAAAAGTTAGTAGAAAAATTTGTAAACGGTTTTAAATCCCACTTTACTATTTTTGTACTGATTTTTAGTAAAAAAATTATTATTTAGCAAATCTTTTTGCTATTTACATTTTACAAATTACAGAATTTTTACAGAATATCTACAAAATTTTCGTTGCTAATCTCAGAAATCATTTTACAAATTTTTGAAAACCGATTTGCTAAAATTAGCAAAAAAAATTACTAATTTTAAAAAAGTCGATATTGAAGGAAATGTTATTTCTAATAATTTAAACTTATACATACAAACTTAAATTGCCCTAAAACGTTACATGGGATTAAAAAAGGGATCAGAAGTGAAGATACCGACTCATGTCTAAAAAGAGTACATCCACTTAAAATAGTTCTAAAAATCAGCCCTAAAAACAATTAAATTTAACCTTGAAAGTAAAAAAAATTGACTAAAATATTTTTCAAAACAGAAATTACCAAATTAAAACAAAATGATGAATTCGTTTATGTTTTAACAATTTTTAAGATTTTTAAGCCTTTGATTTTTTTTCATGTTGTATAAAACATCTTTTCAAAAATGTGATCAAAATTTTTGATGCTCGATAAAACAAATAAATCTAAAATTTTGTACTAATATAAATAGTATTTAGTAATTTTTTTTGCTGATTTTAGCAAACAGATTTTAAATTCCACTTTATAAAAAGTTTACTAAAATTTAGTAGCGGCTACTAATTTTTCTACTAATTTCATTGTACTACACGTCAGCAGACATGTGTTGCTAAGATTAGCAAAAAATTCCACTGGGCTCAAATTAGCAGAATTTCCCGTAATAACAGCAAAATTTTCAGTTGCCATTACAGACTTTTTTTGGTGAGTGTAATTTTTACCAACAATTTTTGAGTGTAAATTTGTTTTCACTTAAGCGATTAGTTGAATATAGGTATATTTTAGAGAAATTTTTTAAGTTCTTAAGCAAATTTTTAAAGGAATCATTCATAGACCATCTGAATATATTATTTTTTATAAAATTAATGCCAACCTAATGTTTCTTTTAAAAAAATTAATGCATGTTCATTAATTTTAGTAAAATTTCAGGGTTAATAGGAACATTTTTTACTTAATCCAGAGTACCGTTGCTGGTTTTTTAAATAAAATTTATTATAATTATTTTGTCACAAATACTATTTGGTTTTAGTATAAAAAAGCAATAACATTATTTATGATATTCACTACCTGCAATTGTGAAAGCATTGTTAGTTAAAGCACTAAAATGTTTGTATAAAACAAACCAATAAGTAAATTCCATAGCCGTTACTGTCTTTCAATTAGGCAATGTTAAAGCTTTACTTTTATTTTTTCTTGCCTTTTAAGAGGGAGACTGAATTGACTGCCTTAAAGTTACAATATTCTTTAATGTGTTTCCTTGTTTCGGTTTTATAGTTAACTAAGTTAAGTATATTTTATATGTATTTTTCTTAAATTCGGTAGAAAAACTACATATTTTTGAACTTTAGAAAAATTTGTTATAGTATCTAAGTAATCGAGGGCTATTTTATTTGACTCTTCGAAAAAATATGTATTTCAATTTTAATTTTTTTTGTTTTAGTTTTTTTTAATAATATGTCAACAACAAAAGTTCAGCTCAATTGAATCCACATTTTAAAAACTTAAGAAGTGCTTAAACTTCAATATTATTATAAAATTAATATAATTTAAAATCGCCTCGAAAACTTTAAGTATTTATTTTAATTTGACTTTAAACTTCAAACTTTTTTTTTCATAAGATTTCTTGTTTTTCATCGAAAAACGTGTGTTTGTATAACAACGAAAAAATAAAAATTTTAATTTTTTTACTAATTTTTTTTTGAGTCTATAAAAATAAAAGAGTTTTAATCGTGTTATTTGGTAAAAAAACAAAAATATATTTTAAAGCAATAGAAGCAAAAAAAAAATATTTTTAATATTAACCCATGATGAAAAATTGGTCAAAAATGACCAAATTCAAGAAGCCATAACTTTTTTTTCGAACCAACTTTGACAAACCCCTTGGCAATTTTGTCTTTCTTATGGTCTACTTTCATCTTGTGTTCAAATCATAGAGGCAATTTTCAATGACCCAAAATTTGTTGCACAGTGTAATTGACGTTGCACCTATTAAACTTTATATTTATCGAAGGCACTAAAACTATTTTTTCACTTATTAATAAAAAAAGTTTAAATTTGTATATGTATGTCAATTAAAGTTTAAGCTAAAAAAATCATATAATAAACTTATGATATTTTTCCATTTTCCAATAATAACAAGAATTGTAACCCTAATATTTTGTATGTTTACAACAATTTCCTTAAATTAGTTAAATTAAGAAGACAAGGGACCCCAGTGTTCCTTAGCCATAGATGCCGTGTGTCGCTTAGGGCGTCCCTTTTTGTAGTTCTCTTAAGCAGAACCGTTAATTATTTACGAAAAGGATCTGACTGTCACAATTTATTACGATTCAGAATATCCTGCAGTTTTTTTTTTTTAATTTGTTTACCTTTTTTCTAATGAAATTTAATTTATATGTTAAATACTCGAGTTTAGTATAATTCAATTTAATTCAAAGACAAAAATGCATAGCAAAATGCTTGTGTTGTTTTTTTTATATCAATTTTAGATTTATTTGCATTTAGAAAAAACCGACAACGGTTGGATTTTTAAAAATTAAAAATTGGTAAGCCGATTTTCTGTTTCGCTTTTGAATACTATATGTAGTCTCTGGTTAAAGTATCTTGCTATATTTTCCCCAATTGATTTTTGCTGACTGGGACGTTGAATTAAAAATACATGCAAGTCATAAAATTCAACCATCACGAAATGATCTATTAGCATAAACAATAAAACGATAATTGTTACAAATTAAATGCTATTTGATCAATGTTTCTTTAAAGAAATACATGTAATCAAAAGAGATTACAGAAAATTTTAATAATCACAGTTTTTTAAGAAAGTTATATAAAATATTGATACAGAAGCGATGATCATAACACACAACAATTCAAAAACACTAACTGTTAATCATCCAACCAGTTTTACAGACACTTGAATTGGCAACAACTTAAAAGGAAAAAATCTAAATTATGGTATTTATTATTTTCACTAACAACATAAACAGTACCATAAAACCAGTGATTTCAAACCATTTTGTTGAAAAAACGTCAATGTTAGTTGAAGAAGAAGTCGTCAAAACCGTCATTTCGAAAAGTGAGATTAAAAAAATTGTCAATGAAGATAATGGAAAAGTTTATTTAAAAAATAACGAATTTTGAAACTAATTACATGGCTAGTTGTTAAAAATCTATGGCCTTAAAGTCTATACGTTAACTCATAAAAAAACTCATAGTACACACATACACTCACCAAAAAAAGTCTGAAATGGCAACTGAAAATTTTGCTGTTATTACGGGAAATTCTGCTTATTTGAGCCCAGCGGTATTTTTTGCTAATCTTAGCAACACATGTCTGCTGACGTGTAGTACAATGAAATTAGTAGAAAAATTAGTAGCCGCTACTAAATTTTAGTAGACTTTTTGTAAAGTGGAATTTAAAATCTGCTTGCTAAAATCAGCAAAAAAAATTACTTAGTACTATTAATATTAGTACAAAGTTTTAGACTTATTTTTTTTATCGAGCATCAAAAATTTTGATTATATTTTTTAAAAGATGTTTTATACAAAATCAAAAAAATCCAAGTCTTAAAAATCTTAAAAATTGTTAAAACATAAACGAATTTATCATTTTGTTTTAATTTGGTAATTTCTGTTTTGAAAAATATTTTAGTCAATTTTTTTTTTACTTTAAAGGTTAAATTTACTTGTTTTTAGGGCTGATTTTTAGAACTAAAAAACCTTTTTAGTGCTATTTTAAGTGGATGTCCTCTTTTTAGACATGAGTCGGTATCTTCACTTCCGATCCATTTTTTAATCCTATGTAACATTTTAGGGCAATTTAAGTTTGTATGTATAAGTTTAAATTATTAGAAATAACATTTCCTTCAATATCGACTTTTTTAAAATTAGTAATTTTTTTTGCAAATTTTAGCAAATCGGTTTTCAAAAATTTGTAAAATGATTTCTGAAATTAGCAACGAAAATTTGTAGATATTCTGTAAAAATTCTGTAATTTGTAAAATGTAAATAGCAAAAAGATTTGCTAAATAATAATTTTTTTACTAAAAATCAGTACAAAAATAGTAAAGTGGAATTGAAGACCGTTTACAAATTTTTCTACTAACTTTTTTTTCTGAGTGTACACAAAAATGTGATTTCGGCGTCCATTAACACATAATTTTTCCTTTCAACGTCGATAATTATAAACGTTAGGGAACTTATTCGCCTTATTTTCTAAAAAACTGCTATCATATGTTTAATTATAACGCAAACATTCAGAGCTGTTCTAAGTTTAGAGACTTTTGATTTAGTACCTAGCAAAATAAAAGTAGAAAAAGTAGAGAAAAAGAAGCAGTGCTTTTAATTACGGTGTTGTGAAAATTTGGATCGGAACCAATGATTTTTACATAGGGGTGTCATAGATGCATCTAAAGCCCTTCTAAGGGTTTAGTGAAAAATGAGATCTTTGGATGTTCCCAAATAAATTTTGAATTTGTTATTTAGATTTTAACAGGACATCAGTAATCAGGCTTTAGCCTCATTTTCATAATATCCCGTTAGCTTCTACCGGGGAATTTAGCTGACACATTTGTTGTTGTGTCGCATATAAAGTTTAGTTTTTATTGTTGGGTAAATGATAACGGAACATTCAGTAATCGGGTCTTATTTATTAAATAACTTTATTCGAAATTCTTGAAATTTTAACTACAATACATTTTTTAGTTTTTGTAGCAATAATAACTACGATTTTAAGAATGCATATTCTGGTAAATTGTAAGTTACAGATTAAATCAAATCACTTAAGCCATAAATATCAAATTTATATATAAAATATCTATGATTAATGTTTAACTTAGGTTGTTTTTAAAATGAGTTACCCGTAGTAGATTTGAACAGTGTTCAATTTAATGAAAAATCACACTTTTAGAAGTTGTGAAGAAGAACTGCCTTAGAAGAGGAAAATCTGAACTAAGAAGAATCACTTCCATTTATTGTTGCTGGGTATGGATTAGTAAAACTAGATAGAATTAAAATATTTGGAAATTTGCCATTTTGGCATTCATATATTTTTGTTTGATCATTTAAATTGTTCTTAAAAGTTTTAAACATAAAAATTTTCGGAAACATAAAAAGTTAAAAAATGTCTGAATCATTAGTTTTGAGTTACCTTAAACTTTAGAGTCGAAAAATTCATCAAGAGAAACGAAACGATAGACAGAAACGATGTCTGAGGAAGGTCTCAGACCCCATCAGAATGACTGAATAGGTAAATTCACTATTTCGTTATTAATTTTATAAGTAATATATTTTTTTGTCTTTAAATTTAATTTAAATTTAAATTATAGGCATTTTTAAAATAATTTATTTATTAAAACTGGAATGCATAAAAATGTCTTAATTTAATAATTTTTCGTGTTAAATCTTTATTAAAAAGTATTATGCATAATCGTAAAATAACAGACTGTTAATTTTTCGTTCAATTCTGGCAACACCAGCAATGCCAAGTTAGCCCTTTTCGGGCTATATTCAGACCTTTTTGATTGCTTTCAACGCGTACATTTTTCACTTAGGCCTTTTATTTTTTTAAGTGCTAACATCGCTCTTTTTGTTATCTTTTTTAGACCTTTTTGAGTCATTTGCTAGTTTTGTCCATAATCTGGAAAAAGGTACTTTACATAATGTTTTTGCCAATCGTTTGTGTTGATTTCATAAATTTCTAGTGTAACTAATACATTTTTTTCACAGCAACTTGTAAAAAACAATTTTACAGAAATTCCCTTTAAAATTATGTTTTATTTAAAATAGATCATTACGAGAGATTAAGGTTGTACAAATAATTGTATCGTCCCAAACCGATTACAAAGCGAGTTGTACAAGTACCAACGTGTATGGTTTGCATTAAATACATCAAATAGTTTAATCCATATAAAATAGGCTTACAAAGAAACAATGTCCGTTGCTGAAATTACAAAATACAGTTAAGTATTTCTGCAAAAATTAATTCAAACCAAACTTACGAAAATTTCAAGTTTTTATAAAGACAATTTTTTGGCCCGAAGATGAAGAAGAAAATTCGATTTTGTTGGAAAACGAACGCTTTAGCGATTTCTTTTAAATTCTACATTTTTAATTTAAAAATTTCAATAATAATTTTTTTTTTTAATTATGTAAATGTGTAAAACATTAAATCGATATCTTAAAAGTACAAAATTTTAAATAAAATAAACTGAAAAACACAAAAACTGGTAAATTTTTGAAATTAGCCTTTTTTAACAGCTCGGCCGACGCTTTTTGCCTTTAAAAAGTTGGCATCGCTGGGCAACAACCTATGTTATTTCTCTCCCCACTTTCAAGAATAATATTATTTTGCAGATTTTATGAACAAAAATAGTTTATGATAAATCAACACATTATTAAAACAATTTTTAAACATAAATGATAAGTAATAATTTAAATAAAAATGTAATACTAAGAATAGTGTTATTATTAGAATGACGAAAATGTTTGATTAAATCAACATCACTAATTTGTAGAATTTGAGTAAACTTTAAGAAAAAAGGCTTAAATAGGGTAATTTTGGTAGATTTTTTTGATTTGTTATTTAGTAAATGCTGGATTCTACTTATTCTTGGGTGCATAACCTTTCAAAAAGTCTTTAAATAATTACTAACACAGTTTTTATGGTTTGACCTTCATATATGAAATGCTTATATTAAGCTTAAGCCTACTTTAACTGAATAAAAACTTTTACATTACACAAGTATACATGGTTTTGGATCAGAGTAAATACAAGTTATTTCTTAAGCCATTTGGGGCACTCCGTTCTAGTTTTCAAGATATTGAATAAAATAGTTTTTACAATTTTTGACATTTAATGTCCATTTAATTTAATAAAAAGTGATTATATAGAAACGGAGAGCAGTCTAAGCGTTTGTATTTTTTTGGAATATGTTTCACAGATTAAAGTCCAACAGTAATCGCTCATCATGCCCTCTTCCCAAAATTCTTGATAGTATCAATTAAGTTTTTAGGAAAAAAATCGAAATGGGAATAAAGAAAATGTATTTTGAGAGACATTCGAGCTCCAATCTTGCGATAATTTTGCAACAAACTGTCGATTATTTCCTTTAAATCCGAGGATTTGCGGTTACCGATAAAGTTATGAACTACATCTTGAAATTATGTCCATGCTGCTTTTTCATTGGGCGTTAAAGATTTTATAAAATTGCTCTCGGCCATTCATTTTCGAATATCAAGTCCGATAAATATTTCCTCTTTGATTTTGGCGTATGACAATTTAGGAAACGACTTAAAAGCCGGCGCTTTGACGAAGTTGACGTTTTATGTGGAGAGCTGGAATGAAAAGATTCTGTGGATTCACAAGTGATGTAAAAGAGACGCTTTGTTTTCCTGGTTCATAACTACACCCATAAAACAGTATCAGTTGTGGCCACCGAATTTGTTGCCAATAGAATTCTGGCTGTTACGACAACTGTTTTCATATTAAATTATATTTTAAGTTGTGAAAGCCAATATTCAGTTGTACAATTTAATATTTATATTCCACAGAAGTATTATTACCTTCCACAAAATTTTATTTTAAGAACATTTTTATTTTTAGATTTTTCCGGTATCGGACCTGGGAAATCAGATTCATAGTTCACACTCTTGCTTACTGCACCACAACTAATTTTAATTTTCTTTGATACATTTGCCATTTTAACATTTGAATATTTTATATTAATTTAAAAAAAATATTTTTTAAATGTTTGCCTTTTCCGGGATTTGAACTCGGAAATTCTGAGTACTAAGCTACCTCCCTACCTATAAAACACTTATAAAATTTGATGGCTAATTTTAAATTTAAACAATTTGTTAGGAAAAGAAATATTATTATAAAATTTGTTCATCAATACCAATCATTAGTGTCGTTCCACAATTCGGTTGCTTCTACTGAAATCCTAATTACATAACATATTTGATCAGAATAACCGCACTTTTGAATATCGACAATTTTTTAATAAATTTGATAGATTGTACCAAATTTCTAATATATTCACTAAATTAATTGTTGCTTCGACCGCACACAAATACTAAACGAATTTTATTTTTAAAGATGATTGAAAATACCAATAATTGAATAATAGGATTGATTTTTCATTTCTTTTCCCTTTTTTGAATTTCCAATTCAACGTTTTTGCTTTATTAATGGATTTTAGGTTATTCCAAATAAAATTAAATCCTCACAAATAAATTGTAATGGTTTTGATCGAATTGCAACCAATCTTTTCTATAAGTGTAGTACTACTTTGCCATTCTTTTATACATAATGTTGGTCAGTTGGAAGACAGGCAGAAAAAACAGCAAAATTTGGAAAAACTATATTGCATCCCCATTAAGAGACCAATGAATGACCTGTTGGAATAGTATGTAAATAATTAATTAATTAAAGTTAAATTAGAATTTATTTTCAAACCCATAAATCGCTACAAATTTTCCATTGATGTATTTAATCTTGTTCAAAAGTTTACATAATGTATTGTAGCAGTGTACTGCATGATCAACCGGAATGGTTGTATTTTGAACCATCTATGAACAAATGTCATTCATTTACAGTTTACGGTGTCACAAAAACACAGAAAAACGGTAAAAGAGCTTTATTTCTGGTTCTGAAAACAGTGACATTTGCTTATGTGCTAAGACATTACCACTGTTGCAGCCGTGAAGCGAGCTATTCTGCTTTTTATATAGATAAATCCAAACCACGAATCAAGTCATTTAGTTGACTTTGCTAATGAGCTACACGCGTTACAAAACAATTTCGGTATAGACGGCTTGTAAGTGTTTGCTACAGAAACATCAAAATAATGGAAATATGCATTTGTAATATTTTTTTCCACTTTTCACAACATAAAACTTGGAATTGTCTTTGTACTTCTTTCTTTGTATTTTCAAAAGTTTTTTATAAGAAACATTAAGAATAAAATTGTGATGATGTTTCTAGCGATGCCAATAGCCGAAACCGGGATTTGTTATTAAATAATTTAAAAATACATAATATACCATTTGAAAACTTTATGCATGAGACCAGGCTTTTTCTACGCGGAATTTTCCAATTCCAATTTATTTTGTAGATGTGGATCACAAAATAGACGGAATATTTCACTTCAGTATTTTTGTACCCTCCACCATATATGGTCAGGATATCCACCATATTTGGTTAGTAAATCTTGTTTCGGCACAGCAGAATTTAGCATGTTTTTACTTGTGAGGATTCGGAACTAAGACGTCAACTGGCTAAAAAAAATTTATCTTTAATCGGCTGACATAGAATTGCGAAAAAACAGCTTTTCCTTCAAAAATATTGGTCCAGTTTAAAAATTTTAATTTTTCTCACGATATTTCTTTTCACAAAGTTTGAGCATATTTAAAATTATATCGAGGGGGTTTGTAGCTTCACAAGTTTGAATCACTAAACAATTTATATTTCCTTTTAACTATGGAATTCGATACAAAAAAAAATAAATTTTTTAATAAAATTACAATTTCTTAAGATCTCACATTTTAATTTCAAAAAAATATTTCTTTTTAAAAACTCGTAGTTTTTCATACATGAAACATTGTAAAATCGTCATTTCATCAAACTTCACTTTAAAAATCGTCAAATTTGAGAGAAATCATCAAAGTTGGCAGCACTGCATAAAATAATTGTAAGGAGAAACCTGTTAAATAAAAATATTCAAAATAAAAGAAAATTCCGACCGGCGAGACAAATCAATAGACAAATAGAAAGATAGACAAACACACAGACGCAAATACATAAATATAATGATTCGTAAATAAATATATAATATGAAATAGTGTTTACACTATTATGTATATTATGTTTATTGTCTGAATGAAATATTTATTTTTCATTTAAAAGCCACCAATAATAACAATAATAATGAAACCTACAATTTGTAAAATATAATGGATGGACAATTGCCAAATATTGTTCGGGTGAAGGTACAATTTAAAGTAGTTTAAATTGGAATTAGCAAAAGACATTTTGACCCTGTCAATAATAATTATCATTGAAGCTTAATGCATTTGGTATATTTATGCCAAACAATTGTAAATATTTAAAATTTATTTATTAAAATATTTTAATATTTCCGCTAAATATTATTTATGTATATTTATTTATTGTTTGTAATATTAGTATTACCTACAGGGTCAAACAAACATATTTTATTTAACTTCATTACTGAAACATGTGTAGTTTTTATAGACTCGAATGTTTTCTTAAAAGTTCATTGAACTTTTTCCATGCAAACGGCTATAAATTATTAAGAAAATGTTAAAAAAAGATATTTATTTAACGGCAATAATTTACACATTTATATACTATTTGTGAGGTATATTGAAGTGTATAATAAAAATTAAATTATTTTGCAAAATATTCAAAGAAATTTCAAAATAATTTATTATGAAATTGTGCATTTATATTTAATAGCTGATCAAAAGACATATTCCGAATTTCGTTTAATAAAATTGCGCTGTAAATGTCAAAATACTATTGGAAACGTGTTTGAACCACATAAACCAGACCTCTTACTCTACATCATGATTATCGTGAGATTATTCATTTAATGTGAAAATGCATACAATGAAAATATTATTTTCCATAGCGCCTTTATACAAAATATTTACACTCTACACTTGATATCCAAGAGTAAACACGATCGAAGACATTAGCCTAATTGAAAATTCAAGGTTGAGAAAATATATGCAAAAAGTAAAAAAAGCTTGTACTTTTTTTCTAATGACTAAATAAATATTTTGAAAAATTAGAAAAACGTGCTAAATTTGAAAATCGCACAATGTTTTAACAAAATGTAAACTAGATTTGTAAGAAATTTATGATTGATTTAAACCAAAAAGTATTTAAAGTATAGAGTATTAGAGCTGCTTCTCGATCATTTCAACATAGTCATAATTCAGCTGCATCATGTTTATGAAATTCTGCAACATTTTCAAAGTTGCTAAAATGTTGTTAAAACATTATTTTGTGTTAATGCAGTGTTGCCATATAAGCAGTTTAATTGTTCTTTCAATTTATTGTGGAAAAGTCGGCTAGAATGTTGTTTTCTAACTCCTCCGAGATGAGCGGCTTGTTCGCGTTCCTACGACTTCAAATATTCCCAGAAGAAGAAGCCCGGAATAATCGAAATGGGGAGAACTAGCTGGTCAAGACAAATCACCGAAACATGAAATTTCACGCGCTGGAAATGCTGTGTTGTGTCACAGAATGGCTCTATAGCGGCTGCTCTGAAAAAATATGGTCCAATCACCTTTTTCGACGTAACTGCACACCACAAGGCGATCTTGGAAAGGTTTAATGGTGATTCATGAATTATGCATAGATTTTCCGTCCCCCAGAACTGCGATTTCTGCTTATTGACGTGACCGAAGAAATATAAATGAGCATCGTCACAAATGATCAATTTTGATAGGAAATCATTCACTTCGTCTTTTAAGTTTCAGAATCTTACGTCTCTACTTAAAACAGGATTCATTCTTATTCAATATAAATTTTGCACGTGTCAACTTCACGAATGTCAAAACCAAATTGACATTCGGTCAATTTGGATACTTATTGTTCCACCTTCATATATTGTACCATACATGCCATGCCGATAAAGAATTTTTTATTTTTGCCTATGCTACCGAATTAAGATCCGGTAGGAGTTTTTAAATAGAAAGTGGCATGAATCATACTTGGAATATTTTCATTGGCATTAAAATTTTATTACTTGAGTAATGCTAATGCCAAAAAATTTCATTACCATTTAATGATTATGAAATTGTTTGGCATTAGTATTTGTCCTACTAATACTAATGACATCGTACTAATGCCTCAAGAAGTATAGGGTCCGCCATCTAACGTTTTTTTTCAACTAGTGCTTATTTCGTGAATAGTAACACTTAGCTCATGTCTGATTTGACAGGTAATTAGTTTTATCCTTCCGCTGAACGAATATGGTTGGAATATGGCATAATTGGGCCATTTTTCTTCGAAAATGAGCAAGGAGTGGCCGTTACAGTCAATGGCGATCGTTATCGGGCCATGTTGAACGAATTTTTGTTTACACAAATTGAAGAGGAGGATATTGGCAACATTTGGTTTCAACAGGACGGCGCTACGTGCCACATAGCCGAAGTTACACTCGATGTTTTGCGCCCTGTTTTTGAAGATCGCATTATCAGCCGGAGCTGCGATTTGACCTCGGAGCTGCGATTTGACACCGTTGGACTATTATTTGTGTGGTGCCGTCAAAGATAAGTGTTACACCGACAAGCCAGAGACAATTGACGCTTTAAAGGACAATATTCGTGAAGCTATTGGTAGAATACAGCTGCACACAATCGATAATGTGCTTAAAAATTGAACCGATCGTGTAGGCTACTGCATGGCCAGCCGAGGCAGCCATTTGAATGAAATTTTTCCATTATTAACCGGAAGAATTGTACTTTCAAATATTTATTTATTTATTTATTTATTTTATTAAACATATAAATTATATATGTATGAAAATGTATTTTAAGTTTGACTCGAGATCATAGGAAAAGTTTTTTCAAATGAAAAATTTTTTCCTGTACTCAATAATATAAATCAACTGTATGTTAGCATAAAATAGCTTTTTCCGTTGATTTTGTGAGTTAAATAGAGATATTTACAATTGGTATTTCAGCACAAAGAATGTTGATGAAAGTCGTAGCTGACCAGAAAATGCATTCCATTCGGCTGGTGTCTAATAACTTTTTCTGTGTATTCTCCATGTTTACTAAAATTAAAAAATAAGGAAAAAATTTTTCATTTGAAAAAAACTTTTCCTATGATCTTGAGTCAAACTAAAAATACATTTTCATACATATAAGTATTAAAAAGATCAACTATAAAATATAAACTTCAATATAAATTATATTTTAATACCCTAACCGAGCACTAGCAACGAAGGCCTTCAGCTCGTTGTAGCGAAAACAGACCAGAGCCTCTGGTGGGAATCGAACCCACAACTCCCGCTCTGATAAGCTAGCACGCTACCAACTAGCCTACCGGGGCGCTCACTACTTTCAAATAAAAAAAGAAATTTGAGAAAATATTCAGTAGTTTTTTTATAGCATTTTCAAAAATAAAAAAGTTATTTGGCGGACCCTATATTTATAATTGTTCAAAAAAAGCATTTGTTTACAAAAAAAGGGGATGTTTAATTGCTTTACATAGGCCTATTTTTATTATCGCAGTATATTAGCACTCTAGGAGAGCAAAAATTTCGCCCATTTTGAGATATCTCGATTATTTTTCGAGGTATTCTCCAATGTAAAATGGTCGGTATCTCGAAAACTAAGCGAGGCAGGGCAAAAAGGACAATATTTTGCTCTAGTTGAGTACCAATATAAAATTATGTTTCTTTAGTTATTTGTTTTTAATTGATCAATTAATAATTGCAACGGACCATCACCATTAATGAATGATATCAAACTATTAAAATCCTTATCGTTATTTTAAAAAAGGTAATCAAAAGAATTTCTTAACAATTGATATCAATGCAATGCTAATGAAATCATCAATTAATTCGTCTATTTAATTAATTAGCCATGTATAGCATGAAAACGTAATTAATCGCATTTTAAAAATTATAAACTTCATTTTAATTATTTGAGTATAGTAAAATTAACTTTCGATGAAAAATGTTTTTGGAGCAACTAAATTGTAATTAACCGCACTATGTTTCTTCAGGTATCTATTGAACGATGTTTAATTGGATTTTTGAAAAAAAAATGAACTTTATGTCAGTGCAGTAAGCAAATTATGATTACTGTTTTAAAATTTAGGGTAACAATTACCTAAAAACAAGGAATTTAATTTGTATTTAATTAATGCAACTGAATTTAAATATATCCTAATTTAAGGTGAGGAGTTTGTATTATATTGGTGTATTAATTTAGTAGTACGCTTTAGTTTCAAAAAATCTTAAGTGTCCACTATAAAACTGGCCCTATTTGTAGCTTAAATAAAGACCATTTTATTTTATTATTTGTCTCTGTTTTTTAGGAACTGGAACATTTGGTCGTGTGTGCCTATGCCGTGATCGTATTTCGGAAAAATATTGTGCTATGAAACTTTTGGCAATGGCAGATGTTATACGTTTAAAACAAATTGAACATGTTAAAAATGAACGCAATATATTGAGAGAAATTAGACACCCCTTTGTTATAAGTTTGTAAGTATAAACATAAAATTTAAAATAAATCAAAATTTTTATATTGCCAGTTTTAGCAAAAAGAATGAAAAATCATAAAAAAAATAAATTTTTTGTTGTTGGGTCTTCCGATTTCAATAACATATTGTACCCTGAAAATCTATGGAGCCAATTAAATATTACCGTTTTTTTTTTGTAAAACTAAAAGTATCCTAAAAGTTTGTAAGTTTGAAAGTTCGTCTTTTTTTTGTTATTGTTGTAGAATAAAACATTTTTAACATGTTAAAACATGCCATTGTATTTATATTTAAAATGCCTTTTTTTAAATTTTGGGCATTAGATTTAAAAAAGAATATATGTTTGCAAACTATGGTATTTTTTTTAAATGGACACTTGATTATTTCGGGTCCTGGGATTTAACTAGTTTTTAAAGAATTTTTTTAAGAAAACTTACAGAGTTTTTTATAAATTAAAAAACAATTCTTTTATTTGTTTCAAATTTTCAGATACATTAAGGGTGGGTGCGAACTGGCTAAATATTTACAATCTAAACAAAATTCAGACTTCCAAATTTCTATGAAATTCAAAATTGTATTTTCAAATATTTTTCAAAGAAATTTTAAACCATTTTGTCAGTTTGTATTTATTTTAGCCATACTGCATGGCCTAACTAAAATGTTAAGGCCCGTGTAAAAAATTAGATATGATCATATATAACCATATATAATTATTTCCGAAATTTTAATCTATCCAATTATATCAGAGTTCGTATATATTTATATATATACGAGGGCGGATCAATAAGTCCGTGACTTTTCGAACTTCCCTCGTACTTATATGAAATGCGACACTACTCCAATCAAGAACTACCTTTTAATAGACTACTGTCAAGTTTTGAGCAAGTTCCGTCATTTACTTTGCGTTTAACAGCTGTTTAAAAATGGGAAAAAGTGAATTTCGAGTGCTCATTAAACATTGTTTTTTATCTAAAATAACAGTCAATCAAACCAAGGAAAAGCTTGATAAATACTATGGGAACTCTGCACCATCGATTTAAATGATAAAAAAGTGGTTTACTGACCTTCGTTGTGGTCTTACAAGCACGGAAGATGCCGAACGTTCTGGACGCCCAGCTGAGGTCCATACACCCAAAACAATAAAAACAATTCACGATATGTTGTGTTGGCCGATATGTTGTGTTGGCCGATTGAATGTGCGATAGATTCTGGAAGACATAGACATCTCACATGGCTCAGTGGTTTCAATTTTGAACGGTAACTTGGGTATGAGAAAGCCTTCCGCTAGATGGCTGCCGCGTTTGCTCACAATCGACCACCAACGGAATCGTGTGACAGCCTAGTTTCCATGCCAAAAATCCATAAAGAAGACTACGAATTGCCCCTCATTCGCCTTATTCTCCGCATTTAGCCCCCAGTGACTATTTCCTGTTTCCAAACCTAAAGAAATGGCTCGGTGGAAAGAGATTTAGCTTCAACGATGAAATTATTGATCAAACAAATGCCTATTTTATGGACCTCGAAAAATCCTATTTTTTGGGAAAACGTTGGACTAAGTGTATTGAGCTAAAAGCAGATTATGTTGAAAAATACTTTTTTTTTTGCAAAAAAAAACTGTGTTTCAATCAAAAACACAGTACATTCAAGTTTTTTCCATTAAATTTTGAAGATTATCTCTCATTGTATCTAATTTGGGCTCTTTTTATCTAATTTTCTATCTTACTGTCGAGAACTTCGGGTGATAAATTCACGCACTCTTGTCGCCTATTTCCTTTCGGAGCTCCCAGAGTCTGTGGCTTGTTCACCTAGAACCACATAGAACAACGTCTGGAACAGTTAAATCGGGCGATCATGCTGCCCACTATAAATCGTAAAAACGAGACATTACGCAAAGGTAAAATTAAACCTCTTCCAGAAAGTTGGTAATGAAAAACTACATAAGATAAACCGTAGCCGATATTTGTTTTGGCCATCCTTGATGGGGTCTTATTTTTACTAAAAATCTGAGGTGGTATGCATTTTTTTTATAAATCTTCATTTACATAACCGAGCCATTAGAGCCTTATGTGGTTAATTAAAGCTATTATATTAATAACAAACTTCTAGATAAATCATATAACTACAACTACAAATTATATCGTTAATCCCGAGCACTAGCAACAAAGGCTTTCGGCTCGTTGTAGCGAAAACAAACCAGAGCCTCTGGTGGGAATTGAACCCACGACCCCCTCACTGATAAGCTAGCACGCTACCAACTAGCCTACCGGGACGCTCATTTTCTGTATAATGAAATTATAATTTAATATGAAACATTTTTAATTTATTTTTCGAGCTGGATATCGCGATTTTCCGCGAAGTAAAAAAGTGAGGCATGTTGCACTGCGTTCTAGGCAATACAAACATAAATTAATTTTCAAATAAAATTCGGTCGCTATGACTTAAATTAGTTGGTAAAACTGAATATTGGTTTCCACAAAAATGTCGGTTAATACAACAGAAAATTTTGTTGTAATCGAATGTAATCGAATTAATTGGTTGTCGCAATCAAAATATACTTTTCAATTGGGTTTTTCTGTGTGCAGGCAATTCATGTTTCGAACACCACTTAATCAAGAAATTCAGATACTCAGATAGGAATTATTTTCCAACCTGTGTTTTGCTAACTCGTTTTAAAATAATGCTAAAAAGGTCAGAATTTTTAAACCTGTTTAATTGTTAAGTAAAAAATCTTTTTTTAAAGAAATTAAAAAAAAAAATAAATATTGGACTTCAAGATTTCATTAAGGACATATTAGGGATTAAAAATGCCAAATATTTTAGGAGTCCCTTTTTCATTTGGATAGTGCAGCGATTTTATATCAGTGAAAACAGCGAGAAAGTGCTTAGCCTTTTTGGCCGGAATATTACAACACAGGTTTAATTTTTGTCATTTAGAAAAAGTTTCATTCTTAAATATATGTAAATGCAGAGATGTGTGCAGTTCAACTTGAATGTTGATGATCCTAATAATATTATACATAGATAATTAGAATATTGAAACTTATACACGTTTTTTATACTATTTTCATTTTTAAAAAAAAAGAAAATAGCTAATAGAACTGTGATTTTTTACAATTTAGATAAATAATGCAAAATAAAAAAAGAGAAATCGAAAGTAAATATACTCTTCACAACCGACTCATGTCTAAAATAGGACCTAAAATTAAGCCCGAAAGTCGGCTTGTTGTTTCGAGGATCCGATCAGTGCTTTACCTCAAACACTCGCCATTTTTCCGGGCAGCGACCAGCTGACTTGAATTAAGGCAAGATAACCTTTGGTTTACTTAAGGCAAGTGTTAAACTAGATTGTAATGGGTGCACTGTTAACCACATCAAAGTTATATGGCTTAAAAGTTCTGATACCACTTTTTAAAGTGCTTATATTTTTGCAGTTTTTTTTTAGGAAATTTGAGATCCTTCATATAGTAAACAATTAAACATACGTATTGACGCGTATCTGAGCTATATCATGATAGTGTCCCGAAAAAGGAACATAGTAGCACCACGAAATCTAATAAAGTAACGTCAAAGTCTTGGTCACACCATACGAAAACCGGTCACAGATATTGCCAGAGCAGCGATCGAGTGGAATCCTCAGGGCAGCCGTAGAAGAGGTCGACCAGCTCATACGTGGCGAAGACAAATTGAAATCGAAGTGTCAAAACTGCAAACTAGCTGGAATGAAGTAAAAAACATCGCTATGAACAGATCCAGATGGAAAGATTTTGTTGAGGCCCTATGCTCCTTATAGGAACGACGGGAACATATATATATAAAGTCTTAAAAAAAAAACAAATTATTACAAGGATCATGAACTGTTATATCAAGTGGTTCAATGCATTGTGTTATATTATTTTATTTAGCTACACATAGTAAAATCGCTGGCACACGTTATAATATTTAATCGAAAAAATTCTATCGACTTTTTCAAAAATTCCAAAATTTAAGTTTTTGGTTTTTGCATTTATTGGCAAACTTTTTCCTTAAATAATCGTATGATTGATTCCTATGTTAATAATCTAAGATTTTTTTTCTTTCAATTCTTCACTTTTTATAAAATAAATTTACATTTTTATAAAATTCTGACTTTTTTCTCTAAAAATCAAAGTATTTTGAAAACATACCTTTCCGGATTTCATTCTTGCCTAAGCAAATCATCAGGGGACGACGTTTTTAAATGGTTTTAAATTACAAACTCAATGAGAATTTGTGTTTCTTGTCTAGGAAAGTTATTCTAAAAACGTCGTCCCCTAATGATTTCCTTAGGCAATAATGAAATCCGAATAGGGACCAGCCTACAACAAATTATTTTCACATTTTGTTAAAAGTTTTGTGGGATTTTTGCTTTAGTCTTTCCCGATAAATTTAAATAAAAAAAAAAAAACTTTTTTTGTTTCAAAATTTTAAATAAAAATTCTTAAAATCAACCGTTACTTTTGCATTCAAGATAATGAAAATTTATGAAGATGAGAATTTCGGAAGCTTGAGCGAACACAAAAAGCATAAAAAAATTATTAAGTTTTTAAATGTGATGAGTTTTGAAAAAATTCTAATTTTTTGATAGTCGAGGTTCCTATGACCCAGCAAAATCTCAGTAATGGGTACTAATTACTACTGTGTTAGTAATAAGCAGTAGAAAGTATTTGTACATATTTGCTGCATAAAAAACCACACAAAATTTGTGCACCTGCTTATGTGATGCATTACAAAAACATAAAAGGATTAGTTGTTAGGAAAATAAATAGTTATTCGTGTGCTGATATGCAGTTAAAAACTAAGTGGTTTCTGGTTTGTAAATAATAAACTTTTTCGACATCAAAAAATAAGTAATTACCAAAAGAACATTATTTTTGTAATTAAATATAAGGTCGCGCGAAAGATTGACTGCTTAAAAAACGGCTTCGTCTAACAAAAATATATAGTACTGATGACGAATTATAAGCAGTAAAAAACTTTAGTTTCATCGTATAACCACTTATGAGGTAATGAAAGATTATGCTGAGTATGAAAATTCTTCAAAAATGAAGTTTTCACAAAAGACGAAATTTTATCATGGTATTCCGTGGATTGAATTTATATGATTGATCTTCAACACATCCCAGCAAAAAAAAAAAGTACTAAAAGAAGAGAAAAAGAAGCAGTGATGATGATTCCAATGTTGTCAAAATTTGGATCGGAACCAATGATTTTTACATAGGGGTTACATAGAGGTTCCGTAGGGTGGAAGTTTTCATTTATGATTCTTTTTCATTGCATCTGAAGCTCTTCTTATTGTTTAGTGGAAATGAGATCTTTTGATGTTACCAAATAAATTTATAATTTGCACCTAAAAGCAGATTCGTGCTGACAACCGAATTTGTAGTCAATTGAATGGTTCGGTTTTGGTAACCAAATTTTTTGGTTGTGACAACTGACATGAGTAATTTGACTATGCCAACAGTACTTCGGTTGCCTCAACAACAATTCGGCAGCCGCAACCAAAAAATTCGGTTCCTGCAACTGAAGCATTCGATTGGCAACAAATTCGGTTGTCATCACGAATCTGTTTCTGGTATGTAATTTAGATTTTAACAGGACATCAGTAATCCGGCCTTAGCCACATTTTCACAATCCCCCGTTAGCTTCTACCTGAGAATTTAACTGACAAATATGTGGTTGTTTGCCATATATAGTTTAACTATTGGTGAAATTATAACGGTTGATTTTTGAAATAACCCAGCAAAATAAAATGGATGTTATTCTTTACGAATCTCTTTTTCAGAACATTCAAAGAAGTTATTAGTGTAAATTTTTCTATTTGTAATAAAAACAGTCATTTAGTTGATCCATAAATTGTTAATTCCTGCAGTCATTAAATGCCTTATTGAAAACATATTTTGCATGCCAGTGATATCCACTTTGTACTGGTCGAAATAATAATTCTTGACGTGTTTAACTTTTTAACATTTTAAAGCGACTCCCTATATTTATTTTGTAATCCCTATATTTAACAACTTCCGTAAAGTAATGAAAAAGTCTATCTGATCATCGATGTTTCATAGCACCGAAACAAAATACTTCCTCCCATGTCAAAATCATTAATGATTCACCGAAATATTCACAACTTCTGGTTCAGTAGATGTAGTGTTTAACTACATCTACCTCAGCTCTTATTTTGCTGAAAAGTAACTCGTCATAGATTTGAAAAGTGTTAAATTTCATCAAACATCACATTTTTGGAAGTTGTGAAAAAGGACTGCCTTAGAAGAGGAAAATCAGAAATAAACGATAGTTTGGAATCAATGAAAAATTAATTCCTTAAGAATCACTTCCATTTATTTTTGCTAGGATAATATTATTTATGGAAATTCGATACTACACTGAATGCACATTTATGTTCAGCAATATACATATTTTTATTTTGTAAATTATAAATAATTAAAAAATAAATTAATAATTTATTTCAGAGAATGGTCTACAAAAGATGATTGTTGTTTATATATGATCTTTGAGTATGTATGTGGTGGTGAACTGTTTACGTATTTAAGAAATGCTGGTAGATTTAATAGGACAACTTGTAAGTCTTCCCCATTGCAATTTCTTCATTAGCTCTTATAATTTATTTTTCTATTGTGTTTTTAGCAAATTTTTATGCAGCTGAAATCGTTTCAGCTTTAGAATATTTGCATTCTATTCAAATTGTTTACAGAGATTTAAAACCCGAAAATTTATTAATAAATCGTGATGGCCATTTAAAAATAACAGATTTTGGTTTTGCCAAAAAATTAAGAGATCGTACCTGGACACTATGTGGAACACCAGAATATTTAGCACCAGAAATAATACAGTCAAAGGGACACAATAGAGCTGTAGATTGGTGGGCACTTGGTAAGTTATCAAAATGCAAACCTGTTGACTGTTTTTAAGTATTTATGTAAATGTTTTTTTTTATTTCATTTACTTTTTAGGCATTTTAATTTATGAAATGCTTGTTGGTTATCCACCTTTTTATGATGAAAATCCATTTGGTATTTATGAAAAAATTTTAAGTGGTAAAATTGAATGGCCCCGCCATATGGATCCCATAGCGAAAGACTTAGTTAAGAAATTGTTAACAAACGATCGTACCAAACGTTTGGGCAATATGAAGGTCAGTGATATTATAATTTTTCTAACACCGCAATTATCATGAGTGTCTTATTAAAATTGAAAATTAAAAATGTATACAGTTACTTTTGCAACTGAACTTACACCTTTATCAAATTACATATCCAAAGAATGTCTCACACACATACTACTAAATAAGTACCCAGCAAAAAAATGGTAGTAATTCTGTGATTATAACTTCTTTCATTGCTTCCTAAACTTCAGTTGGCATTCTTTTATGATTTTTTACTGTTATTCTAAGGCACTTCCAAAAAATTCATGTGTTCATATTTCAAATGCAGTGATCTGGATATAAACCCGATGCATATCTTAAAAAGTCACTCTTCCTTACTTCTAAAGCATAAGTTACAGTATATTGTATATTTTTTGAATCTAAAGCATTTATTCAAATTGAAAAAAAAGTTCTGATGAACTTTTTTAATTTTTTATTAAATCATTTTTTATATATTAGTTTAAAATTTCATGAGGGTTAGAATTTATGCAGTTTTGCAATTTTTATAAAAGTTTTGAAAAATCAAGAAAAACAGATTTTTTTAACCTTTAATTGAAACTAGTTGGCCTGTCATTTGCATTTTATCAGCCTTAAAAATTTATGACGGCGCAATCTGTGCATTTTTGCATTATGTTTATTATTTAACACTTCACCATTTCCAATTTTAATTCAGAATAAAATAAAAATCATTTTAAAATTGTGTAAAAATTATTCCAGATTGCCCGAAAAATATTAATAATAATATCAATGCATAAATTTCGCTAAACTTATTTTTTCTGCATTCTTATGAATTAAAATTTCATCAAAGCTTAAATACCACAAAGTATATGAACATTTTCCACTCATGCATCAGAATACCTTATCATTGTATTATCATTGCTTCCTTAGAGTAAAGTATGAGTAATGCTAGTAGCTACATTTGAATACTTCCATCCTATGACACGCTAATGTTAAATTCATCGATGAAACCATCAGAAAAGAAGTGATGCCTTTGCCATAGTAGTAATGCTTTTATTGCTTCTTTGGCAGCTTCATTTTTGCTGGGTATGTATGTGTAGTTTTACAGAAATATTTCTAATTTTCGGCTTAGAATAAAATCGTTAAATTGCACAAAATTATAGTAAATCAATAAATATTGTGTTAAAATAAACAATACTTTGTTTTAAAATTTAGTAAATGTCTTAATTTTTAACACAAAACGTTGTAAATTTTATTACATTTTTATTCGAAGATGAAAATTAATAATATTTATGCAAAACTACAGATTTATTATTTTGAGTGCTTATTTTATGTGTACACATTTTAATTTTTAACACAATTAAATTTTAAAGGTACAGTACTTCGGAAATTTCGTCTGGGTGTTACGAATTTAAATATATTGTTTTGTGTATTGTTTTTGTCACATTTTTATAATGCATTATACACAATATTATATTTTTAATGGCACATAAATCTGTGGGTTTCAGCTATAATGGCATAAGTCAATTTTTCTCGATTTTATGTAATTACTATGTACCTGAGTTGTGTTGTATATCCTATGCGCGCTCTCTGTTTAATCTCAGTTGTATACAGCTGCGAGGAACGTTATTATCTCCTTCACTGTCAATTTTTCGTATTCAAAACTTTTTGAAATGTTTGGACAATTTCCGATTTTTTTAAGTACTGTAACCATATCCCAAAACTACACATTACCAAATAATGAGTAAAGTAATGCATAACTTTTGATGACTTGAATGAACTTGAATGAATTGATGAATTTTACAGGCGATTAGCCTTAAGGTAATGTAGCGTCCCACTACTTTAGAGGTGATAAAGTGGTTACTTATATGGTTACCAGGAAGGAAAAATTGGTTTGTATAAAACAATTTTATTAAAAAAATTATTACAAATATTTCAAGCAAAGAAAAAAGAAATACAGTAACAAAAGAAGGAAAAGAAAGAAGCAGTGATTTTAATTCTAGTGTTTTGAAAATTTGGATCGGAACAAATAATAAATGATAAATCATATATTATGTAATCAATAATTAGTAACTTATTACTTTATGCTTGCAAATAATGAAAAAGGTAACGGGCTATCATTACAAGGTAACGCGTGAGAATATCGCATCAATTACCAAAGTTTTTTAGTTCTTTAGTGAAAAATTAGATCTTTTGTTGGTCCCAAATAAATTTATAATTTTTATTTAAAATTTAAACGGGACATTTAGTATTCGGATTGTAGCCTCATTATCCCGATAGCTTATATCAGCGAATTGACTGACACTTTTGTTGTTGTTTCCCATATAAAGTTTAAGTTTGACTGCTGGTTAAATTATATCGGGACATTCAGAGCCTTATTTATTTAATTAATTTAATCGAAATTGGAAGTTAAAAATTGATATGAATCACTCTAACCTGATAACTTGTTTCAAAATAACCAAAGTTATGTACTTAATCATAGTTATTAATCTAAAATTTATATGAAAATATCTGTGGTTAACTTAAATTTTTTTTAAAATAAGTTACCCGTCAATGATAATGAACTTGTTTTTTTTTTCTTCTTTATATCTCTTTTTTCTCTCTCTCTCTTCTTACTCTATACTGAAGGGATTCACAATGGACCGCATTGGTCTCCGGGTGGAAATGCGTCCCTTGGGCGCATAACCCTTCTTAACCCAACCTATCCTACCCGTCAATGATTTGAAAAGAGCTAAATTCCATTTAAAATCACACCTTTTTAGAAGAGGAAAATCAGAACCAAATGATACTTTGGAATCAATGAAAAATTGATTCCTTAAGAATCACTGCAACACTGCTCCCATCAAGTACCACCTGCTAATCGATTACCGTCAAATTTTGAGCAAGTTCCGTCATTTACTTTCCGTTTAAAAGCGGTTCAAAACATACAAGCTCATTGCTTTTTTTAAAAATGGGAAAAAGTGAATTTAGATCAAACCAAGGAAAAGATTGATAAATACTGTAGGGACTCTGCACCATCGATTTCAATGTTTAAAAAGTGGTTACTGACTTTTGTTGTGGCATAGACATCTTACATGGCTTAGTGGTTTAAATTTTGAACGAACACTAGGGAAAGCTTTCCGCAAGATGGCTGCCGCGTTTACTCACAAGCGACCACCAACGGAATCGTGTGACAGCTTAGTTTCCATGGCAAAAATCCATGAAGTATACCACGAGTTGACCCCTCATTCGCCTTATTCTATTCTCCGGATTTAGTCCCCAGCGACTACTTCCTATTTCCAAACCTAAAGAAATGGCTCGGTGGAAAGAGATTTAGCTCCAACGATGAAATTATGGACCAAACAAATGCCTTTTTATGGACCTCGAAAAATCCTGCTGTTAAACACACTATAAATTTGACAGTAGTCTATTAACAGGTGGTACTTAATGGGAGCAGTGTTGCATTTCATATAACTTCGAGGGAAGTTCGAAAAGTCAGGGACTTATTGATCCGCCCTCGTATTTGTTTTTTTTTGAACATAAATGAATAATTGCGCTTCATGTTTTCGTTCGTGATATCGAAAAGTACATTCATTCATTTTGTTGTAGAAAATAAATACAAAGTAGTGAGTCTAAAAAAAGATTTTAATTATTACTTTACGTATATAAATCATGCAATACGATATCAATGACCGGTAACTCATAACACTATGTCTGAAAATAATGCAAAAGGTAACGAGTTAATGGCTCGTAACGCTCTCTAGAAAGATTTCAGGTTTTTGACAAAAATTTTTGCATAAAATTCATATTACTTATTTTAAAAATAAAAATATATAGCGAGCTCATAATTTCAAATACAATGTTGTTTTGGTTTCTCTTCAAATTTTGAATTCGTGACATATGCGATTTTTGCTGAAAATTACAAAAATAATATAATAAAATTTGAAACAACCTAATTGTTTGCTCAAATTAATTATTATATATGTATGTAGTTATGAATGTCTCATAAATTCAAATATAGAAGCATTTACAAAATATTTATAATTTGAGCAAAGTTAAAACAATTTTCGATTTTTATTCGTAGTACACGAGCTAAAATCAATGTAAACATGTTTAAGAACGTGTGCAATTTGAAAAGTTTTCTTATAAAAAGTCTTCTCAACTCAATTGATATTTAAAAGAAAAAATTAAAAACAAATATAATTCACATTTTTACAATATATAAAATATCAACGCCAAATGGACACAAACGCCAAAAAAAAAATAAAATACAAATTTCATATTTAAAAAATGGCATATGGGAAAATTCTTAATTGATGTTAAAATTTAATTATAATTAAAGACGAATGTTTTTTTTATTATATACTATTTTTGAAAATTCATTAGTTAATTTGTATGATATCCACAACAAAATTGTATTCTTTGTTTTGAATTTTTATAATGAATTTTATATCAACAACACAGTGGATATTATAACCAATAGTATAACATCCCAAATAAATATCTTATATAGTACACAGTCCGTTTGTACAATTGCCCAAATCGAAACATGTATAGTGTAAGTTTGTTTTCTTAACTTACTCAGCAAAATTATTTGATAAAATGAAATTAGTTTTATGATGATAAGAAATCAATTCAAAGACCGGCAGATTAGGACTGGGAAAAATTTTATACTCGTACTTTTGTTGGATTTAACCCCTAATCGCTATACTACCATTCAATATATTTTTATCTAAGGATTTGAAGATTAAAATGATTGCCATGATGCATGTTTTTGGGGAAAAATTTTGTTTTGAATCTATTGGTATTTGGCCAAGGTCTCTTAAAATTGCATTAAAATTATTATTTTTTTTTTTGAAACAATACTATTTTAAAAATTATTTAATTTATTCCTAATAAATTTGATTGATATAGCGTTAGCTGAAATGCAAAAGGGAGTAACTTACAAAATTTTCAAAACTGGTTTTATTGATTATTATGATTCATTTTCTGCCTTCTACGATTAAAAATAAAGGTTTTATGAACAAAATTCGAATCTGAGATGTTTTAAATTTTTCAAGTTTTTTGGTTGCCCTGTACAAATTTAAAATTGGGTTGAGTGGGTACTGCATTAAGCTACATCTCTTTTCAAAAAGTTATCGTTCTATAATTAAAACTGTCAGATTTATATATAAATTGCTTATTGGATATTTTTGCTTCTCCCGTAAAAAATGCTTGTTACGCCCTTTTGCATTTCAACTAACGATATTCTCTTTGGGCAATCCTTCAAGAAAAAATAATGTTATTGATATATATATGTATTTCAATATTTTTCCCAATTTTTTAAAATGTTGATAATTTCAAATGTAAATAATATTTCGCGGCATACGGTTAGCTGAAATGCAAAATTTCGATTTTATCAAAACAATTCATAATCAATAAAACAAATCTATAAGAATAAACTTTTTGATTTTAAAATAAAAACACTTATTCTTAGTGATAGTTGTGATTTTTTATTGGATTCTAAAGAAGACATGTTCCGATTAAATATGGAATGAAATACCCCCACGGCTCTAATAACAGGCCCTTTCTGTTTTCATGAAATTGCCAATGAATTTTTCACAGAGATACAGCCAGTGTCTCACCGATGACGAGTTGGATCTCGGATTTGAGGTTAGGAATTGTTTCTGGCTTATTCACATAAACTCGAGATTGAACAAAACCCCAAAAAAAAAAGAAATCGCATGGCGTTAAATCGCATGATCTTGGTGTCCAGTCGACATCAGAATTTCTTGAGATAATTTTTTTGGAAATCGTTGCTGCAATAAATCGATTGTTTCATGTGCGGTGTATCGTGCTGAAACCACATGTCGTCCAGAGCCATTCCGTCCAGTTGAGGCCACAAGAACTCCGTTATCATGTTCCTGTAACGAATGCCGTTCACAGTCACTGCAACTTCGTCCTCATCTTCAAAAAAGTAAGGCACAATCACCAAAATCCGCGCCAGACAGTTGCCCGATAGACGTGCATTTGTTTCCCATGGATTTCATGAGGATTTTATGAGCCCCAAATTCGAAAGTTATGTTTATTTACGAAGCCATTCAGATGGAATTGCACTTTTTTTGAAAAATTAGCATTGACTTTACTTTGCTACCCATTGAACGAATTGTGAAAACTTAACTCATTTGCCAGTACTTCACTCCAAAAAAAAGACATGAACTAAAATGTAACCAAAAATCTCTTTCAAAATAGTTTGTAAATTGTCCTCAATTTAAGTAAAATTTTATTAAAACTTAGTAAAATTTTCTTAAAACGAATGAAAATTCCTAAGTTTGAGGAAAAAAGAAATAGTTTATATACTCAGAAATAGTTCATATTTTTCCTAAGTAATATTTCTTGATTTTAGGAAAAAAACAAGTCTATTAAATAAAAATTTATTAATTTTAAGAAAAAACATCTTAGTTTTAAGAAAATTGCATACTCGAATGTAATAAAATTAAGTTTAGTTAAAAAAAATTAGGACATAATTTACTCCCATTTAGTTCAAAAAATGTGTCTAACTTAAATTGAGAAAGTACTTGAACTTAATGTGAGTTCATTTTTTGTTCGCGAGTAGTAAAATTAACTAAATTTTAGAAAGCCATTTCCAAATTCAGTTTTTAAGTATACCACTTTCTAATTTAGAAGAATTGTTTTCAAAAAATTAGTTC